>JAMKCF010000001.1:0-605000 GCA_023634235.1 Pisaster brevispinus
CATTTGGTTGTTTGATTGTTTAATCAACTAGTCGTTCGATCGTTTGGTGGTTTGGTCGTTTGATTGATTGGTCAACTGGTCGTTCGATCGTTTGGTGGTTTGGTCGTTTGATCGATTGGTCAACCGGTCGTTCGATCGTTTGGTCGTTTGGTCGTTTGATTGATTGGTCAACTGGTCGCTCGAACGTTTGGTCGTTTGGTTGTTTGATTGAATGGTCAACTGGACGTTCGATCGTACGGTGGTTTGGTCGTTTGATTGATTGGTAAACTATTCGTTCGATCGTTTGGTCGTTTGGTCGTTTTTAATCAACTAGTCGTTCGATCGTTTGGTCGTTTTGTTGTTTGATTGGTCAACTGGTCGTTCGATCGTTTGGTGGTTTGGTCGTTTGATTGATTGGTCAACTGGTCGTTCGATCGTTTGGTGGTTTGGTCGTTTGATTGATTGGTCAACTGGTCGTTCGATCGTTTGGTGGTTTGGTCGTTTGATTGATTGGTTTGGTCAACTGGTCGTTCGATCGTTTGGTCGTTTGGTCGTTTGATTGATTGGTCAACTGGTCGCTCGATCGTTCGGACGTTTGGTTTTTTGATTGGTCAATCAACTTGTCTTTCGATCGTTTGGTCGTTTGGTTGTTTGATTGATTGGTCAACTGGTCGTTCGATCGTTTGGTGGTTTGGTCGTTTGATTGATTGGTCAACTGGTCGCTCGATCGTTCGGACGTTTGGTTTTTTGATTGGTCAATCAACTTGTCGTTCGATCGTTTGGTCGTTTGGTTGTTTGATTGATTGGTCAACTAGTCGTTCGATCGTTTGGTCGTTTGGTTGTTTGATTGGGTTTGATTGATTGGTCAACTGGTCGATCATTTTGTCGTTTGGTTGTTTGATTGATTGGTCAACTGGTCGTTCGATCGTTTGGTGGTTTGGTCGTTTGATTGATTGGTCAACTGGTCGTTCGATCGTTTGGTGGTTTGGTCGTTTGATCGATTGGTTAACTGGTCGTTCGATCGTTTGGTCTATTGGTCGTTTGATTGATTGGTCAACTGGTCGCTCGAACGTTTGGTCGTTTGGTTGTTTGATGGAATGGTCAACTGGTCGTTGGATCGTTTGGTGGTTTGGTCGTTTGATTGATTGGTCAACTGTTCGTTCGATCGTTTGGTCGTTTGGTCGTTTGATTGATTGGTCAACTCGTCGTTGGATCGTTTGGTGGTTTGGTCGTTTGATTGATTGGTCAACTGTTCGTTGGATCGTTTGGTCGTTTGGTCGTTTGATTGATTGGTCAACTCGTCGTTGGATTGTTTGGTCGTTTGGTTGTTTGATTGTTTAATCAACTAGTCGTTCGATCGTTTGGTCGTTTGGTTGTTTGATTGATTGGTCAACTGGTCGTTCGATTGTTTGGTGGTTTGGTCGTTTGATTGATTGGTCAACTGGTCGTTCGATCGTTTGGTCGTTTGGTTGTTTGAGTGATTGGTCAACGGTCGCTCGATCGTTTGGTCGTTTGGTTGTTTAATTATTTAATCAACTAGTCGTTCGATCGTTTGGTCGTTTGGTTGTTTGATTGATTGGTCAACTGGTCGTTCGATCGTTTGGTGGTTTGGTCGTTTGATTGATTGGTCAACTGGTTGTTCGATCTTTTGGTGGTTTGGTCGTTTGATTGATTGGTCAACTGGTCGTTCGATCGTTTGGTCGTTTGGTCTTTTTATTGATTGGTCAACTGGTCGCTCGATCGTTTGGTCGTTTGGTTGTTTGATTGTTTAATCAACTAGTCGTTCGATCGTTTGGTGGTTTGGTCGTTTGATTGATTGGTCAACTGGTCGTTCGATCGTTTGGTCGTTTGGTTGTTTGATTGATTGGTCAACTGGTCGTTCGATCGTTTGGTGGTTTGGTCGTTTGATTGATTGGTTTGGTCAACTGGTCGTTTGATCGTTTGGTCGTTTGGTCGTTTGATTGATTGGTCAACTGGTCGCTCGATCGTTTGGTCATTTGGTTGTTTGATTGTTTAATCAACTAGTCGTTCGATCGTTTGGTGGTTTGGTCGTTTGATTGATTGGTCAACTGGTCGTTCGATCGTTTGGTGGTTTGGTCGTTTGATCGATTGGTCAACCGGTCGTTCGATCGTTTGGTCGTTTGGTCGTTTGATTGATTGGTCAACTGGTCGCTCGAACGTTTGGTCGTTTGGTTGTTTGATTGAATGGTCAACTGGACGTTCGATCGTACGGTGGTTTGGTCGTTTGATTGATTGGTAAACTATTCGTTCGATCGTTTGGTCGTTTGGTCGTTTTTAATCAACTAGTCGTTCGATCGTTTGGTCGTTTTGTTGTTTGATTGGTCAACTGGTCGTTCGATCGTTTGGTGGTTTGGTCGTTTGATTGATTGGTCAACTGGTCGTTCGATCGTTTGGTGGTTTGGTCGTTTGATTGATTGGTCAACTGGTCGTTCGTTCGTTTGGTGGTTTGGTCGTTTGATTGATTGGTTTGGTCAACTGGTCGTTCGATCGTTTGGTCGTTTGGTCGTTTGATTGATTGGTCAACTGGTCGCTCGATCGTTCGGACGTTTGGTTTTTTGATTGGTCAATCAACTTGTCTTTCGATCGTTTGGTCGTTTGGTTGTTTGATTGATTGGTCAACTGGTCGTTCGATCGTTTGGTGGTTTGGTCGTTTGATTGATTGGTCAACTGGTCGCTCGATCGTTCGGACGTTTGGTTTTTTGATTGGTCAATCAACTTGTCGTTCGATCGTTTGGTCGTTTCGTTGTTTGATTGATTGGTCAACTAGTCGTTCGATCGTTTGGTCGTTTGGTTGTTTGATTGGGTTTGATTGATTGGTCAACTGGTCGATCATTTTGTCGTTTGGTCGTTTGATTGTTTAATCAACTAGTCGTTCGATCGTTTGGTCGTTTGGTTGTTTGATTGATTGGTCAACTGGTCGATCGATCGTTTCGTGGTTTGGTCGTTTGACTGATTGGTCAACTGGTCTTTCGATCGTTTGGTCGTTTGGTCGATTGATTGATTGGTCAACTGTTCGCACGATCGTTTGGTCGTTTGGTTGTTTGATTGTTTAATCAACTAGTCGTTCGATCGTTTGGTCGTTTGGTTGTTTGATTGATTGGCCAACTGGTCGATCGATCAATTCGTGGTTTGGTCGTTTGATCGATTGGTCAACTGGTCGTTCGATCGTTTGGTCGTTTGGTCTTTTGATTGATTGGTCAACTGGTCGCTCGATCGTTTGGTCGTTTGATTGTTTGATTGATTGGTCAACTGGTTGTTCGATCTTTTGGTGGTTTGGTCGTTTGATTGATTGGTCAACTGGTCGTTCGATCGTTTGGTCGTTTGGTCTTTTTATTGATTGGTCAACTGGTCGCTCGATCGTTTGGTCGTTTGGTTGTTTGATTGTTTAATCAACTAGTCGTTCGATCGTTTGGTGGTTTGGTCGTTTGATTGATTGGTCAACTGGTCGTTCGATCGTTTGGTCGTTTGGTTGTTTGATTGATTGGTCAACTGGTCGTTCGATCGTTTGGTGGTTTGGTCGTTTGATTGATTGGTTTGGTCAACTGGTCGTTTGATCGTTTGGTCGTTTGGTCGTTTGATTGATTGGTCAACTGGTCGCTCGATCGTTTGGTCATTTGGTTGTTTGATTGTTTAATCAACTAGTCGTTCGATCGTTTGGTGGTTTGGTCGTTTGATTGATTGGTCAACTGGTCGTTCGATCGTTTGGTGGTTTGGTCGTTTGATCGATTGGTCAACCGGTCGTTCGATCGTTTGGTCGTTTGGTCGTTTGATTGATTGGTCAACTGGTCGCTCGAACGTTTGGTCGTTTGGTTGTTTGATTGAATGGTCAACTGGACGTTCGATCGTACGGTGGTTTGGTCGTTTGATTGATTGGTAAACTATTCGTTCGATCGTTTGGTCGTTTGGTCGTTTTTAATCAACTAGTCGTTCGATCGTTTGGTCGTTTTGTTGTTTGATTGGTCAACTGGTCGTTCGATCGTTTGGTGGTTTGGTCGTTTGATTGATTGGTCAACTGGTCGTTCGATCGTTTGGTGGTTTGGTCGTTTGATTGATTGGTCAACTGGTCGTTCGATCGTTTGGTGGTTTGGTCGTTTGATCGATTGGTTAACTGGTCGTTCGATCGTTTGGTCGTTTGGTCGTTTGATTGATTGGTCAACTGGTCGCTCGAACGTTTGGTCGTTTGGTTGTTTGATGGAATGGTCAACTGGTCGTTGGATCGTTTGGTGGTTTGGTCGTTTGATTGATTGGTCAACTGTTCGTTCGATCGTTTGGTCGTTTGGTCGTTTGATTGATTGGTCAACTCGTCGTTGGATTGTTTGGTCGTTTGGTTGTTTGATTGTTTAATCAACTAGTCGTTCGATCGTTTGGTCGTTTGGTTGTTTGATTGATTGGTCAACTGGTCGTTCGATTGTTTGGTGGTTTGGTCTTTTGATTGATTGGTCAACTGGTCGTTCGATCGTTTGGTCTTTTGTTTGTTTGAGTGATTGGTCAACGGTCGCTCGATCGTTTGGTCGTTTGATTATTTAATCAACTAGTCGTTCGATCGTTTGGTCGTTTGGTTGTTTGATTGATTGGTCAACTGGTCGTTCGATCGTTTGGTGGTTTGGTCGTTTGATTGATTGGTTTGGTCAACTGGTCGTTCGATCGTTTGGTCGTTTGGTCGTTTGATTGATTGGTCAACTGGTCGCTCGATCGTTTGGTCGTTTGGTTGTTTGATTGTTTTAATCAACTAGTCGTTCGATCGTTTGGTGGTTTGGTCGTTTGATTGATTGATCAACTGGTCGTTCGATCGTTTGGTCGTTGGATTGATTGTCAACTGGTCGTTCGATCGTTTGGTGGTTTGGTCGTTTGATTGATTGGTCAACTAGTCGTTCGATCGTTTGGTCGTTTGGTTGTTTGATTGATTGGTCAACAGGTAGTTCGATCGTTTGGTGGTTTGGTCGTTTGATTGTTTAATCAACTAGTCGTTCGATCGTTTGGTCGTTTGGTTGTTTGATTGATTGGTCAACTGGTCGATCGATCGTTTCGTGGTTTGGTCGTTTGACTGATTGGTTAACTGGTCTTTCGATCGTTTGGTCGTTTGGTCGATTGATTGATTGGTCAACTGTTCGCACGATCGTTTGGTCGTTTGGTTGTTTGATTGTTTAATCAACTAGTCGTTCGATCGTTTGGTCGATTGGTTGTTTGATTGATTGGTCAACTGGTCGATCGATCAATTCGTGGTTTGGTCGTTTGATCGATTGGTCAACTGGTCGTTCGATCGTTTGGTCGTTTGGTCTTTTGATGGATTGGTCAACTGGTCGCTCGATCGTTTGGTCGTTTGATTGTTTGATTGATTGGTCAACTGGTTGTTCGATCTTTTGGTGGTTTGGTCGTTTGATTGATTGGTCAACTGGTCGTTCGATCGTTTGGTCGTTTGGTCTTTTTATTGATTGGTCAACTGGTCGCTCGATCGTTTGGTCGTTTGGTTGTTTGATTGTTTAATCAACTAGTCGTTCGATCGTTTGGTGGTTTGGTCGTTTGATTGATTGGTCAACTGGTCGTTCGATCGTTTGGTCGTTTGGTTGTTTGATTGATTGGTCAACTGGTCGTTCGATCGTTTGGTGGTTTGGTCGTTTGATTGATTGGTTTGGTCAACTGGTCGTTTGATCGTTTGGTCGTTTGGTCGTTTGATTGATTGGTCAACTGGTCGCTCGATCGTTTGGTCATTTGGTTGTTTTATTGTTTAATCAACTTGTTCGATCGTTTGGTGGTTTGGTCGTTTGATTGATTGGTCAACTGGTCGTTCGATCGTTTGGTGGTTTGGTCGTTTGATCGATTGGTCAACTGGTCGTTCGATCGTTTGGTCGTTTGGTCGTTTGATTGATTGGTCAACTGGTCGCTCGAACGTTTGGTCGTTTGGTTGTTTGATTGAATGGTCAACTGGACGTTCGATCGTTTGGTGGTTTGGTCGTTTGATTGATTGGTAAACTATTCGTTCGATCGTTTGGTCGTTTGGTCGTTTTTAATCAACTAGTCGTTCGATCGTTTGGTCGTTTGGTTGTTTGATTGATTGGTCAACTGGTCGTTCGATCGTTTGGTGGTTTGGTCGTTTGATTGATTGGTCAACTGGTCGTTCGATCGTTTGGTCGTTTGGTCGTTTGATTGATTGGTCAACTGGTCGTTCGATCGTTTGGTGGTTTGGTCGTTTGATTGATTGGTTTGGTCAACTGGTCGTTCGATCGTTTGGTCGTTTGGTCGTTTGATTGATTGGTCAACTGGTCGCTCGATCGTTCGGATGTTTGGTTTTTTGATTGGTCAATCAACTTGTCGTTCGATCGTTTGGTCGTTTGGTTGTTTGATTGATTGGTCAACTGGTCGTTCGATCGTTTGGTGGTTTGGTCGTTTGATTGATTGGTCAACTGGTCGTTCGATCGTTTGGTGGTTTGGTCGTTTGATTGATTGGTCAACTGGTCGTTCGATCGTTTTGTGGTTTGGTCGTTTGATTGATTGGTCAACTAGTCGTTCGATCGTTTGGTCGTTTGGTTGTTTGATTGATTGGTCAACTGGTCGTTCAATCGTTTGGTGGTTTGGTCGTTTGATTGATTGGTTTGGTCAACTGGTCGTTCGATCGTTCGATCGTTTGGTCGTTTGGTTGTTTGATTGATTGGTCAACTGGTCGTTCGATCGTTTGGTGGTTTGGTCGTTTGATTGATTGGTTTGGTCAACTGGTCGTTCGATCGTTTGGTCGTTTGGTCGATTGATTGATTGGTCAACTGTTCGCACGATCGTTTGGTCGTTTGGTTGTTTGATTGTTTAATCAACTAGTCGTTCGATCGTTTGGTCGATTGGTTGTTTGATTGATTGGTCAACTGGTCGATCGATCAATTCGTGGTTTGGTCGTTTGATCGATTGGTCAACTGGTCGTTCGATCGTTTGGTCGTTTGGTCTTTTGATGGATTGGTCAACTGGTCGCTCGATCGTTTGGTCGTTTGATTGTTTGATTGATTGGTCAACTGGTTGTTCGATCTTTTGGTGGTTTGGTCGTTTGATTGATTGGTCAACTGGTCGTTCGATCGTTTGGTCGTTTGGTCTTTTTATTGATTGGTCAACTGGTCGCTCGATCGTTTGGTCGTTTGGTTGTTTGATTGTTTAATCAACTAGTCGTTCGATCGTTTGGTGGTTTGGTCGTTTGATTGATTGGTCAACTGGTCGTTCGATCGTTTGGTCGTTTGGTTGTTTGATTGATTGGTCAACTGGTCGTTCGATCGTTTGGTGGTTTGGTCGTTTGATTGATTGGTTTGGTCAACTGGTCGTTTGATCGTTTGGTCGTTTGGTCGTTTGATTGATTGGTCAACTGGTCGCTCGATCGTTTGGTCATTTGGTTGTTTTATTGTTTAATCAACTTGTTCGATCGTTTGGTGGTTTGGTCGTTTGATTGATTGGTCAACTGGTCGTTCGATCGTTTGGTGGTTTGGTCGTTTGATCGATTGGTCAACTGGTCGTTCGATCGTTTGGTCGTTTGGTCGTTTGATTGATTGGTCAACTGGTCGCTCGAACGTTTGGTCGTTTGGTTGTTTGATTGAATGGTCAACTGGACGTTCGATCGTTTGGTGGTTTGGTCGTTTGATTGATTGGTAAACTATTCGTTCGATCGTTTGGTCGTTTGGTCGTTTTTAATCAACTAGTCGTTCGATCGTTTGGTCGTTTGGTTGTTTGATTGATTGGTCAACTGGTCGTTCGATCGTTTGGTGGTTTGGTCGTTTGATTGATTGGTCAACTGGTCGTTCGATCGTTTGGTCGTTTGGTCGTTTGATTGATTGGTCAACTGGTCGTTCGATCGTTTGGTGGTTTGGTCGTTTGATTGATTGGTTTGGTCAACTGGTCGTTCGATCGTTTGGTCGTTTGGTCGTTTGATTGATTGGTCAACTGGTCGCTCGATCGTTCGGATGTTTGGTTTTTTGATTGGTCAATCAACTTGTCGTTCGATCGTTTGGTCGTTTGGTTGTTTGATTGATTGGTCAACTGGTCGTTCGATCGTTTGGTGGTTTGGTCGTTTGATTGATTGGTCAACTGGTCGTTCGATCGTTTGGTGGTTTGGTCGTTTGATTGATTGGTCAACTGGTCGTTCGATCGTTTTGTGGTTTGGTCGTTTGATTGATTGGTCAACTAGTCGTTCGATCGTTTGGTCGTTTGGTTGTTTGATTGATTGGTCAACTGGTCGTTCAATCGTTTGGTGGTTTGGTCGTTTGATTGATTGGTTTGGTCAACTGGTCGTTCGATCGTTCGATCGTTTGGTCGTTTGGTTGTTTGATTGATTGGTCAACTGGTCGTTCGATCGTTTGGTGGTTTGGTCGTTTGATTGATTGGTTTGGTCAACTGGTCGTTCGATCGTTTGGTCGTTTGGTTGTTTGATTGTTTAATCAACTAGTCGTTCGATCGTTTGGTCGTTTGGTTGTTTGATTGATTGGTCAACTGGTCGTTCGATCGTTAGGTGGTTTGGTCGTTTGATTGATTTGTCAACTGGTCGGTCGATCGTTTGGTCGTTTGGTCGTTTGATTGATTGGTCAACTGGTCGCTCGATCGTTTGGTCGTTTGGTTGTTTGATTGTTTAATCAACTAGTCGTTCGATCGTTTGGTCGTTTGGTTGTTTGATTGATTGGTCAACTGGTCGTTCGATCGTTTGGTGGTTTGGTCGTTTGATTGATTGGTTTGGTCAACTGGTCGTTCGATCGTTTGGTCGTTTGGTCGTTTGATTGATTGGTCAACTGGTCGCTCGATCGTTTGGACGTTTGGTTGTTTGATTTAAAATTAACTAGTCGTTCGATCGTTTGGTCGTTTGGTTGTTTGATTGATTGGTCAACTGGTCGTTCGATCGTTTGGTGGTTTGGTCGTTTGATTGATTGGTCCACTGGTTGTTCGATCGTTTGGTCGTTGGGTCGTTTGATTGATTGGTCAACTGGTCGTTCGATCGTTTTGTCGTTTGGTTGTTTGATTGATTGGTCAACTGGTCGTTCGATCGTTTGGTGGTTTGGTCGTTTGATTGATTAGTTTGGTCAACTGGTCGTTCGATCGTTTGGTCGTTTGGTCGTTTGATTGATTGGTCAACTGGTCGCTCGATCGTTTGGTCGTTTGGTTGTTTGATTGTTTAATCAACTAGTCGTTCGATAGTTTGGTGGTTTGGTCGTTTGATTGATTGGTCAACTGGTCGTTCGATCGTTTGGTGGTTTGGTTGTTTTATCGATTGGTCAACTGGTCGTTCGATCTATTGGTCGTTTGGTCGTTTGATTGATTGGTCAACTGGTCGCTCGATCGTTTGGTCGTTTGGTTGTTTGATTGATTGGTCAACTGGTCGTCCGACCGTTTGGTGGTTTGGTCGTTTGATTGATTGGTCAACTGGTCTTTCGATCGTTTGGTCATTTGGTCTTTTGATTGATTGGTCAACTGGTCGCTCGATCGTTTGGTCCTTGGTTGTTTGATTGTCTAATCAACTAGTCGTTCGATCGTTTAGTCGTTTGGTTGTTTGAATGATTGGTCAACTGGTCGTTCGATCGTTTGGTGGTTGGGTCGTTTGATTGATTGGTCAACTGGTCGTTCGATCGTTTGGTCGTTTGGTCGTTTGATTGATTGGTCAACCGGTCGTTCGATCGTTTGGTCGTTTGGTTGTTTGATTGTTTAATCAACTAGTCGTTCGATCGTTTGGTCGTTTGGTTGTTTGATTGATTGGTCAACTGGTCGTTCGATCGTTTGGTCGTTTGGTAGTTTGATTGATTGGTCAACTGGTCGTTAGATCGTTTGGTGGTTTGGTCGTTTGATTGATTGGTCAACTGGTCGTTCGATCGTTTGGTCGTTTGGTCGTTTGATTGATTGGTCAACTGGTCGTTCGATCGTTTGGTTGTTTGATTGTTTAATCAACTAGTCGTTCGATAGTTTGGTCGTTTGGTTGTTTGATTGATTGGTCAACTGGTCGTTCGATCGTTTGGTGGTTTGGTCGTTTGATTGATTTGTCAACTGGTCGTTCGATCGTTTGGTCGTTTGGTCGTTTGATTGATTGGTCAACTGGTCGCTCCATCGTTTGGTCATTTGGTTGTTTAATTGTTTAATCAACTAGTCGTTTGATCGTTTGGTCGTTTGGTTGTTTGATTGATTGGTCAACTGGTCGTTCGATCGTTTGGTGGTTTGGTCGTTTGATTGATTGGTTTGGTCAACTGGTCGTTCGATCGTTTGGTCGTTTGGTTGTTTGATTGATTGGTCAACTGGTCGCTCGATCGTTTGGTCGTTTGGTTGTTTGATTGTTTAATCAACTAGTCGTTCGATCGTTTTGTGGTTTGGTTGTTTGATTGATTGGTCAACTGGTCGTTCGATCGTTTGGTGGTTTGGTCGTTTGATTGATTGGTTTGGTCAACTGGTCGTTCGATCGTTTGGTCGTTTGGTCGTTTGATTGATTGGTGAACTGGTCGCTCGATCGTTTGGACGTTTGGTCGTTTGATTTATTGGTGAACTGGTCGCTCGATCGTTTGGACGTTTGGTTGTTTGATTGTTTAATCAACTAGTCGTTCGATCGTTTGGTCGTTTGGTTGTTTGATTGATTGGTCAACTGGTCATTCAATCTTTTGGTGGTTTGGTCGTTTGATTGATTGGTCCACTGGTTGTTCGATCGTTTGGTCGTTTGGTCGTTTGATTGATTGGTCAACTGGTCGTTGGATCGTTTGGTGGTTTGGTCGTTTGATTGTTTGGTTTGGTCAACTGGTCGTTCGATCGTTTGGTGGTTTGGTCGTTTGATTGATTGGTCAACTGGTCGTTCGATCGTTTGGTGGTTTGGTTGTTTTATCGATTGGTCAACTGGTCGTTCGATCTATTTGTCTTTGGTCGTTTGATTGATTGGTCAACTGGTCGCTCGATCGTTTGGTCGTTTGGTTGTTTGATTGATTGGTCAACTGGTCGTCCGACCGTTTGGTGGTTTGGTCGTTTGATTGATTGGTCAACTGGTCTTTCGATCGTTTGGTCATTTGGTCTTTTGATTGATTGGTCAACTGGTCGCTCGATCGTTTGGTCCTTGGTTGTTTGATTGTCTAATCAACTAGTCGTTCGATCGTTTAGTCGTTTGGTTGTTTGAATGATTGTCAACTGGTCGTTCGATCGTTTGGTGGTTGGGTCGTTTGATTGATTGGTCAACTGGTCGTTCGATCGTTTGGTCGTTTGGTCGTTTGATTGATTGGTCAACCGGTCGTTCGATCGTTTGGTCGTTTGGTTGTTTGTTTGTTTAATCAACTAGTCGTTCGATCGTTTGGTCGTTTGGTTGTTTGATTGATTGGTCAACTGGTCGTTCGATCGTTTGGTCGTTTGGTAGTTTGATTGATTGGTCAACTGGTCGTTCGATCGTTTGGTGGTTTGGTCGTTTGATTGATTGGTCAACTGGTCGTTCGATCGTTTGGTCGTTTGGTCGTTTGATTGATTGGTCAACTGGTCGTTCGATCGTTTGGTTGTTTGATTGTTTAATCAACTAGTCGTTCGATAGTTTGGTCGTTTGGTTGTTTGATTTATTGGTCAACTGGTCGTTCGATCGTTTGGTGGTTTGGTCGTTTGATTGATTTGTCAACTGGTCGCTCCATCGTTTGGTCATTTGGTTGTTTAATTGTTTAATCAACTAGTCGTTTGATCGTTTGGTCGTTTGGTTGTTTGATTGATTGGTCAACTGGTCGTTCGATCGTTTGGTGGTTTGGTCGTTTGATTGATTGGTTTGGTCAACTGGTCGTTCGATCGTTTGGTCGTTTGGTTGTTTGATTGATTGGTCAACTGGTCGCTCGATCGTTTGGTCGTTTGGTTGTTTGATTGTTTAATCAACTAGTCGTTCGATCGTTTTGTGGTTTGGTTGTTTGATTGATTGGTCAACTGGTCGTTCGATCGTTTGGTGGTTTGGTCGTTTGATTGATTGGTTTGGTCAACTGTTCGTTCGATCGTTTGGTCGTTTGGTCGTTTGATTGATTGGTGAACTGGTCGCTCGATCGTTTGGACGTTTGGTCGTTTGATTTATTGGTGAACTGGTCGCTCGATCGTTTGGACGTTTGGTTGTTTGATTGTTTAATCAACTAGTCGTTCGATCGTTTGGTCGTTTGGTTGTTTGATTGATTGGTCAACTGGTCATTCAATCTTTTGGTGGTTTGGTCGTTTGATTGATTGGTCCACTGGTTGTTCGATCGTTTGGTCGTTTGGTCGTTTGATTGATTGGTCAACTGGTCGTTGGATCGTTTGATTGTTTGGTTTGGTCAACTGGTCGTTCGATCGTTTGGTCGTTTGGTCGTTTGATTGATTGGTCAACTGGTCGCTCGATCGTTTGGTCGTTTGGTTGTTTGATTGTTTAATCAACTAGTCGTTCGATCGTTTGGTGGTTTGGTCGTTTGATTGATTGGTCAACTGGTCGTTCGATCGTTTGGTGGTTTGGTCGTTTGATCGATTGGTCAACTGGTCGTTCGATCGTTTGGTCGTTTGGTCGTTTGATTGATTGGTCAACTGGTCGCTCGATCGTTTGGTCGTTTGGTTGTTTGATTGATTGGTCAACTGGTCGTTCGATCGTTTGGTGTTTTGGTCGTTTGATTGATTGGTCAACTGGCCGTTCGACCGTTTGGTCGTTTGGTCGTTTGATTGATTGGTCAACTGGTCGCTCGATCGTTTGGTCGTTTGGTTGTTTGATTATTTAATCAAGAAGTCGTTCGATCGTTTGGTCGTTTGGTTGTTTGATTGATTGGTCAACTGGTCGTTCGATCGTTTGGTGGTTTGGTCGTTTGATTGATTGGTTTGGTCAACTGGTCGTTCGATCGTTTGGTCGTTTGGTCGTTTGATTGATTGGTCAACTGGTCGCTCGATCGTTTGGACGTTTGGTTGTTTGATTGTTTAATCAACTAGTCGTTCGATCGTTTGGTCGTTTGGTTGTTGATTGATTGGTCAACTGGTCGTTCGATCGTTTGGTGGTTTGGTCGTTTGATTGATTGGTCCACTGGTTGTTCGATCGTTTGGTCGTTTTGTCGTTTGATTGATTGGTCAACTGGTCGTTCGATCGTTTTGTCGTTTGGTTGTTTGATTGATTGGTCAACTGGTCGTTCGATCGTTTGGTGGTTTGGTCGTTTGGTTGATTGGTTTGGTCAACTGGTCGTTCGATCGCTTGGTCGTTTGGTCGTTTGATTGATTGGTCAACTGGTCGCTCGATCGTTTGGTCGTTTGGTTGTTTGATTGTTTAATCAACTAGTCGTTCGATCGTTTGGTGGTTTGGTCATTTGATTGATTGGTCAACTGGTCGTTCGATCAGTTGGTGGTTTGGTCGTTTGATCGATTGGTCAACTGGTCGTTCGATCGTTTGGTCGTTTGGTCGTTTGATTGATTGGTCAACTGGTCGCTCGATCGTTTGGTCGTTTGGTTGTTTGATTGATTGGTCAACTGGTCGTTCGATCGTTTGGTGGTTTGGTCGTTTGATTGATTTGTCAACTGGTCGTTCGATCGTTTGATCGTTTGGTCTTTTGATTGATTGGTCAACTGGTCGCTCGATCGTTTGGTCGTTTGGTTGTTTGATTGTTTAATCAACTAGTCGTTCGATCGTTTGGTCGTTTGGTTGTTTGATTGATTGGTCAACTGGTCGTTCGATCGTTTGGTGGTTTGGTCGTTTGATTGATTGGTCAACTGGTCGTTCGATCGTTTGGTTGTTTGATTGTTTAATCAACGATCGACCGACTAGTTGATTAAACAATCAAACAACCAAACCACCAAACGATCGAACGACGAGTTGACCAATCAATCAATCATTCAAACCACCAAATGATCGAACGACCAGTCGACCAATCAATCAAACGACCAAACCACCAAACGATCGAACGACGAGTTGACCAATCAATCAATCAACCAAACCACCAAATGATCGAACGACCAGTTGACCAATCAATCAAACAACCAAACGACCAAACGATCGAACGACTAGTTGCTTAAACAATCAAAAAACCAAACGACCAAACGACCAAACGATCGAACGACCAGTTAACCAATCAATCAAACGACCAAACCACCAAACGATCGAACGACCAGTTGACCAATCAATCAAACAACCAAACGACCAAACGATCGAACGACCAGTTGACCAATCAATCAAACGACCAAACCACCAAACGATCGAACGACCAGTTGACCAATCAATCAAACAACCAAACGACCAAACGATCGACCGACTAGTTGATTAAACAATCAAACAACCAAACCACCAAACGATCGAACGACGAGTTGACCAATCAATCAATCAACCAAACCACCAAATGATCGAACGACCAGTCGACCAATCAATCAAACGACCAAACCACCAAACGATCGAACGACGAGTTGACCAATCAATCAATCAACCAAACCACCAAATGATCGAACGACCAGTTGACCAATCAATCAAACAACCAAACGACCAAACGATCGAACGACTAGTTAATTAAACAATCAAAAAACTAAACGACCAAACGACCAAACGATCGAACAACCAGTTAACCAATCAATCAAACGACCAAACCACCAAACGATCGAACGACCAGTTGACCAATCAATCAAACAACCAAACGACCAAACGATCGAACGACTAGTTGATTAAACAATCAAACAACCAAACGACCAAACGATCGACCGACTAGTTGATTAAACAATCAAACAACCAAACCACCAAACGATCGAACGACGTGTTGACCAATCAATCAATCAACCAAACCACCAAATGATCGAACGACCAGTCGACCAATCAATCAAACGACCAAACCACCAAACGATCGAACGACGAGTTGACCAATCAATCAATCAACCAAACCACCAAATGATCGAACGACCAGTTGACCAATCAATCAAACAACCAAACGACCAAACGATCGAACGACTAGTTGATTAAACAATCAAAAAACTAAACGACCAAACGACCAAACGATCGAACAACCAGTTAACCAATCAATCAAACGACCAAACCACCAAACGATCGAACGACAAGTTGACCAATCAATCAAACAACCAAACGACCAAACGATCGAACGACTAGTTGATTAAACAATCAAACAACCAAACGACCAAACGATCGAGCGACCAGTTGACCAATCAATCAAACGACCAAACCACCAAACAATCGAACGACCAGTTGACCAATCAATCAAACAACCAAACGACCAAACGATCGAACGACCAGTTGACCAATCAATCAAACGACCAAATCACCAAACGATCGAACGACCAGTTGACCAATCAATCAAACAACCAAACGACCAAACGATCGAACGACTAGTTGATTAAACGATCAAACAACCAAACGACCAAACGACCAAACGATCGAACGACTAGTTGACCAATCAATCAAACGACCAAACGACCAAACGATCGAACGGCCAGTTGACCAATTAATCAAACGACCAAACCACCAAACGATCGAACGACCAGTTGACCAATCAATCAAACGACCAAACGACCAAACGATCGAACGACCAGTTGACAAATCAATCAAACGACCAAACCACCAAATGATCGAATGACCAGTTGACCAATCAATCAAACAACCAAACGACCAACGATCGAACGACTAGTTGATTAAACAATCAAACAACCAAACGACCAAACGATCGAACGACTAGTTGACTAATAGATCAAACGACCCAAAGACCAAACGATCGAACTACTAGTTGACCAATCAATCAAACAACCAAACCACCAAACGATCGAACGACCAGTTGACCAATCAATCAAACAACCAAACGACCAACGATCGAACGACTAGTTGATTAAACAATCAAACAACCAAACTACCAAACGACCAAACGATCGAACGACCAGTTGACCAATCAATCAAACGACCAAACGACCAAACGATCGAACGACCAGTTGAACAATCAATCAAACGACCAAACCACCAAACGATCGAACGACCAGTTGACCAATCAATCAAACAACCAAACGACCAAACGATCGAACGACTAGTTGACAAAACAATCGAATAACCAAACGACCAAACGATCGAACGACTATTTGATTAAACAATCAAACAACCAAACGACCAAACGATCGAGCGACCAGTTGACCAATCAATCAAACGACCAAACCACCAAACGATCGAACGACCAATTGACCAATCAATCAAACGACCAAACCACGAAACGATCGAACGACCAGTTGACCAATCAATCAAACAACCAAACGACCAAACGATCGAACGACCAGTTGACCAATCAATCAAACGACCAAACCACCAAACGATCGAACGACCAGTTGACCAATCAATCAAACAACCAAACGACCAAACGATCGAACGACTAGTTGATTAAACAATCAAACAACCAAACGACCAAACGATCGAACGACCCGTTGACCAATCGATCGAACTACCAAAAGACCAAACGATCAAACACAAGTTGACTAAACAATCAATCAACCAAACGAAAAAAACGATCGAACGACTAGTTGACCAATCGATCAAACGACCAAAACACCAAACGATCGAACGACCGGTTTACCAAACAATCAAACGACCGAACGACTAGTTGACCAATCAATCAAACAACCAAACGACCAAACGATCGAACGACTAGTTGACTAAACAATCAAACAACTAAACGACCAAACGATCGATCGACCAGTTGACCAATCAATCAAACGACCAAACGACCAAACGATCGAACGACTAGTTGACCAAACAATCAAACAGCCAAACGACCAAACGATCAAACGACCATTTGACCAATCAATCAAACGACCAAACGAACAAACGATCGAACGACTAGTTGACTAAACAATCAAACGAACAAACAACCAAACGATCGAACGAATAGTTGAACAATCGAACAAACGACCAAAAGACCAAATGATTGAACGACCAGTTTACCAAACAATCAAACGACCAAACGACCAAACGATCAAACTACTAGTTGACTAAACAATCAAACAACCAAACGACCAAACGATCGAACGACTAGTTGACCAATCGATCAAACGACCAAAAGACAAAACGATCGAACGACCACTTTACCAAACAATCAAACGACCAAACGATCACAGACTAGTTGACTAAACAATCAAGCAACCAAACGACCAAACGATCGAACGACTAGTTGACCAATCGATCAAATGACCAAACGAGCAAACGATCGAATTACCAGTTTACCAAACGATCAAACGACCAAACGACAAAACGATCGAACGAAATTTGACAAATCAATCAAACGACCAAACGACCAAACGACCAAACGACCAAACGATCGAACGACCAGTTGACTAAACAATCAAACAACCAAACGACAAAACACTCGAACGACTGGTTGACTAATCGATCAAACAACCAAAAGACCAAACGATCGAAAGACCAGTTAACCAATCAATCAAACGACCAAACGATCGAACGACTCGTTGACCAATCGATCAAAAGACCAAACGATCGAACGACTACTTTACTAAGCAATCAAACAACCAAACGACCAAAAGATCGAACGACTAATTGACCAATCAATCAAACGACCAAACAACCAAACAATCGACCGACTAGTTGACCAATCAATCAAATGACCAAACGATCAGATTACCAAACGACCTGATTACCAAGCAATCAAACGACCAATTGAACGAACGACCAGTTTACCAATCAATCAAACGACCAAACGACCAAACGATCGAACGACCAGTTGACTAAACAATCAATCAACCAAACGACCAAGCGATCAAACGACCAAACGACCAAACGATCGAACGACTAGTTGACCAATCGATTAAACGACCAAAAAGCCCAAACGATCGAACGACCAGTTTACCAAACAATTAAACGACCAAACGACCAAACGATCGAGCGACTAGTTGACTAAACAATCAAACAACCAAACGACCAAACGATCGAACGACTAGTTGACCAATCAATCAAACGACCAAAAAACCAATCGATCAAACGACCAGATTACCAAACAATCCAACGGCCAAACGATCAAACGATCGAACCACCAGTTGACCAATCAATCAAACGACTAAACGACCAAACGATCGAACGACCAGTTGACCAATTAATACATGGTGGAATGTACACAACTATCTGGGCCGTATGAACCACAGTTATAATAAAATTTAATACATAGAGGAATGTACACAACTATCTAGGCCGTTTGAACCACAGATATGGAGATTTTTAATACATGGTGGAATGTACACTACCATATGGGCCATATTTTAATACATGGAGGAATGTACACAACCATTTGGGCCTTATGAACCGCAGTTATAGAGATTTTTAACACATGGTGGAATATACACAACCATCCTGGCCGTGTGAACCACAGATATGGATGTTTTTAATACATAGTGGATTGTACACATCTCTTGGACTTATGAACCACAGATATGGACGTTTTTAACACATGGTGGAATGTACACTACCATCTGGGCCGTATGTACCACAGATATGGAGGTTTTTAATACATGGTGGATTGTACACTTCCATCTGGTCCACGTGAACCAGAGATATGGAGGTTTATTAACACCTGGTGGAATGTACACTACCATCTAGGCCGTATGAACCAAAGATTTGGATGTTTTTAATACATGGTGGAATGTACACTACCATCTGGGCCGTATGAACCACAGATATGGAGGTTTTTAATACATGGTGGATTGTACACTTCCATCTGGTCCACGTGAACCACAGATTTTGATGTTTTTAATACATGGTGGAATGTACACTACCATCTGGGCCGTTTGAACCACAGATTTGGATGTTTTTAATACATGGTGGAATGTACACTACCATCTGGGCCGTATGAACCACAGATATGGAGGTTTTTAATACATGGTGGATTGTACACTTCCATCTGGTCCACGTGAACCAGAGATATGGAGGTTTATTAACACATGGTGGAATGTACACTACCATCTGGGCCGTATGAACCACAGATTTGGATGTTTTTAATACATGGTGGAATGTACACTTCCATGTGGTCCACGGCAACCACATAATATGGATGTTTTCATTTTGACATGCATGTGTACCTGCTGTCACTACAAAGGAAGTTGACTAGCCACAATCATCCAGTTCATTGTTCATGTGGATAATTTTTGAAGTCGTTGATGTTCATTATTAAATCACTTTACTCCACGGACATTCGGGGAAAACTGATACCAACTGTTGCTTAATATTTTAGTAGGCAGGGTTGACAGGTTTGAAGTAATTTAAAAGTTGTAAATTACTTACTCAAAACACTGGAAAGGATCAATCCATCCAACTCTTCAAAGTGTCAGTCACGATGGTCAAAACAACAAGCATGACAGGTAGAGCCAACCACAACAAACTACACGAGTTGCAGCTAAATATTGTTCAGTCAATTTTCCACAGATATATCGGGCTGAAAAGCATCCAAAATACATGGAGCGAAGTCTGGTGGCATACAGTTATGATAAACAGTCTGTCAGAACACCCCTAGTTCACTTCTAGGGTTCCACAATACACTGAATAAAACTCAGTTTAGCATTTCTCACTTTACACTATAAATTTATTGTTTAAAAATATTCAGCAATTTACATCAATAGTTCCCACAATTAATTAGGTCTCAAGCTTGAGGTAAGTAAGATTAGAACAGCTAATTCAAAATCCAATTATCGATTCCAACTGGTTGACAAAATATTGTGATTATTATCTACTCAATCCTGTCATGTCTGTACCATTAAATTCAAATTAGTGATTCAGTAATGTTTAAAACCTAACCACTATTTGACGAGTAGCGACAATGGGTCTTGTGCATTTCTTCGTCTTTCAGTTTCACTTGGTTTTGTACCTCAGATCAAAAACAAAATTTTCTCCAACTAAGAACTAGTTTACGAAAAGACACTATACTATTATTTTAATTGAACACAAACTTTCTCACGCTACTACTTAACTCCAGAGGATCCACCTCTTCCTTCACCTCAATTTTCAGGCTTGGCTTTTACACTACCATAGGTTTTCCTGCCCTTGGTCAATTCAGTTCAGTGAGCCAGATGCGTCTTCACATCTTACTTAAACTCTTCAATTCCTGCGTTGAGCCTTTCCTACTACAAGCAGTACTATGTTGTCATCCTGCGTGACGATTTTTATATACTTCAAACGACTGCGGGCCCCTGCTGTATCAGTGGTTTCCGGTACACCATCCAACGTCACAAATTCACACTTCACTACAGGCCATCTGAAAGTTTCATTAGCCAAACTTATGCCATAATTTAGGTCACAAAAGGCATGATACACTTCAACGTACAATTAATCACATATCTTTTACATTACATTAAACTTCATAATAAGATTCACTTTTCCTTTTGATCAATGCCAAACAATCCAGCAATATTACCAAGTACAGACTTCAAAATGACTCTCTTAATTTGCACAAGTTTTCAAAGATTTTTAAATTAAAACTACATGTACACAGGTTTTCATCATGAGAGACTTCTTTAAATAATGAATTGATATGAAAGAAATTACTTACGATTGAAGATCTGTCGTCCAACCTGTCTCCTTTCTAAAGCTGGTAAAACGAGGCTCGAAGCCTACCGCAGCTAATAAAAATGTTTAAGCTTGGAATGCTGGTGCAGCAAATTCCAGGTTGGATTTGCAATATCAGGCAAATTTTCAATTTTAAAATGTAGCAGTACAGCAAAACAAGGTGTGTACATCCACCCCAAGCTCTAAAAAAGGAATGGGTTCATATCCCACCAACACTCAATTGCTCTCACCCCTGTTGCCATCTCTTTGCATACACTTTGTTCCCTCACAAAGCACCCCAGACCAAATCTTTTTCTTATTTAACTTACCCTTAGATTATGCAAATAAAGCCACTGAACCTTAAGCCTGAGACCATACAAACCGGGGCGAGGCTATAACTACTGGATTAGTGTACAAAAGACATTGACTATTCAATCATGGCCACTGGGTTCTGGCACTAGGCCAGGCTGGGTATATTTACAATGGATAAAAAGGAGGTATGCAAATACATGCAAATAAGGAAAATGAATATTCACATTAAATTTAAATACTGCATTTCTTTTGTGACACAGTCAATAAGGGTTTTCCTGATTACCCCTCAAAAAAGATTAAATAAAGTTCTAAAGTCGAAAACATGACAGGTTCAGTCAGAATTCCACGGAGGAAACACGTGTGCTTTAGCTGCAGTAACATAAATTGCTTGTTTTCATCGCCGATGCTCTTGTGTCATGAGAACGGAATAAGTATCTCAACTTTTATCAGAATTTTTATATTTTAGGCAATTTTGGTAAATAATTCTCATCTAAACAAATATCTTTAAAAACATATCTGCTGTTTTTAAATGTTATTCAGCTCTAACCAAGGCTGCGGTGAAGTAAACTTTTATTAGGCTTGCAGTTGTTTGGCAACCTTCGTGTGGTGCATTTCAATATATATTCACGTGTACTAATGTTTAATTTGATTAAGTTGAAATAATAATTAATTTAATTATGTTCATTTGGCTATTACACGTAATACAATTGATTACATGTGAAAAATCTTGTAGTATGTTGGCTAAAACATTGTTGGAGTTGAATTTTGCGAAGTAGATCATTTGAAATAATGCAAAAATGCAGTTGAATAGGACTATTTGGAAGGATGGGGTAAATTTATAATTTTGGAGTGGATTTTGCTGAGGCAGCTGCAGTATACGCACTTCCAAAGAAGATTTTAAACAAAAAATGAAGCAGCTTTATAGCAAAGTTGAACGGCCAGGCTTAGTTCGTTCACAATCTATGATTACGTATATACAACAGCACTGGAGTTATTTTTAATGCATGTTTTGTCTACGAAAATCTCCTGGGGGGCTGCTGGCGGCACCACTACAAAGGTCTAGATTTTTGTTCAAAGCTTTGGAAGATAATTTAGACCCTCTCAAGGTACTTGGATTGATAAAAATAGCAAATAGCTTCATTGTCCTAGGTCAATTATTCTTTAAACTGCAGTAAGAAAATTGGTCGGTCGCAGTCCACGGGAATGCAACGAACTCCGAACGCGTTAAAAGGTTATTTTTAACACCAATAGTAAGCGAAGCAGTCTCCAGCATCAACTTGGGAGAGGGGGAAAAAGCTCCGGACATGACCAATGAGACTTTAGCCCGACGAAAGGTGCAAACCATCATAAGTTCTCAAACAGCTACAATTCTTAGCGACCGGAGCTGCCATGATTCTCGAACAGGGCTCATCAGCGACAGCCGACGCTGGACTGCAATCTATCCATGACGCACGACAGAAAGAGGCATATACGTTTATTATATATCAACAGAGTCCACACACAAGCAAACAAAATGAAAACCAGATAGTTTTCTAAAGACTGCTGTCCTAATGTGTTTTTAGTGGCTATAGTGATGATAGTGCCTCTTTTTCCGACACACACATTCGATGGTGCCGATTATATTAGCTGAGAGCTACCGCTATGTTATGTGCACACCATACACTCATATTTGAAAATTGGATTTCCTTTTTTTTCATCGCCCTTAATCTTGTGCACGGCTTATATTTTGCATAGGACCTTGGGTATTTTTTTTTATCATAGTAGGTTTCTAGACCTGGGGTCTGTCACCTTTATTTTAATTTATACAGTGAAGTCCTAGATGAGGACTAGTACTTTAACTGGGGAGCTTTTTCATGGCTTAGAAAAGCTATAACTTTACCATTTGACACTACTTGGCCGAATACAGTTAATTAATATCTCTTAAAGTTCGGACATACAAATGTTCTTCTTGTATCATCTGTCAGTATGGTAATAATCCAGCTTCAGATTTCAATGAATTCTAAAACGTTCACATGTGCAGTGGGCCTAAAGAAATAGACGATGAACTAAAAAGGAGACGACTGTTTTATGACGACCAAACTGCATTTTGTTCAAGCAAAAGGGACGAAGAAGCTTATTTTGGTGTTTGGAAATTGTCACCGTGTGGAAGATCATTTCTAACCTGGTCACCGTTTCTGTTTGCAGTCCACACGAATGAATCATAGGGGCCGATTTTACAAAGTGCTAAAAGATTGATCTGAACTGTGGGTCAATCTTAATTGTTTTTGTATGAGGTTGTACTCTGTATACTTTTAAAGTAATTAACCTTTGTAATTTATTTGTATGTGTTAAAACTGCCTGTTCTTTAAAATAAACTGTTTTATTTTATTTATTGTTTATATATCTTTTTACTTTTTATTTTTTTTATCGGGAAATAAATGCCCGAGGGCAAAGATGATTCGATTCACTTTTTTAGCTCCTGTCATTTGTTAATGTCTCTTGTATTTTTTATTTTTTGTTTTGTATTTTTAAATTGTGTGTGTACTTAAAAACTCTAACATTTTCATACCCTCAAAAAGTGCAGGTTATATTTTGCGCAAAGCCTGTATTTCTTTCTCAAAAGTGTCATTTTGTCAAATGGAAAGCTTACACACACGTTGAGAAATGTATGGTTGAGAGCGCATGTGCTGAATACAACTCAACACGATTCGGGAGAGTTATAAGCCCTGTCGCAGCAGGAAACGACCCATTGGCTCAGTAACAACGCAAGACTAAATAGCGGCAATGTTTCACTTGATGATACTTGTTTTCTTGCTTATAATTTCAGCTCCAAATCTATGTGATTGTTCCTCTAATACAACCAAACTACATCTTATGGGATTATTTCCATTCACTGGTACAGCATGGCCTGGGGGACAAGCTATGTCCATAGCCACTCAACTAGCCCTACAAGATATCAATGCGAGTCCTGACATACTACCAGACTACGAGCTTGTCGTCATCCAGGAAGATTCGGCAGTGAGTCCATTTTCATTTATTTATGATTAATACATTCAAACGATTGCATTTGGACTAATTGTGATAAGGAAGGGCTTGTTGATTTGGTTTGTATTACTTCTTGCAAAAATATAGAATGAGACTAAAAGGAATAACATAGCCTTCTGCGAATAACCTTGTCGCTCACGGTATGAGATCATGGACTTGAATGAAGTTGTCGCTCATATTATATAGTAAACATATTATCAAAAATTTGCCTCGCCTAGTTTTTAGATTGTTTACCATCAAAGATTCAAATCCTACAAACTGAGTATTATTATTTAAAACAAACGTATAAATAAAACTTACCTTGCAGTGTGACGGAGGTATAGCTACAAATTCCATGTACAGACAGCTTTATGATCACTCAACGACTAAGATTGCGATTCTTGGTCCAGGATGCTCTATTGCGACAGAACCAACTTCACAAGCTGCGCACTACTGGAACCTACTGCAGGTATGAAATCCAATAACAAAGTTATGTGTGTCATTTAGGAGATGTATCAGTTGCCACTTCTTTTGATTCATGACCGATTAAAATCTTTTTTAATGGCGCAGTTAATAATTTTGACAATCATAACAGCTAGATTGATACCTTCAGCAGTTACTTTAAGAGTTAATCCCAACGCAATTGCAAATATTCTACAAATATACAACTATTCTAAAGTTAAATGTCTTATTTTATGAAGGTCCATGGGTATAAGGGCCAGTTGTAAAATGCATGTTATTGTGTTTTCAGGGCAGTCTCCCCCATCCAAGAAAAAGAATGAGCAGATAATTACATAGTTTGATTCTATATTTTTTTGTCAGATGACAATATCAAGTTCAACGTTACTCGCTAATCGCGATCAGTTCCCGTTACTGTTTCGTGTTCTTCCTACGGAGTCTGTTTTAAATGACGTTAAGCTCGCATTATTTCAAGAATTCAACTGGGAGAAAGTCGCTACGTTGCATCAAACTTTCCCGATCTTCATGCTGGTATGTTTTTCATGTTTCATGTAAATTATGCAGAATGCGAGTATGTTAACCTTTATAGGGAGAAAGCTGTCTAATGTAGAAAGGATTGTTCATAAGAAAATCAAGTATCACCACCAGGAAAGGGCGTACTTTATTACATTGGTGTCTCTATTATTTAAAACGAACATGCATTTTCATTTAAAAGACACATATTTTACTAGACCTAAGGGCCAGAGTAGATGAGAGGAAAAATCCACAAATTACACTTTAAAAAATCCACATAATATATTAAAGAAAACTTGAAGTTAATCATTGAGTAAAAGGCTAAAGATTAATGGGGCGGACAAGGGAAATTATGGAGGAATTATGCCTATGATGGTAGGCCTACATATATCAAGCATGAGATAGATATTTGGCTATGGCCCATAGCAGCTTTGCTTTGTTAACAAAAAAGTAGAATAACAAGCAATTTGCGGAATTTAACTGAGTTATACAAAATAAGGAAGTTATCAATTTCGGTTTTTATGGGTATTTTTCGTATGGAACTACTATACCATTGATCATCCTTTAAAAGAGAAACCCAACTTTCCTTTTTTAAGGCAACAGCTGAGTTGCACAAGAAAGCTAAATCACACGGAATCGAGATTATTGCCACTGAGAGCTTTGTTGATGACCCAAGTATCGCCGTCGAAAATATCCAGGTATTTTTCTATATTTCTGTAAACAGTCCATACAACACTTTCACCTCTGGTAAATACAGCAATACAGATCATAATATGTGTACATTGGTGTGGTGAATATATCATATTTGGAAAGGAACTGGTTTTGCATCTTGATTCATGTTTTAAATTTACGTTTGTAATTATAGTTACATTTATGAATTAATAATGGCAAAAATCCATCTAAAATAGACGCTCATGTTGCTACAAAGGAAACACAATAATGTTATTGCAAGACAAGTTATTCAAGGTTTCATAATGGCAACACCAAAAACGACATCATTAACTTCAACCGAGAGTGTTAGTATAATGCCAGTTAAAACTAAAACATTTGCAACAACTTTCTTCCGGGCTCATAATGTTGGGCTGTTTATGGCAGATCATAGCTTCAAGTTGACATGACAATATAAATAGTATTGTAACTGCAAGTACGTTTTATTACTAATTCCCTTTTTTCCGTGCTTTTTTTTTTTTTTTTTTTTTTTTACAGTTTCTTTACTTATAACTTCTGACAGAAGGTATTTGGTTTCATTAACGCTACACCAATACTTTCCCATCACAAGAGCATCTTATTTTCTTATGTGTAGTTTTATGATTTCTGTTTATCGATGCGGACAAAATAAATAGACTTTGAATGATTCAAATTTTGATCAGAAAAGTGGCGCTCGAATCATAGTCGGCGGTTTCTATGCGGACATGGGGAGAAGGGTGTTCTGTGAAGTTTATAAAAGGAAACTGTATGGCGCCAAATACGTCTGGATACTGCCAGGTCAGTGGATCATATCATGTAAATTTCACAGTTAGATATGACATTACTTCAAGCGATACTGATATTGTTTATTTGGGAACTTTTAAAAATCTAATGACAGGACAAACAAAACATCACGTCTGTACCATCTGTGGTTTGGGGATAAACCTTTACAAATCATTAAAATATGTCAACATTTTTCGATATTGTAAATATATTTTTAAATTACAAACACAAACGGTCGTTGCAATTTTAAGAGTTAACCAATCCTCGATGTTAATTTTCTCATATTATTGCAGTTGATTTTCCATATTCTGTTTCGTTATACAAATTATAAAAGTTAAAAATGTTTTACCTAAAGGTTGGTTTTATGCGAATTGGTGGCAGGCACCAGATGAATCCATTGAATGTTCAACTTCTGAACTTGATGAGGCTGTAAAGGACTACTTAGGAATTTTTACTGACACTTATCCGGCAGATGAAAGGCGAAAAACACCCACCGTTACAGGATTGGTAGGAGACTTTAACGTTTTAGTTACCAAGCCGACCAAAGCTTATACATTGCAGCATTACTTTAGAAGGGAACGCTCATCAGCATGTGTTTGTGGAGAAAATAATCAAGCTAAAACTAAACTAAGCATATACAGTCATTGCCACGCGTTGGTAATTTCAAGGGCAGTTTAATCAACTTCAAGTAGCTCGTGCTTATCCCCGTCAGAGTTGACTTGTTAACGCTAAATGTATTTAACAAAATAATACAGATGCTATCAACACCAACCTCATTGTGTAAACTAAAAGGTAATTTTATTTCAATGTGAAAACACTAACAAAAACGTATGCCTTCCTCGATAAATCAGTATGAGCAATATGATACCAGGTAAAGGCTTCAAAAAGATATTGTGTTCAATTTAACCTGATAAAAAAAATCACACAATTATCACATTATTGGAAAACGCGCGAGACATCCACAGTGAAATGATATTACATTCACTCACACAGTTGCAAAAATCGAGGAATTTCGAATGATATGTGAACGATTCTAAACAAAAAAAGAAGAGAGACAAACTATAACACGGATGTCTTATAAGACCAGATAACACGTTCCGTTGTTTTCCAGACAACTTCTGAGTTCCTTGAGAGTATAAGAACGCTTTCTGGCTTGGAGGATCTAGACGAGTTGGTTGGCATCTCAGAGATGAGTGGAGTTTATGACATGACCCTGACGGTAGCACTAGGTCTTCATGAAGCTCAGGAACAACTTGCCAAAATAGGTACTTAAAGCTAACAAAAGGAAGACTCTTCTTAACATGTGAGATCTGTCAATTATGTCCAAAAAATTCGGGTTATAACTTAAATAGGAAAAGTGTAAGTGTAACTTCTTCACAGGCATTCGAAATCATTATAAACTGTGATAAAAAGCAACCCATGTTTAACCATAATTACAAGAACGAATCGAGACAACTTCTCAATGGGATGGCTGTCATAAATGAAAATTCGGTGTCATTAAGAAAACACAAAATTGAACGATTTATGCAAAGGAGTTGGAACAGTACCCTTGTGCCAAAATATTTATAGCACTGGGGTATCCTGCATAAAGGTGTGTCGTTTTTCATTGTAATAGACTGAAAATATTTGTTGAAATGGATAGTTCATCAAAATTAACCTTTTACACAAACGTTTGGGGTAAATATGCATTTGTTTTACTACTATCACAGATCCTCCGAGAAAATTAGAAGAGTTTCAGTACGACGATGACATCACTCGTAAAATATTGTTTGATATAATAAGCAACATTTCCTTTGAGGGTTTATCGGTAAGTCAAAGAGTTAGACATAAATAAACGTCACTGACATTAACGAAATATTACGATACCTCTGGCAAGAACATATATTTCATATCAAGTTATTAATTTTACCAGTCGTAAGAAAATTTAATACATCTTGTTACGAATAATTGCCATTTTATTTTGTCTTTGAATTTTTTTATTGCGTGTTGTTTTGATCACCGCTTACTTTTAATGCCTTCGATTTTTATACTAAGGGTCCTGTTAAATACAACGAGGTGGGTGATAGGTTAGGCACTCTTGATGTCTACCAACTACAAGGTATGTAAAGTGTATCTACACAGTGTAATTGGGTACCTTACGGACCAAACTTCTTGAGAAAAAAGTACGTTATTGCCATTTAGTTCCTTACATAGCGTAATATATAACGCTGCCTGAGGCAAGTGGATTCTAGATTTTCAGACAATAGTTATTGTAAATAAAGGTTGCGCAAAAGCACAAGCACACACTATGAAAGTAAACATGATTGTAAGTTTAAGCATAATTCATTTTAGCAAAGTCTTGTTATGCCTTTATGCAAATGTATTCATTACACATTACATGTATTATAAGTTATTAATCGGACATAGTTATTGCTATTTATTCCGAACACCGTAGCATTAAATCTGACTAAACATAATGTATTATTGTCGTTTGACACAGATTCCATTTCTGTTTCTGTTGGACTTTGGGAATCTTCAGTATTATCATGGGAGGGACGTAAACCAATACACTGGCAAGGTAGACACCTCACTTTGTAAAAAGTCCTTTCATTTTGTAATAATTAATTGTTTCATTTTTAGTTGTCTTTAAAAAAAATACGTTTATGGCCTAAATCGATATTAAGAAATTTAAAGGGGAAATCACAGACCTTCTGCTAATAAAAAATATATTATTGTATCTTTTCCAGGGGGAGCTCCTCCTATTGACTTCAAAATCGAGAAGGAAAACCGCCAGACAATCAAACTGCCAGTCTTTATATCGGGTGTCGTGTTTACAATTACAGGAATATCATTGGCGCTTTGCTTCTTAGCATTCAACATCAAGTTTAGAAAGCTACGGTAAAACTTTCTTGTCTGCATTGTCAGTACTTCACAAAACATTTTATGAATGAATGTACAAACAGTTGACGACTCTGTGGCATTATTGTGTTAACATTACTTTATTCTATTACATTTTATTTACATTAGTGTGATTAAGATGTCGAGTCCCAATATTAATAACTTGATGCTGATTGGTGGAATCATGGCCTATGTATCCATCATCATCTTCGGGATAGATACAAACATTTCTTCGACGCAGACCTTTCTATCAATGTGTAAGGTAATCTAAATATTATACATTTTATATCTTAATTGATTTATTATTTCTAGTTAACGTTTTATTCGTCAACATTTCGATATTTCTGCCTGAACTGCTTTATCGTCCAAAACCAAAAAGTTCGTGATTCTTATAAAATGAACAATCTTTACATGCACATTAATGTAACAGTGACTATCAGGCCATTTTTGATTTTAAACGTGTTATTTGTACGACAAAAATGTTGTCATCAATTCGTTTCAATCCCTGCAAATGACGATTTCTATGGTCTTGTGGCAGTGAAGGAGCTCTAGTTAATACAACCACAATCAACATTATACGTTTAAATATTCTGAAGCCATACCTTTTTTCGTGATAAGACCAAGACATGGTGTCTTTCCATTGGGTTCTCCATGGCCTTTGGTTCCATGTTCAGCAAGACGTGGCGAGTACACAAAATCTTCACCAACAAGACTGCAATGAAAACGGTAAATAACAATTGTACTCATATTCGCATCTTCATTTTATATAATTGTATAAAATATTGATACTGATTAAACCATCGAAATTTCAGTAACATCGCAAGGAGTCAATGTAAGGTTAAAGCAACATGCTATTGGGTTTGCGTGCACAAGCTGACGTCGTTGAAAGAGCAATGAGTAAAACAACCGACCGACGCTGACATTAAACATTTCAAATTGGTTTCAGCATTTAACTATCCACTTTATAACTATTTGATAAACAATGCACAAATTTAACAATTTCAGGTGGTGAAAGACACATGGTTGTTGAGCTGTGTAGCTGCACTGGTTCTCATCGATGTAATGATCTTGATTCTATGGGAAGTTGCTGACCCAATTGTTGTAGTGGAGCACTTCGGAACAGCTTTGGTAAATCAATTTAAGACACCGAAGTGAAATTGAACTTGTTCAACTAATTGAAATATAGTTTGCATTGTTCGAGGCTGTCTTTTACAGCTTCGACGAATAAGAAATGTACTTTCGTGCTTTTTAAAGTTTGCTGTGCTTAAACTGTTAATAGTAAAATGCCAGGGGGAAATGTGAATTATATGAAGCTAACAGCACAGTAGCGAACGGAGAGATGTGTGGTCTGAAAAACCCCCGGGGGGCATATCGTCTCTAAAGTTTACTATAGCATGAACATATTTGCTCCCATAAATCCAACGTTTAATCAGTAATATGCGGCAATCCATACAATTTATGTTTATGTATGTCCATTCTGAAACGTTCAACATTATCAGATCAGTCTGTAACTTCGCCAGAATTAAACACAGGCAGTGTTTTGGAAAGTGTCGTCTATTGTGTAATATATTTTTGTCCTATTACCTTAAAAGGTTGATGAAGACAATGATGACATTGTCTACATTCCAATCCGCATGATGTGTGAGTCATCTAATCAGACCTATTTCATTGGAGCTTTCTACGTCATCAATGGATTACTTCTTGTATTTGGAGCTTTCTTGGCCTGGGAGACTAGAAATGTATCCATCCCAGCTCTCAATGATTCCAAGTACATTGGTGAGACCGTATATATAAATATTCACTTAGGAAAAACATCGTCAGTTCCAAAGTGATACAGAATAAAGGCAAACCTATTCAATTTAAGTTTCATGTTTACAAGAAAAAAATAGCTCATGAAAAGTGACATCAAGCACAATTTGATACATATGTTTATTACATGTGTTTATTACATGTGTACTGTTTTGCGGAGTGTGTATACCGAGCACCCTACGCTATAAAGACTTTGCATTGGTTCGGTGATCAATGAAACAATTCAGTGACAATATCTTATCTTACTCAAAAACTGTTCAACACACCTACTGGTCTAAGTTATCCTTCATATAAGTGGTTCTAAACTGTTTTTCATTTCTATTTAACAATTAAGCGCATGCACACACAAAATGTTTCCCAAACAATGTTTGCATCTAATTCAGTGAGACTTTCCAAATAAATAAATTTGACTTTTTTAAATATGAGGTTTCAAAAGAGTGACATATTACCATACCTTAAGATGTAACATGTTGCATTGGATTAATGAAGTACAGCACGTGTGTTATAGTAAATGGTCTGTAAATCATTAAAATCGCATTTGTCAACAGGCATTTGTGTACACAATATTCTGGTATTGTCCTTCGTCGGAGTGTTGGTATCTTTTGTGGTTGAAGAACGTAACACCAACTACACGTTAATCGCTACTATAATCTGGTCGGCTACGACTCTGACACTCTGCGTTGTGTTCGTGCCCAAGGTAATACAAACTCTTCAAACATAGTAAGAATCAACTCGACCCTGATATGAAAACATTATCAAGTAGGCACAAATTTACCATAAGAAAGAGATACTCGTTGACTTATGCGAAAGAACATAGCCGCCACCTTTTCCAATAATATAAACAATACTGTTTTGCATTGTCAATAATGCTAGTTCTTTGTTTCTGAATCAACGTCTGCAGCCATTTACAGATAAAATAAACATGCAGCACGAGGATCAATATTAAAAAAGTAATTAGTCTCCGGTTGCTATACCTTTTCTTTATAGGAACTGTGCAATTAGTCCAATTGTTTTTCAGATTAGAGTAAATGTATTCCCGTTCTTTACAGGTTTCCGTAATCATGACAAAACCAACTGATTAATTTCGTTAGTTGATTTAAACCTTACAAAGAACGTTTTGTTTGGGAGGATTTTTCCCCACAGCACGTGTGTTTTTCGGTTGCTGCAATCGAAACAAGCAATGGTAGGTAGTGTGGGGATTTTTTTTTTTAAGGTAATTTTGTCGACTTCAAAGTCGATATTTCAAATACACCAATATACACTTTTTAATTGTTCATGTATTTTTCCTTTTTTTATTCAAACTGTGTACTTCCAAATTACACAATGATAAAAATTCAAAATTTATACAATAATTATAAGAATTTGATCAAGAAATACAATAAACACTGAGAACGATGACAAAAAAAATGGTATGTAATTGCGTTGAAATATAATATATTTATTTATTTATTTTATTTATTTCCTCAAAACCTCCAAAAATGGAGAAGATAAAAATATTTGTAAAAATACATCAAATATACAGTATAAGGGACAGAAACATGAAAATAAAGAAACATGGATAACCCTGACACTCTCGGACGACCCCCAGACCATCCTGACAAAGAATGAAACAAAAGGATTGTCAGAACGATCTGAGTAGCCGACCGAGAGTATCAAGGTCATCACATTCAAGAAACTGATTATGAAACAAAACTGTTTTTACACTATCACAAATACCATGGTTGACGCAGTTTACATACTTAAGGTCAGAGTTAAATTTCCACCTGCAAGAAGGATTAGTAATGCAGTTAAGCAGCGAAAAATCTTTGTGCAAGCTAAAACTGTTTTTCACTCTATCAATTAAGGTATTCTTAGAATAAGCAAAATCGTCGCTGGCCTCGCAATTTAAAAGGTGGGCATAAAAAGACCTAGCCTTAGAAGTGTTGTTAAAAATCTGACATACAAGATTAAGTTGAAAAGTCAACAAAATATCATTAATCTTACATAAATTCAAACCATGTAAAAGAGGCGTAGTTTTACAGTACTTATGAAGACCCATAGCAGATTTTACAAGCTTACCCTGTGTTTGTTCAAGATTTTGGAAAGAAGTGGCATTAAAATTAACACACTGACATCCATATATAAGAACAGGGGTCAGAGCTGTGTTCCAAACATGAGTTTTAACACAGGTTGAACTGGCGTTCCTACACATGCCAATACATTGCAATGAACAGTGGCGTAACTAGACATTTTCATTTGGGGGGGGGGGCAAGTGGGGGCAAAGATTAAATTTGGGGGTGCCAAAGAAGTGCAAGATTATCATTAAATATGTTAACTGATGTATATATAATAAGAATATACTTTTCTGTGATTTCATATGGGGGGCAAGAGGGGGGGGCAAGGGTTCTGAGCGGGGGGGCGCAGGCCCCCCCCCCTGCCCCCCTCTGGTGACGCCACTGGCAATGAATAAAAAGCCTTTTGACATTTACGAATTCTTTCCTCATAATGCAAATTAGGTTTCAGATCAGTTGACATAACAACACCTAGGTAGGTAATATAATATAATTTAAAAAAACTAAACATACTTCCAGAGACAAAAACAAAATGGGAAAACACATTACAGACGAACATTTTTTCAAAATCACCAACCGAGTTTATGAAGCCATTGACGACAGTTACTTGTCGAAGAACAAGCTAAAAGCATTCATTTTTTGAATATAAATTTTAGATCCTTAATGATTGCATTAGATTAAGATGAGAAACGATGTTCGACCAACTCAGAACACCATACTAACTGGGTTACCAGCCACTCAGAACAGCAACACAGAAGACATGAAAAAAGAGCTACAGTTTCTTCGTCAGGAATTACAACGACTCGAGAAAATAAACTTGGTGAGCTATAATAATTGTTTTACCTTTTAAAGAAATAATATTCTTGACATAACATAATAATATTTATGATTACGTTGTAAATAAAAGACAATTACTGATAACTGAACTATCGTACATTTGTTGATGTTGGGGCTTGATCGTTTCTGTTATTGATGCTGTACTGCATTTATTGTCACTCTTCACATTTCTGCTTATTTTTCTACAGGATCAAGGCAACGAAAAGGTGAAGCAAGAATCAACAAGGACTGTTGCTGACTAAAACAAAAGACAATGTGGTTTTAGGTCAACAAAGTCAAATTTAAGTTTGAAAAATTACGTATTTAAATAGAGCAAATTTTTATATTATTTTGTTTGTTTTCAATCAATTATTTCACAAGAACCAATCCTTACGAATTGAATGTCTTTTGTATTTTTGCCTACTTCGGGAGAAAGGTATATACTTTTGAATGACAAAAATATAAAGTAAGAAATAGTGTGTTTTCAAACGGTTCCATGTGGCTAATCTTTATCAATACACGAATTAAGGTGCATTCCTTTATCCAAAAAGTTTGCTTTCTAAAATGTCAATTCATGTAGTAAATCACTGTGAGTTTATCATACGCATATTTTAGTATTTAGAAAACTTCGTAATCTTTATTAAACTTTTTCACCAAGAAAAAATGATATAAACTTTAAACCAAACAAATGATAAGTAAACGTAATAATCACACGGTCACGGTCAAAAACTTACACATGTCGTATTAATTTGTATTAAATAATATATTAGTAGTGACGAAGAACAATGACTCTTTCCTATTTTACAGCTTACTCAAGTCATACTAAAATGTACAATTGCTGGAATCATGTTGACAGCAAAGATAATGACAGGTTTAGTACATAGTTGTATCAGTTGATTAAAGTACAATATTAAACTGGGGGCTCATGAAGATACATTGAAAGTATAAGGAATATAATGGAGAAAGTATAATTGAATATTCAAATACAACAAGCTGATTTCTCTATCGGATGGCTTTAAATGAAATCAATAACTGTTTGCAGAAACACCAGCACATTGTGGTATCCAAAGAGGTGATACTCATCAGACGTGCATAAGAGACATATAATATGTAAGCAAGTCTGGAATTCGGATCTGTCATGAGAACTGGACTGTGTTTCAATTTGGTGCTTTTTACGCGCTTAGACAACACCAAGTCAAAAAGGCTATAATTTTATGTCCTACATGGTTTTAATTATGGCACAATACACAGCGTTCATCTCACCCGTTTCCTTGAATGTATCTATTATCTTCATAATACTTGCCAATAGTTCATAGATATGATACTTATGACGTCAGTGGAGCATCTTGTGGCGTCAAGTTAAGACTTAACTCAATGAATGAACGACCCACTCAATTTCTAACCCCAACCTTTTTAACTTATAGATAGTAGTTTTCACATTGTTCTTTTCACTCCTATTTTTTCCGTAGCGGTTTTCCTCGGGATGGATTAAGAAGTTCAAATTGTTCTCTTGTGATGTGAGTCCTATTGTCAGAAAAGACCTTGACATATATTTAGATGATCATATTGTAGTCACCGGAGTGTCCGTCAGTTACTAAGGAGACTGTAGCCAGATCAAAGAAATAGATAGTAATTATATTAAATTTAAATGTATCTGTGTTAAAGTGAAAGTGTTGATAGAGTCGATTTATTTCCATATTCCGTTGTTAATAAATACACAAACAATCAGTGAAAATGCATTGATTTCCGTAGTCACATTCTATTATTTTGCTATGTCTTTGTGAACGTTTGTTTGATATTATTTTGATCTAGCAATTTAAATAACCGAACGTTGGTTTTCAGGATATTGACATATCAATCTTCAATTTTAACATTATTCAACGGCCTATTATTTCCCTAGAAGATTGCTACCCCTTTTGAACTTCATTAAAGAAACCTTCCCCCCATGTTTTTCAACAACTGACCTTCAAATTGATGCGAATGCAATAATCCTGGTAAAAATATTTAAGCAGAAGAATTAGTTTAAACATTATAATTTTGATGTAATTCAATGTTACGGCAGTTTTCAATTTTTACCGCGCTTTGGTCCGTTCTCGACAATATTATGCTATTTGAGTTTGTATTGTTCACCAGAAGAATGTGAAATCTGATTATCAGGAACAAGCAAGCTAAGACTTGTCGCTTGGAGACTCAATAATCAAGTTGAAAGATAAGGCCGCGACTCAATATTCAAATCACAAGGACATCCAAAAAGGTATAAACAAGAGTTACTGTGAGTAGTTCGTCCGTACAGTCATGGCAGCTAACATAGTGATACCAGCTTTCTGGCTCTTACTCATCGCTGTAGTCCAGAGTGAATGCGCTAATACTACCAAACTTTACCTTATGGGTCTGTATCCTTTCGGAGGTACAACATGGACAGGGGGAAAGGCCATGACTCTGGCCACTGAGATTGCCTTCCGAGATATTAATGCTAATCCGAACATACTGCCGGACTACGAGCTTGTATTGGTTCCTACAGATTCTGCGGTAAGATTATTGTTTGTTAGGGCCTATAAACAGTGTCACAATTAGGGGGTTTTCTCTCTCTGTCGTTCTCTAAAACTGAACCAAAAGTGTGTTGGTGTAGATTGATGATAGGAATATTCATGTACCGTTAGTCTGGATTTCATCATTAACTGTTTTTCTTTGTGTGCAACTTATGTTTTCTATTTATTTCAGAATCTTCGTATAAAAGCTGTAATTTTGCAAAGTGCAGACGAAGACAAAAGTATTTCTGCTCCAATAATATCCTTATTCTCAGAGACCCTTCAAATCTATATGAAAAATAGAAATCCACACTCACTTTAAAAGTTACCGTGTAGTAAAATAATGCAAAATTATGGTGGCCCTCAAGGGACATCAAACATATATATTTACGTGAATATTTATGTAAATATTTACGGCTTTTGCCCCAATTCGCAAATATTCACGTATATATTCTCGTAAAAATTTGCGATTGAGGCCAAAATCGTGAATATTCACGATCTGGCCCTCAGCCTCAAAATTTTACGTGAATATTTGCGAATCGGGGCAAAAAAACGCGAATATTTACGCAAATATTCACGTAAATATATATGTTTGGTGTCCCTTCAGGGCCACCATACAAAATAGTCATTAGTGATGACGTAAACGGGCTTTTCGCGATTCTTTCGGAAAAGCACCGAGAAAGGGTAATTTAAAATGGTTGTTTTTTACAGAATAAAAATAAGTTTAATCTCATTTGTACTCAATTTCCTTATTGTGCTGAATGGTCAATGAATTATTTAATAATTACCGCGCACATGTTTGGCTTAGTAAATGAAAATCATCAAAACTATCTCTATTTCTTATGTATGTACAACAAGGTCTGTTTAATCACTGTTTAATTACACATGCCAAGTTCCTTCGTGTTTCTCCCAGTGTGCGACAAAGCGAAAATGTAGCATAGGTGAAATTTACTTTAATTCATAATTAATTAACTTTAATGAAAATGTAGGTTGTTCGTTTAAGTGTTGCCAAAGTTGAAGGCCTCCTGATATATTTAAAACAACTTTTAATTTTATGTGACACATGACCTTTTACAACTCGCGTGCAGATTTGTTCCACTTTGATGCATTAGGACTGCAATTTACAGTTCGTGTCAATTATTCTTCTTCATTTGCAGTGTGATGGAGGCATTGCAACCAATGCAATGTACAGAGAGCTTTATAACCGCACGACTACTAAGATTATGATCCTAGGCGCAGGATGTTCGCTAGCCACTCAGCCAACTGCACAAGCCTCCCATTATTGGAATCTTGTTCAGGTAGGATAGCCATTGTTTTCCGTATAGCCATTGATCCAACCGCAAGCATTTTGATATCTCCTTAAAGTCTATACCGCAAAGAGCAGTTATTGTTGATTGCCAATAATTCATGGTTTGAAGTTTCAATTTGAATGTTCACTCATTGTACAGTTCATCCTATGGCGACTCCCAGATAAATCATTCCCTTTAAAATACCGTGACAGTCAATTCAAATGCATTTTAAGAACACAGAATTTACCATGCTGATTACAATTGCCACAATCGATCCACTTCGATATGAACGTGTACAAATATCTCAACATCACAATCACGAGCAGATTAATGGAGGACAACGACGAACTTATTTGAATACAGTTTATTAGGTTGGTTGATGGTGCGTTTGTTGAGCATTCGAGTACATGTATTTGAATTAAACTACTCTTCCAGCACCCAATGATGGACGTAAGTATTATGGTGAGGAAGTTTTGTCAAATGTATCCACATAGCTGTATATGTGTGATGTTAACTTGGCCTGTGAAGTTTTGTTGATGTTTATGGTCAGATAATGGAAATAACTTTCTGTTTTCTTATCTTTTTCTTCTCTTTTGTTTTGTTTTCTTTCTTTCTTTCTTTTATTTTCTCTTCTTCTTCTTTAAGATATCTATATCGACATCACCTGTATTATCCAATCGAGATTTATTTCCAATGCTTTTCCGCCTTTTCCCATCTGAGTCCGTTTACAATAGAGTCAAATTCTCCATGTTCCGTACCTTCAACTGGACCAAAGTGGCCACCCTGCATCAAGCAATTCCACTTTTCTCACTGGTAAGTTGACGCTTTTTTCGATTGATTTTTAGAAAAATTTTCCGTTTCCCATTAGTGATATGAATTTTGAAGTCAAATTGTTTCGTTCAGCAACTTAGACGGATTCGTTGCCTGTACGGGATGAATTTTAATGCCTTGTGAAATTGATCTCCACAGACGTTTAATTATTATAGCTAACTATGACATAAGTACTAATCATCAAAAAGATTACAGACTTATCCATGACTTTTTGGTAATGATCTTGCGACTCATTGTGGTGTCCAAGAAATACAACAATGTTTTTGTCTTTTCCCATTTGGACAATAACGGACAGTCCACCAGATAAAATAAATACCAGATAAAAGCAGGACCTGAAATGTAATTGAAAGTGTGATGAATCAAGAGTTCGTTACGATAACCAAATACAAACGGTTTGTGTTTTGGTCAATTCTGCAACTTTAAAGATTGGTTATTGGTTTTACAGTTAATTTCAGAGTCTCTTTGCCTTTATTTGTGGTCAAGGTGACCAGAACGCACTTCCTCGGGTCAGGGAGAACAAACTTGTATTCCTGGTTTGAGCTCCCGCGTGATTTGACAAATTCAAGTGTTTCTGAATCACCACAAAATTTGCCATTTCACGGGCAGATAATAACTATTTTGCAAAGAGCAACTTCCACTTTGTATAAAAAAAATAACTTGAATTTTGTAACACTGTTGTAGGCATAAAGGCATAGAACCTCGAGCTTTGGACAACGATTCTGATTGACTTGTTATCGAAATAAGAAAACAATGGCGTGCTGACGTACTGAATGGTGCACTGAAGTGCAAAAATCCATGATTTAATAGCATGCGGCAAATAAATTAAGATTGGAATTTTAGTTGAATTCCCTTCAATTCAATTGTTTCCCTTTGTTGTTGAATAAAGATAAGGATGGAATACTCTCGGGCCTACGTGCGCCAAATTCTAAACGAATTTCTAATTGACCCTTTATAATTCGTTCAGCCTTTATGAACTTCTGACGTTTGGGTTTTATATTTTGTTTTAATTTTTTAATCAAATAGTGAGCTGTTTCTTTAAATTTCGTAAAGCTTTCTACAAAATGCGATTCCACAGAATGTAACCCAAAAATAATAATGGGTATCTTTTGAAAAGCACTCCACAAGACGACCTCGTGGGAACAATGGTTGACAAGCTAACTAATTCCGTTCAGATTTGTTGGTTTTTTAGATGGGAGATGACTCAATCAGTGAGACACAAAATTCACGAACAATACAAATTTAAAGGGCTTTCAAAGATGCAATTTTAGTTGTTGGGAAGGTCTCGTGACGTGAGCAATAATTTTGTTAAATGAGTTATAAAGAGCCATTTCTGCACAATAGGCTTAGAGGTTGCATGGCTTGTTGAAAAGCTTATAACTTTGGAAACTTAAATCTTCAGCCTATAAGGTTCAGTGCATGATCTTGATATCTAGTGATTTTAGTTCGACATTTGCATGAGGTATGAATCGGACTTTTCAGATTTTATTTAAACTGTTGTTATTATTATCATTTTGTTTGTATTTATTTATTTTTTTGTTAACTATAACTAATCGTTTGATTCATTTGTTTTGTTTATTATTATTGGTGTTATTTTATTTTTTATTATAATTTTGTTTCTTTAGCCGACCGCCGACTTGCATAGAGATGCAAAACAACTAGGATTTGAAATAATCGTATCTGAAAGCTTTGTTAATGATCCTGAAGTTGCTGTTGAAAACCTGAAGGTATTTTGTGTTGGGTGTTTTTGCTTCTAAAAAAATAAAGAAACGTAACAACAAATTATGGGAAAACCAAGCAGGCTTGATAAGAACGATCATATTCATTATAAGTTTCAAATCGCATTGTGATGAGATAAACTTCCTCTGACAAAAAAATAAAATAAAACAAATGTTTACATTCAGTACTGCAATCGATGGGTACACATTACGACTGTTTGATTAAACGAAATGGAACATTGCATAGCAAAGTACAAAACAATAAAAACGAATTGATAAAAAGTATTGTACTGGTGATTAATCTCACAGATCTGTTGTAATATTCAATTCACTTATTTTAATAGTAAAACTATTCTTTGCATCTTCACAGAAATCAGGCGCTCGAATAATAGCCGGTGGTTTCTTTGGCGACATGGGAAGGAAGGTTTTCTGTGAAATTTATAAGCAGAAGATGTATGGCCCGAAATATGTCTGGATAGTAGCAGGTTAGTTCAACTGTTTTTATTGACATGGCACATTATTGATGGAGTAGACTAAATGTATACATGTGACGAGGAGGAATTAGTAACGGTACACTGTAAAAAGTGTCCGTAAATTTACGGACTCCGTAAAGTGAAATATTCCGTATTTTCGCCGTAATTTTACGGACTTTCCGTAAATGCAAATATTAATTATGCTAATTAGCGTAATTACAATCAACCCCATTTGCCCAAACACCACACATAATATAGTACATGTAAGTATATATTGTTATTTCACCCACAACCGTGAACAAATGTACAAACTCACGTTAAGGGTATTTTTATTTTACGGAATGAAACAACTTTTCCGGAAATTTTGCTGCCAGCCAAAAAATAGCGTTCCGTATTCCTGCAGCAAAATTTCCGGAAAAGCTTTTTCAATCCGTAAAATAAAAAGACCCTTAACATGAGTTTGTACATGTGTACACGGTTGTGAGTGAAATAACATTATGTACTTACATGTACTATATTATGTTAGGTGTGTGGGCAATTGTGGTTGATTGTAATTATGCTAATTAGCATAATTAATATTTGCATTTACGGAATGTCTGTAAAATTACGGCAAAAATACGGAATATTTCACTTTACGGAGTCCGTAAATTTACGGACACTTTTTACAGTGTACATTGGTCTGCAGCTCTCTTGAATTCGCTTTCGGAATTCCAAATCTCAACTTTACACTGCTAACTACCCCAAGGCCTCTCCCCCAGTAACAACAAATCCTTTTGTCTTGTGGCGGGCAATTTGAATATAGAATCATAACAGTATGAACATCACAGTACAACACCACAATAGACCCTCCTTGCATGTGACGTCACGACCTTAAAAGCGCCGTAAACCCCTTTTCATACTTCACGCAAAAGCGAATACGAAGTGAATTTTGGTGACGCAATAATCAATTGTGAAGTAAATAAATTAGCTTCGCTTTCCCTTTCGCATCAAGTAAAGACCGTGCTTAACTTTCAATAGACCTTATGCACATGACGTCATTTCAGTAGGGTGCCATCGCCTAGAGGTCAAAAGGAGGTTGTTCATTGGCCAATCCTGTGCGCCGCCTGTACAAATCTGTGCGTTTCGATTTTTTCGTCACCGTCTTACATCTAAGATGGCGGCTGGATGACGTTAATGCATACGGTTCGTTGATCTTTATTTTATTGAGATCAATGATACGGTCTATAACATTGATCTCTATTATTTTTATTACCGTTGACTGTGCATACCATTGAACTCTATAGAGATCAATGGTGTGTACAGTCAACGGTAATAAAACGTTGCGCGTCTACTGCTTGCAAAATGCGCACTGCGTAGCACGCTGTGAGCCTTACCGTCGAATGGCGCGTGTTAGATTTAGGGTGTGATGACGTCAAGTGAATTGGGCCAATTGACATGAGGTGCTTTGATTCCTTCTTCGCATCTATCATACAGGATGGTTGGAGGCAATGTGGTGGCGGACACCAGACGAAACCATAAGCTGTACTATAGAGCAGATGGATGAGGCTGTAGCTTATCATTTTGGAACGTACATTGACAATTTTCCATCGGATAACAATCGCCGACCATCACTGACTGGATTGGTATGTTTATGCAGTTAACTTTTAGGATTTTAAGAAGTAAGTTGTCATACAAAAGTATTTGAAAATGTTCATCAATATTACGTCAATCATGTGTCTCCTTTCATTGATTATAAAGAATAATAAAACAGTGAGTGGCTCTTTGGTACCGGATTAATGCAATTAGGTCCTGCTGATGTTATTACTTAGAAAATCTGAGTTGAGCGCCAAAATAACTCGGTTTATGATCAAAATATCCAACTGCAGCAGCAGAGCAGCATAGACCCATTGCATTGTGTGGCTCTAACTGTGTGCGAGCGCTACTCTGAATCCCAACATAGTACGTGATACAGGTGAATTGGGTCAATAAAAGTCCAAGCTACGCCTATTAGAAATGTATATACGTTTACAACGAGGACATTCCAAGCGAGTACCCAAATTATCTTCAGTGTATTATTACAAAAAAGGGTAGCTTGTTATCCCCACCCGACCAGTACCCCCCCCCCCCAACCTGTGCCAGCCTGCTTTTATCAGGGCTGCATGCATGGTGAGTGCTATTCAATGCGGTTGATGTTGTACCGTAGATAGTTCCCGATAGACGCCATCTTTACTGGCAACTTGGGTTCTAGTGCTTAATTAAGTAGCCTTTTGTCAAGGCCTTCGTAGCTTGAACAGCTTTGTAAACAGCGGTGCGACTGGAACAGGAGACTACGCGCGCGAGCTGAGTGGCAAAGCCACGTTTTTGTTTTGTTTTTGTTTTGATGAATTATTCATAAAGTTTGAAACGTGCACTATTCATAACTTGTATGCAAATAAGTTTCTGATGATTTGCGCGTTGAGATGGCCACTTTTACACTGTGTAACATCGAGTGGGAATGCTCTATTGACTGAAAGGAGGTAAAGATGCTGCCTCCCGTCCCGACCTGCTTAAGTGTAAAAGGAAGGATGCTATCTTTTTGTTGTACATGGCCTTATATATCCAGAATATAACGTCGAGTTTCTATATGTTGATTTATTACCTTCGACGACGATTTTTTCGTTTTCAAGCATAAGTTCTGAACGTATATATATTAATTTTTTACTGATTTATTTCCCATAGACGGCGAGCAAACTTGTAGAAGAATATGACTCTCTTTGGGACATGGGTGATCCGAATCATTATGCTGGTTACACAGAGAATACAGTAATGTATGATTTGGCATGGACAGCAGCTCTTGCTCTTCATAAAGCTCAGCATCATCTTGAAAAATTAGGTCAATGTTTGTTTCACATTTCCAAATATTTATGTTTTCAACAAGCTCTGAAAAATTACTACGTTTGTAGTGTTCTAAAACAGACACGAGACAATGCTTAAAGTAAGGATTTCCTTCTTGACAGTCTAACCAAAGACAAACAAACGAAATGAGCAAACATTTGCAAACAAACAAAATAACAAACAAACAAACACCCCTAAACACCCCCACCCAAAACAAACGACGATATACTGGTATTGTGCAAGAACGTGTCTGCGTCAAATCTACGTGTTCATGTAGGACTAAAACATGTTAACCTCTTATATAATACATCCAGATCCCCCGAGAACTTTATCCGATTTCGCCTATGATGAGGTCACGGGACAAATTTTATTCGATATAACCAGCAACACCTCGTTCGAGGGGGTTTCGGTAAGTTGATATAGCCAGCAATACCTCTTTCGAGGGGTCTCGGTATAAAGTGAATCTCTACTCTAGAATGATTGTTGTGCCCATATCATTTAACTCTTAACCATGAAATGATGTAATATTTTCTAAATGGTGTAATTTGTGTAGGGTCCGGTAAAATTTGATGAACTCGGTGATAGGCTGGGATTACTTCAGGTTCTGCAGCTCCAAGGTAATATATTTTAATATAAAAAAGTAGTTGATTTTAATTGTCTTAATGTAAGCGTGCCACAAAAAGGACTGTTGTGAGCTTGATTTGGGTTTACTTGACACCATTACCACTTTATTTACTGTTGATACAGGTGATTCCTTCCTGCCTGTTGGGGTTGTTGATCCGTTCGATGAAGGATCAGGAAAGGACATTCACTGGGAGAGTCGCCACGCGCTAATCTGGCCTGGTGAGTCATTGCCAAATAAAAGTCGCTAATCTGGCCTGGTGAGTCATTGCCAAATAAAAGTCGCTAATCTGGCCTGGTGAGTCATTGCCAAATAAAAGTTGCTAATCTGGCCTGGTGAGTCATTGCCAAATAAAAGTCGCAAATCTGGCCTGGTGAGTCATTGCCAAATAAAAGTCTTCAGTTCGAAAACTTGGAATGTTCTTTCTCACAGTTCTTTCGCACAGCCAAAAGGCTTCCTCCTTATAATAGTGTCCTACGTTTGTATATAGATTCCCAAATACGTAAAATTACCCCGAAGAACTGATTCTAAAAACACCATCATTCTCTTCTAGGTGGGGTACCCCCTATTGACTTTATCATCGAAAGAATTGATCGCCAGACGATCGCGCTGCCAGTTTTTGTCACAGGAGCATTATTTGCTTTGGTTGGTATAATACTTGCCTGCTGCTTCTTGGCATTCAACATTCATTTCAGAAAATTACGGTACGTTCGCCTTCTTCTTCTTATTATTGCTATTATGTGTTCTGACATTTTTTTGTTCAACGTGGGGTGCTGTTTTAGGGAATATAAGTTCAATTTGACGAGACTTGGGCTCGACTACCTCCATGATTTCACAAAGAGTTAAGATTTATCATAACTCCAAATAACTCCTAATTGCTAAGCAATGTGTGATGTCACAATACAAATCACTATGGTGATACTAACAACTCATCTTAAGATGAATCTTAGTGCTTTGTGAAATCGACCCTAGATCAGACATTTACATTGGGGTATGGGGTATATTTACCACACACACAAAATCATTTATAAAAACATTTGCAAGAAGTGCAACAGATGCACACGTGTTTATTGTTGTCAAATCACTGCCATTCAGTTCCATTAATATTCGATCCATTATTATCACCGCTGGAAATATTAATTACGTGTGCACTAAACAAGTAAATGGCTGTAAAGTACTGCTGTTTGACCCTTAACCACACTATTCCTAAAGATACAGGTGTCTTTTACACCCGCCAATGAGGTTGGCCTAGCGATGGAACAGACTGTAATTCGTAATTAATTTACTTTACAGGTAATACTATTGCAGATATTTAGAGAATACATGTCTTCGAGGCAAGCATAAAACTCTTTATGCAGCTTTAGTTCAAGGCATGACTCTATAAGATGTTCAGACTTCAATGTTTGCGATTAAGAAATAAAAGTATCGGCATAGAATAAGGGGATTATGCGATCTTACGGGAGAACCTTTTTCAAATGGAAATAGGATTATCTACTCCATAATTGTAAAGTCCATCAACGTTCCTAAATGCACAATAATTCTGGCTCTAGTTGCAAAAACAGAAATAGCTGTTGAACAATGAGAATATTCTTGACTACGAATTGTAGCCTTTATAAAAGACCTTTCTTCGTATGCAATGCAGTAAATATTCAACGTTAGAATGTTCTTGAGAGTACTCACAAGTTGGTATAGCCTCTTTTAAAGGATCAGTTCATTCCTCTTGAATAGTGGACTCCAATGGTCGGCTACAGACGGACCAAAAGGGGACATCAGATAAATGCAAGAGTATTGTTGTTAAACATTAATGTGACATTTTTCTTTTACAGTGTTATTAAGATGTCTAGCCCAAATATCAATAACTTGATGCTTATTGGTGGTATACTAGCTTATATATCAATTATCATCAAAGGTGTGGATACAACTATTGCGTCAACGGACACGTTTGTTGCTATGTGTAAGGTAATGTGCCCTGTGGGTCCTTTGATTACATCTAAGTGCTAATTGCGTCGTATAAAAACAATAAAACGACAAATCAAGAAAAATCTCATCATTTGACAACCATCCTAAGAAAAACTTGCAAATGATTTCACCTCTAAACTGTCTCCTTCATTATGATCTTTATCGTTTTATTCGATATGAGTTTCTTTCTGACATGTAAAATAAATTGCTTCGGAGCATATGCATACAAATCTTCTCAGTTAGAAGTAAACATACTGGGATAGTATCCAATTGCTTGTCGTTCATTCAAATCATTCGGTTTTCAATTAACATTTTCCAGGATATGTCCATAATTGTTAGGTGCCCTTAAAAGTGTTAACTATTTCAATATTAAGGCCTCCTGCTTTCGTGGATTATCTCTCTTTCAAAAGGCCTAAAGCGTGGAACTTTCAATAAAAGATCTGCTGCACGTTTTTTAAGACGGAAATGGATTTGTTTTTCTTTAATCGGATTAAAACGCATATAATTTTAGAAATACACATTTTAGATTAAAATGGTTGTCGTATTGATTGTTGTAAATTAATGTTTATTGTAGACAAGAACTTGGTGTCTTTCCATTGGGTTCTCTATGGCATTCGGTTCCATGTTCAGCAAGACGTGGCGAGTACACAAAATCTTCACCAACAAGACTGCAATGAAAACGGTATTGTTTAAAACAAGAAAACACACTCCATAGATGCCTGGGGAGCATCACTTGTTTATTTTGTGCATAAAATGAGAACTGTTATTTAAGCGTTTGGTTTTATTACTAAATAGCAACTTCCATCAATGGATGCAGGTGACCGTATGTGTTGTGTTTCATGAGACACTTAGAACAGGGCGCCACCCATCATAGATAGGCCTGTGGTCCCTTTATGTGTTAACTACTCAAACGGACCAAGGGATTTCAAGTTCACTGTATTGGCCGTTTGGTCGTGGTTTCAAAACAGTGGGTTTTTATTTTTTTTTAATGAATATTGATTAATAGTTATTTACTAAATTATATGGATTTTCAGGTAGTGAAAGATTCTTGGTTGCTGGTTTGTGTGGTGGCATTGGTCTTTATCGACGTCGTGATTTTAATCTTGTGGGAAATAGTTGACCCCATTAATGTGAAGGAGCAAACAGGAGCTACAGAGGTATTTTTAATGATTTAAATGAAAATGAACAAGTAACAAACAAACAAACACCCCAGAAACCCGAAAAACAAACAAACAAACAAATAAACAGTTACAGAAAGAGTTGTCTTTAGGAGGTTTAGAACCAGTGTCTTTCATTGTGTGACTACTAAGAACAATTTTGAAAACAAAGTAATCCTGAAAATTAAGGACATTTTGAAAAGTCTCAAAAATAAGCATTAACGAAAAAACCATAACCTAAAGATTTATAAAAATAAATTGTTTTCACTTCGTATAGGTTGATGAAGAAAATGATGACATTGTCTCCATTCCAATCCGCATGATGTGTGTGTCATCCAATCAGACCTATTTTATTGGAGCTTTCTACGTCATCAATGGATTACTTCTAGTATTTGGAGCTTTCTTGGCCTGGGAGACTAGAAAAGTTTCCATCCCAGCTCTCAATGATTCCAAGTACATTGGTAAGCAATTATTATTGTCTTTTGATTTAAAAAAGATATTCTGATAACCTAATATGACAAGATAATCATTTCACCTTAAAAACATGTTATAGCCTTTGCATGTTTATTTGTTACAGGAAATGAAACTTACTGGTGATAATATACACATTCTGCGTATTTTGACCTATTGTATGCTCTTTTCTTGTAGGTGTTTGTGTGTACAATGTCTTGATCCTGTCCTTTGTTGGCGCACTGGTATCTTTCGTAGTCGAGGAACCTAACGCACACTATGCACTAGTGGCAACTCTAGTGTGGCTTGCCACTACTCTGACACTGTGTGTAGTATTCGTCCCCAAGGTAATGCAGATTTATATTTCCAATTTCAAATTTTAAATTTTAAACCCAACTTGACTCAATCAGTTTGTGCTAACATGGTTTATCATGAGTACCGAGTAAATGTTAACATATTGTTGCAAGAGCAAGAGATTGTTCATGTTACATAATGGGGAAAAAAGTAAAATTCATTTTGGGAAAAGTTAAGGTTTTGCATACTGATTTCAGATAAAAATGAGGAACGACGTTCGACCTACACAGAACACGATGATCACAGGTGTATCTACACTGAACACAAACACAGAAGACTCTCAAAAAGAACTTCAATTATTGCGTCATGAAAACAACCAATTGAAGAAAAAGTGTTCGGTAAGTTTTTTTATTTGCGGTTCTTATTAGAGTGACTTTAAAACAGTTTATTAATAGAATGGGATCATTCGCTGACGTCATTTTAAAGATCCAGTAAATGGATATTGGTTCTACCCATCGTTTGATACCATGATGCTATGAGATCGTAACCAAATACAACGTGCTTCAAGTAACGCTTAAGAACAAAGCTACAAATTACTCAACTAACTTTATACTTAATGTCAATATCCTTAATTTTTAATTTTTGCAGGATCAAGAGGAAGAACTTTCGAAGGTAAAAGCACCAAGTACATCAACTGCTTGAGATAAAGACACCGTATAGAGGGCGTTATGTAAACATTCTAATTTAACACAAACATTTATCTATATTTCTGTTTAAGTATTAGTGTTATAATCTAATTGAATTGATATAATCTCTTCTCTACTCTTCTTAATTTATGTATCTATTTACGAAATTTTAATTGGAATGCAAGTCAAAATTATTTGTCGACTGAGGAAGGACATTATATATTGCATTGATTCTAAAGTGTAAACGTGGTCGAGTATATACTTTTGTGAATGTTGAACCATTTATCATATTTGCTATTGTCCACAATTTTTCTGTTTGAAAGTTGTATTTGTTGAACTAACGAAATAGGCAAAATACTAAGTCTTAAATCACATTCATAGCTATTTTTATTTTACCGTATACCTTGATGTTCGATTTAAATTGAATGCTGTTCAGTTATCGTTTATCAACAAATACCGGGTAAATGACAGGTATAGGATAAATTACCATAACTCTCGTGTTACATATCAGTGACAATATAAAGTTTTAAACCAAAGATGAAATATAGGAAAAACAATGAGCGACAAAACCGTATACTGTATACATAAATAAACATAGTATTAAAAAGTGAAAAAAAACTGCGCAATCACATCATTTATAATACGTTGAAAGAAGTCAAACTTGTTTTAGGTAACAGAAATGGAATGGAATGGACTACAGATAATTTAAACTACATATGAATTAAAATGTCGTTGTTTAACTCACGCACTGATTATAGCATTAAACAAAGTAAACGTAGATATTGCACTTTCACGCCAATATGTGGATAGAAAAATTGGGATTAGGTTTTGAAAATTCTCTTGAGTTTTATCACATTTAAAGTGTTAAAGAAATAGAAACAAGCACGGTACAATTGGAATTTACAATAAACAATTGATTGCAGTATTCAAACAGTAGATCAATCTGCAGCCAAAGTTAAAGTCAGAAGCACTTTCTCTCTTCAATTCTTCCATAACCTCGATCGTTGAAAAAATTTAAAAATACAAAATCGGGTAACAGTGATAAATTAAATGGAAATGTCTACCCCATGGCTATGATTGTTAAGATTTGCCCTACCTTCGGGTTGTACAGATGTTTTTATTGTGGGGTCGTCTGTTGAAAAAGCAATGGCTATCTAGGTATAACCTGCTTGTTTCCACGGAGTGTTCTTTATGTGAACAGGTCTTCAATTAAAATAGATGGCTATCATTTTTTCATACATCATGCATTTGATTACAAAATAAAAACACATCAAGACGAGTACACAAATATCGATTCTGTTTAGGTAATTACTCTTTTTTATGTACGTGTTTTGTTTAAAATATTTAGTTTTGCCATTTTTAGTTGAAATCATATTATGTGGAAAAGGAAACAACAAGGTCAAATGTCACCACACTTCAAAAGAGGGTATAACACCTTCCAAAAACCACACTCTATAACGACGGTATTTCATAACAGTTTATTGATTATTTGAAAGAGTTGTTTTGATAGTAGAGATGATGCAAGTTTCTAATTAGTTTAATAAAGCGAGGAGTATTGTCTTGTAGTTACCGGAGCAGTCATCTCGAATCATGTTGCCCAAAGTCTTGCCAAACTTGTTCTTGAATGCCTCTTTGACTTCAAGCATGTCGGTCTGGAATCAACCGGAAATTAGAATATCGATTACCTTTAAAAAGCACTCAAATTCAAATTAAGGATTTAAACCTTGGTTTGGGATTCATTTTAATAAACAATCTAAGAAACAACTTGCAACAATTATCCTATAATTATTCTGCTTAACCTAACGTTGCCATATAATGTTAGACCTGCATGTAAACAGAAGCTTCATGATGGTTTGGGAAATTAACGGGTGCCGACGGGTACCACTGGTGACAAGAGGAGTGCAAGTAAAGCTGTTGGTCTAGTGTCCACTCTCTTTCATTAGTTACATAGAAGACAAGTGAGATGGGGTACTCGACTGATTGTAAAATAATCTCAGGAGATTAGGGAAAACATACCTCGCAATGACTTATTATAATCCTCTGCAATGTTTCGTCATCAGTGCCTAATCCACTCAGACAACTGTACAACTTAGTTGCAAAATAATCAGCTCTGTCTCTTGCAAAGGCGACTGCAAAGAAAGTTAAGTTAATGCGTTCAATTACAGTCTCTTTAGGTTATCCAAAGTAAATAAGAAACAACTTTCATTTATTTGTCATTTAGTTTGTTTCATGTTGCTTACATATTAAAAAAAGAGGATACTTTAGTGTAAAACTGTCTCACATTGTGTTTATTTAAAACTGTTAAAAAGCTCACCTAGCTTCTTGAGTCCAAAGAGGATGTCACCAGAGAATTCATTTTCTAAAGCTTCTTCAATTGTTTTACCATAAAGCTAAAAAAAGGGGGAACAAATGTTTGTCAATGGTCAATTACAGTCGTCAATGTATTTGATCACCAACTGTGTCGAAGACGTGTGCAGTGCAATTTCACTGTATAAATTAATGTTGGAAATAATAGAACAATGAAACTCGTCTTTTTACAAAACCTGTGATTTGGGTTTTCGGTTTAATTTAATGTTTTACCAAAAAATAATCCAAAGTTTACATCTATTAAGTAATTAAACAACATAATTTCAAATAAAGAACACAGCGTTAAAAAATAATACCTTTTTATAAGCGTCACAGAGAGCTCCTAACTGATCCCAACTTCTTGAGGTGAAGACATCTATAAAAAGATCGTCCCACGTTCCAATCCTGTCCTCCCCTTCCTATCAAACCAATCAAGTTATAACCATTAAATTAATGAGAAAACCACTCCACCCGGGACAGTGGTTTGGCTTTGTGTTTGTTTTATAGGGAAGATGGAATGTGTCCGTGAAAAAAAGAACTTAATTTTTGTACCAGACTGCAGTATTGGAAGAAAGTAGTTTATTTAGATTTACCTGATACAGCACTTTAGCATCTGCCTCAGCAAATGACGTCACCAACACATGTGGATCATCTCTCCGGCCCTGAAATTAAATTGATAAGATCGAAATCACTATTTTCAGATCCAGTCATTGCACAGTTAGTTTTTGGTAAACACGTATCGCTTGCTGATATATTTTTGCAAGTTAAAAAAATAATAACTTGTTTTGTTTTCACTTTGATTATACATCAAATGGGATCTGTTTGAAGAAAATAACAGACAAATGAACACTGAAACCGCATAGGTTTTCAGCTATTAATACCTCCATTAGTTTTAAGCATAGTTTCTCGAAGTTTCCACTTGTATCTCCCTTGATATCGTCAGCTAAATGTCTTTGAAATCCTAAAACACAAAGAAAGCGAGCATTTTTATTTTAGATTGCTTACAATGTCATTCGTTCACATTTGCCTAAGTGACCAATAAACAAATGAATTTGCCGTGAAAGCCAAAACCCAGATTACTTTTCTATCACTTCTTATGAACTTTTAACAACGCTCATTTGAAAAAACACTGCGAACTTTTCTCCCCCCCCCCCCCCACCTTTAACTTTTTACAGTCAAATTGTGCTTTGGCGGTTTCTTTGACCGCTTGTTGTTAACAAAAAATAAAGCAAATTTTCTCCGGGCATCGAGTTCCAAGGTTAAAAAAGATAAGTTTTCATCTACATGTATAATGACTTTTTTCAATACTACACACAAGAAACAAATTGTATAACCTAAGACAACTAATTTTTTCAATAAGCTCGAACAAACGCTATAAAAAAAATTGTCCAAATAATCCTAATTAAACCCAAGAATACTATATACAGCTTTATGTTTGGGTATACAGGTAGGTGTTCCTTACTGTTAAGATATTCATGCTGAATCGACTCGATCTGTTCCTTATTTCTGAAACTCAAAACTTCAATGAGACCATCGTCATCAGTACCAAGTCCCTGTCATTAACATTATCATAAACAAAACGATTAATATGCAAGGTTAAATCTACAGTGTTGATGATTGAATAACTCGAAAGCTTTAAGGCAAATGTGATTTTCAACTGGCAGGTGTTTGTGGAAAATATTTCCGCTTAAATTCGACAACTCCGAGAAGAAACAGAATGTATAATGAATTAAAGTATTTCTATTTTGCCTTATACGGATAATATACGCATCTGCATGCCAATCACAGCAAGTACATGTAACATTATGATCTCAAAAACAAAGCAGATATGCTTTTCAAATGGGCACTTTTCTACTTTTCCGCCTTTAAAAAAAATAATAAAAATACAAAATTAGTTGACATGTGTTTTATTAGTTTTTTCATACAGTAACTTCATCTGTATGTGTAATTCCATAAAATGTAATGTTATACTTATAAATGATGCTCATTTTTTTTAGAGTAAACTGGTGATTTCAAATCATTATTTTGTTAACAAACCACACAACATGATTTTTTCATACTCACGTCGAGCGTTTCGTGAAGGAGCCATGCGTCATATTGAGCTGCATTTTCCATTAATCTCTCCACTACGTCACTGTAATCACCACTAAGCTCAGACTTCAGCTCTTTCAAAAGATTCTATTCCATGAGTTTTAAAGACAAAGCGCAGTTTCAGGATTTTGTAATAATGAGAAGAAAAACAGGAAGTTTTCAGTCTGAAAGCAGATTAATTATAAACTTCTCACCAATTTCTTGATTGTATACAGATACATTTTTCTGTCTGAAATCATTATTATCAAAGTTGAGAGCAAATATCTTACTATATCCCAAAAGTACGGTTTCTTATTTTGATTGCCGAGGTCGAATAAATCCGACACTAACGTTCACAAAACATTAACAAGTCTGAGTGCTGAAAGCAACTATATTTATAAATTGTTCAAGCTGGTATGATGGGGGTGTTTATTGAATGCTATATGCCGATGAATGCACTCTTCCAGAAAACAATGGTGGTCAATATTTCTTAAAGATGATTACAATGAATGTGTCAGTTTCTTTCATTGACTTCCTATGACCAAAAAAAAGGTATTTTGCGGCATCCACTTCTTTATTTTTTATGCATTTTTTTTAAAGAAACTTTAAAGGCGCAAAAAAACTTCCAAACGAGCATCTAAGGTCTGTTCAGCTTGTCCAATATAATAAAGGGTTGAATAAACTAACCTTGCTGTACTTCTGTTCGTACGCCTGCGCGATAAGTTGTCTCTGATTTCTGTCACATGATGTCAGCACATCGATCAGTAGATTGTCTTTTGTTCCTATTTTTTATATAACGAAAAGTTTCAAATGTATAAAATAAAAGCTAGAAAATGTTTTTAATGGGTAAGGGGCTTATAGCCTTTTTTCTTCTTCTTCAAACAGGGATTGAACCAAATTCAATATCAAGCTTCCTTGTACCATATGCAGTAAAACACGACCCATTCATTGTTGATGGTTTCATTAGTCGCTCAATTGTCTTCCTTTCTCAGGGTTCCACCTAAAAGAAAGGGGTGCGTGCAAGTATTACGAATGCCATGTGTAATAGGCAATTGGATCTCAAAAATGTGTGTTATTCAAGATAATTAATTACGTACTACGTATGAATGGCATGGGGTGTGTGCACCGATCTCAACTACTGCCATTACCTGAACCTTGCATGGCTATGTTAAGATTCTCAGCTTCTTTCAAGGCGTCGAAGTTTGGTCGTGGACGAACCGTTCCGTGATAAATTGCCTGTCATAAAAATGTTTAGAGTAAAAAGGAAAAAGAACTTCTATAAGTATAATCAAATGTAGTAAACTTTTACAATTAGCCGTGGAGCTATCATTCCAGGGTCTATGATGCAGTCCTTAAGAAAAGTTATTCGAATTTAAAACAAATGTACTAATGCACCTTCAAAAGTCATTTTATTCTTCAAAGAAAACATAAAGCTAACACAAGAGATAGCTGCGTCTGGTTTGATCTTTTTTATCTTGGCCATATGCATTTTTCCTTCAGTTTTTAATAGTGGACAGGTAATAAAATGAAACCTAAATCCCGTTGTTCTATCCAAACGCGATAATTAAATGAATGCATCGCTACCAACAAACAAATCGAGCAATTCCCTTCCAGCCTCGGTTTGGTTCTGCCTCTTAATTACAGTCCAGTAACGAATGACTTACAGGAGCCCCTGGAGGTGCATAAATCTGTCTGACTACTTGTGTTCTTCCATTTCGTCCTATGTCTGTGTCCGTATTCGTCACATTTCCAGTTCGACCTTTAGCTGGTTTCCGGTTAGCCTCCACTGCAGTCGTTGGTGTTGACGACGAACCTGAACCCATGACACTCAAAAACCACCTGTTGGATTTCAATCAATACCAATTTCTTTACAACTGATGCTTATGACCAAATTTAGAGATAGTTGTATCTCTCGGTTTTGGGACGATTTACAGTAAACGTTTGGTTTTCTTCAACTGCCATTGAGAACATAAACATGAACTTACTAGTGACAATTCAATCGAAGGTGATTTTCTTATCCTGATAATTTTCTGTTAACTGATTGGAAAGAGCTGGGATGATTTTGTTGTACATTTTCCCTTCTATTTGTGTGTGTGCCTTCATATTCACTACCTTATGGAGACCGAGAACAAAACAGAAAAGGGAAAACAAATGGTCTCCATAGGGGAATTCTAAAGACTGGGTTGCTCCACAAGGAAGTTTGTGTACAAAGTCTATGGGAGGTTCTTAACTACAGGGACAAAGGAAAGAACAAAAGATGTCTCCACAGGGGTGCAAAAACAGGAATGTGTGTGTGAGTTTGTTTTCACATTCAAACCGGGAACCTATAACAAAAGAGGACAATAGGGTCCCCGGTTGGGTAAAGGTCCCCAGTTAGAAATTGTGTACAAAACCAATGGGAGCTGTTGCCAAAAAGTTAGAGTCCAAACAAAAGAGGGACAATAGGAGGTCCCCGATTGGAGGTGTTTACACATGTGTGTGTGTGTGCCCTTACACATGCCAACTTACGGGGTACTTTTAACAATGGAACAATGGACCCCGCAAGGCAATTTCAATAGGAACAATAGGGCCCCACAAGGGAATTCTTTAGAAAAGGGAACAATAGAACAACAATAGCAGTACCCCACAAACCCGATCCGTAAGGTTGGGTGTGTGTGTGTGGGTTAGCACACACACCGTTGTGGGGACTTTTACACAATGGAACAAAGGTCCCCACAACGTTTTTCTTTGTTAAACCGGGTCCCCACAAGGTAATTCTTTAGAAAAGGGAATAATAGAACAACAATAGCAAGTCCCCACAACTCTGCGTGCAAAAGACTGTGTGTGTATGTGGACACACGGAAAGGCATTTGTTGGGTCCTGACAACAATGGAACAATAGACCCCACAAGGTAATTTCAATAGGAACAATTGGGCCCCACAAGGGAATTCTTTAGAAAAGGGAATAATAGAACAACAATAGCAGTACCCCACAAACCGGATTACTTGGCCGTGTGTGTGTGGGGGGTGCAGTATAAGCAAAAGCTAATAATTAGAAGGAGAAAAACAAAACAAAATAATTTATAAGTTGAAAATGCTGAGGTTTATTATCCATAATATAAATAGTACGTTATTCCATATTACGTGTTTTTATAAAAGTACAAAGTTAAACTCACGGGACTAACCATACAATGTAGAGAAACCAGAACTGACCGAAACGGGCCAACAACTCCGTCTGTCACTGAACGAACTGGTGGTGAACAACTTGTCTTCCCAGTGAAGTCTGATACTGAAGTCTGATGCAAGCTTCTCTGTCAACAGTCACACTCAAAGTCACTTATTTCAGAATGTCTTAATATTAATTAGGCTTTAGTGTGTATGCTAGGCTTTTACTGATAAATGAGTGACAACTTGCAATCATTAAAACCCAATAAGTAGTACACACGGCTTCAAATGGGCAAATCTCATTTGGATCTCTACGACTGTTTTCACATGTGTTAAAATTATTAGCGCCGTAATAAGCCGGCCTTGACCCAATTCTACAACTTGGGCGACCGAGGAAAATTACCACGATACATAAAATAGTTAACGGCTGACAATGACAACTGGTTGACTGAATATCAAACAACATGTGGAGGTGTGTATGTGTACTGATACCAAGCAACCAGCTCAATGCAAATTAGCTACCATGTGAACAGCGTCAACTTTAGTACACAATATGACACAAAAATAAACAAGAAGCCTACTCAAAACTTGGACCGTTAAAGAGGTTAGGTTGGGAGGGGGATTAACTATTGAGGGGCGTTTATAAATAGCCAACAAACCACATGCTGTGTTGTTTCGTAAAATTTCCCATTTTGAAGATTGAATTAAAACTGTGAACTTTACAAGACAACTACTACTGGGAAATAAACATGTGGATCGACGAAGATAACCCCCTAAGATGTAATAATCAATCTAATTCTTCATTATGAATAAAGGAACAGTTGACATACACTTGTTCTCTTCTTTGATGTGGAATAACTTCGCAAGCCATGCAAAAGAAAAAATATACTGTTACATCGACTGGAAACCGAACCAATTTGTATGCGTTCTATAAATCATCATAAATTCTGAAAGGAACGTGGCTCTGAAGGGACATTTAAGACTTGGCATTTTACATGAACTGTCGAAACTTAAGTTCAAATCGTTGGGGGCAGCATATTCGCTGTATTATAAAAGTTTGCTCAACCTGGAACTACGTGTCATTCGGGGAAGCATTGTTATAATGTGCAGACCAATTGGATCACCCCAACATTTTCAGTTATAATTCATGCATGGTGTACATCATTTTGCTTATTATGACATTGATATTTATTTCCAAGTTGTTCCTTTAGAACCACGATACTTTTCATAACAATAAACCTTGTACTTCAAACCAGCTGATTTTCACTTTAAATGACTATCACTTGTCTGAAAATAAATACTACAGTGTATTTAGGTAGCTTGAATTTCAATACGTACAGGGATTAATTTAAATTACTTTTAAAACAAAACCTTTGCGTATAATTATAAAAATGAAAGGTTTTATTTCAGTAATACTGATTACGTATTAATTCAATCAACAACTTATTCACACCAAAAGCAAAGCTGATTTTTAAAAAGTTAAACAGTCTGGAGATAAAAGCTTTTAATTTTTACATCCGAAAAAACCTTTTATCGCCATTTTAAAGAAATATCTAACATAACATTTGTTTTACTCTGTACATTAATCCGGAATGTCACCAAAGGCACCAAATGTTTTATTAGACACACTATGGACTGGCATTGAGGTCATTAGTCTATGCACCACGATGGGGGGTGCAGCGGCTGTGAGAGACCAGAAGAGTGCCATATTATCCGAGGCCAGAGGCCGAGGGCAATATGACTCTTCTGGTCACTCACAGTCAAAAGCCCGAGAGGGAAAGACGTGCGTTTTATAACACACTTCAGTCATCAAAACAAAACAGGGGGGGAAGAAAACAATTTTGTTTTTTTAAATGAACTGTTTTAATTCAACAATTAATTCCTTCATAAGTCAACCATAAGAAGTTCAACAAAATAAAGGAACGCTTTTATTTTCCCAGGTTAGATTTTTTAAGGTATTCGTGCAACATGTTTGCTCCATTATTGGTGGGTTGTTTTTTTTTGGAGGGGGGTGTTTGTTTTTGCCTGATACTCATTGTTCATATCAAGAGAGGGCGCTGTAACCAGTCAAAAATGTTGACTATTTCGGGAACTATTTCCCGCTAGTTACATTCTGAAAATTGTGCAATCTAAAACTTGGCAAACTCTCCTCTTATTTGTATTTTATTTATTTATTTATGTGTCAGAAACTAACCTTTAAAACACTGCTGGGTCTAGAGCAAAGTTAATTTGAAAACAGTGCAATTTCTTGATTTCGTTTTGTCCTTTTTTGTTAAACCTTAAATAATTGGGACAGGCGACTATGGAAATCGTCATGTGACCAGCAGAGTTACACAAGGCTTTTGTACAAAACTTTAGTGAGGCATGCTGAGCCCATCATTTGAACCAATAGACTAGCAGGGTGTGTTTATTTTATTTTTTTAAGATTTAACAATGAACAAATTCTAAATTTGCGTATTTGCTACATGTATTTACCTTCTGCCAGATACATTTTCCTAAGGACTTCTGCAATGCAGAATACATCTATACTAGTATTATTTAGTAAGACTAAGTAATATCTTGTCTGGTCTTTCCTCTCTGTGGACTTCGGTTGGAATCTCACTTCTGACAGAACCTCCCTTGTAGATTGGGAGTTGAGTTTTCCCTATTGGGGATTTTCCTCCCACATCTAAAACTGAGATTTCTTCAACATCATCTCTTCACATGTGTCTTCCAGCCTTATGGGTTACAAATCAAGACACCATTAGGATTTTTGTTTCCAATACAAGAACAACATAATAATAATAAAATAAAAACTATAATAATTAAATGGAATTGGGAACAATGTGAAGAATGAAAAATGATTTCTTTGACGGGATTTAAGTTAATTCTGACACATTACCAACCTCTGTTCACGAATCTTTCAATGTACACATCTCAAAGTACCACAGCTCAAACAATATTAAGCGATGATATTTTTTTTTTTTTAAGAAAACCTTTGTCATAATTTGTACTTCTTACATAAATGATCAGCAAGAGTTAAGACACTTTGCCTCTTCTTCTCCTCACGTATTGTATGGATCCAATAATTTAAGCAGCTTCTCTTGGCATTAATGAGAGTCCTGTTCTTGATCACTTCTTGTAGGATGAATTTGAGAAAGGGAGACTTGAGATGCTCTTGGCCAAGCTCTCCAAGGGACTTCAGCATCCTAGTAATTCTCATGTAGTTATGACTTGACCTGCATGGACCAATCATTTAAGAAACAAAACTAATTATTAAGAATGTAACTTGTAAGGAAACATGTACAACTTGTAATAATATCACTGAACAATGTGCAAAGTTGTCATTACAAAGCAAATTTTGTTTTCACTTAGAAAACACCTCGACAGAACATCACTTGATGTTTCACCTCTTGACCGTTGCTTTCTCTTTCAAAATTTGATCCTTTCACATTCAACTAAATACATCAGCAGTAAAAGTAAATGCTGAGTTTGTTTTTTACCCGAGGCCGACGTTAAAAATAATACTATACACTTACTGAGAAGTCCTACAGGAATAAAACTCCACAGATACCTCAAGTAGGATTCAAACCACAGTTGTTCACTCAACAACCAATAACACAATTTCTCAGAACAATACCTACGGGAAAATAGACCCGTTTCTAGATGTTACAATTAATCATCTAATCGTTGCATCTTTTTGTTAAAGACTCACATATAAAGGCACAAAACCGCTGCTTCCCCCAACCATCTTGTTGTATGCTGCAATTGGCACATAAGGGTACAAGAAACAACCTCTTCAGGATCATCTCTCAGGAAACAATATTATCTTAACCTACCTATTGAGATGTCTAAACCTTTCTTGCCAGTTGTCTCCTCGTACAATGACTCCAGTCTTCTCATCTTCAAGACGCATGCCCCAGAAATCAAGCATCATGCGATATGACTTTATAAGTCTCTTCTTGGCCTCTTCACTCTCAATGATTTTCTAGTTTGTAGAAAATAAACCATCTTGTTAACTTGTGTTATAGTGGGGTAATATTCGTACCTAAATGAAAATAATTAGGTCACTGGCTTACCCCCCCCCCCTAAACAAATTAGAATCATTACAAAAGAATGTCAATTCCATGCAGGTGAACATCAGTGAGCACCAAAATGATTAAGTAGAAATTAAGTTGGTAAATACCTTTGCTTCATGTTGTTGAAGTTCTTGGGATTTCCAATTCATTCCTTGCTCTCTTATAGGAAATAACCTGCAAAAGAAAATCAATGATACATTAAATTAATTCTGATGCAAGATGAAACAATGAAATCAAATTGAAGAAAAATCATTTAAAGTTGGGCAGACGAGAAAATAGTGCTTGCAATTTAAAACAGCCAGTTTTTGTAAACTTGCTGTCTCTTAATACAAGAGTTGATCTAGCAGTCGTTTGTTAACACTTTGCAGAAATCTGTAGAGTAATTCAGATCTAAACGTAATCAAACAGAGTGTCATGTACCAGTAATTAATGTATGACTTTATTGCCAAGATTTCCTGCAGATTCCTGCAGAACTACCTGATCTCTGCTGCAGTGATGAAGGATCAAAACTAACAACTATTTTCTTATAGGTCGAAATTGTGACTTTACAATATTCTTAAAATGGAAAACTTGAGCATTTTGTGTGGATCAGTGTATATATGTAAGAGTGGATCCAATAATCTGTTTGGTTTGAACCACCTTCTTCAGTTTAGTCTCGGAGAACACTTAAATTACATGTTTTTGTGTAATATTAAAGCTACACTATTGCAGATCAAACTAATTTGCCATTAAGAGATATGCCAAGAACCTACCACTGAATGTATCCATGGTGCTCCTCCAACGGGCTGTAGTTACCATACCAGTGCTTATGAATGACATCAATGAAGTCACCTACATGTGTAGGATCAATACAAATAGTAGTTTTTAGCTTATTAAAAGTCTGTTAAACTGACAATTGAAAAATCAGCAAATGCCTGGATTGCCAGTACATTTACTGGCATATTCAAATTTTAACTGATTTAGAACATCAAAGTAATGTACATGGAATGTAGATGATTCAGAGACAACAACAATTCCAACATTGCCTTGAGTTACTATTTTAGCACTTTATCTAGCACAGCAAGTGTCTTAATGCATTCATTATTTTGAAAGCAGATTTTTTTAAAGGGATTTATTTATGTGATATACTAATACAGCTCCTTGCAAGAGTTCTACATCATGACATGGCACAATCTGCAGCCACCCATGCCAGGAATGTTAGGACCAAACTATTCTCTTACACATTGAGTGTACTTGGTTCTTTAACATGCACTGTGGCACAAATCACTGGACGTGTGGCTGTTCTATCAATCCAAAGAAAGAAGCACTTATGACCAATTTATTATTTAAGAAAACAAGTTCTGGTGGTATCAGAGAGTGGGTTTGAGTCTAAAGCCTGGAGTATGATGGTACTAGTAAAGAAGTGTTGTGGTATCACACTCCACAAAATGCAAATCTATTTATTGTGTTTTTGAAAGATATATTGTTACTATTAATAAAACACAAATGAATCAATAAAGAAACAAGAATGATATACTGTACCTCTGGGACTGGATTTGATCTCATTTTTATAGAATCTCAAGTTATCATACAGACTTCTATCATCTTCTTTATCCTAAATCAACAAAGATGAAGAAAAGAAGATCAAAAGCAATTTTGTTAAGGGCAAGGTTTTTTCTTTAACAGAAGGCTTGAACTCAATTAAGGAAATGTACATTTATTAAGTTGAGTTATTCACTGCTTCGCCTACACACACTGAAACATTACAAACATATTACAAGATTTATCAAAACAACACACGACAGCTCTGTGGTTGTTTTGTACCAATCGCTACCTCTGATTTGTTTATATTGATTTTATTTTTCACAGGACTTGAGAAAGTACATGGTGCTTTATAGTGTGTGGGCACAACAAAAATAAAATTCTTTATCCCCGTTTCAAACTTACCATAAACTAAAGTTATAAATTAGGTAACGTTTAAAAAGAGTTAAGATACAATAAAGTCATTAAATAAAGAAATAGGGCCTATTGCTAGTGATACTATAACTTATAAACAGTTCCATTGAATAGACAGGACCCCCTATTTATCACTACTGTTGGGGTGGGGTGGGGAAGGGGTTGAAAAGTTAGACCAAGGGGCATTGACTTACAGGGTACCCATTTCTATACTCTTCAATATCACGATGGCAATGCAATAATAAGGCAGGACTGCTTGGAGATGTCTGCTATAAAAGAACAACAGAAACTAAAAACATTATTTTACACTTCATCCACACAAGACATGACCCAACATATAAATGAAATAACAAACCCGTGAAAGTTTTCAACGCTCAAGTAGTCAAGGAGTCAAGAGAAAATAGTAAAATTTAAATCGTGTTTTCAAACATTGAGTTTTGGACTAACGATTTGCGATATCAAAACAATCATAACTGTTTTACTCATTTCTCAAATACTAGCCTTGAAGCATTTCATTTTATTTATTTATTTTGTTGATTTCATACAGCATTCACAGTGCAAGTGCCAAAAATGGATGGATAAAAATTTCAGTAATTAACAATAAAAGGTACAAATAGGTACAAATATTTAAAATGATGTTTCCCACCATGTATTGAACATCATTGTACTATGTAAGCTCTGTGTATATCTGTGAAAATTTCCATTTTCAACCTTACCAATGTTTTACACCTTTTCAATCTATATTGTTGTTGCCAACCAGCAAGGAAGAATCCAGTGAAATTGTTTTATACCTTGACATACGACGTTATTTTTTGTTGCTTGAATGTTTTCTTTGCCTTCTTTGAGGGGCTACGCCTTCTTGCACCTTCTTCAGTGTTCACTGTCGATGATGACTTCATGGCAGTTACATCATGTACTTCCTGTAAGTGTAAGAACAGTACAGTACAGGTCAGTATACCTATCTCATAATTCTCTAGACATTTCATTGTTTACAGGAATTACTACTTCTCGGTAGATTTAACAATTTAAAATTGGTGCGAATTTGGTTACTTACATTGGATATTGGCATAACAATGTACATTTGTTTGATGTATGTAAAATTAAAACTGAAGTACATTGGACATTTTAGGCATCATTCATCATGTAGGCCTACAATGTTGTGTACTTAAAATGTCTAATAATAAATTATTTGCACATTGTGGTGGGCCCATGGGTGTTGTACACCCAAAGGGGCAAATGGAATCATTGGAAAATGTCCGTATCCTGCCACCACTTTTTCACTCATTTTTACCCAAAGGAATATCTCATTTGAGTAAATTAGATACTATTTTATTTCATAACGAATGAAAAAGTGGTGGCTGGATACGGAATTTTTTCCGAATCATTTGCCTAAAGGTAAAAGGTGCCACCCCCTTACATATGATCAGCATATAAATTATCATCAGCATATCAATTTAATGATCAGCATATCAATTATCATCAGCATCCATGGAGCATTGCCAGTGAGGAGGAAAAATTGTATCATCGGAGATTCCAACGAAAAATGGCTCACTGTCACTGTGCAGACTGTGACTGTAACTTGAAACATTAATGTATGTATGTTGCCGCCGTGGTGTGGCGTTGGACTTCCTCGTCCGAGAAGCTCCGAGCTAGCCCCAAAAAGGGCTAAACGAAGTGGATTAGTCTTATTTATGGGGCTAATGTACCTCCGAGCTACTCCTAGAACTTAAACTAGAACTAGAACTAGGTCCCTATGCGGTTCGTTCCGCGATCGTCCGTGGAGACGATAGCGGAGCCAACCGCATGATATAGTGATATACTCCTAGAACTATTCGGTTCGTTCCGCTATCGTCTCCCTAGCGGAACGAACCGAATAGTTCTAGGAGTAATAGTGATACTGCCCCCGATTTCACGAAGCGCTGCGACGCGTCGTAAACGCAAGATACGACCTGTTACACGTCTTAAGTTGCGATGCGTATAAAAACGATTTCATCAAAGTTACGATGCGTCGAATACGTCGCAAGTTCCTTGACTACGAGGAAGAACACGTCGTAAGTTACGACTACCCAAAGGGTCGTGTTAAGAAAGCGATGTTTCATGTGATAACGCGCAAACGCTTGCAAAGTGGCGTTGATGCTGCTTGCTAATCGAGAAGCCGGAAGAGCGTTGCGTCAGAGAGAGACTGTTTCGCGACCGAACTAAGGCCGTGTCCGAAACGGCGACTTCGGCTACAGCTACAGCTAGATCAGCGCGTCTGCCAGTGTTGAAAATAGGCAGACGCGCGGGATCTAGCCGTAGCTGTAGCCGAAGCCGCCGTTTCGGACACGGCCTAACCCTCTCGACAGTCTAACTGATGATGAAATATTTCGTCGGTATAGATTTACCAAACAAGGTATTTATCACATCATCGAGAGGGTTTATGGAGCGTTGAACGTGTCACAAGGGTAAGCTTTTAAAATATTCAATGCTGGCCCCTATTATTTTATTGGGTAAAATTTCATTAGATCTAAATTAAATAATATTTGGGTGATGGGGGGGGGGTTTCCAACAGATTAACCGTTTCTTGATTGACAAAAGATCGTGATTTTATGTCTATTGCTATACAATCTTGTGGATTATAACCTTTCCCGTTTTATGTAACCGCTTTTTACGTGGTTGTTAAACCATGGTTAAACAACCCACAGCGATCTTAGCCTTCAGTCAAGGCCCGGGCATTGCTGCCCGGATAGTGATACACAAACAGCGCAACCACTAAATAGCACGAAAAAGACTAGTGCGAGCAGCGAATTCTGCCATCTTGAATGAACTACATGTATACGCGACTGTTTTATGACCAAGTTGTATACAACACAAAACAGCCACACAACTTTAGCAGTTCATCCTTGTCCAAAGGGTTGTTTTAATTAAGAGTGAAAATGGTTTTGAGTTGCGACTCGTCGCGCTTACAAAGTGTATGGTGAAACGGAATTTAGAACTCGTCGCAGCCGCGACGTGTTTTAGGTTTGCGATGTATATCTACATGAATATTTACGTAAATATTCACGGATTTTGCCCTTATTCGCAAATATCCACGTGAATATTTGCGACTAAAAGGCCCAAAATCGTGAAAATGTACGTAAATGTTCACGTAGATTTATATATTTTTGACGTTCCTTCAGGGCCATCATAATTATGTATTTACATCTCCGAAGTGTCTGTATTGTTCACATTCTTGTGTTTGGATTTGGGAAATAAGTTTTGAATCAATTCATCAAGAAAATTCATTTCCTTTGTATGTCTCTCGTTATTTTAAATACTCCGCTCTTTTCTTTTGTTTATATATTTGTATTTATTTATTTATTTATTTATTATTATTTTTTAATTTATTTTTTTTTTTTTTTGGGGGGGGGCTTGTTAAGTTTTCTTTATTGTGATATAAATTTTGTTTTTGGGAGGTAACCTTTTAGGTGTGTGACAAATGTCCTGGTTTTTAAAGTGCATGAAGATGAGAAGACTGGAGTCATTGTTCGAGGAAACAACTGGCAAGAAAGGTTTAGACATCTCAATAGGTAGGTTTAAGATCTTGGACAATCCTAATTCAATTCTTTTTAAAAAAATATAATGAATATGTTTGTGTTTGTTCTTGTTTATGCCTCTGACGAAGGTCTGGTTTGGATCAAAAGCTAAGGCCATCTCCCCTACTAATTTTATATATTAATTTTGATATAAAAAAAATATGTGTATCTATCAGGCTATATTTATTTTTGAAGATGATGTTCTCACCTCTCCTTTTCCCCTAAAATATGGGCAGTACGTCCATGAATCACAGTTCATACTTACTTCCTTTGGTTGCCCCTGGCTAAAGCTGTCCGTATAATTGTTTGTTTATAACTGTTATCAATTCAGTGGTTAAAATTAAGAAATATAACAACTTGGTGAAATTTTTAAGTTGTTCAAAAGCTTCCAATTTAATGAACAATCGCTCTGCGTTTTCCCCAGGGAAACAGGTTTTTGGTATAAACTGGTTTGCATTTCAAATAGTGTTCGTTGTTTTCTATCAACAGTTCTTACCACAACTACCAGGGGATAACTCGCATGCTGAAGTCTTTAGGGGAGCTCGGTTTTGAGCATCTTCAGTTCCCATTCTTGAATCTCATCCTGCATGAAGTCTTCTTAGAAAAGACTTTGATCAATGCCTCAGAAAGCTGCCTACATTATTGGATCCACTTACTCCGAGATGAAGAAAAAGATAGAAAGATAAGGAAAATTGCTCTTGAGTACATGAGGGTGGGTGGTAATGTGGAGTACTAATTGGAGAGGGCCAGTTTATGAAAGCTCAAGCACCCACTGAGTTTTTTAGCCTTTATATTAGTACAAATTCTACAAAAGATTAACATTGAAGAAATCCCTTTTTTTTAAACGTTTGTTAAACATTGCAAGGAATCAAAGCTATACTGAGAATGGGTTACCCCAGTTACCATTGATTGCATTGTGAATGGGCGCGTCTATTGTTGGGAATGGTTGTGAAACAGGGGGATTCCCAAGCACAGAAATCGCGTCTAATTTGGCCACCTCGTTTCCATGAGAATGTCGTATCGCTCCCTTCATTGGACAATAATAATAATACAATGGAGGTATGATATTACGAACTAAGATACACCACAACATTACTCATTGCGCCACAATACATAGCCATGTGGAAATGAGGTGGTCCTATATGCTGTTTCATCAATATTGGGTTTTCCCAGCTCTCAGGTGCACGTTTAACATATTTTTCTGAAAATATTTTGAGATGTGACGTTTCGTAGTTTACATGTGCTCAGGAGAATCGGCCTACTAACAGCTCATTATCTAACTAAGTATAAATTGACATTTTACTTTGCAATGTTCAGTGACAGAAACATTGGCGAGTCCATTTCTCTTACGATAAATGAGGTTTTAAAAACGTAAGGCCCTTACAAGTAGGATTATAGGAATATTCACAGTCAAAGGAAACTTCCGACAATAATAAGAAAACAAAAATCAGACAATTGTTAAAACCAATAAGTTGTGCACACTAACATTGGCTTTGCTACAGTATCATAACTTCAGATAAATGCAGTAAATAAGCTCTACAAAAAGTTACTACTATTTATAATTATTCTACTACATGGAAGGTTTTTTTGAAGCGCTAGAAGACAAAATACAATGTTTAATATATAAAAGGGTTTTACTTTTTTGACATTGAATGCGCTGAGTGAAGGTGCTGAGGGTGAGGTGTAAATAATAATAAAAATCATAATAGTGAGTGTTATTTTTAGTCGTGGTGTTAGCGCTAGTTAAGTTGAAGTGTTAAGTTTAAGTTCAATATTAGGTGAGGAGAGCTGGGGTCGGTTTCTCAAAGCACTAAGATTCGTCTTCAGATGAGTTGTCAGTATTACTGTGGTGTTTTAATTGTGACATCACACTTTGCTAAGCATTTACGATTGATATGATAAATCTTAGCTCTTTGTGGAAACCGAGGCATAGTGCTTTTTGCACAGTTCGTGTTTGCTTTGCAACAGAGTCTTGCTAACGCGTTATACTAAAACATGCATTCTGTCTTTTTTACACTCTGACATTCTCCATCCAGCTTTGAATTAGGCCTATAATTATTAGACAAAATATAAAGTTTACCTCACTACTATATATGAAAGGCATTGAACAATTCGATTGATTTAATCTCACAATATATAATAGGCCCATAGTTACCTCAAAATACCTAAACCTTAATCAATTGGATGAATGGGCAAAGCATAATGCTTTTTCGTTGAATCCTGCGAAATGCCAAACTTTGCAAGTCTATTTTGGTCGTAAGAATCCCCATGATAATATGTACTCTATTTCCAACATTCAACTACCATGTGTTTCCAGTGCTAAACTTTTAGGGGTCACTTTTCAGAGTAATCTGAAATGGGATGCTCACGTGACTGACTTAAGGTTTAGGGCCTAATCGTAACTATTCATGTTACGTATAACTGAAGACTGCCGGTTTAACCACAAATGAATTGATGATTGTTTACAAGGGTTACATTCGACCAGTAATGGAAAATGTTGCCCCTGCCTGGCATTTATCGTTGACTCTGGGCCAATCTAACCATTTATAGAACTAGTTCAAAAACGCATTATTTTATCGTATTCTGCTTGGCACTATTATATGACAAAGCCTTGTGTGTGTTGAATCTGGATTCCTTGTTTGAAAGGAGAAAAAACTTTGCTCTAAATTTGCTTTAAAAACTTTCAGGTCAACAGAATTTGCTGACTGGTTCCCCAAGTCAAATAATGTCCACGGAATGGAGTTAAGAACCGAACGGGTGATCTACATAAAAGGTTCCACCAAAAGATTTCATAACAGCCCGATTTCTAAATGACATGCTTAAAGATTGATTTCTTTTTCTCTTTTATTAAATAATGTTTGTATATTGGTCCTTGTGCTAGTTGTTGTGTCTTGTCTTTTTAAAGATTTACATCGCCCGTGTTCTTTCGCGATTTAAAACTTTTATTGACTATGTTACTTTATAATTTCCTTCTGTATATTGTAGTTTTTACCTATAACCACTGTGCAACTCTGCCTCCGGGCGGCAAATTGGTGTGAATAAACCAATTATAATAATAGTACTACTACTAATAATAGTTGTACACAATATCATAAGTTTGTCTAAGTTTGTGCAGTTTTACCTTCATAAAATGATTTATTTTACAAAGTAGTGCTCCATAATAAAATGACTAAACATGAGCTTTTTGCCAAGATTTCTAACATGTCGGATAACTTATTGGTATACTTTAGCATCTTATGCTGCAATCAACTTGTCATTTTTGTTGACATTTTCACTTATTTGTAGTCAAAATGTTTTTGGCAAATAAAAACACTTAATAGCACATATACACTACACAACTGGTATTTTTGATAAGCTGATCTAATTGTTTCTTTATTTGCCCTTACAAAAGCTGCACCATCCTAAGAGCTATTATGCCTAACTACTCTGAATCCGTCAAAATCCAAAGGGTATTGCACTTGAACTTAATGAATTTGATTTTCCATGATAAACCAATAATACTTGACATAATGCCAGGCATGCCAATTTAATCAAATCAAGTGATGTGAGTAGTGAGCTAATTGTACAGTTGGTATTGGAGTTTGACGGTTTCAAGAAAAGCTGAGTAAACAATAAACTAAGGCAGTATCTGAACTAGTGGCTGTGGATACGGCTTGATCGTTACTATGAGGTCCATAGCAACAGCTGTAGCCATAGCTGCAGCCATGAATTCAGGTAAGGCCTAAGATAGTCCTCCCCTTGAGTGTCTTCATTAAGGCACCGGCATGGTCTTGTTCCAGGGCGGCCAATCATATCTGCTATGGACTTGACACATTCTTAAGGTGGTGACAGTCCAAAAATTGCCAGTTAAGACTACTTCATTTGAACAGTTCAACCTGTAGTGGAGAGTCACCTAGCTATGACTTGACAGTGTCTCAGCCGGTGACACACATTTTCAGTCTCTCAATTTTCAATCAGATTTTCCCGGACAAGCCCCCAAAATGTCACAGCTTACCCCGCAAGGCAGCCACGACTGAAAGATTTCACCGCAAACTCAAATAAATGCAGACAGGTGACACCAGAGAACTACATATGTACACAAACTAGTTACCCATTTAATATATACATGTCTCTCAAGCCTCCACTAATTGTGGTCTATTTTACAAATCAATATTAACTTAAATCCACATCAATGGAAGACCTAGTAATTTTATCAAGACCTGTTTCAAAAAGGCCCGTCCAGGTTAAAGGGTCCTAATAAATAATGAATATGCTGTGTCAACTTTCTGCTAACACAAAACTCTATCAATAACGGAAATGATTTAATTGGGTAACGTACCCATTTCAAAGCTCAATGGCAGAAACCATAACGCTTAAAAATACCTTGATTGGCAATATTACATATATATATTCAAAATATGCCTCAGTCACTGTAATGAAGCTATAGAGTATTCTCTGCTCTATAAAAGCTATCTAATTTGTCACAGTGATGATGTGAAGTCTACTGGGACTACTGACAATGATGTTTCTATTTAAATATATTATAATGCAAAAATGGATCAATCGTATTCAAAGACAACAATTAATCAAAATATTGGTAGTTGTCTTTTAAACTATTCTTCCGGCATAAATGTGCCACATTCGGGCACGCAGAGTATTACAATAAAAAGCAAAAGAAAAACAGTCCAACCAAATTATAGGGTTCTTCTTTCCGCTCCACGAAGGCGTTTACAGCTATAGCTCTACCTCACATGACTACCTCTGTAGCCAATATAATAATGTTCTCTGATTCCAGTCGCTGCGAAATCGGTTCAAAGTTCACATAAACTGATGCGCCCTCTGCTGCTTGTAGCAACCCGTGATCATTGGACTGGGACGTCTTTAATCGGCCGACACTCAGTCTGGCGTTTCAAACATTCACCAAGGGTGAAAACCATCTATTTAGTAGGAATAGCAAACCACAATCTTGTGATACAATTTGTCACAAAATACTCAAATGCTCAAAGTTATTCCAGAACATTCCTGTAAATTTCTTATCTACAAATCGCTGTGCATTTTCACAGTACAAATCACTGGAGAGCCATTAATGAGCAAGTCTCTAGAATAAATGTAATAAGCATAGAAAATAGCCACGTCTTGCATTTTCCAAACCACATTGATTTAAAAACCAATCTTCCTCCTGGGCTAGAATATCATCATGCGCTTCATTTTAGGAAATGCAGAAATATGAAATAATTTAAGAAATTAACTTACGGTTTTCCATCATAGCGTTTCTCTTGGAGTTCAGATCCCATGCAGTGTTGACTCACTCCAACCAATTTGCCTTAAAATACAGCAGCCTGAAAATCTGCTCTGATTTTAGCAATGGCAGCAAAATCACATAGCAAAAACCAACACCCAACGCAAAAAGTCTGACTCTGGATCTAACATTTGGATCACATCCTCTCTCGATCCAAGACACAGCAAGAATGAATCCACTCTACCTAAAACACCACTAGCATAACCTCACTCTCGCTGACCGCACCCATCTACCCAACATACCTCAAAAATCTCCCATTCAAAACTTCATACCCCAACGGAACATAATACTCTAAGGAATTTCTGAGGGATAACTTACCACTGCAGACCAAATAAGGTAAGGCATTTACATAATAACAAAAGGACTGAATACTTACCTACTGGGGAGCTGGCTACTAGAATATTCATGAGGCACAGTTAAACTTTTATTAAACTCACAACTACTGAAGAGGAAAGTTATTAATTCACATGTGTCCATGAGGTTAAATTCTGACAGTAGCCTTAACATCCCTCGGTCACTTGAACGGTTAAACTTGTTGTGGGGTCATCTGGCTATAATGACGAAGTTTTTCAGCATCTGGCACACAGTCCAAAAAGTGGTGGTTATAGCCTAAAGACTGGGCATTTGCCATCTCTAAGATCAACATCTCAATCTGTGTCAGAAAACAAACCCCTCTCCAATCATTTCTTCAACCCATTGAACACATATACGCAACATGACACAACATTCCAGGTTTTGCTGAGCTTGTATTGCTTTTAAAAATCTTTTTTTCTGACAAACTTGACCTCCAATAATTATGAAGTCTCCCACCAGTTACATGTAGTTTGTATGGTATGATTGTTATAATGTAGTGGGAAGAAATGTATTCTTTTAAATCGACAATTTGAAATCTTCAAAATGTGCTTATTTCATTTACGAAATTTGTTGGATTAGCCAGTTCTCTTCAAAGAAAAGTTTTAGAATCTTCTTTTTCAAACTAACCAAACGGTCCGTTCTTACTGCACAGTGTCAAAACAAACAAAAAAAACAAAACCAACATTGTGGGTTTGCCTCAACATCCCTCTAACACTTACTTGAACATTTGAACTTGTCACAGCGAGAAAACTGGCTAGACTTGACAGTCCTTCAGCTGGTGGCTCACAGTCCAAACAAGCAGTGGTTAGCGCTAACATCGCTAAGCCACTTGAACGGTTGTTGAACCTGTTGGCGAGGGTCGTCTGGCTAGACTTGAAACAATCGTTCTTCAGCTGATAGCACTCGGTCCAAATTGTGTTGATTAACCTCAAGGTGTCATCTACATGGTCATCGTCTCAATCTGTGGTAGAAAATAAATCATTTAAAAGTATTGTTATTATTGATAAACTCTTTCAATAGAAGCATCAGCTCTTCTAAGGATTACGTAGTTAGATCTGAATGCTTGCACGTGCAAGCTCATGCACACACAAAATGATACAACATTCCAGATTTTGTTTAACTTGTGCTTTTGAAGAAACAAAATTTTCTGACAAACTTGGTGCTACTTCTTTAATGAAGTTTCCCTCAGTTATCTGTAGTTTGTATGGTGTGTTTACCGCTAACTTAAGAATGGGAATGCATGTAGTCTTTTAAGGGATTCACCTTCTCTTCAAAGATGAGTTTTAGAAGGAAAAAAAATCAAACTACCAAGCGGTATGTTGGTGACTCTTTGCCCCTGTATCCTCCAACAATGCTCATCCTTAACAGGTCTGGTTGTTACCACTCCCTGTACCCTCCAGCGATGCTCATCCAAACAGGTCTGGTTGTAGTCACCACTCCCTGCATCCTCCAACAATTCTCATCCAAACAGGTCTGGTTGTAGTCACCACTCCCTGCATCCTCCAACAATGCTCATCCAAACAGGTCTGGTTGTAGTCACCACTCCCTGCATCCTCCAACAATGCTCATCCAAACAGGTCTGGGTAGTCACCACTGCACAAGAGACTGTTCAAAACTAAGGCCGGAGATTTTAGTGAATAGGCACACGCAGTATTTACATATCTGTATGATAAATTGCGAATAGAGCCTACTGATGTTCCAAAAAGGATTTCAATTTGCTTTTATTGTACAACACAAAACAGTTAATGATGGTAAGTTGTTTTACTGCTGTGATTGGCTGATCGTTCATGCCTCCTTTAATCTCAAATGACACTCGTTTTTTGACTGCTACTAGTTGCAACTACTGACAGATTCAAAAACTGATTTTGTTGTGGATATTTCGTTATTCCTTCTACAAATTGATGTAGACGTATTTGTGATCCTTCAAATTTCCTGATTGAGTTGTCCCCAGTAACTCACTTATTGTTACCAAATACATTACCAAATCTTTTGCATGACTCCAGTACCCGCTGTTAGGTATCACTTCAGCTCAGTGTAGATGTCAGCAAACAAACTACTTCATCATCTTGAACAAGAAAATATGATCTGCTTTTTGGAAGAAAAATATTTCTGAAAAGGTTACCAAACTAAAGTCACGTATTTTTCCAAGAGCTGTCATCTAAGTATATTTGCTTTACCTCAACATCCACTTCAGCAGCAGCACCAGCAAGGTTATAGACTGTGGAAAACAAAAACAAGGTATAGCCTGTCGAGGGAAGTGTCAGAAGCTGTGGAGGGAAAGGTTAGTTTTCTTTTCACACTTACCCTAATAGTTTTACCTGATACTTCACCTGTTTATTTAGCCTTTGCTGCAAACAGCCAACCTCACCGGCCTCCAGTCACTCATTGTGGACATCGAAGGGGGAGTCTTCATCTTCTACTCGAGTTCTGCGTTTAGTGATGACAGCGTACTTAGTTTTGATTCAAGACATTATCTTGTATTCGTTCAGAGACATATTTTTAGTGTCCCGAGGTGAAAGTACATAATGTGTCACCGCAAAGGAAATGGCATTGAGCATCTTTGAATCAAGACTAAGTTCTTCACCAGTCACGCCTCATACTTAACCTATTGCCAATAAACCTGCTGAAAGAGTAGAGAGTTAGTCTTATCTCTAGGCCTTGCTGTCTTACCATTCATACATACCTGGACATCACTGGCGTCTTTCTCCGTGGATGATCTGCCCTTTCCACTCCTTTCTTCTCTCTCATCCCGTTTTCCCCATTTTTCACCTTATTCCTTTTTCCCCTATCTGTTTTTCGCAGCGCTCAGAAATAAGTGGCTTAGAAGATATTTGCAATGTGACCCATGAGATTTGATATATAAAATGTTTGCGTTTAGGCAGCTTTTAAAAACTTGTGTTCACTATAAGTTCCCCCTCCCCTTTTTATTATTATCACTGTTATTATTTTATTTTCAAAGACTAAGATTTGTTGAAAATGTCCGAATTCATTAATATTTGATGTAATGTTTGTATTAGGAATGTAAATATTTATTTAGAATATTTTCACTGAATAATTACTTATAAAATACTATGGTGGTCGTTTTTGTGAATTAAGTTTTAGTTGGATTTTGCACATTTCACTATTTTGAAATGTAAAATCATGAGAAATATCAATTAACATGACAACTGACGATTTGAAGAATCAACCCTGACAGAAAGTTCCAGTAAGACTAGTCTCCTAGTTCAAAAGCATCACTGGCTTCGACCAATATGCAAATCAAGAAATGCCAAGACAGTGTGACGTCACCAGGAAAGGTACAAAAGCAAGGACAACACCAACCACGTCGCAAAACATCATGGGAGTAGTATAAAGGGGAGGGACTCTGCAAAAGAACGGGTTAGATCTTCTCTTACCGTTCGCAGTCTTCACCTTGTCTTTATCTTGAGTTAGATTAACTTGCGTTATCCGACCTCCACTATTGCGCTCTAATATTCTAACTTTTGTTCCGTCTACATTTTTATTTTTATTTTTCAGAAAGGGTTATAATTAATTTATGCAGTGGTACTTTTCAGAGCCATTACAACTTATAAAAGAAAGTTTTATGTGCATTCAATTCAATTCAATTTTCAATCATTCGAGAACATATATATAAAAAAATACATTGTATTTCTGTAAAAATTGAAAAACGACTTTTTGAAAACTTGGGGTATATCGAGTGTCCATGAAACTTACTAGATTGCGTTTGCTGCCATTCGACAAATTAAAAAATAATTGTATGAGGCAATAAAGTCAACAATTACCAAAGAAGTGAATCACACAAGCGAACTTAAAAAGTGGAGGTCAGATATACGGCAAAGTTGTCCTTACCCTGGTCCTTTAGCGACCTCCAATGTACGTCCACATACTACGCAGATCTTCAACTGTCATCTGGAAAAACAAAAGAGACCATTTAAAATATTTCGTTCCGTCGAAATCATTTCACTGCATTTCTTCTGAAATACTACATCTTTCCATAGAAATAATTTCGTTCCCTAACGAATAATTGAGCGGTTACGAGGTCCTTGATGTGCCATTTAATTCACATTCGAGTACTATTAAGAGATCACCGTTGAACTAACTGCCTGTTGGGGTGTTGGTGTGTTTGTTAGTTTGTTTGTTTGTTGGGGTGTTTGTTTGTTTGTTTGTTTGTTTGTTTGTTTGTTTGTTTGTTGGGGTGTTTGTTTGTTTGTTTGTTTGTTTGTTTGTCTGTTTGTTGGGGTGTTTGTTTGTTTGTTTGTTTGTTTGTTTGTTTGTTTGTTGGGGTGTTTGTTTGTTTGTTTGTTTGTTTTGTTGGGGTGTTTGTTTGTTTGTTTATTTCCAGGGAAAGATTTAGCATTTCGAGGGAACACAATGAATTTTAAATAACAAAATCACATGTCAAGGAACAAAATAACATTTCGAGGAAACGAAATATGTTTTTTAAACAAAATTGTTTTACCTGTACCTCTAGGGTCTCCGTATTAAATGTTGCCTCTTCTTGAAGCTCACGACAGTATAGTCCAATCAATGTCTCTTGAAGCTTGGCTGGACGGGAGCACGCTGCCGGCCACTAGGTCTACCTCAAGTCGTTCCCCGTCTTACAGCTGCCTCACCCTCAGTCGTCCTCCGTCCCGATTTGAGAAAACAACCCCTAAATCCCAGAGAACACTTAAAGCCTATAAGATTCCGGATAACTGGAAATTAACCCGAACACTTTGGAGTTTCAGGCAAAACACTGGGGAAAGTTCGGGCACATGGAGGAGAAAAAAGGATAAAGAAAGCAAAAAGACTGTTTGTACCCGGTATTATAAATGTTGGAGCCAAGAGATGCGGCCATTGCTGCCCTCCACTTCAGTGTGCCGTCAGTCCATTCTGAATGCTACTGGAATGTCATGCGATTCTCTAGAATGGGTTCTTCGAGAACAGCGCAAAACTCCTTATTTGCATAACTAAGACGTTTTTGTGTGAGGTGACATTCCAGTTACCACCTGTTTTTCTTTTCCGTCTCTTTTATTTTTTATTTGCATCATAAGTCATTTTGGTTGGTGAGCAGTTTGCAAGAGCTAATCTTATTTATTTACCATAAATCAAAGAAAATAAGAATTTAAAATTTGTGTTCAGATAAACTTTTGATTAAAAAAAAATGAAACAATAAAATTTGCACTGAGTTAAACTGGGGGTTGTCATTACAGCAACTGGTCCCCTCTAATTAGAGTTAGGGATTAGGGTTGGGTTAGGCTAATTCTACCTCCATGGTTAGGGTTAGTGTTAGGGTTAGGGTTATATAGGAGATCAGTGGTCGCCACTGTCATTCTTGTCATGTCTAACTATTGTTCAGTTTTGGGGAACTCTTGAAGCCCAAGCCTAGACCATAGGCCTATTGCTTTTAATTTTGATTAAATGTTATACATGGTTCAGAGAAGTCGTCCTTCAAAATAGTATGGAGTCAAAATATTTACCGGCGATGGCACAAAATCATTAGAGATTTGTCAAGAATATTGGGCCACAAGTCATTAATTTTATCATAAAATAGACGTCAATATTCATGTTCAGTGTCCCTTCAGGGCCACCATTGTTTGTATGTTACATAATTGTGAATCCGGATATTACGGCTCCTGCTAAAGACGCATTGCTAAAGACGTAGATTACGCGGAAATCTAGCCATAGTTGTAGCTGTAGCCGCCAATCCAGACACGGCCTCGTATAATGTCATTCAGAGACTCTCTCATATCCTTTACCAGGCTCAAATGTCGCCCTGGATGGAAAATGTGGGGCCGAACGAACGTGGTTTACAGTGACGATCATGAAATGCCGATCAACGCTGTACGAGGTTGAAAGTCATTACGTCATCAAGAGCCAATAGCATCGCGTTGTTCTTGCATATCATTATATGGCGCGCGCAATTTCAATAAAGATGGCTGTCTAAATTGGGACGCTCAGGTCGTATGTTGTTGGTGTGAATTTTGTCATTATTTCCCTACAACAGAGTTTCATTTCTCTTTTGTCTATGACATTTGGATGCAGGAATTTCTCTGCAAGATGAGTGCTGGAAAATTTTACAGGTATGATGCTGTATAATAGTCATGTTTTTATTTATTCCTCGTCTTGTTTCACGGCAGCAACAAACAAAATGCTAAACGCTGGGTGTAGCTTGCATTGCAGCTGCCACGTTCATTGTGCATGTGTAATGTAATGGCAATAATGCAGTGGAATGAATGATGTTTTGTGTGACGCATCTCTCTGGACTCAGGAGACAAAACAAAACTCCACTCTAGTTCACATTCTTTGAAAGTTAAATTTTAGGAATAAATGTGGCTTACGTATCATTTAATGCATGGCATTTAATATTTATTACTTATTATTAATTATTAAAATATTTACTGAAAAATGTGATGTTGCAAACTGCTTACCAACCAAAAGGACCTATGATTGGTCCTATGGACATGGTGCAAAAGATAGATAGTGGCCTGACGTTTCGACCCTACCCTAGCACTTTAAATCTGCTTACCAACCAAAAGGACCTATGGACATGGTGCAAAAAATAGTTAGTGGCCTGACATTTCGACCCTAGCACTTTAAAACTGCTTACCAACCAAAAGGACCTATGGACATGGTGCAACAAATAGTTAGTGGCCTGATGTTTCGACCCTAGCACTTTAGCAGAGTCTTATTAATACATCAGTATACCTTTTTATTTTTGTTGTAGTCTTGTCATTTTATGACTTAGCCTTCAAAAAAGACTCTGCTACTGTGCTAGGGTCGAAACCATGGAAACGTCAGGCCAAACTAACCTTAAATATGTTTTTGCATTTTTATACCATGTCCTTTTGGTTGGTATTACTATTAAGCAGTTTGCAACAGTTTAAACGATAAAATATTATGATTTCAAAATAAACAATCAAACAACCAAACGACAAAACGATCGAACGACTAGTTGATTAATCGATCAAACGACCAAAAAACCAAACGATCGAACGACCAGATTACTTAACAATCAATCGACCAAACGACCAAAAGATCGAACAACTAGAAGACAAGTCAATCAAACGACCAAACGACCAAACAATCGAACGACTGGATGACAAGTCAATCAAACGACCAAACGATCGAACGACCAGATGACCGAACAATCAAACTACCAAACGACCAAACGATCGAACGACTAGTTGACAAATCAATCAAACGACCAAACGAATAAACGATCGAACGACCAGTTGACCAATCAATCAAACGACCAAACGACCAAATTATCGAACGACTAGTTGACTAAACAATCCAACAACCAAATGACCAGTCGAACGACGAGTTGACTGATCGATATATCGACCAAAAGACCAAACGATCGAAAGACCAGATTACAAAACATTCAAACGACCAAACGACCAAACGATCGAACGTCCAGTTGACCAATCAATCAAACGACCAAATGACCAAACAGTCGAATGACTAGTTGACCAAACAATCAAACAGCCAAACGACCAAACGATCGAACGACCAGTTGACCAATCAACCAAACGACCAAACGACCAAACGATCGACTGACTAGTTGACGAAACAATCAATCGACCAAACGACCAAACGATCGAACGACTAGTTGACCAAACAATCAAACAGCCAAACGACCAAACGATCGGACGACCAGTTGACCATCAATCAAACGAGCAAATGATCAAACGATCGAACGACTAGTTCACCAAACAATCAAACAACCAAATGACCAAACGATCGAACGACTAGTTGACTAAACAATCAGACAACGAAACGACCAAACGATCGAACGACTAGTTGACCAATCGATCAAACGACCAAATGACCAAACAATCAAACAGCCAAACGACCAAACGATCGGACGACCAGTTGACCAATCAATCAAACGAGCAAATGACCAAACGATCGAACGACTAGTTGACTAAACAATCAGACAACAAAACGACCAAACAATCAAACGACTAGTTGACCAAACAATCAAACAATCAAACGACCAAATAATCGAACGACCAGATAACCAATCAATCAAACGAACAAACGACAAAACGATAGAACGACTAGTTGACCAAACAATCAAACAACCAAATGACCAAACGATCGAACGACTAGTTGACTAAACAATCAAACAACCAAACGACAAAACGATCGAACGACTAGTTGACCAAACGATCAAACGACCAAAAGATTAAACGATCGAACAACCAGTTTACCAAACGAGCAAACGACCAAACGACCAAATTTTCGAACGACTAGTTGACCAATCAATCAAACGACCAACCGACCGAACGATCGAACGACTAGTTGACTAAACAATCGAACGACCAAATGACCAAACGATCGAACGACGAGTTGACCAATCAATCAAACGACCAAACGACCAAACGATCGAACGACCAGTTGACCAATCAATCAATCGACCAAACGAACAAGCAATCGAATGACTAGTTGACCAAACAATCAAACAGCCAAACGACCAAACGATTGAACGACCAGTTGACCAATCTATCGAACGACCAAACGACCAAACAATCGACAGACTAGTTGACCAAACAATCAAACAACCAAACGACCAAACGATCGAACGACTAGTTGACCAATCGATCAAACGACCAAACCAAAGACCAAACGATCGAACGACCAGATGACCGAACAATCAAACTACCAAACGACAAAACGATCGAACGACTAGTTGACAAATCAATCAAACGACCAAACGAATAAACGATCGAACGACCAGTTGACCAATCAATCAAACGACCAAACGACCAAATTATCGAACGACTAGTTGACTAAACAATCAAACAACCAAATGACCAGTCGAACGACGAGTTGACTGATCGATATATCGACCAAAAGACCAAACGATCGAACGACCAGATTACAAAACATTCAAACGACCAAACGACCAAACGATCGAACGTCCAGTTGACCAATCAATCAAACGACCAAATGACCAAACAGTCGAATGACTAGTTGACCAAACAATCAAACAGCCAAACGACCAAACGGTCGAACGACCAGTTGACCAATCAACCAAACGACCAAACGACCAAACGATCGACTGACTAGTTGACGAAACAATCAAACAACCAAACGACCAAACGATCGAACGACTAGTTGACCAATCGATCAAACGACCAAACCAAAGACCAAACGATCGAACGACCAGATTACCAAACAATCAAAAAAAGACCAAACGACCAAACGATCGAACGACTAAACGACCAAACGATCGAACGACCAGTTGACCAATCAATCAAACGACCAAACGACCAAACGATCGAACGACCAGTTTACCAAACAATCAAACGACCAAACGACCAAATGATCGAAGGAATAGTTGACCATTCAATCAAACGACCAAACGACTGAGTGATCGAACGACTAGTTGACTAAACAATCAAACAACCAAACGACCAAACAATCGAATGATTAGTTGACCAATCGATTAAACGACCTGAAGACCAAACGATCGAACAACCAGTTTACCAAACAAACAAACGGCTAAACGACCAAATGATCGAACGACTAGTTGACCAATCAATCAAACGACCAAACGATCGAACGACTAGTTGACCAATCGATCAAACGACCAAAAGACCAAATGATCGAACGACCAATTGACCAAATAATCAAACGACCAAACGACCAAATGATCGAAGGACTAGTTGACCATTCAATCAAACGACCAAACGACCGAATGATCGAACGACTAGTTGACTAAACAATCAAACAACCAAACGACCAAACAATCGAATGATTAGTTGACCAATCGATTAAACGACCTGAAGACCAAACGATCGAACAACCAGTTTACCAAACAAACAAACGGACAAACGACCAAATGATCGAACGACTAGTTGACCAATCAATCAAACGACCAAACGATCGAACGATCGAACGACTAGTTGACCAATCGATCAAACGACCAAAAGACCAAATGATCGAACGACTAGTTGACCAATCAATCAAACGACCAAACGACCGAACGATCGAACGACTAGTTGATCAATCGATCAAACGACCAAAAGACCAAACGATCGAAGGACCAGTTTACCAAACAATCAAACGACCAAACGACCAAACGACCAAACGATCGAACGACTAAATGACCAATCAATCAAACGACCAAACGACCAAAAGATCGAAAGACCAGTTGACCAAACAGTCAAAAGACCAAACGACCAAACGATCGAACGACTAGTTGACCAATCGATCAAACGTCCAGACGAACGAGCGCTTAGATGACCAAACAATCAAACGAGAAAACGACCAAACGATCGAATGACCAGTTGACCAAACCAATCAAACGACTAAACGACCAAACGACCAAACGATTAAACCAACCATTAAACGATCGAACGACCAGTTGATCAAACGATCAAACGATCACACGACGGGACGTTGGAGGGTTTCGGTCTACTATAGATTAAGTAATGCCTTCATGGCAACCAGAACCATGACGTGAATCGTCCAAAACTCAAGCCCATTTCACCCGACTTATTTTCCGCACTTTCGGCCCAGAAAAGTATGGGTGAAATTAGTCGCTAAAAATGCAATACATTTTGGGGGCGAATAACTATTTATAACATGGTGCTTAGGGTTATTTTAACCTATAAGTACTACGGCCTAAATATGGTTCCATATTGTGAAGTTAAATTTTAAATATCTCTCCAGCCAGTGTATATGCATTTAGTGTTGCTTCAACTGTTATCTTTTGTATGTGTCCCAGTCTTTTAAATACCGTGGTTTTTGGTTTTTGGGGTTTTTTTTGCCCGTTGTTTGCTCAGCAAGTAGACACTGTATTCAGCTGAAATTTGTGATACTCGAAGGCTGCCATACACATGCTCAATGTAATCACGGCCTCCACATGAAGAACGATCTAATAGATAGGTTGCAATATGACGTAAATCGGCCATCTTTACGGGCAATTTGGAACACACAGTCATGCGTTTTGTGCGAGAACGGCGTGCAGCACGCGCACATTTCACAAAACTCATTGCAGGATTAGTAAACTGCGCAATTAATAATTGAGCGCTTGATGCGCCTGCAAGCCAAAATGCAATTTGCCCGTAAAGATGGCGTCTATTGGGAACTATCTATAAGCATAACCAAAGATACTATAAAAGGAAGATAGGACACTAGTGCTGTTTTGCACAGCAGCCGTTGTAACGCGATGACTCAGCACAATTGGAACATGGGGAAGGGCGCCATCACCCGGTGGGCAAGTAAAACGAAGCAGACAACGTTAACGCATTATTGAAATAAATAAGAGGGTCATTGCAAATTGGCAATTTGCGTTCAAAACAAAGGTGCAAAAGACGAACTGTGATTGAAATTATACATACTGTATAATATCCATCTTAGAATGATATGAAAAAAAATCCTTAAGAATTTAAAATGGTGTTTCTTAAGGATTTCAAAGGGTGTTTCTGCACAATTGTCTACAAGTGGCCATCTTTGATTCCTTTATTCTTATTTTATTTTTGTCCCTGCTCGGGGAAAGGGTTCCTATACCAATATATTTTAGGTAGTTTTCAAAAGCTTTTAATTTCATAGTAAATGTGGTGAGATGGGGAAACTGAATACTTGGATCTTTTAATTAAACCAACAAAGTGCAAAAGTATGACATTGTATCCTGTGCATCAATCCTTTTTAATCATCACTTGCAAATTGGTAACAGACAGTAAGAAGGTTCAATTAATGACCAGCTGGGACCCAATCCATGGCTCTGCTTATGCAGAATTCTGCAGAGCCATGCAATTCGACCCATCTGTAATTGATTAGCAACCATCTGTTTGTAAACAATAAATACATATAAATTAGTAGATATACAAATATTTATACAATATTTAATAATAAAGACCAAAAAACTGTACCCCGTCTCCATCCACTTCAACAGCCTTAATCACAGCGTCAAAGATGTTGGCTTGCAATGGTGACGACACACACCGCAAACTCAGAGAATCACACTGGATTCACCAACTCAAGACAGTCCAACCCTTTGGACTCAACGTAAACACTGGTGTTAAATAAATTCCCATCACACTCCTTCCACCTTTGCTTGTTTTTGTTTGTTTTTTTGTTTTTTTCTTCTTCGATATAAAATAAATACAATAACTGTAAATAACAAGTTCTCTCCACTAGTCTATTTTTACGCTTTTTCTCTCGCTTACTTCATTGGTACAAAATAGATACAGTTATTGTCATTTACATGTTCCCTACACTTTTTTCTCTCTCTCAAAAAGTTTTTAAAAATCAACCTGTCTATAACCTATTCCCTCTGCAGAGGAATTAATAACCTGCTCTCTCTGCAGGTTCCTCTTGCTTGGTTTTAACCTCTTACACTGATTCTTTTATTCTATAATTACTTTGATCTTGCCTCCTATTGTTAGTTGCATTTTCTTATGTGGCTTGCCCTCCTCTAACCTTACCCTTTCATGCTTCCCGCATTGTAATGCCTACAATGCGGTACCACCTTTATGGTCCAGTGATCCAGCCTTTCACACTGACCATCCTTTGTTCTCACTTCTTCCCTCTTATTGGTTCTTAGCCAGTTTATTTACAACTCTGATTGGCTATATTTTCCCGCTTTTTTTCTGGATACTCTCCCTTAATCCTTTGCTCCTCTTTTTGCTATAAATGGATATGTTTGTGTTTGTTCTTGTTTATGCCTCTGACGAAGGTCCGGATTGGATCGAAAGCTAAGGCCATCTCCCCTACTAATTTTATATATTTAATAAACAATATATTTAATAAACATATATATTAAGTCCTTGTTATTACTTACTTTTAATCAACAGAGCCCCTCTGCTCAGCACCCTTCTTGCCCCCCACATGAGATCGAACAAATGAACAAATGAATGGTTTGATACATTAAACAGCCCTCTCCAAATTATGTCTTTGTCCCGCTTGCCGCCCCCCTAAAAAAATGAAAATGTTTGGTTATTTGTAAACAATAAATACATATTAAAAAATAAACATACAGTGAAGATCACAATTCCGTTGTGAATTGTTCACACAATTTACGGCAGAGCACCACAGTGACATGTTTGCTGTGTTCGCCGTACGCGTTACTTGCTGAGTTGGCGCCTATTGGTTGTAAGTTTCCATCTATATACTAATGCAAGTAACGTGTCTGTTTGTGTAAGAAAAACTCCCAGGTGCCTGTATAGATCGGGCTGCAAATTTTCGTACGGCCTTTTTTCGGTCCGGTGATCAAACTAAGGGGGTACAATTTTTTTATTTTCTTCGTATTTCAAAATTTGATTTATTTCACATATTATTTTTGAAAGAGGATGAACGAACGCAAGGTATGAAAGCGCGGCTGATGATTTACGAAAGCGTGGCCAACGAAAACAACGTTGACGTGCGGCACGAATCATGTACGGCACCAAAACCCGGCCGCTCTCCCATTTTGGTCAAGTTCGCACACGGACCATTCATTATGCATATAAATTATTACGCCGATTTTATATGGTACAACATCTTGGCCCAATTTAATTATTTCCTGCCGACACGTCTGTGTGTGTGTATCTCTCTGTGTACTTTAGAAAATACAACAATTCCATTATAATTTTTATTTTCTGAAACGATCAAACAATTACCTCGACCAATCACCACAGGAAACTAACAACCTCGCGAAAGGCCGCCTTCGGCGGCCTTTTCGCGAGTAGTCGTAGTGCAGTGTAGCACAGAGCAGACGATTTTGGTTTTACTTGCTCGACAATAGCGGGCGCACTTCCATGCTCCCGCCATTTTGCGTTTCACGTTTGCGCACTCACTGTAGTGTCCTATCTTCCTTTTATTAGTATCTTTGGCATAACCCGATTTGCATGAGTAGAAGGTCACCGTTGTTAACCAAAACTTCTTTCGTACCTTATCTGTCTTGTCACCAAAGTGACCCGAGTGACCCGAAGGTCTAATCAGCATAACCAATTAATTGCGTTTAACCATTTATGGAGCTATAGTTCCATGCCATATATGAGGTCGAAAAGTGGACTTCTGCTTTACACTTACAGCCTTCTAAGTTGTGGGGGGGGGGGGGGACAGTTTGAACGTTGTTTCAGGTGAACTTGTTCAACTTTTCTGCTTTTCGTCTCCCTGAGAAGTATATTGAACTTTATCGTAGTATCAGTTTTTCTACTTTTTCACTTTTCAGTTTCGAGAAAAGCAGACCTACACTTACGTTCAAAATGAACATTTGCCTTTTAGGTTTCCAAAAGGAGCAGAAAAGCTGGTTTAACGTTTTAGATTTAGTCCCCTTTTCACTACAAATATGTTTCTATGTTTACAAAATTATCAAATTAGCCTATATAAAACCTGATGGAGAACAAAATCGAGCAGTTGGCTCTTATTTTTATTATAATGCTATTTATTAGTATTCTGTACATTATTTCCGCTTAGCCTAACAATATTTAGTGAAAAGTGCGTTGGCATGTAGTTATACAAAAGTAATTTATCTTTAGTGTGAATTCAATGAAAAACTTAGAAACGTTTGGAAACTTTTTATCAGTGAGTGTCAAAGAAGACCAACTGAAATACAGGATTTATAAATACAGGAAATTTGTGTAAACATTGTCAGTGATGGAGATGCGTTCCGTTTTCGCGGTCGAGTTTAACCGAAGTTATTGGTTACGACCGCGAAAACGCACCCCATTCACCCGTCGACTTCACCTGTCGACTTGTCTTGGCGCTCTGTCGAGCTGTCTCTCACTGGCAAGTTGTAAAACTGTCGAGTTGTCCGACCGGACGAGTTGTCTGACCCGTTGAGTTGTCAAACGGACGAGTTGTCTGAACCCCGGCGCAGCATACATTGATGCAAGCGACGGCGGCCATATTTGTAATCGGAAGGAGACGATTCTGAATAACGGTGAGAATTTATCATTTTTGCACCCTTTTTTTTGCGGAGTGAATTTTCTGGACCCACGCTGAGCTCACTGTGAAAACAAAGAACACATAGAGCCCAATTTTGGCGAGTTTTTTAAAAGAGAACTCCAGGTGCATAAACGTGAAGGGGAAAAAGTTTCGAATAGGGTTTTGTACACATAAACCTCATCTCATCATGATGCTTGATTGATGAGTAATCTAGAAAGCTGGATTGTCCAAGGTGTGGTATAGAGGTAGGTGCTCGTGTTGTGCGGTCGTGAAGGTGCAGTATTTGAACAGAAGGCGGAAAACTAATAATATTGACGATGTTGTGGTGAATCTTGTAAAACATGGTGCACTGGTGCAGAAGTCTTCTGAAGTTCTGGTGTTTATTGATCCAAATCAAGTTGTGACTGATACAGTGATAGGAGAGGTGTGATGCTGGAAGTGCGGTCACTCATATAGTCATATTACTCATAGACTCCACATTATGTATCTGACTGCCTGGCGTTGAACCAACTCCAGTGAGTAGATGTTTTTTGCTGTGTGTGGACTCCATGCTGCTGCTGCATACTCCAGTTCGGTTGGGCACGAACTAATGCTTGATGTTTTTAAAGCTTGATTGCTTTAGAGCAAGGTTCCAGGTTTCTTTTTATTTAATAATAAGTTATTATCCCTAGAGTAGAGCAGGCCTGGACAAATTTCTGTATCCAGCCACCACTTTTTCATTCGTTATGAAATAAATAGTATCTAATTTACTCAAATGAGATATTCCTTTGGTTAAAAGTGGTGGCAGGATACAGAAATTTTTCCGCCTTAGAACGACATACACAGATCCTGGAGTTGTGCGTACATTGGTAAATGCGCCTTTATTTCATGATTTGTGTGAAAATACTCATTAATGGTTAAATCCAAAACAATGTGTACTGTACATTTACTGAGTGGTAATTTTTCCTGTTTACATAACTGTTCTTCCTGTTCTGCTGGCGCTAGGATTTGGGTGGTGCTGTCGATAGAATTTACACAGTGAAGTCTGCGATGTTCAATCCCCATATTTAGTATTTTGCGTCTTGCGACTGCTGGCCACTTCCACTTCACAAAATCAAAAGGTTTTCTTGAAAAACACAATGAAGCGATAGGCCTACCATGGTAGTAATATTTGTCCCTAAGTGGGTATTTCTATTCCGCGTCTATTAATATTATTATTATAATATCAATATTACTTTTTTTAAAGTAGTTTCATGAGGAGGCCTTTAGAAAAACCTACCATCAGTGTCATGGACGCATTTAAGCATAAATAGTTAGCACACTCATTATTCTTTAGAGACTAGTACATTGTACTTGTGAACAGGTGAAAGGAGAGTCCAATTTTCTGAACATTGGTAGTTCTTGAGTTCTGGCAACCTTCAGCTGCGCAACACTTCACCATTCGATTGATGTTTGATTCTTTAGGTTTAAATTAAATTTTGTTCACATCTTGTTCAAAAACAAAGTGAAACAAGTAAATTTTGGTGCAAGAAATTTTGCTCCAGCAAAAACGCAGCTGCCAGAATTGTTACCAACACACACCGATTTGAACACATCACACCTATAATTCGTCAATTACATTGGCTGCCTGTTTCGTACAGGATTAATTTTAAAATCCTGTTGTTGACATTCAAAGCTCTTCATGGTCTTTCTCCAAAGTACTTACAGGATCTTGTTTCCATCCGGAAAGTATCTTCATATAAACTTAGGTCAGGGAATAATGGTATTTTCTTGGAGTATCCTTCTGGTAAAATGTTGACTACATTTGGTGATAGGGCTTTTTCTGTGGCAGCCCCTAAGCTTTGGAATGCGCTACCGTTTCACATACGTAGCGAACAGAAACTCATCTCTTTTAAATGTAATATAAAAACCCACCTTTTTAAAACCGCTTTTTCCGCTTTAAAACCGTCTTCTTCTATGGTCACCTTGCCAGTTAGTTTGTATTTGAGCATATATTAGGGTTAGAGGCGTCTGTCTCCTGAAAAGGTCAAAACATTACCGATGCCAGCAGGGATAGGCCTAGATGTAATAAGTAACTATTAGTTCTCTGTTGGCGGGACAGACGTATCCCCATACTTTTGTTTGGGCACTGGCCTGGTGACCAGTCTTTTTTCTTTGTCTTTTTCTTCCACTCTGTGCTTTTTAACATGTGTTCTGCGCCCTTGATCATTTTGTATGTAAGGGGCGCAATATAAATTTTAAATATTATTATTATTATTAAACTTCATTGCATTGTGTACAGAATGGTGCGACGACTCTGCAGTTGCATTTTTCAAACCCTCTTGAAAATACGCCCACGTTGACGCATTTGGGGCAACATGTCCTATCCAGTCATTATTAAAAGAGATCATTGGTCTGACAAGTTGACAGACAGCCGGGTTGGTAAATGACTGATCTCTGTCTGTTTACATGAATTTCCATTATAAATCCTATATATAAATTTCTGTATTTTATGCGTGAATCTCAGACAAGTATGCTGTTGGCCTTCTCTTAGGCCGGATAATGCACAAATATTCTGCCTTTTGAGTTTAGAGCGCTTTACAGTGATAGGCCTGTCTTATTTTTACTAGAAAGCGCGCATATTTTTGTGTTAAAGTGCTATCCACCATCCGATACCGCCCATGTACATGCAGAGTCCTCCTCATGCACAAGCTAGCGTATCAGGCCAATACGTGCGAATTGCACGCCGGTACGCAAACATTTCGGCCAATACACAAATAAATCAAGAGAAAACCATAAGTTATGCTCCAAAATGCACAGTAGGGCTTTTAAAACCAAGATAAACACCAAGTAGAAAATATTCCGAAAACGTTGTTTCAATTTAGCGTGGTTTGGCCAAACATAAAAAAATTGGGGTCCAGAATGCCCCACAGTTTTGAAAAACCTGGGGAGAACCCTGACATGTATAATCCCACAGACTGTGGGGATATTTTAAAAGCTTTTATTCATGTTTATCCAGACAATTTGACCGATGTTGCCGACTCTCCCTTGGCTTTTGATCAGACACACTGGGAAACTGGTTGGAAAATGTCTGATGTCCAATGTCCAACCGTAATTCATGCTCTGCTTTAGTTCCTTTTGTCTACAAATAACCAAGCCATACAGTAAGGAAATTTGTCATAAAACTTGATAGTCACATTTTTAAGTGAACAACAAATAATGGATTACAATGTATTTTATCAGTGGGCAATAGCAGGCAATTTCACTTTGGGGGGGCGGGGTGGGGGCATGCTTCAACAGGTATTCCCTTGACTCTTTTAGATGGAAGTTTTTTCATTTGGGACTTGGTCGACAAGTCACAGTTCGTGATAGAAAGTTCAACTGCACTGTATGGTAATCACTGATGAGTGTTCAGGTTGCAACAAAATAAAATTAGTCCTCCTGCTCGGTGCTCATAATCTGTCTCTTTTTGAATGATGTTTTTCCTCTTTGGTAACAACTTTCCCATTTCATTATTTACAAACAGGTTTCAAGTGATGCAGTGGAGTAGGCAGCTTTATTGCAGTAGATGTGCCCACTCTGTACATCAAAATGGATAGAGAAAGTAACATCAGTCAATGTCCTTTGACAGCAGGCTGCATGGATGGGACATCCAAGAGCTTTCAGCTGCAGACTGGCTCTGCCCGAAACGGTGACAACTTTAAATCAAAAAGTGCGGACATCTTTGGGTCATTGGAGGTTATAGAGCGGAAGTACGAGTCTGAAACAAAAAGTTTCAATGTCATTGACGATGATGAAGGCGGTGATAAGGAGGAAAGAAGATCCATTGAGAGAGGGTGCATCTTCAAGAAGCCTAAGAGATCTTTATATGACAGTTTGTCAGGGAAAACTGTCTTAAAAACAAACCAAGACAGAGACAATTCAGGACAATATGGCATCCTCATCTCCAAGTCTAACCCTCCAGTGACTGAAGCGCCAGTGACATCAACATCACAACCTTCAAAACAGGATAATAAAACTGTCTTCCGTAAACCTGGCAGCCACCCAAAAAGCAAAGAGTCGAAAGAGGACATGACTAGATACTCCAGCAGATCTCCTGGTTGGAGTAGAGGACAAAAGCAGGGAGCTTGGAATGGAAGGCCAAAAGGAGGAAGATGTCAGACACCTGACCACCTTGTGAACCCTCAAAAGTACACCAAGTACTCACTGGAAGAAACTAACATGTGCGGAAATGCAGCCAATAGAAGTATTGCATTAGGCTTTCTGAATGACTTAAAGAAGAGGAAGGACAGTGAGTCAAAGTCATCTACTGAGGTCTGTGAAGAGGGTAAACATGTCTTCCAGAAACCAGTTTTTATATCCAAAGAGCAGACAGAACAATCTCCAAAGAAAAAGGTTTATGGCAGTGTGTACAAAATGGCAGACTATAAAGTCGGTATGAATTCATCAGTGCATAAGCCGAAAAAGCTCAAGTTGATGGATTCCCTGAAGCAGCAGACAGACGATCCTGTCTTGGATCGTCTCAGTGACAACACAGACACACATATTGTTCAATCCGAAGACAGTGCTACAAAAGAGGAATCAGTGAGCAACCAATCAGAGCAGGATAAAGAGTCAAGCTTTAAGAGTAGGAAATTTAAGCAGAGAAAGCGGTTCAGGGAAAGGACTGATGACAATTAAATATGAAGTCTCAGTTAACATTTTCAAACGAGTTTGTTAACCAGTTGAAACCATTCAATGGCAGTAGTTTGTAAGGCGACACAACTGTGCATGGAACTTACTGTGAACACGTGTGTTTGTACTGTGTAAATCACATCCATGCACAGTTGAGTCACTACACATAGTAAGTATAATGAGTAATACAAAACTTATGCTGCTGAATAGTTTCAATTGATAATGAACATGATAGCAAGTTACAGGCTGGAAACTTCTCCCCAGGAACTGTCAAAACTGTGGGGCATTCTGGACCCAAATTTGAAGCATGTTGAACTGAAACACAATCCTTGGATGTTTTTTACTAGACGTTTTACAAGTTACACTAATGTACAAAATTAAACAAGTTGACAAGGTAGTTTGAATGATTGTATTGAATTAAACATTGTATTAATTCATAACAGGATTAACATTGTTGAAGACAAACTGTGATGAGGTCAGATTGTTTAACAAATCACTAAAATATCTAATACTGAATTTCATAAAATTGAAAACATTTATTAGGCCGTGGCCAAATTGACAGCTACAGCTAGATTTCAACATCGTCTTGCATTGAAGTATAGGACATCCTTAGCAACAGTCGTAGCCGTAACTGTAGCAGCCAATTTGGATGCAGTCTTACACAGGCATCTATAAAGTGCACAATTATTATCATTAATAACAGTATGTTTCTAAAATCCAATACAATCTTAAATTATTCATAAAATTTCTTAAAAGAAAAAGAAAAAGGTTTAGAGCCTACATGTACTTTGTACATAGTTAAGAATAAAACCAAAACACAACAAACCACTAGGTGCAAATCTAACATTTTGGGAACCTTTGGTTGCCATGGATATCAATTTAACATGCGAAGCAAACAAATTCATACACTAAACTGGTCCAAAATATGAGCCTTACACACAGTCTACCACATCTAAGATTAATTAACGTCTCCACTTTTCTATTAACACGGTCAAACAACAAATACGGTCGTCAACACTGTGTTATGTCATAAAAACGAGAGTGTTTTCTTCTTAAATGGTGCACCAATATGTGGCAGAGAAGTGTCCCCAACTCCCTGATGTTCCTACAGTACTGTATACTAGCACACTCTTCCCCTCTTGTACAGAAGTCCCCCCCCCCCACCCCCGAAACGTCCTCTAAAGAGTTCTTGAATCTCCCAGAACACAATGAAAGGGGGGGGGCCTGTGGGATTACACCATGCCACATATTGAGCATCAAATGAACACTTCAGAAGAGGCCTTAAAAAAAAGGGGGAACACTTAATATATTATTACATGAATCGTGTCTAGCAGAGTTTGACTTCTTGGCCTAATTTCATGGCACTGCTTGCCAAAGAATGTTGTGAGTATGGCCTGCTGTAAAATCAAGTGCTTTACAGGGCAGTGTAAGTACATAGCTCTGTGGTTAGCAGTGCCATTATATTGGGCTCTGATCAATCATGCGCAAACTTCAGTTAAACAGGTTACCAGCCCCCAAACCATGTACATGTGTACATGTAATCTGTTTATTGATTGTGACTGGTAACCTCTAAACTTTTGCCAAACATAACGACTTGGTAGGCAGCATACTTTATGAAACAGTGGGTTAGTTGTTTGGTGGGTGGACAAACAAATTACAAGTTTATCTAAAAATTATTGAAAACTGTTAAAACATGAAAGAAACCAAATTGCACAAGATTAATTAATTACATGAAAGTTCAGCAAAGCCATGAAAGCATTGCAAAACTGCACTGCAAAAATATACAATAGTTATAATTTCAACACAAGTTACAAGGTGTCTAAGAATTTGTCACGTCAATGCAAAAATGTATCTAAATTTTTTGCAAAAACGTCCTATGTCACACAAAAATGCTCTAGTTGCAAAAATGTCATATCTCAGCACATAATTGTTTAGTTTGTACAACCAGGCTATTTTAAATAAGATAGCGTTTTGACGATTTGAAACTCACAAGTATCGTTAGTGCTGTCTATGGACATGATGGAGGTATAACAGTATAAACACATGATAAAAGAAATATTACAAAGTTTACAAAAATTCAAGTTGCATTTTTGTATACAATTAATTTGACATGATTTGGTTAAGGTAATGCACAATTGGTGATGGAAGGAAAATGCATGAAAATCTAAAACTATGAACAACTTAATTCAATCTTAATACAGGGAATGTGAAAACACAAAGTTAGTAAATATTTGTAGAAAAAAAAGTTTTGAAATTTCAGTGCTTATCCAACTCATATGTGAATGAATCCTCCAAATAAATATTTCCATTTGACACACAGTCAAGAATAGCATTTGAAGACCCTAAAATCAATAGTATACTCAAATCATATAACCATTTGATATTATCTGAACTTTAACATACATGTAAGAACCAATATTTATAACTTTTCACAGGCCAGTTGCATGGCATGTGGATTGAAATCTAGAGGATGTGAAGAAATGTCATACTTTTGTCTATATCAATGACATGTTGGGAACAATCTAAATAAAATTGGACCACTCAAATATTGGGATGCAAGGTACTGGCCTGACGCTTCATAGGGGTGCGAAAGCACAAAAAGTACATAATAAAGTACAACAAATTTATGCTTATCAAAAAGGTAACCAAGGTGACCAGATGTCCCATGCACAATTTGTGACTGATACATGTATCATGCTTATTCCTGGTTTCAAGCAGAAAAATGTTTAAGCAATGGTTTCTGCTTTTAAGCAGCTCTATAAAACTTGGCCCTGGTCAGTGGTCCAGTGTGTATTAGAGTCCTCAAACTGTAGGTTTAATGAGTAGGACAAGTGAACTCACATTAGTTTTACATAATACTTCATTACAATTGTGGGTATTGTAAGTCCCTTGGTGTGTTAAAATCAATTATTAACCCTCCTACTCTTGGTATCATTTCCAGCAAGTTGACAAAGTATTTTAAAAACTATTTGATTGCACGACTTGTGTATGATAATTTGGTGACTTCATATTAACAGCAGTTACTGAATATTGTGTGGTGGGTTATCTGGTTATATTTGAATACAATTGTGGTAAAATGGTGGTGGATTAAATTGGTGGATGATTTCCCTGGAAACATGGTACATAATACAAATGTAATGTGTTTCATCACAGTTTCAGACTTAAAATTAAATTAAATTTAAAAAAAGCAAAGAAATACATAGGGGCCTACAAATACAAATCAAACATGTAACAATTATACACCCTAGCTAGAGCATAACAAACTGTTCTTTGCACTGTATATGATAATCACAACTCATGTTTTCATTTAATACTGAATTGAAAACAATTTCAGGGAAGTGGGAGTGTCCAATATCAAGTTTAAAACAATTCATCATATACAGATAAAGGTATAAAACTACACATTTAATAAAATGAACAAAGTCTTTCAAACAAAAATTCTTAATACTTAAAGCTGTAAAAAATACAGGTAAAAAGTTGTCAATATCAAGTAAATATTTCAAATTTATAGTTGCTGTTTGTGATCATACAAAAACAACATTAAAATGAATATTGGAAATACAATGTATTTGCTACAATTTCAATCCAATGTTTCCACTTCAAAACTTAAATACTGATTTCCTATAACAATCCGAACACTCCATGAACTTTGTGTGGTTGTGGACTGGCAATGGCAAAGTCACAACTACTCACAACAATGGGAGACTTTTGGAACCACTAGGTGGCAGCAGACATCTGGTAAACCTATTGTCCTTGGAAATACACACAAGCGCATGGTCAGAAATACAAAAGCAACGGAAATTTACCAGGTGTATCTACTGCCACCAAGTGTTTCAAAGTCTCCCATTCAACTCCTAATAGCTATTGCTGAGTAACATCTTGCTTGTTTTACATGTAGCTGGAGTGGCGTTTAAAGCCTGATTCATACTTCACACGAATGCGAAGAGAATTTGACGTCATTTCTTTTATTTGCAGCCAATATTTTGCAAGAGTTGACCACATTTCAACTTGAGGAACTGTTCATTGTGATTTTGAGACATCAAATTGGATTTGCATTTTCATAAACCAGGCTTAATGTGATGCCCCATGCAAACAACAGACACTTCTCGAAAACTGTGAATTGGCATTATGAAATGTGACAACTGGAACTTCAGCCTTGAAGTCAATGCGATGTCTCATTTTAATTGATTGACAAATACTGAAGATACAGGCCCCAATATGGTGTTATTTGAAAGATATGAACAGTCAAGTGCAACAGACTCAAGCTCTGGTGTTTCTGATTAGCCAGGTTAGCACAGTGTGGGTTAGAGTCTCGGTCTTGACACTTGCATCACTAAGCAAGAAACTTTTAAACCATTATTGCTTCGTTCTTCAGATGGGATGTAAAGTCGCAGGTCTCATTTGTTGTGTAATGCACATACCACTACATTTATCAGTAGGAGAAGTGAATTGCTGTTGTGTTTGCTTGCATAGTTGCCGGCAGATTGCGCTGCAGTAACTTGTAAACCCTTAAAAGGTGTTGTATTTTGTGTCTCATCATTTAAAACAAAAACTTTGCAAACGTGTCTAACATTTCTAAGAATAGTTAACGAGATTGATGGTACATTATAAATGCTACATATTATTAGGTCCAGATAATATGAAGTGTAATTTGCAACATAGCTTCTGGGTTAGATACACCCTGCTCCATAATGCTGTAATGTCATACGATAAATATTGAATGTGTAGAGTAAATTACTGTGACACATCAACATTATATATAGATTCATAATCACACACGTCAATATATTAGTTTTGTAAAAATAGTTACTGATTTGATACCTGAAATCTTCTCATTCAAACAACTTCACAATATTTTATTAAACAGTATTGTTGTGTAGAACAACCTTCTTCCCATGGGCATGCTGTACTATTACCTCTTTTCACTAACCCCTGGAAAAGACACATTATATAAAAATGCCAATTTGCTCCAGAAAAATTACTACTTTACGTAACAGTTGCTGAACCATTTTGAGCACTTATAGGACACGTTGATTAAGTACACGTGTTGAAGGTAACATGATTGCACAAATTAATCAAGTCACCCTAAACTGCATGCAGTTTAATCATGTTGAAAGACCACAAAAGAATGAGAGGGTACCGGTACAGGTTGTTCTATGATATTGGTTGGCTACCATGCTTGAGCGTGTGCCTAGAATGGATTGACCACAGACCTAATTAAATTAAATCATAAGTTTTCACATGTCAATATAGGCCCTTTTTGAAACCTAGGCTGTAGTTAGAGGTTAGGCTTAGTTCACATGCTTTTTAAAAGGCTGAAGGGGCCTAAACCAGGGCCGGAGCCTCAACCAGGGCCGGGGCCTAAACCAGGGCCGGTGCCTCAACCAGGGCCGGAGCCTCAACCAGGGCCGGGGCCTCAACCAGGGCCGGTGCCTCAACCAGGGCCGGAGCCTCAACCAGGGCCGGGGCCTCAACCAGGGCCGGTGCCTCAACCAGGGCCGGAGCCTCAACCAGGGCCGGGGCCTAAACCAGAGCTGAAGCCACCGCTGTGGTTTCAAAAAGGACCTCAGTAAATTCCAGGGGTTATGGCCAGGCAAGGAATTTTGAACAAAATGGAATGATGACATTGTTCACCCATGAGAATAAGGTTGTGTGTAGCATCACAAGTTGTTTTAACTCTAAACAGCTCTACCTGCACCTTCTTATGTGGGGATGAATAAAGCCCAGGCTGGACTCCTGTCTTCACTTCATTGCTGTATTCAACAGGGGAGTCCAACCTGGGCTATATGGAAATAAAGCTGGAGTTACAATTCATTAGCCATTATAAAATTATAAAATTACAGTGACTCTTCTCCTTTACCCAAGGGCAGAATTTGGGCGACAATTGTAATAATTTGAGGTTAATAACACTACTTCCACACAATGTTATAACATTTACATGATTAAAGCTTTTGCCTTTACACTCATCTAGATTAAAAATATACTTTCCATTTGTGTTCCTTCTTTCTTTTCATTGTCCCAGCAAGAATTTTTTGCAGCAGTGTAGCATAACGATTTCCTCACCATCCTCTGGTTTTGTTGAATAGACTTGCAGTGAACACAATCTACAACAACGTTAAAGAATTGGCCATCATTGAATAAAACTTAGTATGAAAGCACACTTATTAGAACACTGATACCAGTACCAATCCTCCACAGATATACAATGTATCTCCAACTGAAGTAATATCAAAGTCAAGAAAAGCGCAATTAAAAACCCTCAAAATCACTGTTTGTTAGGATTGCACCAAAAAAGCATTGACATCCATGATTACCCCAGCCAGTTTAAACAGTCCTACTGGTTGAAAGGTAGTCACATAACCTTATTTATCTGGTTTGAAACTGCTAATACAGATATAGCTGGAGCTAATTAAGACTGGCTGGTTAAGTGCGGTCGGCGTTTATTGTGTTGGTGGCCGTTAAAGACCTCGTCACCTCTCTTTTGTTCTACCTAAGAGAGAACGGATTAAGTTTACTAAATAAGTTATTCAGAAGTTTTACATTTTTCCAGAAAGCAGGCTTTGCTTGGCAGTTGGCTGTGAAACACTGATCAAAATACTGTACATGCATTTTTTATTTTATATCATCTTTTACCCCAAATCCTTCAGTATCCTCTCTGCTGAAATGAAGGACTCACAAGGATTGAGGACTGTGGACCCAAACAACAATTGCTCACCACGAGGTCAGCAATTCAAATCTTATCTTAGTCTAAAATTATGAATATGAAGATAAAAATCATTTAGGAGGCTACACATCCCAACTCGCACCCGAGATGCTGAGAAGCTGAATTGCGAAGAACGTGGCTACAACATATTGAAGCTGCAGGCATGCAGAGATCCGGAATCAAAATTGTTAGATTTTTTTCTTTGGAGGGAGGAAAACCAAAGGGCCCAGAAAAACCCTTATGGCAAATGGTGTTACCGTAAACCTTTCCCTTGATTGTGTTCCCACCATGCAAAGTTTCAAATCCTACACATGTACATCGTGTTACTGCAGACCTATTCCATTCCCACCATACAAAGTTTCAACTCCTATTTAATCCAACTTACCATTATATAATCTGTATATGCTCTTCATATACAGCAAGTAGAATCATAATGCCATACCCAGTCAACAGGCCGGCATTCTGGATTGCAAATGTTTTCAGGGATTTTTGTAAATTGAAGTCTTTTTCATCCGTGGTAGCGTTGAGCTCTGGCAACTACACAGTCAAAACAGAATCAAACAGAACATGCAAAACAGAGTTAGAGAAGCTTAGAATGTCATAGTATCATTTGGAACATGACCATTATCAGTAGTGTAATCAGACATTTTCATTGGGGGAAGCTTTTTAATGTATTAAACAATTTTTTGCACATATTTTCAACCTCAATATTGTTTATTTATTTATTTATTTATTTATATATTTTGTGGGGTGTGGGGCAAAGGTTCTGAGCAGGGGGAGGGAACAGGAGTTGATTGAGGGTGTTGGGCATCCAAATTGTCAGCTGCTGCTGTTACTAAGGGTGTTGCTAAGGGCAGCCTATACTTCAATGCAAGTTAACAGTTTAGCTTGGTGACCCAGTTGTAGCCACTAACTTGAAAATTGCCTACAAGATTGACTGAACAAACTGCAGCAGCTGTTGCTAAGGGCAGCCTATACTTCAATGCAAGTTAACAGTTTAGCTTGGTGACCCAGTTGTAGCCACTAACTTGAAAATTGCCTACAAGATTGACTGAACAAACCACAGCAGCTGTTGCTAAGGGCAGCCTATACTTCAATGCAAGTTAACATTTTAGCTTGGTGACCCAGTTGTAGCCACTAACTTGAAAATTGCCTACAAGATTGACTGAACAAACTGCAGCAGCTGTTGCTAAGGGCAGCCTATACTTCAATGCAAGTTAACAGTTTAGCTTGGTGACCCAGTTGTAGCCACTAACTTGAAAACTGCCTTCAAGATTGACTGAACAAACCACAGCAGCTGTTGCTAAGGGCAGCCTATACTTCAATGCAAGTTAACAGTTTAGCTTGGTGACCCAGTTGTAGCCACTAACTTGAAAATTGCCTACAAGATTGACTGAACAAACCACAGCAGCTGTTGCTAAGGGCAGCCTATACTTCAATGCAAGTTAACAGTTTAGCTTGGTGACCCAGTTGTAGCCACTAACTTGAAAATTGCCTACAAGATTGACTGAACAAACCGCAGCAGCTGGTGCTAAGGGCAGCCTATGCTTCAATGCAAGTTAACAGTTTAGCTTGGTGACCCAGTTGTAGCCACTAACTTGAAAACTGCCTTCAAGATTGACTGAACAAACCACAGCAGCTGTTGCTAAGGGCAGCCTATACTTCAATGCAAGTTAACAGTTTAGCTTGGTGACCCAGTTGTAGCCACTAACTTGAAAATTGCCTACAAGATTGACTGAACAAACCACAGCAGCTGTTGCTAAGGGCAGCCTATACTTCAATGCAAGTTAACAGTTTAGCTTGGTGACCCAGTTGTAGCCACTAACTTGAAAATTGCCTACAAGATTGACTGAACAAACCGCAGCAGCTGGTGCTAAGGGCAGCCTATGCTTCAATGCAAGTTCACAAGGTGATCAAGCCACAGCTGCAGTTGCTATTTCAGAAACAGTTTTATCCTTTGTGTGATAAAAATAGTAATAACTAGACATATTGCATTTGTGCACAAATGCCGAGCTGTTTCGTCATAACTTTTTCAAATTACTCAACTGAATTTGAATTTTTTTTGTATTCAAAGCAGTTATGATGTATCAAGCCTGTTCAAAAATGAATTTGGATTATACCATGTTTTATTAGCAATTTATGACAAAAAGGTGAAAAAAATGAAAAAAATGTAAAAAATCATAAAAAATCATGTGATTACGTCATCATGACGTCATTTCAAAATTTACAAAAACTTGCCAATATCTAACAACCTACGAAGTTTCAACATGATCGCACTAATACTTCGGGAGATATACGACTTCAAAAAACGCACCTTTAATGCCGCGTCACGTGACCCCCGATGACGTCATCGATCTGAAACTTCACACATATGATGGCTGCCTGACAATCAACATGTGTGTAAATTTTGAAGTGATTACACAAAACTTCTCCACACAAATCTTCAAAAAGTCCATTTTGAACAGTTTTCAACCTGACGCTAGAGGGCGCTCGTGTGTATCGTGACGTCATCGGTATTTTTTTTTAAATGCACACTCTTGCCAGACACTAACATCATTGAAAGCGTTTTCATAACATTTAGCACTTTTGAATTACGAGGCACTTCCGGTTTCGACCAGAAGTAGAGGTCATGTGAGGTCACGCACACTGAATAAAATGAAGACCTAATTTATCCCCACCCAATCCCGCAAACAGAAACCTACGGTCTCTTGTGGTTGATTTGATATAGATTTTCAAATATAAAAAAAAAGGAAACTTTAAGATGACGTCACGTGACAGGTGATGACGTCATCATGACATAATTGTTTTAAAATCATTAATGCACCAATGCCTTTCATCACTGAAAGTTTCATTGCAATTGCTCTTTAGGAACTATGCAAAAAGCCGCTTAGAACAAATTTTGTCTGAAAAATACAAATTTAAAAAAATAAAAAATAATAAAAAATAATTTAAAAAAAAACTTTAACGAAAACAAGAGCTGTTTCGCTGCGCTATGCTGCGAAACAGCTAATAATAATACTTGGTTCTTATAAAGCATGCATCCTAGTTGCTAGATCTTAATAAGTGTCAGCGCAATGATTTTAGAAAATGGTTTTTACTACTGATGAGTTTTGAGCTGTACCACCTACAGAAAGTGAACGTGTACTATCCAGAATTAGCCCCTGCACCCCTCCCCCCGAATGTATACGCCAGTTTTCACTATTGAAGTCTGCAAGCAGCAGGTCCTGTTTAAATTGTTTTCTCCCAGTTGTTTTCCATGAGAGGAAATCTTGGGGGAGGGGGGAGAGAGATTTACACTTGAGATATTGACGTACCATATCAACAAGAGAGATGTATAGAAACATTCCACCAGCCAGAGCGAATATGTAAGGCTCTGCAGACGTCAACTGTCCGACTAGAATACCAACAACCAGCCCTGCATAACATGTCAGCGCTGATAAGAAGTTAAACATCATAGCCTGCTTCACTGTCATGCCTGAATTGATCAGAATTGCAAAGTCCCCTGTAGGAATTACAAGTATCAAGTTAAATATAATGGCCATACTCCATGTACTCACAGCAGTCTTGTCATGCCAGTGCTTGAACTCAAGTCCTTAAGCCTGAGTCAAAGTCCCAAGTCATTTGGGTCGAGTCCAAGTTTGACTCGAATGAGTCACAAAGGTTGAGATCAACGATGAGTTTGTGAAAAAAAAAAAAAATAAATAAAAAATCTGACAAATATCCACCAAGGGCTAGATAGCTCAGTTGGAGCGCCTGCACATTAAACTGGAGGTCGGTTCAAATCCCGCTCCAGTCAATTTTTCTTTGTTCAACTCTAAATCATTTTAACATTACCCAGTTAGTTTCCCTTGTGGTTTATAACTTGTTATTTGAAATAAAAAAGTCACATCCCCTTAAAGGTGATCCCCTTGCTGCCGCTTCCCGGGTTGTATTGTAAACTTGGGTGTGATCCCTGGCTACACAGCAGCTAACAGGCAACTTGCACCCCTAAACAAAGATATTGACAGAATAGGGAGACATGGCGCTACATGGTAGATAGCTCAGTTGGTAGAGCACCAGCATGTTAAACCGGATGTCCCACTCTAGTCAACCCAGCCAACCCTAAATTAAGGTTTAAAATGAAATGGAGAAATACATGTGGGTTTTATTTCTGATCAATTATAAGAATATTGTAAACCCCTTTCAAATGATTCCTGACCTGGATTTAGACTCAACCCAAATGATTCCTGACTTGGATTTAGACTCAACCCAAATGATTCCTGACTTGGATTTAGACTCAACCCAAATGATTCCTGACTTGGATTTAGACTCAACCCAAATGATTCCTGACTTGGATTTAGACTCAACCCAAATGATTCCTGACCTGGATTTAGACTCAACCCAAATGATTCCTGACTTGGATTTGGACTCAACCCAAATGATTCCTGACCTGGATTTAGACTCAACCCAAATGATTCCTGACTTGGATTTAGACTCAACCCAAAAGATTCCTGACTTGGATTTAGACTCAACCCAAATGTATCTTGACTTGGATTTGGACTCGACCCAAATGATTCCTGACTTGGATTTAGACTCAACCCAAATGATTCCTGACCTGGATTTAGACTCAACCCAAATGATTCCTGACTTGGATTTAGACTCAACCCAAATGATTCCTGACTTGGATTTAGACTCAACCCAAATGATTCCTGACTTGGATTTAGACTCAACCCAAATGATTCCTGACTTGGATTTAGACTCAACCCAAATGATTCCTGACTTGAATTTAGACTCAACCCAAATGATTCCTGACTTGGATTTAGACTCAACCCAAATGATTCCTGACTTGGATTTAGACTCAACCCAAATGATTCCTGACTTGGATTTAGACTCAACCCAAATGATTCCTGACTTGGATTTAGACTCAACCCAAATGATTCCTGACTTGGATTTGGACTCAACCCAAATGATTCCTGACTTGGATTTAGACTCAACCCAAATGATTCCTGACTTGGATTTGGACTTGACCCAAATGATTCCTGACTTGGATTTAGACTCAACCGAAATGATTCCTGACTTGGATTTAGACTCAACCCAAATGATTCCTGACCTGGATTTAGACTCAACCCAAATGATTCCTGACTTGGATTTGGACTCGACCCAAATGATTCCTGACTTGGATTTAGACTCAACCCAAATGATTCCTGACTTGGATTTAGACTCAACCCAAATGATTCCTGACCTGGATTTAGACTCAACCCAAATGATTCCTGACTTGGATTTGGACTCAACCCAAATGATTCCTGACTTGGATTTGGACTCAACCCAAATGATTCCTGACCTGGATTTGGACTCAACCCAAATGATTCCTGACTTGGATTTAGACTCAACCCAAGTGATTCCTGACTTGGATTTAGACTCAACCCAAATGATTCCTGACTTGAATTTAGACTCAACCCAAATGATTCCTGACCTGGATTTAGACTCAACCCAAATGATTCCTGACCTGGATTTAGACTCAACCCAAATGATTCCTGACTTGGATTTAGACTCAACCCAAATGATTCCTGACTTGGATTTAGACTCAACCCAAATGATTCCTGACTTGGATTTAGACTCAACCCAAATGATTCCTGACTTGGATTTAGACTCAACCCAAATGATTCCTGACTTGGATTTAGACTCAACCCAAATGATTCCTGACTTGAATTTAGACTCAACCCAAATGATTCCTGACCTGGATTTAGACTCAACCCAAATGATTCCTGACTTGGATTTAGACTCAACCCAAATGATTCCTGACTTGGATTTAGACTCAACCCAAATGATTCCTGACTTGGATTTAGACTCAACCCAAATGATTCCTGACTTGGATTTAGACTCAACCCAAATGATTCCTGACTTGGATTTAGACTCAACCCAAATGATTCCTGACCTGGATTTAGACTCAACCCAAATGATTCCTGACTTGGATTTAGACTCAACCCAAATGATTCCTGACTTGGATTTAGACTCAACCCAAATGATTCCTGACCTGGATTTAGACTCAACCCAAATGATTCCTGACTTGGATTTGGACTCAACCCAAATGATTCCTGACTTGGATTTAGACTCAACCCAAATGATTCCTGACTTGGATTTAGACTCAACCCAAATGATTCCTGACTTGGATTTAGACTCAAGTGAAATGACTCCTGACTTGGATTTGGACTCAGATTTGACCCAAATGACTCCTGACTTGGCCTTGGACTTGAGCAAAATGACTCCCAAGTTGCACTTCAGACAGAGACTTCATAAAGAGGACCAAAATAAAGTACACTAATACATGTATGTACTGTGTTAGCTACACAGGGGCATTATGTTTATGGTAACTTCATTTTGCTATTAATAATCACAGGTTAAGTATACATTTGTAAGTCAATTCACAAAGACTATTCTGCCATTCTGCCAGACAAACCTAATTCATGTGGAAATTCTTCACAAATCACTGCAATGGATGTAGAGATTCCCTGGAAGACGGAGGTAGAAAATGACGCTCCTATCGCCAGTCCATCCACAAAATTATGAAGACCATCACCAAATATTATCATGTAAGCCACTGATGCTATGCGTATTTTTCCTGACTTCTTCGTGAGAGGTAGACCTGAATGAGATTGTCCGTCTCCGTTCTGTACCTCAGATGTTCCATTCTGCACCTTAGGATTGGAGAGAAAGGGTGAACATTTTATTAATCAAGACTGATTAGATTTGTATATTTTCAGATGATCCTAAACGCAACATGCTGGTCAATTCCATGCTTAGGATTCATCTAACTTGTTATTTAATTTGTTGACGCTTTATACGGTTTACCCCACATTCCCTCATGTAGTACATGTACATGCGCACAGAAGTAGCAATTCACATTTGAACCCTCTGCAACAGCAGCCTCACTGTAGCTGAACCCAGACAAATCATTAGTTAATTAACAACTAACAAATTCTTAAATCAGATATTATCTTCATTTTGTGTATAGTCTATCCTCATATCAACACAAACAAACAGGAAATACTTGACCCCGACGGGTTGTTTACAAATTCCTGGGGTCATACCAAAAACAAAAACCTATCTAGCCCCAATGATTTTCAATACATTGTTTAAACCAAACTGTACATTGTATTCCAGCCTGCACATATGTGTGATGTTGAAAATGCATACATAGTACTAGGTTCCAGCAACCAATTTTTGAAGTTTGAGATATCATTTTTTCGTTTCCTCCAAATGAAAGGGCACCCTGCTACTGCCTGACCATTCAATATCACCTGGAAGAACAAATCTACACAGCAGACAAACATGTTCACTATATACTGCAAACAAAATACATTGACACCTCACCATGCATTGCCTTAAAATCCATGTGGTTAAAATTAATTACATACACTTGTACGTACTTTTTAGTAAGGAATTCAACGACTTTAAGTAAGTCATGCTCACAGCAAATTAAAGTTTTAGAAAAATCTGTAGTCTAAAAAGAAACGATCTTGAAAATTTCAGTATCAGTCAAGTAAAAGGAAGTAGAAAGGTATTTTCTTTTTGATGTACATTGCATATGCAAACCAATTTACCGACCATGTCGACTGGCAATTGCTTTAGGCAATGTACGGAAGCCAGTCTGCAGACTTGTTGACTACTAAATGTTTCATTATGCACTACTTCAAGAAAGACTGAAGTGCACGGATGAAAACCTGTACTCAATGTCTCAACACATTGCATTACAAAATGTTTAACATCTTTTGTTCTTGGCTCTTCACTTAGCAGTGTATAATTGGGCTTACCTTACACATGGACCCTTGTGGGGCCTTTCACACAATGGAACAATACACCCCACAAAGTTTTTCTTTGTTCCACATGGACCCCACAGAGGAATTCTTTAGAAAAGGGAATACTAGAAAAAGAATGGCAAGGAGGGAGTCTGGCAGGACAAAACAAACCAGATCCACATGGTTGAGTGCTTGCACACCTACATGTGCACAACCCAGGAGACAAAACAAACTAGATCCATAAGGTTGAGTGCTGGCACACCTACATGTGCACAACCCAGAAGACAAAACAAACCAGATCCATAAGGTTGAGTGCTTGCACACCTACATGTGCACAACCCAGGAGACAAAACAAACCAGATCCACATGGTTGAGTGCTGGCACACCTACATGTGCACAACCCAGGAGACAAAACAAACCAGATCCATAAGGTTGAGTGCTGGCACACCTACATGTGCACAACCCAGGAGACAAAACAAACCAGATCCATAAGGTTGAGTGCTGGCACACCTACATGTGCACAACCCAGGAGACAAAACAAACTAGATCCATAAGGTTGAGTGCTGGCACACCTACATGTGCACAACCCAGAAGACAAAACAAACTAGATCCATAAGGTTGAGTGCTGGCACACCTACATGTGCACAACCCAGAAGACAAAACAAACCAGATCCATAAGGTTGAGTGCTGGCACACCTACATGTGCACAACCCAGGAGACAAAACAAACCAGATCCATAAGGTTGAGTGCTGGCACACCTACATGTGCACAACCCAGAAGACAAAACAAACCAGATCCACATGGTTGAGTGCTGGCACACCTACATGTGCACAACCCAGAAGACAAAACAAACCAGATCCATAAGGTTGAGTGCTGGCACACCTACATGTGCACAACCCAGGAGACAAAACAAACCAGATCCACATGGTTGAGTGCTGGCACACCTACATGTGCACAACCCAGGAGACAAAACAAACCAGATCCACATGGTTGAGTGCTGGCACACCTACATGTGCACAACCCAGAAGACAAAACAAACTAGATCCATAAGGTTGAGTGCTGGCACACCTACATGTGCACAACCCAGGAGACAAAACAAACTAGATCCATAAGGTTGAGTGCTGGCACACCTACATGTGCACAACCCAGGAGAGGCCATTTTCACGGCACACATCAGTAAGTGTTTCATCCTATGGATGTAAAAAACAACCCCCAGTGTTTACATGTAAGTTTGTTCGTAGTCCACAAAGCCAGGCCTAGAATTACAATTGGTCTTGGCCTTGGTGCCCCTTCAAAAGTTTCCCATAGAATTTTCCACAAGATTTTCAAGTGGAAGTGCCCTAGTTTGCAAAATGAAACTGGCCCTGCCCTCTCAAAGTAAAAACCCTAGGCCTGCAAAGCTTGAGAATCCCGCTTGGAGCCCAAATGAGTTTGAGGGGAAAACAATAGACTGCATTTGCACATGAATATGCACATGTAGGATTTGTTGGGTCACCAGTGGATTGGGAATGCCGGAAACCATATTGGACGTCGGTTAGTAGCGAGTTGTTCTCTAGATAATCCATGAGATGCTGATTGATGAGGCATTCAAACACCTTGCTCATGATTGGAAGGAGGCTAATAGGTCGATAGTTAGAGGGATCGGACTTTTCACCAGAACCTTTGTAGATAGGGACAACAGATGCTGTTTTCCAGTGTTGAAAGTGTTGAAGTGTTGAAATGTTGAATTCGAGAGACAGAGATTGTACAGTTTTGAAAAAACTGAGGACAATTCAGGTGAGCACATTTTAAGGACAAGAACAGGGATACAGTCAGGTCCAGTAGCTTTAGATGAGTCTAGATGTCGGATAACCTTAGCCACCATCTTAGGTGTGATAATGGCTGTTGTAAGATTGCTGTCAGAACGAAGGGGAAAATCCGGCAGATCGTGGCCTGAGTCATCAAGCGTGGAGTTAGCAGCAAATCGTTCAGCAAAAAGATTGGCTTTATCAGACGGAGAGCTAAGTACTTCAGGGCCATTAAACAGAACTGGGATTGTAGATTTATTTTGGTTGAGGACGCTGTTTGCAATTCTCCAGAAATCCTTGCTTCCTGTAATACTATTCCGGAGAGACTCGGCATAAAGGCACTTGGCGCTTTCCAACACTTTTTTGCAGCGGTTGCTAGCAAGACGAAATTGGTGTCTAGCCTCAGTAGAGCCAAAACGATGAAAATTGTGAAAATAATACTACAAATTTGATGTAAACAATACCTCTGACTATCGGAGTCTATCAGTTTGGGTGCTGGAGTTTGTTAGAGTGAGAAAGGAAGGAAAGAATGTACTACAAAGTTCATGTACACAATACCTCTGAATATCGGAGTCTATCAGTTTGGGTGTTGGAGTTTGTTAGAGTGAGAAAGGAAGGAACGAATGTACTACAAAGTTCATGTACACAATACTTTGAACATCGGAGTCTATCAGTTTGGGTGTTGGAGTTTGTTAGAGTGAGAAAGAATCCTAGTAAATCACTCCAGGGAGTTAGGGTTAAGAAGAAAATCAAAGATACATACAGTGTATCTAGAGTACAGTTGTCAATGGTGTTAAGAAACTTGAACTCTGGATGTTAAAATGTCAAGAGGAGGCTAAACAGATTTCGTGCCACTACAGAGGAGAGAGTAAAGAACAGTGAAATAAATACACACTTTTACCTGTGTGTGTTGTTGGTCATCGTTCAGCGCTTTAATCATACGCTGGTACCCTTGTTTGACACCGTTTAACTGTAAAAACTCCTTCTTGCACAGATGAAATATCATTTTAAGATATTAAAATAAACAAATAAAAATAAATAAATACAACTTCTTGCTAAATAAATTTAAAATACTAAGTTTTTATTTTGAGAAAATGATATCAAAAACGTTGGAATTTAAGTAAATGCTCTTTTTACAGGTAGGGTCATCACTTGATTTACCAAGAAAGATACAATCAAAGTCCCATGTGAAAGGTTTAGCTGAATACAGTGTTAACTTAATGAGAAAACAGCAAAGAATTTCCTTGTATTTTCATCAGCGGGTATCAACTGTATCTCTGGCCCCAACATTCACAAAGATTCAAATTTTGAGATTAAAATTTGTTGACATACTTTTAGTGGGGTGTTTTTATCAAGGATGGACTGTAGACCAAATAATTTCCCAGGATGCTTTGCTTACTACATGTACCATTACCATCTGTATAACAAGTAGTCTTTCGGATATAATTACAAACTTTGTGTTTTCAGGGTCACCATCAAAGTATGACCTTCAAACCAAGTACGTTTGTACATTATCCCTCTGAAAGCACCTTACACTGTTACTACCCCTGCTCATTGGGCTTTATGCACTCTTGAAACCATCCATCTCAACTCCTTAGGAATATGCAGCACATATAACCATATGGGAGCAAAGGCTACTAATCATTTACAAAAATGAAACATCGCAAACCCCTGATGGTCTGTGATACTAAGTCTTATCCCATCTCTATTTACCTCATTTGTATCAGCAGCCAAAAAGCTGTTATCGCTTGCTATGACACAATTATTTTTACCCAGCGCACTGTCTCCAGATGTGATCTTGTACATATCGTGACGTGGTTCTAAATCATGCATGGCAGTCACATGCATTGTGTCTTCACCTTGCAATGGCTTCAACTGTAGATTGAGAAACAAAAAGGAGAATCAATGAAATTCTTGATCAGTTCTACTTTAATTACGTGTGGAATGGCATTTTGGTCTTGGCCTAGGTGCCCCCTTCAAAAACTGTCCATAAGCTTAAGATTTGTTAATGGAAGTGAACTTTGAAAAATAAAATGGGCTTGCCCTCTACACCAATGTGTGATTTTGATCCATGTATGTTCAGTGCTTTCTAAGTCATGCAAAAAAATAATCCAACGGATGCTTGGGAGGATTTGAAACACTAACTGTTGCATTCTAGAGCAGTGTGTTAACCAGTTTAATAATGCAGGAAGACGTGTATGTACATAACAATATTTTCTGTGCCAGAAATCGGATGACATATACACCCACTTTTGTGTACACTAGGAATCCCGGAGCATTAACAAGTCCAGACATTCCATTGTATAATGTGCACATTGCATGCACTCACTGTGCAATGCTTTGTTTTCTGTGTAAAGAGAGGGACAGAGGGTACTGGAAGTAAAGCTCAGAATCACTCTTTTTCTAGAGGTTGTTATGTTATTCCAGATCCAAACCTTCATCATTTTGTTATACAAACGAGGACAATGAAAAATCAATAGGCTGCCACTACTGTTTATCATTGTACTTAGCATAAAAGGAGGGCAGTCTGAGTGGTCCGAGATTCCAGCATACCATGGCGGATTATTGACAGTGGCTCACAGACAAGGGTTTTGCAATTCATGTTGAACATAAACAAATCTCATAATTTCTCTTAAGAGGGCAAAAAACTGAGTGCATTTTATAACACTTTTTGTCTTTACTTTGTTAATTCAAAGTTTCATTGTGACAACGATATTCTCAAAAACAAATTATTCGATAAGTTCAGAAAAAGCAATCCTGTCCCTAAGCATAGAAACATTTGGGAAATCCTGGCACTCAGTGGTTAATGGCTAGATCATCAAGTGTGCCCAGTGACCAAAGGCCATTTTGAGTCCTGTAATGGAACGCTAGGTGCCAGAAAAATTACCAGGTAAATTTCCATTGTAGTTTATGTAGTTCTGAGCATGTGCACCTTACCGAGAACAGTGGATTTACCTGGTAAGCAGTGGTAAGTCTGCTGCCACCTAGCGTCCCAAAAGTCCCACATTGGCAGTGGGTACTGAACTCATATAACTGTAGCAGGGGAAGGCCTCTGTCATCATTGAAGGGCACCTCTATGAGGGACATGTTATTTTTACTACAACACTGCAAGAAACACCAAAAAATCACCAATTTGACTCTGTTGCCTCCCTTAAATATCAAGACTGTAGTGTCATTTTCATTTTGTACTCACCTTGTGTTTGGACTCCTTTCTCAGTGAAATCATTTTAAGTACACGCTCAACGAAGAAAAACAGATAGATGCCACCAAGGATTGTTGTGTTCCTCCAAACAAAGTTAAGTCCATGTGTACTGACTAGCATTCCATGTGTCTAATAATCAAAAAAATACATTTATATTTTTAATGGTGTGATGTTCTGACCCAAGCAGTGTCTTTCTCAAAGGCCCTTTGGCTACATGTAAGGTTGGATTGTCAGGCCATTAAAACCAAATCACAACCATAACAGGTGTTTTCCAGACACCCTGCTAAATGTAGCAAATTGCCAGACAGTGGAAATGAAAACCCTGAGCACTACACATAATTGCAACACGATGCAACAGCGGAGCTGCAGTGAGAGTGCCTTGGCACTGGGCATGTACCATACTGAACATACATGTACACGGTTCTCCTCAGGATTTTTCAAAATTATGAGGCATTCAAAATCAAGCACTATTGATCTCTGGCAGTGCTCCTCAGTCATTTTGGGTTGATGTGGCTGTCTGCCAAAGGTGCCCTCGCATGCCTGCTTCTCCAGCACATTGTAGCCCCATCCTTCATCATTCAGCTTCTCAGCTGCAAGTAAGGATGATTAGCCTCCCAAATTATTATTATTATAATTACTCTAGACCCCCAATTTTTGAAGTTTGGTAAAAGAACACTGAATTGAAATGAGGTCTTCCGAATGTTTTCTGCATGGTGTTTAACTTTGAAAAACCAAAAAAAGATTATTTATTTATTTTGGCATATCGGCCCAAATGTGTGCGTATTAGCATGCAATTACCGTGCATGGGGCAACCCTGCATAGCAATATGCCTTGGAGTTTGCTGGGGATTTACAGATCTGTACCTAACCTGCTAAATGCAATCCCAGAAGATTCTGAAGAGAACTGGTTTATATGATCGCCAGCCTAGGCACTTGGCATTTACACTAATATTAATTCCTCAGTCATGCACAAGACTTAAGCATGTCTGCATCCAGGAGATTTCAGAAACAGTGAGTTAGTGCTCTAGCTATAAGTAGCTCTATGCCAACCCCACAAATACATACCTCCGGTATTAAACTGAGCAGTGCATTTCCACTCAAGGTTCCAACAGCCAATCCAATGAGGTAGTTAAGAACCATCTTGTAAATCTTCTTATTTATGCAGGGAATGATGCAGGCTCCCATCAGTGAGCTGGCATTTATGATTGTCACAAAGAGGACACTGTAACCCCATACTGTAGAAAAACAATAAATGCTAAAGGAGTAAAGCTAGCTTTGCTGATTGGAGGACACTGTAACCCCATACAGTAGGAAAACATTTACCATGTTTTAAAAGGGTCTGCATACATGTACATGTAATATTGGTATGTTCACAGATTTTACACATATACAGTACATGTAGCTACATGTAACATGTAACTGGTATAAAGATGGTCATGATAAAAAACTTCCCTCGAAGTAGTTATGCCTAAAATGCTACAGTTGTTGAAAAAATTGTAAAACAATTCGCTTTGATCTCCGAAGGCCAAAACTCGATGATTGAACAGTGAAAACATGTTAGGTTTTTCCGTTATTTTCTCGTAACTCTGATCCGATGGTCCATTACGCTTCAATGTTTAAAGGTTTGCTATGTTTGGTTAGATTTACCGGTCTTTGACGATGTACCAATGCCGACCAGCGACCACGTGCTTTAGAGGAATAGGCTGGGATTTGATTTGGGGATTTATTTGCCAGCTGGGGCTCAAATTGCCAGCTGAGAAATTACACACCCTACAATCCCTGGTCACTACGACCCTGCTGAAAACAACTGAAAACAAGTTAAACTACAAAATAGGCCAAAGCAAAGTGAGTTCCAGTGAAGGTATACCTGTGTGGATTTGACAAGAATAGCCACACAATGATCCCTTGGTGTTGTATGAGATCACTACACTTTGGTCCGAGCATGTGTACGTAAATAATGCATTACTCTGGGTGCATTTGAGTGACTTTATTTTGACTGACCAGGGGGTCTTTCCACGACATTTTTTTCACTCACCTCCTGCAAAGGTACCAACCACGTTTTTCAAAAGTTCACATATCACACCCCAAGGGTAATTTAAAGCACTTAAATTATTTTTTTCCTACAAGATATACTGAGCTATGTTTGAAACTGATATACATGTTTTAAGACTCATTTATTTACATACGTAGCACCATGCATTGGTTTACAAGGTTCTGTGGTGCAATCTGCAGCTAACCATACCAGAAATACATGTAGCCTACCCCATCTCTGACGATAAGTGTACTACTGGGTTCTTTTACATGCGTTAAGACAACACAGAGAGCCCATACAGCTTTACGTCCGATCTGAAGGAAGCATCTTCTTGTGTAGTTTTTAAAAAGGACTCACACACTGCTAATCAGAAACACTTGAGCTTGAGTCCAATAAGCTTGACAACTTAGCCCCACACCACAAACTACTACTAGTACAAGTAGGATGGTACAACATGTACCATCTGTAACAGAAATAACTTGTGTTCCTTGAGTGATTTTGACCCAGATTGATATACCTTGTGCAGTAGTTGGAGGTCCTCTATCTTTAGACGGCCCAGTCTCATCCAGAGCTACACAATGATCAGTTGAAGCTTGGTACAGTACAGTGGGACAGATAGCCTTAATAGCACCCACTGTGTCATTCAGTAGTTGCTCCTCACTGGAAGAATGAATGCTCAGCAGTTCTGATGATGTATAGCACTGTAGGATTAGAAGAAAACAACTAGGGTCAGAGAACTGATGACAACTCGTTAAAAAAAACACTAAAAAAACATGTTTGAGGCGAAACAAGTTATTAAATGTGTGAATAAGAGTCCTTCTCATTTAAATTACCTCCAAGCTGGTAAGGAAACTGTGTTTTTAGTCCATTAAACACTCTCTTTACTACGAAGTAGTATTGGCCGCCATGTTGCCTTCACGACGTACTTGGACTGTACCATTACCCTATAGGGTAGTACAAGTGGCATGTGATTTGCGACGTGCATCGTGGGTCAGGCGACCGGTTTGCAAACAATGTGGGGGGGCCTTCCGCAATAAGTTTGATTCCTCCATGGTTTTATGTGATTTTCTAGTTTGATAATAGTTATTCCCGATATAATTTTTTACTTTTAAAGACACAAAGTTCTTTTATGAGATTTCAAAATTGTTTGTTGTAGATAATACGAAAAATAAAAGGATAACTTGTAAATCACATGCCACTTGTACTACCCTATAGGGTAATGGTACGGTCCAAGTACATTGTGAAGGCAACATGGCAGCCAATACTACTTCGTAGTTAAGATTCGTGTTTTATGGACTAAAACACAGTTTCCTTACCAGCTTGGAGGTAATTTAAACGAGTAGGACTCTTATTCACACATTTACTAACTTGTTTCGCCTCAAACATGATTTTTTTAGTGTTTTTTTTAACGAGTTGTCGTCCGTTCTTGTCAGTTGTCGTCAGTTGTCGACTTTTAGTATGACCGAACAAACCGCATAGTTACATGTATACTTAGTTCTAGGAGTAGGTCAAAGATTGGTTGTAGTCAATGTTATGCTGATTTTATAGGCTAAATTATAAAGAAAGATAAAATAAAAGTGAATGTTTCAGCAGAGTACAGTCTACTTTTTTTTCTGAGAAAACAGCAAAAAGAAACTGTCAACTGCATTTTCACCAGACCATCAAAATCATTCACATCTAACGAGGTGACAGCAGGTACTAACACAACAGCATGAGCATCTCTGGCTGTAACATTCAGGAATAAGTTAGTAATAGTACTAGTAGCATTTTTTAAATAATCAAATGCCAAAGAATTGAAGCGGTTAAAAACGTTTGTCCACGCAGGAAGAATACAATCCCCAATTGGAAAACTATGGTGGCCCTGAAGGGACATCGCATATCGCAAACGTGTGCGCATACGTATGCAATGTCGCGAAATAAATCGCGAATATGTGCGCACACGTATGCAATGTCGTGAAACAATTCGCGAATATGTGCGCACACTTGTGCAATGTCGTGAAACAATTCACGAATATGTGCGCACACGTGTGCAATGTCATGAAACAAGTCGCGAATATGTGCGCACACGTTTGCGAATTCATTTGCAATGTCGTGAATTTTATTGCATACCTTGTCGCATACCATTCAATAAAATTCCTAATGAACTGGGGAGTTGTAGCAGCTAGTCTGGGATCGAGACGTACAAATAGATAGAAATAGGGTCTGACTAATTTACCTTCGAGCGCACTCTGTTCCTCACGCTTTTCTAATAAGTGAATAACTATTAATATTATACATGTACTAACCATTGTACCGGTGCTCATTTTAGTGAGAATAGTCCGACGATTGTTTGCATGGACCTTTTGTTTTGTGATATGATGCTGTACCATCACCATGTGGCTGGCCGGCTAGGCATGGCCACACTCAAATGTACCTGCCTGGTACCCAAGCTCCTGCCTTGAAGCATCTTTGATATACAAGATGGGACCGGGCCACTTGCGTACTCCCTAGGTTACTAACAAATTGCCCGCAAAATGACACCACCCCAAAGGTATGCGACAAGGTATGCAATAAAATTCACGACATTGCAAATGAATTCGCAAACGTGTGCGCACATATTCGCGAATTGTTTCACGACATTGCACACGTGTGCGCACATATTCGCAAATTGTTTCACGACATTGCACAAGTGTGCGCACATATTCGCGAATTGTTTCACGACATTGCATACGTGTGCGCACATATTTGCGAATTGTTTCACGACATTGCATACGTGTGCGCACATATTCGCGATAAATTTCGCGACATCGCATACGTATGCGCACACGTTTGCGATATGCGATGTCCCTTCAGGGCCACCATAGAAAACACATTCTGATACATTTAATGCCAGCTGAATGTAATAATCATTAGGCATACAAAATTATTATATAAATAATACATTTTTAATTGATCATAAATAATAATAATGACAAACAATTATGAATTAAATTATAAATAAATTATTGTTTACACAGCCTACATAAAATTAGTTGCGATTATCGTAACCCTCCATCCTCCCGACGGTCCGACCGTCGGGAGGATGGAGGGTTACGATCATCGCAACTAACATAAAATTAAAAGAAAACATCACCCCAAGCCAAGCGCTTACCTCAGCGCCGACTCGTTGAAGCAAAAACTGCAACTGTTTCTGATTCATTTGCCCGCTGACACCAAAACTATTGACAATTTCCTCAATAAAAAACTCCGAACTTTGAACCGCAACGCTGTTGTCATCGGCATTTCGTCGTTTCTTTAGTCCGTCAAACGCGATGCGTGAACCTGTCGACGTGGCACCAACTACAACTGAGAAAAACATCTCGGTGAAAACGAACGGACACAAAACCAGCACACATTTCTTGAACGAAAACGAAACCAGTGCCATCTTTTTGGCCTAACAGTAAGATAATTGTTATTTCTTTATTTATTACTGAAAGGAACTTGGAAGTTCATGAATAACACAGCTTAAATCTTCAAGCTGAATATTGAGCTTGTTGTTTTCTGCTGTCCATGGGCCCATGTGTTCGTTTTCGTCATTTAACAAAACAGCCACGTTGTCACGCCTCCGTAGTAGCCCCTGGCAGTACACATTGGAAGTAGATTCCTGCATTTGAAGGCGTTAGAATTGGGCACGAAGTTGCAATTCTATCGACGCATACCATATGACGCGTACATAGACTGCTTCACTTGCCAGTCAACTCGCCCCTAGCAAAGTCGTCCCATACAAAGTCGACCCCTGAGCATCCTCGTTTCCAGGGGTGATCGATCTCGCCGCGCCATTTTTTCCCAGCATGCCTTGCTCGACCATAACCAGCGTGTACGCAATGTGGTCACCCTTGGGAGCCAATCAGCGTTGTTTTTCAGTACATCCCTACCAGGGGTTAGTGACGAGAGGTATCGATACGGCGCGCTGCCCATGGTAGCGAGGCTAACCCCTGAGCGATAAAGTTACAAAAATGCGCACGCGTGAAGAGGCGTGGTTTAGAAGTTGCGATGAAAACTCTCAAAACGCCAGCATTGTGAACGTTTTGCAGTGCAGTAAAGTTACCCTAAATGTCATCTATTTCCAGCTAACCTGACAAAATTAAAAGCTTGTGGCCTTGCAATCCCGTGGTTTACTTCACTTGTATTAAAATCAATTAGATTTATTTCCTTATCGTTCGTAAATTATTCAAGTAATAGTTGATACGAATCACAACGTTTTGACAAGCATTTTATTGCATAGTTTGATAATTTTAATAAATTCATGTCACCTAAAATAATGTCTTCAAATTAGTAATCTATTTAACAAATTTGTATTATTCTTGCTGTTCCAATTCCAGTGACAGTTATTTATGGACGGTCCTTTGAAGGTATATTTGCGGTATGAAATAACATGTAAAAACAATATTCGTCATTGGTATTATTGATTATAGGCTATTGTTAATAAAAGGTAAGAGCCACAAACTACAGGAGGGGAAGTGAGAAATGTAGTTATATTGATGTAAGTTAAGTCAAAATATTAATTCCAAAACAATTAATGCACAGGCCCCTATCACGTTAAAATAAAAATAAAAAAGGGAAAAACATTTATATGTAAAGAACAAATTAATGATTTTATCAATCAATTTGTCTCACTAGACACAGTGACAGTGTGAAAAATCGTTATCATTATAAAAAAATAAATAAAATATAAATTATTATTATTATTATTATTATTATTATTATTATTATTATTATTATTATTATTATTATTATTATTATTATTATTATAAAAAACATTACGGGGCAAGTTAATTATAAACAAGCAAAATTAATTACCATCCTATCACCACACTCAAGTAAAGTAAAATAATGTTCGTTAAAACAAGTTTGGTTTTGAAATTTAGGACAATTGAACAGATATTGTACAAACAGATAGGCCCTAAGTACAAAAAATAGTGAACAATTAAACACATTAAAAGTATTATTTCAATTTAAAGCAAGTAAATAAAGTAAATAGCCATTCTATCATCACATTTAAGTAAAGCTTCTTTTTTTTTAATGAAAGAAGGGCTTGAAATTGAAGACAATTTGACAAACGTTTTACAAGCAAATAAATGAAATATTTTTAAAAGTACAACAATTAATACTACACTTAAAAACAAGTAAATAAAGTAAATAACTATCTTGATTCCTATCGCCCCTACAGGCCTAAAGTAGCGAATAAAGTATAGATGAGGGGGAGACTTTGTAGTGGGCGACTTTGCTGAGGGCGAGTTAATCCTTTTTTCACTTGTATGTATTTACCACTTAAACTGGGTACCGCACAAACATTAATGTTTATCAAATGTTGTTGGTGTTGTTGTTGTTGTTGTTTTGTTTTGTTTTTGTAGTCTGGGCTCCGTTTGGGAAGACGCATATATAAATTGCATTTTGCTCGACGGAGCTCAAGCTAGAGCCAGTGACCAAACTTTGTATTGGAAAAAGTTCAAAGAAAGTCCATTGTCGACGTAGTATGGGCATGCGTACATAGCCCGAACAACCGAGCATGCATAGGCATTATGTCTGTTACCAACGGCGTCACTAACCCTTATCTCTCTTTTTTTTTTCCCCAAAGGATTTTGTGAAGTAAAAAATTGGAATCAAACTCATTGGTTGTAAACTGGCTTTGTGAATTTGACGTAATGGTATAAGTTTAACATTGATGTTCTAATGTATGAAGTTCAAGCTCAAGTCAGCTGGGATTGTCAAATTTATAATTAGTGACTGAGTTATCTTCTGTGGAGGTTGTTCTTGCATTGCAATGAATGTACAACTGTAGATGCTAATCGTCAGTAGTGGTCGTTCAGTTACTTCATTAGTGTAATGCCAATGACATTCAAGGTGATTGCTACCATTCAAAACAGACGCTATGCATTCAACAACACGACAAACGTCGGTATCAACGCAGGCCAAAGTACTTGTACTAAACTTTAACTGGTATATTAATGCAAATATGAACAGACACTTATGTTATCAATGTCCCTGCACAAAATGAATGTTCTTGTGGATCTACCTCCCCTCCCGAAAAAGGGCGTTGCTAGTTCCGCCCATGAAATAACTCACTACTTCATTATTAGACTGCATAACTGCCGAAAAGTGAACCCGACCCAATTGCCATTTTTATTACGTCAAAAATATATTATTGACCCAGAGGTGGTAATGTTCAATGTTGTAATTTAATAAACTATAAACTAATCGTTTTTCTTCAAAACATTTGTAAAATAATTGTTTTTCTTTTTCTTCTTGCTGCTAACTGCTCAAGAACGGTCTACTGGAAGTTGCAGGAATGCATTATTGCTGACTGATGATGATGAACACGATTCAGTACTTACAAACAGTATACATTTAGCGCATCTGTCTAAGATAATTATGTGTTGTCTCAGAATAACTTTTACCTAAGACAAATGTTCGTGTCCGTCAACCTACAAAAACTGCGATCGTGGCATGAAACTGTGTGTAGACAGAAACCATTAATGCTAATTAAAAAAAAAAAAATCCCTCTAAAAAAAATATTACAAAATCTAAAGAGATGTACAAATGGTTATTAATGTTTTAAATACATTTTTAGATTATCACCTCTAAAAAAAAAAAAAAAAAAAAAAAAATGATTGCACAATACTCCTTCACCCCCCGCGTTTTTAACACAATTAATACACTATTGTATCTCGGATGTGTTCAACGTTTGCACGGGCTTACACAAATTATAACTATCTAAGCAATACGAATTCTAATAACAAAAGAGAATGGTTCATAGGTGCCTTTGATATAAACAACTCACGCCTCATACCCGTAAAATTTTTATCACCCAATGGGGGCGGTGCCGATGATGGTGGGGGTCGATGTCCTCTGCGGAGCTCCAGAGGGCGCCATTGATTTTTAACATCTCGATGCGATGCAAAAACCTCCCACTTTTGCGTGAATATCAAAGGATCGGAAGTGAGTTTCACTGGTCAGCACAATAGCAAAGAAAATGGTAAGTAAACATTGGTTAACTGTGCCTTTTATTTGTCCCAGTTATTGAAGGACATTCGTAATAGGTCTGAGGTTTGTGTGTATTATTTGTTTGCAAAGTATGTCGTCGTACAGATTTTTGCGTTGCATGTATTGACATTGTAACTTGCCAATGATTGTATCCCTATGCTAGCCTACTGTACTGCCTATTCTAATTTCTATAGTGCTAATATATTTTGCCCAGTATACGGACAGTGCGTTGGTTAAAGCCGGGGGGGGGGGGGGCGGGGTGAGGAAGCAATGCGTCCAATGCTAATTTATGGTTTTACTTTTAGAAATGTGTATATATCATTATGTGTTCAGTGCATGTGACATGTGTGTCCGAGCCTCCATTTGCATGGCCATGGTCGGCAATTCAATTTGATGGTTGGCAATGGTTGGTGGAGCTGATGAAAGATAAGGCATGCAATGGTAATACACTTATCAATTGTATGACGCACCCTATGACCCCCGGGGAGGGTACGTCATGTCTGCGTCATGTCTCTCAAAATTATGACCCAAGGGTATGTCAAAATCAAATGATGGTCCGTCAAAAAATCTGCGGGGGTTGCGTCTACGTCATGGTCCGTCGATGTCCATCCCCACATCGGTCCAATTTTTCTTTCGGTCCAACGCACACACAGCATAGTTACAATAATTGTAACCCTCGCCGTAACTACACAGCACGCTGACCCACGACCATTGAAAAAATCTTCAGGCCACCAAATAACTTTACAGCAAAAATGATAGACCGGTGGGACAGTGGTCCATAATTGCCCCCCAAAATCACTGAAACCTACCCTGGGATTTCGTTCATGCAGAAACTCATAGCACGATCAAAGGAAATCATACGAAAAATTATGACACGTGCAGCGCATGGAGTCCATGTCCGTGCCCGAAACGCGACTTTGGCTACAGCTAGATCAGCATGTCTGTCAGTGTTGAAGAATAGGCAGACGCGCTGATATAGCCGTAGCTGTAGCCGAAGTCGCCATTTCAGACACGGCGCATGCCATTAGGGGAGCGGGGGGGGGGGGGGGGGGGGGAGATAGCGCGACCAATGTGTTGTGACATGGAAGCTGGACAGAGAGGCAGAACATGCACCACGAATCCAGAGCTTTTCGGCAACTCCGAGATTGACGCACTTCTCAAGCCACTCCTTTTACTGTGCTAAAATATAGCTAGTGAGTTGGGAACCGCACGACCAGCATCAACTTCGTCCCCGCATACAGTCACTTAGTGTAATTGATGCACTATACCGAAATGCCTACGTACAAAGTTGACTATTTGGTATTCACTGCGCGTGCGCCAGGTGCGTTGTTGGGCCGGCCAAGGGTCCGTCAGTGGTGCGTCAATTTTCGCGATTGGTGTGTCAAAACATCGTTCCAAAGAGCGTACAAATCCGCGACAGGTGCGTCAAATTTTTGACTCAGGGTGGGTCTTTGTACACGCGAAATCCGACGCACCTAAGGACATTGACGCACCTACCCTGGGGGTCATAGGGTGCGTCATACAACTGATAAGTGTATAAATAGCGATGCCAATGCGTACCATTGTCTATTGACCCCCGTACAACATCAAAGGGTTGCGAATTGGTGTCAAAGTCTTATTTTCAAAAAATTATTTTAATGAAATGAACAAAAATAGCCTTACTACATAAATAAAAGTATTTAGTATGTACTGTCATGACTGTCGATGACTGTGAGTGTGTGCCAGTGCGCTGCTGAGTAAATCATTCTGGTTCCCATTATATTGTAGTATTGATCGTATTATTGTCAAGTTGTTGAGGGAACCCAACAAATTATGCTTCTTTGAGCAAGTTCGCTGTTACTGTTAGTTTGTGAACAAAAATTTGCACTCGCCAGTCGAAAATAAGTTGGCCAGTGCAGTAGTAATACCTGTAGCTTTAGGTGGATAATTTGCACTGGCTATTTTCAAAAAGGTTAAAGCTGGAACGGCACTGAACTAAGCTACATGTATACGCACTGAATGTTTTTTGATAAACTTGACATGATAATGAATAAATGATTGATAATCTTTCCTTGCCAACATCGTAAATCAATTACATACATGTGTTTGTGTGTACCTTGTGCGCCCGTCGGGCAGCACCAGTATTATCAACCTCTCGCAGTTTTCTCTTCATAGTGTGTTTCTTTACCAGCTACCGTTTTGATTTGGACATCCAGGGGTTTGTTATCATCTCGTCCCTGTTCCTGACCTCTTTTGAAGAAGCCAGCTTCAATCAACCTGAGTGTTAGATTTTTACATATGGAAATTCTGCTGGACAGTTTGCTTATGGCTTTAATAAAGTTGACTGCATCATTCAGTGCCCCATGAAGCACAAATGTTCACATGGCCTGATAGCATTGCTTTGTTCGTTTCCATTCAACTGACCATGACCATTGTCTACTACATTACACAATGTCTTATTCATGTAAACAATTGTTGCTACTGAAGACAACTAACTGTTCAACACGCCAGTCTTTCCACAGATGTCTACAATAATATGCACAGAGTTGGTATTAATCGCAAGCCTCCCACCCGCAGAGGAACCTGAGCGGGAAAGATATCTTCCACCAACTATAACAATCCTGACCTTATGATTGATGTACATTGTAACTCCTCCTAAAATACATAACTGCATGACCATGAGCCTTTGGAATACACAGGCCAGTCGTAACAAAACTGATATTTTGTGTGAAATGATCACAGAACATGACACTTTAATGTCATGGTTGTCAGTAAAACCTGGCTGAGAGAAGATGATCGTAGTGATTAGAGACATGTGCCCACCTGGCTTTTCAGTACTGAGTGTACCCCGTCAGTCTGGTACCCTTGGCGGAGGTACATTACTGGCATTGTATGCCATGTTTACAGAAGTCAAATGGATCTACAGCTTCGGAAAAATGACCTACCTGCAGGTGACCTGAGACTACCACTTTTGAACATGCATTTGTCACCGATCGTCAGAACAACATTAACTTTGCCGTTATCTACAAACCACCATCCTCCTCTGTTAATGATTTTCTTCGTAAATTGATGAGTTTCTTTGTGCTCTTGAACACTTCCCCAGAAGGACATTGGTCTTTGGGGAATTTAATCTCCACTAAGTACTTTCCATCTAAGCCTGAGGTAAAAAGCTTCTCTACCATTATCACTTCACTGAACTATCATCTGTTTATTCAGGGCCCAACTCACTCAGCTGGTCATACACTTGACTTGATTCTTGTCAAAGATAATGATACTCTGATTGACTCATACTTTCTTGACCAACCTCTTCTCAGACCACCTTGTTATAAACTGCATTCTGAACCTTAACAGACCATCTGACCCGAAAACAGCTTATGCAATTTCAATGACCTCACTGCCAAAATGGGAAATATTCTTCTTGGTGACTGTGATGACATCAACTATATGTACAATGTAGCTTGTCAGTTAATAAACGTAGCTGTCGGGAAGTTCCATTATGACCATGCTCCAGCAACTACCCGCTCCCGTTCCACCTGTCAAAAGCCTCTGTGGCACAACAAGTCTGTGGTAACTGCTCATCGCACCTGACGCTGCAGCGAATGGAAATGGAGGAAGACCCATGCTGAAGATGACCGCCGAGCCTACATACAGTCACAACGAAACTTAGCTGATGTCATCACTTGAGCAAAGACAAAATATTTCAATGAACAATTCTCTAACTGTAACTCTAAAGATATGTTTAAGATTGTACATACATTAACCCTAACCCCCATTAGGGTCTTTCTACAAAGCCTGCCAAATACAACAGAATGCAACACAGTTGAAATGAGAAACATGCCAAATGCAACAAACTGCAACAAGGGATATTGTTGCATTGTGCAGGCATGCTGTTTGGGAAAGGACTGAGCAATGGTGCTTGCCCTGCTAAATAGAACAGAATGCACATAAGTGTAACTGTTATTATACAGTCTTTTGAATATGATTTGAATTATGATTCTTACCTAATATTACATCGTACTTCTCAATACTTTTCCCATAAAAAATATTTTGAAATACCCATTATAAGTTGTTCAGATACAATAGAAGCACCCAACCCTATATGAAGTCACTTCACTGCTGAATGCAACAAATTCAGTCCAAAAATGACATCTGAGTTGACTGCCAAATGCAACAGATCACAACAACTACTGCCATTTGGTGCATATTGTTGCATTTAGCATGGTTAGGGTTAAATTACTTATAAATGCCAATAATCAATGCAATTTACCACATTCCATATCAGCTGACAGTCTTGCTAACAAGTTTTGTGAATTCTTCATCTCTAAAATTGATCAAATTTGCTCTGAAGTTGACAAAATTGCTTGTTGTGTAGACGCATCCACTGATTTTGGTATTAATAATCTTTTGCATTGTTCATTGTACTACCGGAATTAATTATTTACTTATTATGCATTGTCCATCCAAGTCATGTGATCTAGACCCCATGCCCACCACATGGTTAATAAAATAAACCACCTACCGGCTCATATCAAGATAGTATGTCGCATTGTTAACTTCTTACTTTCTTCAAGTGCGTTCCCAACAGAGCTCAGCCAAGCTACAATGTAGGATAACCCATATTCTAAAAAAAAAAACATCCATCGACAGCCAGCAACTTACAAACTACCGCCCTGTCTCTAACCTACCCTTTCTTGAAAAACTCATCGAAAAAGTGGTTTCCAAACAGGTGGCTTCCTTTGTCCACTCAACAGCTTTTGTGAACCTCTGCAGTCTGCTTACCTCTCCTCCCACAGCACCAAAACTGCTCTTCTTGTGGTCCAAGATACAATCCTTACAGCCATCGATAGACAACAGGGTGTTTTCTTCATCATGATCGACTTGTCAGCTGCATTGGATACAGTAGACCACATACAGTATCCTGCTGCAGCGTCTCAAAAATGTATTTGGTCTTGACGGAGCTATCAATCACTGGTTCCGGTCGTACCTGAGTGACAGTCGGGTGGATGTCAAAGGAGCTCTCTCAACTGAAGCACTACTCAAACATGGTGTTCCCAAAGGATCTGTCATTGGTCCACAGGTCTTCACCTACTACGTCCACTTCATTGGTCAAATTATCTGTCGACATTCTCTTCAGTTCCACATTTATGCCGATGATGTTCAGCTATTCTTAGCATTCGACCTCACCAAGCCAAGAGACGCAGCCTGTGCCTAGTTTAGACTGTCCCAGTGCGTAAAAGGGATTCAATCCTAGTTTGTCGCTAATAAACTCAAGATGAATCCAGATAAGGCAGAGTTGTTTATTGCATCATCCTCCTCTCACTACCACCACGTTAAGTCTTCAATATCATAATCATTTTCAAAATAGCTCATGTGTATTTTGATTTGTTGTTTTATTCTTAGAGTTTCTTGGGGTTCGGTCAAGGCGCTGATATTGACATAGTATTGGACGATGCAGCAACTCGCAAACAAGCAGAAATCAAAACAGAAGATGGCAAGAAAGAGAGACTCTTCTTGTTTTATGATGGAGAATCCATCACCGGGAAAGTGAACGTGAACCTGAAAGGGCGTAAATTAGAGCACCAAGGGATTCGTATTGAATTTGTCGGACAAATAGGTGAGTATTGCCTTTGGATAAGGCAGCTGTCTGCAAAATCCATTTGCTTGTTTTATTTGAGTGAAGACTGCCTTAGTTGAGTATTGAGATCAGTAATACATACTTTACTAATGCTGTGTGTGTTGGATCTTGTTTTATTGAGAGAGGGTCCAGACTCGTAGTAATTTATTCCAGCCTGACCAGGGAGTTGTATGTGACACACAACCCAAAACATGTAGTACTTCATCTTAAACTTTATGTTTGTGCTACAACACTTAGAAACTGCTTTGTGATTGGTTTAGAATGCGTCACACTACACCCATACATGTACATGTGGCAGCCAGTGTACTATACCCATAGTAACAGCAGGTTCTTGTACCTGCTATTACTATGGGTATAGTACACTGGCTGCAGTAATGCAGTTTCTGTACAGTATATAAAACAAATAGGGCATTTTAACTGAGTTATTTTAGCTGGATTAAAACTACAACTCCTTAGGTGATCTCTGGAGCGTTCTGTTTTCTGGAAACGGAAGCCAAGGGAAAATACACACACATGTAGAAGGCTGTAAGGGTTCTGGCAAACCGAAGAAAGATATTGAAAAAACAGGTAGACATGTGGGCTAGTAACAATACTTGTGGGCGACCCAAAATTTTGGTTGACTCGTCTGGTGGGCTAGATAGCAGGTAGTTGGTAGTGTACCAGCACGTCAATCCGGAGGTTGCAGGTTCAAGTCCCGCTCTAGTAAATTTGTCTTTGTTTAACCCCCATTAATAATTAAGACCTTTATCTACAAGTGTTGAAAAGTTATTGTCTCTATTTACAGAGTTGTACTATGACAGAGGCAACCACCATGAGTTTACCTCATTGGTCAAGGAGCTTGCTAGACCAGGAGAACTCACCCAATCCACCAGCTACTCATATGAGTTCTTGAATGTTGAGAAACCCTACGAGTCCTACACTGGAGCTAATGTCCGGTTACGGTACGTCTACATGGGAGGCTGGGAAGGGGGTGGGGGAAGGGGGTGGGGAGAGGGCGGGGGAGGAGAAGGTGGAGGCGGTAATCACACATCAATACCATGCATGTCATGGTATGTCATTCTTATCAAGGCAAGGAAAGGGCACCTCCATGAGGGGACTGTAAATGTTTACTGGAACATTTCAAGGGGCACAAAGGCAAGGACCAGGGGCATCAAGGCACTTTCCTGTATTAGTGCAGTTATCTAACACATGTATTGAACCATGACTAACATTGGCACTAGGGGATACGTGATTATTTTTTCCTGCTGGCATTCTGTGCTTGTGATCTCCATTCTTTGCTTACAGGGCAAGCGCCAAAATTCTGAGCTAGCTGTAAAAAGCCAAGAATGCCTAGTAATGTGGAGTGCACACAAGCAAACAAGCAAACATTTCCTGCTATTCTGTGAAACTCGCTTGACATAAGCGTGGAATTCCCTGATTCCATAAGTGCCAATTCTTTGCTTATCGGTACAGTGTGTGTATGTATAGCCATGAAATTGGGCTCGATCTGTCAGCTTTTTCAGTAGCCCATATTTCATATTAAGCCAGCTTGACCACTTGGATAATGCTTTGACTGGTTCACATGTGTTTAAACTAGCATTTGGCCAGCAGACCTGTGTTAAGGGAGCAGTTCTGCTCTAGCGATTATTTGCTTCTAATACCTGTAATACTATTAATTTGATTATTTGGTTTTGTTACTACAGTTATTTCTTGCGAGTGACCATTACAAAGCGATTAACAGACACAGTGAAAGAGATGGACATTCTGGTTCACACACTCTCTCACTATCCAGAAGTCAACTCTTCTATTAAGATGGAGGTCGGTATCGAAGATTGCCTACACATAGAGTTTGAATACAATAAATCAAAGTAAGTGCAGGTACTAGACCTTCAAGTGTTCAAACATGTTTAGATTCTAATGAAAAACAGATGTGAAAAATTAGCATGCGTTAAGGTAATCCCTCTGCTGCCGCTTCTCAAGTTGTTATCATTAACTTGGGAGTCATCCCTGGTAACGTGGCAGCTGCAGGTGGAATGGCTTTTGACTGGCATCCCCGAACAAAGATAACATTGACAAAATATTAGGGCTAGATAGCTAAGTTGGAAGTGCGCTGGCACGTTAATCTAGAGATCGCAGGTTTAAGTCACGCTCTAGTCAGTTTTTCTTTGTTCAACCAAACATTGATTGTAATAAACTATAGAAATAGAGTTATTACTATTCAGTTGAAAAGCACAAGACTATTGGACTTGTCTAGTCTTGAGGTTACTGGTCCGAAGCTAGCCTCAATGGCCTTGGGCCTGCAGTGCAGTGTAAACTTTGAGCAGCCATGGGATTTCCACATAATACCAGCAATACAAACAGAAGAAACCCATGTACCAAATGCTAGCCTGGAACGTACATGTACATGTGAGCCTATTTTACTCCTGTACACACAGACTTAACAAAATACTAAAATAGTCCTGAACAACAATAAAAAGCAGCAGCAGTTTGTTTCTAATGTTTTACCATCCCTTCAAATATCTGATTTGTTCAGGTACCACCTGAAGGATGTTATAGTAGGTAAGATCTATTTCTTACTGGTACGAATCAAGATCAAGCACATGGAGCTTGCCATCATCAAAAGGGAAACAACAGGATCAGGTTGGTACATATTGACCCCATGCACAATGCAGAATGCACCTCTGCACAATGCGCATCTACCATTTCAGCCAATTCGGGAGTCAATTCCTTTGTGTACATTTTGACTCTCATAATGGGGGACAGATTGGCACATGTAAGTGCGCTCCACGCCGTGTAATGGGTCACTGAAGTTATTGTATGCAGACATTTTTACAAGGTTAAATCTGGACTATAAAAATAAAAGTAATTTGTCAAAAGCTTCCAGTTGCTTTACAAAATTGTTTTCAATCATAAGTTGCCATAACTATTTCAATTTTGGAGCAATTTACTTGCACATGATTTAACATTGTAACTTGCTCATTATATCTTGTAATAATGTTTGTCTTTTTCTTTTTGGTAGGTCCCAATACCTTTAATGAAAACGAGACCATAGCTAAGTATGAAATCATGGATGGGGCACCAGTTAGAGGTAAGTTATGCAATGCAAACAGAACCCAAATTCACAGCAGATTTATGGCTGTACAGGCTGGTATGAACTCTAACCAAGTTACTGTGTGTGCATGTGTGTGCGGTTAGGACTCCAATCTGTTTTGGGGAGTGTGGGATCAAAACACCCAAGTCAGAGTTTTTGGGGCTCCAGTCTGAGACTTGGACTTGGGTTGGACTTGAGTCACATCTTTGGTAGTGTTATAGCTACTCTGGTTGGCATTGATTGGCATTGGTTGGTAGTGGCCACCATTTGGTAATCCCAACCAGCACAAAAAGAGAAAAGAAAGTGAAGCTACTCTGACCGGCACTCAATTGAAGTGCAGAATCCTACATACTGCATGGTTTAATTGAATAATTGCCAATACTATTTCATTAACTTATTACTCGACCAAACATGGTAAAATGTGCATCTTACCGATCTCAATCCAATCACACACATGTAAACTATGACAGACTGCACGTATGTTAATGCAGTGTACATGATACTGAGCATGTGCGGTACACTTACATGCGCACTTGTATTGAACACTGGTACTCGGTATTGCATTTGGTACACGTAATGAAAAAGCTACACCGAAGGCTCCTACACAGCAGCTTTATTCATTGAAATTAGCTGTCGTACACGTGAGAAAGTTTGTTTGAATGACTTGCGTGATTGCGTGGATACTTTGATAATGATTGTAAGGTAACCATGCATGTATTTAGCTATTCTAGTGAGCTAATTAACTGCAAATGTTACACTAATACCTTGATTGTTTGTTCATGTCACTGGTCGACCAATGGGCATGTGTGGCGTGCATTATGCACACCTGGCTGGAACTACAAATCTTGCAGCCGGCACTCAAATTTTTCTATACAACACTGACCATTTGTAAACATGACTAAATTGACTGAGGCTTGACTTAATTCATTCCCCCAAATTACTTGAGACTTGTCTTGAGACCTGACTTCAAAGACTTGAGAGTTGACCTCCTAGACTTGATCAGGGTTTCTATGGATCCTTAAATTTAAAAAGTGTTATAAAGTCTTAAATTGAGCAATCCATATTGAGCTATTTCCCCTGCTATATTCACTTACTTTTGGTCTGAAATTTTGTTAAGGGTAGCATTAAAAGGGTCTTAAAAAGTATTACATTTACTTTTTAAAGAGTGTAGCTACCCTGTTGATGAAAAGGCAATTTTAAGGTCCCTATCTCCATTGCTCACAATGTAATCGCTTTCTCTGTCTAAATTGTTTATTTTTCTTGTTATTTGTTCTTGATCTAGGTGAGTCTATTCCAATCCGGCTCTTCCTATCTGGTTATGAACTCACACCAACGATGCGAGACGTCAACAAGAAGTTCTCGACACGATACTATCTTAACTTAGTCCTGGTTGATGAGGAGGAGAGGAGATACTTCAAACAACAGGTCAGCAACCAGGCATCAGACATTTTAGTCTTTTATCTGAATTCAGACTTTTGTATCGTTGTGTCAGTACAAAAATGTTGAGTTAGGAAATGTTGAGTTACAAAGTTTTTGCATGGAGCAATTTGTGTGTATACAACACTTGTGAAAAATCAAGATACAACACTTTTGAAAAATCAGGATAAAGAAAAGAAAATTACATGTAGAAAATAAAGTAGCTGTTATTTTCTTCAGTATTGAGAAATCCTGCTCTTTGATTTGTTTCTCTGAAGTCAGCCATCATAAACTGAAAATTTGCTGGAGTTTTTACATTTGTGTGTCTTCTCACTTGTTTTTATTTATTTTGTTTTTTCTCCAAAGGAAATCACACTGTGGCGGAAACCTGACAAGGCAAAGAAACCTCAAAATTTTCAGACGCAAAAGTTTGAACCGACAAAATCCTAGAAAGGATCTCTCTCTAATACATAGCTTAGATAGGACTGGGGACCAGTCTACTGTATTTACCATAATGTGATCATCTTCCATTGAAATCCATTTAAGCCATACTGAGGCAGGAAGGCAAACGGTCTGGTTCCCAATTTGTACATTGGTAGACATTTGAGTAGCCATTATTTCTAACTCTACATTAATCACTGTAGACATTGAACAGGCACCTTGGTAAGTGCAATACAATCAAATGATAACAAACAACAACCAATGCCAAATTTCATGGCTCTTCTTACTGTAAGCCAAAAATCAGCGCTTACGGAAGTATAAATATCTATACTTAGCTAAAGCATAATTCACAGTGATCTGTAGCTTGTGAGGATATTCCTTGAAGCAAGTAGAGTTAGAACTTCTAAAACTGTCGTCTGCTCGCCAAATACGAGTGATGACAGTGGTGGGTGAGTCAGAAAAGTTCCATTTGTAGTTCGCCAGGCCGATCAAAATGTCGTTTCTAGTCCAAACAAATGTGGTCAGGATTGTGGAACTAAAGCTGTGTCCAAACTGGCGGCTATGGCCAAATTGGCGGCTATGGCCAAATTGGCGGCTATGGCCAAATTGGCGGCTATGGCCAAATTGGCGGCTATGGCCAAATTGGCGGCTATGGCCAAATTGGCGGCTATGGCCAAATTGGCGGCTATGGCCAAATTGGCGGCTATGGCCAAATTGGCGGCTATGGCTGGATCACTGCATCGTCAGGCATTGAAGTACATGTACTTATTAAGGACATCTGTAGCAACACCCTTAACAAGACTTAAAGCTGTAGCCAGAGCCGCCAAGTTGGATATGGCCTAACGTTGAATTTCACTTACAAAAGCTTCTTAATCGGGAAACCATGAGTTCCAACTGAGGTACATGTACATGTGTACTTAGAAACCTGGAAAGTGGTTACCTGTTTACAAACACATGGGAGCTTTGTATTGATATTTGTTGTTGTCCATGATGTGATCTGACCAGGGTCCAATTTCATGGCTCTGCTTACCGTAAGCAAAGAATCGGCACTTACGGAAGCAGGGAATTCCGCGCTTACGTCAAGCGTATTTTACAGGTTAGCATTGAGTTTTTGCTTGTGCTCCACATCACTAGGCATTCTTCGCTTACACAGCTAGCGCAGAAATTCAGCGCTTGCACAGTAAGCGAAGAATGGTGATCGTAAGCGCAGAATTCGGCAGTAAGCAGAGCCATGAAATAGGGACCATGTGGTTTCATACTTGGCTGACTGACTGGTGTATCAGACCTGCCAACTCTCCCTGGTTCTGCAGAAAGTTCCCTGAAAATGGACCAATCTTCCCATGTTTTGGTGAACAAGTTTGAGAATCTCCCTGGTTATGGAAACTTTTTCTCTATTATGTTGAATATAAGTAATAAGTATCTCCCTGATTGTTGTACAAAATCTCCCTGATTGCAAGATGCAAATGTTGACAGCTCTAGTGTGTTTGTTGAAATAATGAAACTCAAGATGGGTCAGAAAACAAGAGAAATTATTGAAAAATTATTGGAAGCACATGGCAGAGCTGCAAATTCTCCCTAATTCTGCAGAAAGTTCCCTGAAAATAATTCAATCTCTCTATGTTCTGATGACTAACTTTGAAAATCTCCCTGACTAAAGAAACTTGTTAGATCAAGAGATAGATAGATAAAATGTTATTGACCCACCAGGTGAAATTTGTGTGACCTTTTGACAACACAATCTTCTTGCTGGCAAATATTGGCAGCTCTGACGTGGGGACTCGTGGAAATCTTGCAGATTACTCAAAAGTCAGTTTCACTAGTTTGGTTGGCATGTGAAAGAAATCTACTGAGAATTCCCCCGTAGCATTCTTTGTTACACAACTAGCACATAAATTAACCCTGTAAGTAAACATGTTAATTGGAGAATGATGACCGTAAGCGCAGAGTTATGTGGTAAGCAGAGCCATTAAATTGTTTCCTAATGAGTACACTTTTTTAAAGTCAGCAAGAGAGAGGTGAATCATAAAAAGGTTGATACTGCATGAGTTTTAAACACAGAAAATTGGTACATCTTCAACCAAGATGTCGGCCAAAAACAATTACCCAGGTAGTGTGTAATATAGTGTGAAACATCTGCTCAAAAACTGCTGATATCATAATACTTGTGTACACTCTAGACAGCAGTGGACATACACACACATATAGCTCATTCAAAATGATAACAACGGCTCTTCTCATCTAACCTGGCATGCCAGGGTGGAATTGCTGCTTAAGCACAAACAGTAGCTAAGCACAATATGTGCTTAACAGATTATGGTTACTAATCAAAACACCATGTCACATGTACCGTTTGTGTTTGGTGTCCTGCTCATTTTTGCAAATTGGGCCCGGTGTACTAAATGCACAAAGCAGTTGAACCAATTGTGGTGTGAAACTCTAATTGCATTAACATGTTTTCACAAAAGCCCCCAAATTTGTCTTAAAAGTTTTAAAACTACATGGTGTACCTTCCATGGAGCTTTTGCCTGTCAGCAGAGGGCGCTACTTTTGTAAACAAATGATGTCATCACATTCAGTCAGATGAAGATCATGTTTTGAAAAATGAAAAGAAAAGCAATTTCCACTTAGTAAATGTTTTGAGTTTGCAGGCTTAATAACTGTGTGGGGGTAACAGCGGCAATTAGCTCCATGCACCTGGTCATTGCCTTCATGCCCCATGAAATGTTCTTGTTGAAATTGACATTTCTCTCATAGTGGTGCCCCTTACTAAGTTAAACCTCTGCCAGCAAAGAATGCTGGCAGACTGGAGGCTTGGTTCAGAAGCCATATTTAAAAAAAATGTTTACGTTGTACAAAATTGTAACATTTGAGTAGAGTACATGAATTAGGGTACACTAAGTTTCCTTCTAAATGTGCATTCCATCATAACCAATAACTGAGAAAGGAACAGCTGATGCAATTACTGTCTTGATTACAAACCCAAACATGTAGCATCCAGAGTAGGTATTTTTGCCTCAATCCTTCTCTCCCTTGTCACCCCACTCCAATTTGTTTGGACTTAGATAAGATCAGAATAAGATCAGAATGCCTGACACTGTGAAAATTAACTGCTATTTCAACCTACCAGTCCCAGTCCTTCTGAACTCTTCACTTTGGCAATTTGATAAAGAAGGATTTGGGACTGTCCATCTTGCTCATTGTTAAATAGACCCATTCCCCTTCTGATTAAATTGTTATTCACCCCCTCCCCATAAAAAAAATGTAAAAACACACAAAGAAGGAACAACTTACAGTAGATAAAATCTAATGGTAGAATAATACCATGAGAAGATGTTGGCCTTGTTCCAAACTGTGGCTTAGGCTCTGGCTGAGGCCCTGGCTTAGAGTCTGGCTTAGGCTGTGGCTTCGGCTGCAGGTCAGCTTTGGCTTGGGCTCCAGCTTGTGCTCCGGCTGAGGCTGTGGCTTGGACTCCGTCTTAGGCTCCTTTAGTAATTTTGAAAATGTACCCTTTCAGTAGGGGACTTCAAACAGGTTGACAGCGCCTTGGCTGAAGTGTAAGCCATGGTTTGGAAATGGCCAAAACCAGTTATTTTATTATACGATATGAACTTTGACCTTTTAGGTTTAATGAGACTCGGAAAAACAAACATTAATGTATTGAAAACCGAGCGGCATTATTGTATTTGAATTTTTTATCTGTTTATCTTTGGTAACAATTATCTTAAACATATCACTTTGTTCCATTGGAATTGGAATCACTTTTAAATCACATCTTTTATTCTCAAAAAAACAGTTAATGGCCTGATGTTTGAACCCTAGCAGAGTCTTTCTCGGCTAGGTTGGAATTGTTGGGCTATTAACTATCTTTTGCATTTATACCATAGGTCCTTTTGGTTGGTAAGTAGTTTGCAACAGCTAATTCTATTTTCTCATCTTTATTTCTCTTTAGATTATTTGACATAGATGCTTGGTCATAAACAATGACGGTTATGAAGAATGTAAATAGATTTTGTTACTTGTTAGGAATGTCATTCGGTTCAGAAGTGTAAAGTAAATGCTTTAACCCTTCCACTTTCTGACCATTCAATATTATCCACTGTGGTTTTTGAATGATATGCAATGAAATCATCCGCACCGTACACAGTCCAACCTCCTGTCTTTCCATTCACCCTCAACTAGTGTGATTTTGTCAACTAGTTAGCCTTGATATCAAGGCTGTGTAGACAAGTACTCTAGCTAAAACCATAGAGCAAGGATACTAGAACCTCAGCCGCCCGAATGCGATACAACCCCAGTCCCCCAACTGACTCTAAAAAAAATAGCACACCGCACTCTCACCATGCACACACACAGCGCCTGTACACAGCCCCACACACACACCGCTATTGTCCACACACCGCTATCGCCCACGGCTCACGGGCTAGGATTGTGGGCGATAGCGGTGTGTGTGGGACTGTGGAAACGAGCATTTGTGTGCTTTCTTGGGTGAGAGCGTGGTGTGCTGTTTAAAGACAGTCGGGGGGACCGGAACAGGAGCTGCATTGCATTCGGGCATCGCATTCGTGTGGCTGTGGTTATGCACATTTTTAGCTTTATAGTAAGCAAACTATTACACACAGCCTTGCAATCAAGGCTATCAACTAGTGTGATTTTGTCAACTAGTGTGATTTTGTCAACTAGTGTGATTTTGTCAACTAGTGTGATTTTGTCAACTAGTGTGATTTTGGAGCATTGCAGCGGTGAATACATGGCAAAATAATGGATGACATGTGACATGTGTTCCAGCAATCAATTGACAATGATCTGTGTGTGTGGTAAGAGGGTTGTACAATGTACATGCACTTACTGCTCAGACATGTTTAACTCTGCTTAACCCCAACCATTTTCTTATTATTTTCTGTTTAAAGAAGCAACGACTTTAACTATACGATAGTTTAGTACTTGCCACTATACACATTATGTCGACCGGCAAATTACGAGTATGAATAAAAATGTATAATTATGATAAACAACAGACTTTGTAAGTGTACAAATAGGATTTTAAGTTATGCAAGATCCCCTCCTAATATATTTGTGTAGGTCCTATACTTTGGACAGTGAAAATCTGACTGAAAATCTGACTGAAAATCTGACTAAAACTCAGTCAAGTTCTTATTTTCCAGTAAATAAACGTGATGAATATCATTCAGACAACTTCATAATCATTTGGGCCTAATTTGATGGTAGACAGTGGTGCTGCGTCTACTGATAATCTCAAGACACTGATGATAGAATGGGACATGTGGCACATCCATCGTGCTTGGCACAAGCTCAAGTTTTATTCAATCAATGATGATAGCCCAGAAGCAGTTTTTATGTATGTAAGTCTTTAAATTTATTTACGTGTTTAGAACAAATGTTTTTTCACCATCATATATAAACACAATAGGAATAGTTTCATGAACTTGCTGAGAAAATTTCTCTATTAAGCAAAAAAGTAACATGGCACCTGTGACATTAGTATAAACTAGATGGCATTGTGGCTGGTAACCTGTTTCTATAAAGCAGCTTTTTTTCTGTGCTCGGCAAACTCTTGTGGATACCATTTTGATGACATTGGCCCATGGCGTTTTGGTTTGTACCATTAAGATATAGTGTGGTAAATGGATCTATACTGTACACTGTCAACCCTCCTACTGTCTGACTATCCAGTATCATCCACTGTGGTGTTGAATGAAAGATCAACTATGCCAGCCTGCAATATGACATGTGGTGAATGCATCTACACAGCACACACGTGTACAGTTCAGTTCTGTGCATAGTTGTGCCACCATGCTCAACCCATGCAGTTGAATGGCTTCAAATGGTCGGTCAACTTGGAAATGGTAACAAGAGTAGGAGGGTTCAAAGATAGACAATTTTGAATCATGTCACAGTATTACAGCCATTTGAAGTCAACTTATTTTTAGTTCATGTCAAACTTGTTGTCATGAATAGCTATCAGGGATGCGTCGAAAAATGGCTGGAAATTTGTCTCCATGGTTACGAGTGACCTTTTGACCTTCTTCAGTGCAGCTCCCAAGCAGCTCTGTGATTGGGTCCTCATTCTACACAAAATAATGGAAAACAAATTTAAAAGTTTACAGGGAAAGAAAACAATTTTTAGAGTTCAACAGCCACCTGGTGTAGAAACAATCTATAAGCTTATTTCACACTACCAAGCCAAGTCCCATGAAATAAACTGCAGGAAATTCCTGGGTAATTTGAATCCCACCACTACCCCCTTGTTCATTATTCTAACAACAGGGAAACTTATTGAATAGTGTGTACTGGGCTCCTTTATAAGCATTACACAACACACAGTATTTCCGGCTTTACATCCCATCCAACATGTCCAAGGGATGAAGCAATTCTGGTGAAGTGTCTTGTCAACAACACAAGTGCCATAACCAGAGCCTGAATTCACACCAGAACTTGAGTCCTGTGCACTAGCTTGCTTGGCCATGACACTCAACATTACTCTTTTTGGTTGGTGTAAGATGTTAATTTCCTTTCGTTATCATATGACAAGTGGTACAGTGTTCATTAGAGTGCGTTATTGCGCTTTTTGTAACACATTCTATCATTGTAGTGTAAATTTAAAAAAAGAGTTGATTATTCAACTCATTCTTGGTTGAGCAGCTATAACCCATTATCCCTTTACCAGTTTACAAACAATTATGCATAGCAGCACCAGATCTCCTATACTTGAAGGTTGCAAGGCAATGCTCCGCCAGAACACTTGTTTACAAAATCGTCTTTCCACGGCTATCGTCATTAATTTGTTGTCACAGCTATGTTGGTCATTAGGAAGACTTAGAAAAGGATTTTTTTTCTGACGGAAGTATGACGGAAGAATGACGGAAGAAAGTAGACTTTGGAATTAAAAAAAAAAAAATTCATTAAGTCGGTGGTTTCATACCTGTTCTTGGTCAGAGATTCTTTCAAATAATGGATGTTCATTCAAATGTTGACACATCCATTCATGTAGCTCCTTTACATCTGTTATTGTGTACAACATTCCCTGTAGACAAAGTTATTTCATTCATTTAATACAACAACATAAAAACTTATACATATGCAATTTATGTTACCTTATTAATTTCACAGCATTTAGTCTGGATGCCCTTGTTCTTAAGGATAGTGTCTTCATTTGTAAACTGAAGCTCAAAATGCCTCAAAAACGACTTATGGGAGTAATTTGGGTGTTCGTCCCCGAACCCTCTGGTCGCTACACCCTCCTGGTAACTACATGTACACCCCTTAAGGCTACACCCCAATGTTGAAACTGGCTGCTGCATCCACTGGTTGCAATACCCCCTGGTCACAAAACCCCCCTTGTCACAAACCCCTCCCCCCACCTTGGTCACTAAAAATCCCTGGTCGCAACACCTCCCTATTAGTATTTGCTACATACACTACCCCTGATTGCCACACCCATCCTGCTAGCTACACCCCTGCTTAGTGGTGGGGTGGAACTAGCTACAAGACTTACCCCTTCTTTTAGGACATAAGCATACTCCGCCAATAGAGTCTGGTTAACAATTCTCCATTTGTGTTTAGTTTTCTTGAAGTGTGGATCAGGAAATAAAATAAACATCTTAGAAATCTGAAAAACAAACATGAATATTCAATACGACAGTGAGTGGATGAGTGGACACACAAATCTCTATCAAGTCACATTGTGATGTCATATACATCAAAGAGGGGCTCTAAGGTCAAATTGAATTTTTGTGATACACTCTTTTTTTAATAGATAGACATGATAGAGTACACATGAAAGTGGGGGAAAAATTACAAGTATCTAACCTCACATTGAATGATGTAAAACATCATTTTATTTGAAACTCTTTCAGAGCAAAATTTGAAACACGACGAAATCCGACAGCAAAAACAAATGAGCTTGTACATTCCAAAGAGGAATTTCTGCGACAGTCAAGAGCTCCAATTCAGTGCTGTTTTGAAAGAATATTGATCATTAGAATTCAGGAATGAACTTAACATTTTCGGAGCAAAAATATACGTACCTTAAAATGTGATGCCATTGAACGTTTCTGGTTTTTGAAAAAAAATTGCACTTGAAGGCTATTAAATACACTGACATTTAACACCTTTTAACATGAGGGTAGAGACTTGTAATGTGTTCCTCATTTTCATATCTAGTAGAAAATGAGTGGATCACAAAACTGAATTTGAACTTGGAGCCCCTCTTTACACTGGTCATGTTTTTAACATGACATTTCTTAAACAAACATTTCCTAAAAAACATTTCTTTGGATTAGATCGCTTGGCCACGACATGCCAATATAACTTCTACATTGTATAACTTTTTTTTTCTCGACAAAAACATTACTTGTATTGAATTTCTTTATCTCTGCAATAATTACATCAGTCTAAAACATTATTTTATTTACTCTACAAATAACAAAAGGCTCTCACCTGTCCTTTAGAGAAGAAGTTTGGAAGATGTTTCATAGCATTCCCTCTGAGGCAGCCAACATTTTGATATAAACCTTCTTGATTCTGTCTCAAAGCTTTGATACGATCTTGAACATAATCAGACACCTTCATTCTTATCTCCATACCAAGCATTAACATCTTAGGATACATCGGTGACAGCGAAACTAATGGTAGCAAAGGAAAATAATCATAGTAGCCTTAAAAAATGTCTGATGAAACACCGGTGACAGCGAAACTAATGGTAGCGAAGGAAAATAATCATAGTAGCCTTAAAAAATGTCTGATGAAACACCGGTGACAGCGAAACTAATGGTAGCGAAGGAAAATAATCATAGTAGCCTTAAAAAATGTCTGATGAAACACCGGTGACAGCGAAACTAATGGTAGCGAAGGAAAATAATCATAGTAGCCTTAAAAAACGTCTGATGAAACAAAAATCACTATTTGAACCCAAATCGTCAGACCTTCATTTGAAGAACTACGAGGAGAGCAAACTGCTCTCATTAAATTATTGAGGAGAACTTTTTGCACTCCTCAGAACCAAACTTCACACATTAGTCTAAAAAATAGAATTGCTGACAACGAAAGTTGATTTTGGCGCTATATAAATGTTTTCTGATTGATTGATTGATCGAAGTTGAGGGTCCTAAACCACAATAAGTCTTGAACTCTCATTGCTAAACGCTATCACAAACTTTAACTCTTATCCTTAGATTACATTACAATAAACATTCATTATTTACTGCCTTGCATATAAACAAACCCCAACAAACTATAACTATTTGAAAGAGCACATAATTATCTTTAAGTTTAATGTGGTACACAATTTGCCATATTTTACATCTCATATCACTACTCACTAGTAATGAGTACCAATAATGACTGTTCAGGCCTGATGCTTCACAAAGGCAGCAGAGTCAATAGACCTTTATTTAGGTGCTGATGACATCACAGTTTGTTGACCACTTTGCAGAAGAATGGGAAACCATTGTGTCTCTGCACAACTCTAGAATGCAGTACCCAGTTTACTCTCACTTAAACCATAACATCATCAGAACAGGGGTCTACTGTCTCAGGGCCCTGGTTGTTACCTTGGTACCCTTTGATATAGGTGCCCTTAACTAAGGACAAACTGCCATGCCCTTATAAGAATGACAGACCAGATTGTCCATCTACAGCTTTTCTTAAACAGCAGACAGTTCATGTAGGTAGCATTGTTCATTACACACTCCATTTACAGTGTTAATGCATGTTATATGGAATTATTAGCAGATTTGGTTAAAAACAAACTTTCGTCTAGAAACTTGTTTTTGTAACCGAGCCTGCTCCCTGCCAATGTTTAAAGAAGTAGAAAAGAAGATGATTTAGATGTCTTCTCACCAAGGAGTCCTCCATATCCACATCCGACATCCAGAAACTCAACTTTGGCTGAAGTGTTGCCGTTTGCATCTTGAGTTTTGTCAATTGGTGAAGAGAAAAAAGCTGGATAGATTTGACTCCAGTCCATCTCATCTGGCTTCAGGGGGCTACAAAGTTAAAAGTAGAAAAATTAAAAACAAAATACAAATAATGGTCAAAGTATGCTGTTTTGAGAATGATGGAGATGCTGCTTTTGTGACACCACCATTTTCCCCCAACAATTACAACCAAGAAGACAACTTGCAATAAGTGCACTGCAATGTAATCGACCTACACTTATTAAAGTCCTTTCTGCAATCTATCTCTTTCATCAATGTTGGACGTTAATTCCTTTAGCAAAAGCTGGTCGTTAATTATTCAAGTTAATAAAATTACTATCAATTACTAAATACATTATTTACTGACTTTACTAACAAACAACAAAGGTTATGACATTACTCACGTGTGATGATTATCAACAATTCCAGCAGTAGGGCTATTTTAATATTTAGTAAAGTGTAGCAATTGATTGGGAAAGTTTCAATAATGATAGAGAACAAGTGATTGAACCTTTTTAGAGGACAAAAAAAGAAAAAAGGATTGCGATGGTGCTGGGGCCAATGATACAAAGTGGATTGGCCCTATTTATGGGGCTAGGCCATTTTACATGATATACATCACTTGTAACTTACTACTTTAAAGGATCATCATAATCATGCTGTTCCGCCCCATCTTGACAATCGTCCCAACTTGAGTGTTAAGGTTTGGGCATCCCAACTATAGTTGGGATCTCAGTATACACAAAGCACCCTCATAAATAAACTAAAATAAAAACGTAATAATACTAGTAAGTATAATCAACTATCATATAGAAGGACTAGGAAGTTTTTAAGACCTTTTTTCCTTGAGAATATTTGAGATTAATTAGAATTTCGGTTTTCCGAGAGAAGGGAAACTAAATGCGTAGGCCTGTATTTAGACTACTTTGTTCTGAGCATGTTGAGACTGAAAGCGTCACCTAGCATGAGCATGAGGCTGCTGTCAGAACTCTCTAAAAAAAAACATGATTTCCACTGCGTAGTGTCACAATCATCTACATCTACATCTATGCTGGTACTCAGCAAAGTCCACTTCTGGATGTAAAAGCTGAGGTGAAGACTAGGTGTGCGTGAAACAGGTGGAAAGTTGTGCTTGGCAAGGCTTGGTAAATAAGTGCAAGTAAAAAAACAAAACTAGTTAGAGCTAATGGGTGTAGACGTGTGACCTAAAGACGCCCACTGATGGAGCTCAGTCCGCGCAAAGTGCAAATAATGCAACGTTGCATTATACTGCAACTAGTATCACAATAATGCAACTTCCCGTGTAAAAGTAGAAAAATGCTTATTATGTTGAAAATAAGGTGTAATATTGTAAATGCTGATCACTTTATGGTCTGTGGTTATCATTAAACATCGTTATTGATTGTTTTATGATAGTTGGGTTGTAGGGGATGGGTGGGGTGGGGGAGGGGGTGTCACCTGGGGGCGGAGCTATTACTACACACTGAAGAATAACCGCCTTTCTAAAGGTTTGTTTACTTATTTTGTTAGCCACATATATTTAATTACTTTTTAAAATATTTATGTTCAGTTTTTGTTTGAAAAATATTTACATATAATAATTTCTGTTATTTTCATTAATTTTGCTAAAAAACATGCTTTCTCATAATGTTATTTTACTATTCTTTGTATTATTACAATGATGATTTAATCCACCAAAGTATTTTTCTTTTCTTCTTTCTACCTGATGTCGGACAGGTCTACCTACATGGATTACTGTATGTTGCCCATGTCCATTGACATACAGCTTGTAGTTGCAGTCACAAGACCACACTCAATCTGTTGCTCCCACATGTTTTTGTATCCCATTGAGCCCACCCCTGCTCCCTGGCAATTTTATCCTTGAATTTTCTAACCAGTTAGTTACTTTAATATAATTCCATCTGAAAACACTCGTTATTGCTAATTGGAGTGGGGAATGGGGTGTTATATTCAAGCCAATCGGGTGGGGCTTATTTCTCCGGTGATCTGCTTATGGTTGCATTAATATTGCATTAATATTTTTGAAACTTATTGTAAACTGAAACAGATTATTTAATTAAGAAAATACCTTTCTTTATTACAATCACACTTCTTTATTACAGTCAAACATCTTTATCGAAATATCTCAACTCAGAAAAAAAATAAAAATAAAAATAACGACTTTCAGATTTCAAAAGTTTACATTTTCTAGATTTAAAGAGTAGTAAATAGGGAAATAGTAATACAAAAATAACTTGTGTTTAAAGTAAAGCTATTTTTGACAAATTTGCTGACAGTGATTGAAATAATTTATATTCAAATGTGAAAAGGTACAAGCAGGTCACTTGATCTATGAAAAAGTAATAGAAGTAATAAGTTTTGTAAATTATGAAAAGACTTGTGATAAATGTGCCTTATTGATCAAATCAAGTTTCATTTGGCATCATAATTAATCAAGATTGCACAACCTAAATGAAACAAAGTGAAAAACATTTCTTGTAGATTGTGTCAAGTAAAAAAAAAAATAACATTAGGTAACTAATCAAAAAATCTGACAAACTTTAAATAACTTTATAATTATAAAGAAACAAGATTTTCACATCAAATGGAAGGCACACCAACTACATGTACATGTATGTATACAATGTTTACAGTTTCTAAAATGTTGCCATCATGTTCATAATGTTAAAAGGGGGCTTTTTAGTACACATCTTTCTGTTGATTGGAGCACTGGATAATTGGCGGTGTAAAGAGGATATGACAAAGTTTAGTTTGCAGCCCTAATTAATAAAGAATGCACAATTGAAATGTACAAAACAGTAAATATACATTATAAACTTAGGTTTAACTTGTGTAGTACGATAGCCCTGCCCCTCGCCTCATTAACAAGGATTGCACAATTCAAATAATTACTTTAATTTGATTTGTTGTTTTCAAAATAATTGCTGTACCTTCCTTTAAAAGAGTTTACATTTTTGTCAAGATCTACTTTTTCATATCAATCATGTCACTTGGATAGGCCAGTTGGGTACCTCATTTTCACCCTCCTCATCGGGGCGGGTGTCGGCTGTGCCAGCCAAGTCCATGTAATGTTTTACCGGTTGGCAAGTTTGGCTTGATGCTGACCTTTACTTGACTTCTTGTTGGAATGTGAATTTCCTTTGCCTGTGAGAATTAAAAAAAAAAAATGTGAATATAACTGGGGTTTTTTTTATTGTCGCTGTTTGATTTGGATTTTCCTTTCAACAATTGAAACATGTCACGGGAAGGCACCTTGCACCCCACTTAAAGTTTAGACGAGAGATATGCGGTCGGCTTACATGACAACCCCAGCCACCCCAATAAAATAGGCCAACTTGTTTGGGAGAAAACAGTTAAAGATAACACATTTGAAGCTAGATGATAAACATGTTTGTTTCATAATAACATTGACCACTTATTATAATAGTATAACCAAATGCAGTAACTTTGCAACTTACCGCAACGATGACTGATATTCTGTCTTGACCGTTGGCGATGCAACATTTTTTGCGGGCGTCAGCCGTGCCCGGGCCCGGGCGGCGTTTCCAACCACAACGGTCCTGTCGGACATAGCTCCAGTTCTTACCCAGTCGGTCACCGTTTTTTTCCTTTTTCTACATAGGTTCCCTTCTTTAAATGAAATACCCGTATACAAAAATGTGTTTACCCAATCCACTTCAGCAACGGAGCAAAGTGACTAAACTAGGCTTCCCGCCATCTGTTTCTGTCTCGCGCAATTTATGAATGAACTGGCACGTCAATACATTTATAAATCTAACTTTTTCAAAGTATATATGTTTGTACTTTTTAAACTTAAAATAATATCAAATATAGTGAATATGTACAATTTAATTTTTTTAAAAACTCTGAACGTATATTTCTTAAAGTATTAATTTTTTTAAATGATGTATAAATTAGTAATACTTGTCGAGGATACAGTCTTTCACTGTAAAATGGCGTCGCTGGTTTCTACTGACGGAAAGTGCGAAGTGATGGTTTTCAAAAGCCATTTGCGTGAAAACGCACAGATAACTTTTTGATTTGCACAGATGAAAAGTTAGGTAAGGAACTGTAGAACACTATTATATGATTTTAACTATTCCAACAAAGCCTTTTCCGATTCCCTTTTCGTGTTTGAATGCAAGAGTTGCAGTATACTGCAACTCTGAGGTAGTGCAATTCGTCAACGTTGCATTATACTGCTACTCAACGTTGCATTATAATGCAACGTTGCATTATTTGCACTTTGCGCGGACTGAGCTGTGATGACGTCTGCAGGTAGTGCATTCCAAAGTCTGACTGCTGTGGGCGTGAAGGAGAACTTGTAGATATACTTAGAGGAATGAGTTGTAAGGTAAGGAGCTGGTATTTTGCTGGGTGGTAGTTTCTGAGTCTAGTAATACTAGTATAGTAGTATCGGACATAGGGGAGAAGTATTGGTCTCTGCCAATTGCGATAAGCATGACAAGAGTAAAGACTGTAATCATATCAAAGAGTAAGGCAAAATGGTGTCACACAGTTAATCCACGCATGATCGATCACGGTGCCCTGTTGAACTCAGTACTCACGTACTGGTGTTATAGTACTATCTATAGTACTGTACTCAGTACAGAAAGATTTGTTTCGCTATTGTTTTTGCATTAGACATACCATCCCCGCCCCCAGATCTTAACATTCAACTTACGGTGGGTAATGTATAGATAACGCATACTTACTACTCAAATGAATGGTCGGAATGTGGGTTAGAATGAGCTCGTTGTCGATAATACTTTTTCTGTGGCATGGGGGCTGCCATCTTGAATCCTATTTGTACTGTTTCGATTGAGGGCGCCAAAGGTAGCCTATGGTCCTTTTCTAAACTATTGCATCTACTTTAGTTCAGGCTTTGTCCGTCAGTAGAAAGTTGCGTTTCTACTACGGGTTTCAACAGGCCGGCGGACGAAGCTGGAGTTGAAATTGTAATTTCGAAAAGGGTGAAGACTACGCGGGACGCCCACGCTAATGTTTTATAGCGCCCTCACTAGAAAGAGAGTATTGTGTGTGTGGCGGGAGTTGAAGAGATATAATACAGTCTCGCGAGTTGTCGTCTGGATTGAGTGGTTGGTACTTTTTATTTTTTGTTAAGTTTTAATATACATTTCACCTTTCTTGTCCGTAATTAATCTTCATTGTTTGCAGTCTCCCTTTTTAAGTATAAATTTCAGGCACGGTGATTAGTAAACGTTTGGTATATTTCATGATTTTGACAAACATTTTACACTAACAAAATTAACTTTTAAATGTTAGACTTACAATTACTAGTAGAGAGAGTACCCTGCATATGACCACAGAACTGGAGAGTGAACTCAAACTTGAAACTGCCAATATGGCCATAGAATTGTCCAATCAAACTGTCTCTGAGCATGTATGTGAGATTGACATACTTTAGAGTAGTCCTTTCCACTGACCTGATAATAAATGTTATGTAACAAACGCAATTTACTTCGGTAGCTCCGACGCCAGGGTTTTTACAATTTGATTTTTTTAGTTGTTGAGTACAGCATACAGACAGTGCCACTGCCAGACAGTAATTAGGTGGGTAGACTTATTCACCACCAAACACTTTCAATAGTCACTAAGGAACGTTACACCAGTTTTATTGACTGTCATTCCTCAACCAAACTGCCAAGCGGAAATGAGTAATAACGTAAACTTTGAAACAGTTTAAAAACAAGTGTACATGCAATGCATGTACATCATGTGAAGCTTAAATAATAAATATTTCTGTTAGTGTTATTTGTTTATTTTAAATGCAATTTAATGAATTGAATGATGACTGTATGAAGATACACTCCAGAGAAAAATTTCTTCCAGCAATTTCACTTAGCAAAAAGTTTAAATTGTGTTTGTGCAGACTGGATTATGATGCTATGGCCTATATCAATATGGGTAGCAAATGGAAATGATGAATTTTAGGAGCAGTTGAGTAATACATTTGTGGAGCAACCCTCTGTTCATCTGAAGAGAATGTGGCATGTATGAGTTATAATTTCAAACAGTCGAAACGTTCAATCTCCAGCTAGCTTCCACTTCTCGCTTTTAACATGTTTCTAATTCTAGTTACATAGCTGGTAGTCGTAATGTTCTGAGCTACATGTAGCATGCAATGCTGGGTAACACTAACATCCCTGTAATACCGACATTGACTTTGAGAGTGAGAGGCCACTTTCATTTAATTGCGATAATCGTAACACTCAATCCGTCCGACGATCGCATGGAGGGTTACACTAACAGTTATCGCAACTAACTTTCATTTTGCAAAGGGTATTTCCATTGGAAAATCTTAAAGTCTTTTGAAAGGGTACCAAGGCCAAGAGCAGTATCAGAGACTATGTCCTTTGTAGCCTCAGTGTAGTTCCAGGGCTGGGTTACATATCTCGTCACCAAGCAGTCCTCAACTACAACGCCACTCTATTTGAATAATGTACTTTTAAAATATTGCCCAGACCGAGTAAATCACACATTTCACAAGTGCATCCACAAAATGGCTTGATGTCATTTGGATGAGTTGCAATATTAAACAACATTGTTCTCCTGTAATCACCTGTGTTTTGTCAGACTGCAAAATAAGACCGACAAGTCTGGTTAAAATCTCCTGCACTTTCCTGCTTATCCTTATCCGTGAGCTTTAACACTAAGGTGAATTTCTGGCTGTGTATAGTTGATTAATATTTTGTTTTGGTTTATCTGAAAGTTTTACAGAATTACATGTATACTGTTTTTTGTCTCTTATAGTATCCAGATTTCCTAGATGACAATGGCCAGTGCAGTGCAGCAGACATCTAGCGGCACACATGATGAAATCACAGAGTATGACTCAGATGCCACCACAGTTAATGATGATGATTCTTACACTAGTGACACAGGTTTAGAGGATGAAGACACAGAATTTTACCCAGGAAATTATGGTAGAGGAATTATTCATCAAATAAGGTCTGGTGTGCCATCAAGTAGAACAGCATCACCCGTAGAACTTGGCCAGCAATCAGGAACTAGAGTTTTCCAGTCCCTGCCACTTGCAGAGGAAGACACGCAGCTCTATGTGTCACAGCCATCGCTTCTCCTTAATCCTCTACGGAGATCAAACGAACAAAGAATTGATGATGGTAGAACAGTTCAGAATGAGACAGTCGGCCAACTACATGTAGGTTCAGAATCCCACCAATCAGAGGAACTAAGAGTAAGAACTGTAGATGGACCAGGTGCAGCAGCACGATCAATAGTCAGTAGCAGTCAAGAAGATGAAAACAGTGAATCAATTCTAAACTTTCATCTACCACAAACATCAACTAGCCAATCAGCACATAGACCCACAGAGGGTCCATTAACAAGTAGCCAATCACGTCTTCAAATTCCTTTGCCAGATGTCCGATCAAATTTGTCTCAAAGCAACCAGTCACAACTCTCCATTTCAAGAAATGCCAATCAAACAAACCAATCAGAACCACAGGATTATGAAGAAGCCTCAGAGGTGATACACGCTCCTAATCATCGCAACCGAATAGTTTTAGATTCCCTCGATGAAAACGATGAAAGACCACACCCGGCAACCATTGATCTATCACATTTACTAGCCAACCAAGCAGATGCTGTTGTTGTCCTAGCACCACGCCCAGCACGTCGTCGAATCGCAGAAATTGTTATTGATCATGATGATGCAACTGACTCTGACACCATTGATCTTGCAACTGACGAGGAACCTATGGAAGTGGAAGAAATGACAACATCTTCTGGACGACCTTCTACATCTACAGCAACTCTGTCAGGACCAAGCACTTCAACAAACCAAAAGAGCATCGCGGCAGACTCTAAAAGTGGTGGAGATTATAAAAGTGATGATGAAGAAGCGGTAAGTCTAATAATGGTCTTTAAATTTTGTAACCGTCAGTTTCCATAAACGTGGTGCTTGACTGTTTCTGTTTCATTCCTTAAGCAATCTCAGCTCCCGGCAAAGTATATAGCCTCTAGATGCTGCCAAGTGGCTGGTGACTCACACTAAATCAATCACAGGAACCATCTCTGCCATTACAGGTACCCAAGTACTCCTGGGTGAAGAGGAGCAATAATAGTAGAGTGTCTTGTCCAAGGAAAGAAGTGTCATGACTGGGGTTTGAACCCACACTTCGGTGAAATGACTGCTAGTGCTAGGCCATGACACATACATGTACCAGACCTTTGTTGGTTCTTACATGGTGATCCCTTGCTACACTGATATTGACAAAGATTTTAACAGAATACATGTGGGGAGAAAGCCAACATACATGTGTGTACTGTACATGCTGTAAGGCTGTTAATCGGGAGGTTAGGCCTATTGGTTCAAATCCCACTCTTAAGCCGTGTTCGCATTGGACTTATTTTGGGTAAACTAACCGAGCAAATGGATAACTTGACCATTTTAAGTCCAATGCAGACAGCCCAGGAAGTTTCCCTCCCATACCCGACCCAAATGGGTAGTTTAACCCGCCCACTTCTGCCCGGTTAAATTGACCAGGTCAGTTTAACCGAGCCGAAAAGTCCAATGTGAACGTGATCTGGGTAAAAACCGATCGGTTGCACTCATTTCATTCACTGTCATGCACCCCAGTCAAAGGTCCCTGCGATAGCACCCTCTTGTGTTTGTCTTAAGTTAGTCGGTTAGTTTCACCAGTCGTGTCGGTAAGTTTACCCACGTCCTTAATCCAAGTGCGGACACTGGTAAGTTTCACCTATTGGAATGTTAATCACGTTCTCGGTAAAAAATTAATCCAATGCGAACACGGCTTAACTCAGTTTTTCTTTGTTCAACCCCAACTTATTTCTTCTTAAAGGATGAAGAATTTTTGGACGGTGATCTAATTTAAGAATTTTGTGTCTGCCTGGTGAAGAACTTTTGCTATTACTAATAGCAAAAGTTCTTCTTATTATTTTCTTGGAAATCATAGGCCTATTCTTTGATCAGTTTCTCTAGTTCAGAGGATATTGTTTCCAAAAGTTCCTAGAAATCTAAAATGGAGTTAATGAACGGTGAAAGGTTTTAAAATGTTTAACAGTTGTCATAAATGTTTCCCCGAGCACTCGGCGGTTCTTATTTCAGTTTGCCAAATCAAAATAAGTATTTTGATATCTGCGCTGGTTTTAATACAAGAAATGGCGATGGTACTGGTTTTTCAAAAATATTTTTGATGTATTTTAAAATTTGTTTATAATGTTGTTTTGATTTCAGCAAATGTGTATAATTTGCTATGAGCATTGGACAAATTCAGGAGAGCATCGTCTAGCTTCACTGAAGTGTGGACATCTCTTTGGCAAGAGGTACAGTGTAGTTGAAATTCTTTAAAAAAATAGTTAGGTGCCTGACATTTCGACCCCAGCAGAGGCTAAATCTAGTTGAAACTCTATTTAGTTGAACTTCCGTGATATCTAACCATGTACTGGCATGTTTTGTTTGATGCTGTTGGACTGAGGACTGAACTACATCTGTTGTAAACTGAATGCTTTGACTACTTCACGTCAGATAGCGTGTATGCAGCCAAATTGTTCTTGTCTGGTTTTTGGCCTATGGCAGATCTCAATTTTTAAAGTCAGTTGGACAACTGATGTGTACTGGACATTCCTTTGTGTAGCGTGCACAGGCATGCACCTACTTTGGTCTGCTTTATTTCACCCATACAGAGGGACAGAAAATACTGGAAATCATGCTCATAAAGTCCCTTTATGCCCCTTTTTCCATAGTAAAGGACACTTCTATGAGAGAAATGTAGGGGAAACCAAGATAATAAGCAGGGGCATGGAAACAATTGCCTCTGTCATGTCTGTTGCCTCCAAGGTGTCACTGTACCTCATTGTACCTTCAGCATGCAAGCCTCCAAATCATTCTAACCTCACAATCATTTATTTTTCCAGCTGTATAGAGAAATGGCTGAAGTCATCTCCAAAGTGTCCTCAATGTAATACCAAAGCCAAGAAGTCTGATATTAGAGTCATCTTTGCTGGCAAATCACTTAAGACGCTAGACACCACAGAGAGAGACAGAGCTCTTGAAGACCTCAGAAAAGAGAAGGTTTGTTCAAATTTATCAGTTGAAAATTTGTGAAATGTTCAGTAAGGGAGCATCACAAAAAGTCAGGCATGCTGTAGGCAGGAAGGAATGTTTCCATGGGCATACATCCGCAATCCAGTGGATTGCAAAAACTGAGCTATGACGTCAAAATGCGTTTTGCATTCGCATTCACAGGAAGTATGAAATGGGCTTTACTGGGTGTTAATACGGGCGTTTTCCAATACACTGCGCCCTCTAGAGTTTGCACATAAGAGGCCATTTTCACATTGTACCATGTGAAAAAAGGTTGACAAGAGTTTGGATGTATACTGCAGAGCACCTTTCGCATTGCCTGGTTGTGGTCCGTTTGTAGTGTGCATGCAGTCAACGGTTAGACAATAATGTACAGGTAGCAGATTACAGGATATTTGCATTTGGCATAAAGTGTTTTGGGGAGATGCTGGTAATTTTGAGAGTTTTTGGCCAGTTGACTTAACATTGAGTTCAAAATGACAACATCATCCCAAATCACACCTGGTTAAAAATCTCATCACCTAAGCCCCTTTCTATTTTTGCTATTGTAGGAAGTAAGAAGGAAAGCTGAGATTGAAATGGCACAGGCTAATCTGAGATATAGGCTGGCTGTAGAAGAGATGAACCGACTGAAAGGTCAGCTCAAATCACAAGAGGATCGTATGAGAAGGTAATTCCACTGAGGGCAGGAGTAATCCTGGTTGAACAATCAGCCAGTCAACAAGGGCCATAAATCACTACTGATTGTAGGAGGATACTGGTTGTACAATTAGTCGGGTGAACAAGGGCCATAAATCACTACTGATTGTAGGAGGATACTGGTTGTACAATTAGTCGGGTGAACAAGGGCCATAAATCCTGTGAGTGTGGAATGCAGAGTCTATTTTTTGGATCAGAGGCCGAGGACCGATTGAATCGTCTTGTCCCCTGTCCTCCTGAAACCTCATCTCAAATATATCAGATTGTTTGTAGAAGAAATGTTTCAATTTGTTATGCCCCAGTGTTTATGGCAGTGGATGCTTGCTCCCCAGCACTATTTAAACCCTTGGAAGTTAATAAATTGGGTCTTACAATTCATAAACTTCTTTCTTAAAGCGCCTTGAGCATCTTGTTGGTAGATACGTGCGCTCGATAAGAATTGCTATACATGTGTTATTATTCTTATTATCATTAAAGTGTACTTATTTACAACGTGTTGAACGTTGGTAGTACTGAATTAATTTTTTAATGAGCAAACAACGGACCTTTGCTCAACACATGGAATAACAAACTATGGACACTGCAAAAGGATTGGTCTGACAGATTAAAGCCTACATGCGTTTAGCTTTTGAATACAGCAGGTTCCAATGGAATCTGTTGGCGTGGCGCATATTTTATAATTGGTTATGCAATCAGTCATGTGAGTGAAAAGCACCTTAGGGCTTCAAAGGTCATGGCCTCAGTCCCCTTAAAGTTCAGCCTACTGTTCAAATGAGTTTCTTTTCTCTTAACCAGCTCATCATCGAAATCATCGTCGTCCGTTCAATCACAACCTTCAATCAGTCAACGTAATAATGGCATGAATCAAGTTAAGGGACAGTACGTCTTGGACAAAACCATACAAATATCACAGGTAGTCCTTTCAACCTTTCATTAGGTACCATTAATGCATAGCTGCCATGTATTTACAAACAAGTTGTATAAATTGCAAATTTATCAATGTTTTACAAAAATACGTTTTAATCAATTAATGTTACAATTTTATGAATTTCTACCTAAAAAACTAACAAAAAGAATGTATACAATGTAGATAATTTTCCTTTCATAAATTAAGTTGTGTGCAGAAACGTTACCGATAACTACAGAATGAAAATAACTTTATACTCTTTCAAAAACCAATGATGCAGTATAAAAAACACAAGAAGTTAAATTAGTCTTATACTAAAATGACAATTTTTACCTTACATGTAAATATCATTAAAACATTTCAAAGTATATTGACTTTGTACGCTATATCTTGCTTTACACTTTTTGTACATAATTTGCTATTTTTTCCACTTGGGATCTCCTGTAAATTGTTAAATGTGACTTTGATTTCAGAATGGCAACTGTCGTGTGATGTCTTTTGATTCATTTAACAATGCGCTAGTTGTATCAATGCCATCACCAAATCAACTCTTCCCTGGATTTGGAGTTAAAAAGGTAAGAGCCTTCAACTTTACACTTTGGACCTAGCACCTTACATTATTATCACTCCCGTTTGTCGGGCCCTTAAGCATGCCTTAATCAGCTCAACAACTCCTCTTAAGAGTATGTAGCATCAGTGTGTCGTGGCTGAGAGTTCTGGAGCAAGATGGCCAAGTCATCAGAGTGGGGGTTCAAATCCCGGTGAGGACACTTGTGTCCTTGGGCAAGGCACTTAGCTATAATTGCTTCTCATCAGCCAGGAGTAAACGGCTACCTGAGTGGGTAGAGATCATTGATGTGACTGATTAGCAGCCTGTGTGCCCTTTTGGCTGCAGGTGCTGCATGCTCCAAAGGAGTTGAGATGGTTTTAGGAACTCTTAAGCTCAAAGACATGAACAGCTTTTTTGGACATGCAAATGGAAGCTGGGTCAACTCGCTTTTGTACCATAAGCTTTGAATATATTTTTGGGGTATGAGGTAAAAACCAAGTGACATGTTATTAGTCCCCGACATGTCATTGTGTAGCGTGCACAGGCATGCACTCCCCATGCTACACTTCAGTTCCCTCCTAGCAGATTCAGACCCACACTCTTTATCAACTTTGGTTATGAAGAATGGAGGCAAACTCAAACACAACAAACTGCTATTTCTGGACTGAGCTCACATACACTCGCATCCATTGAGATCGTATGAGTTTGTCATTCAGTGCTCACTCAAAGGTGACTGTTCATGGCATGAATTTGTCTGTCACTCAGTGAGGAGAGTGTGCCTTCGAAACAATCTTATCAGATTCAATATATTTTAAATAAGGAAATAAAAGAGTAAGTAAGGAGGTGTTAAACAGACGTTTAAAACTGACAGGGTCTGGGCCGTGTGATAAAGGGTCAAGCCAGAGGCGAGTTCCTTTATCCCACTGCCATGACCCTGCTATTTAAACATTAAGGTGCATATTTTGATGAGAAAGTGTACTGGGTTTGTTTACGTGCAGTACACAACACACAGAACCTACAGCTTTATGTCCCATATGAAGGACGAATCAATAATGGCTTTAATAAGTGAATACTTAGAGACAATAGTGTCAAGACCGGGATTTGAACTTACACTCTGCTTATCAGAAACACCAGAGCTTGAGTCCAGTGCGCTTGATGGATGAGCCACATATAAGAACTACTGTTAGGATTATTATTATACTGTTTATTTCCCATACTTCATATCACAGGTTAGTGCAGCTGACCACCGCTGCACACAATACGTCCCAATTCACACCTCTGTCATCCGAGCCTTAACATTCAATGGAAGAAATGATGGCCTTATGCTGACTGGATCCATCGATAAGACGCTGAAAATGACCAGTCTCGTCAGTAACACCGTGGTGCAAACGTAACTATTTTTTGTATTTTAATAATACTAGTTGTGTTTTAAGTCCTACACCGATGTGTCTTAACCCTCCTACTGATACACCATTCAAAACCATTCAAAATTCACTAACTTTTACAACCCCATTGTTTTTGTACACACATGGCAGTACCATTTGAGCAGTGTTGATGATAAGCTGTACTACTACTCAAAACCATTCAGATGGTTTTGAGCTGTGCATACACTGTACCTGTGTGCATTACCATAGCCGAATGGTTTCAGATGGTCAGCAAGCTGTTAAACAAATCCTGTAGTGTCTATGACTTAGTGTATGGTAACCTCGTAGCCAGGGGCAGATCTCTCAACCCCACACCGCCTGGTATCACTCAAAGTCATGACATAGTGGGATCCTTGATGCACCACTTACAACAATCCTCATAGGATTCTGTACCAGCTGCACCACCATTCAAAACCATCTGTGTGCACAGTTATCATACCATTCAAAACCATTCACTTGAATGGTTTCAAATGGTGTATCAACTTGTTTCAAAAAGGCACCGATTGTAGGAGGGTTAAGGACTGTATACTCAGTAGTCAGTACCTTTCATCCCTAGGCATATTTCAGGACTGTGAGGTGCAATGTCTCACACCTGGATCTTTTCAGAACTTACACTTCTTCCGAGAAGAAAAATTGCAAAAATATTTCTGGTCAGATACAAGTTTTAAGTACAAGGATACCACCATAATCAGAGCCTAAGAGTTTGGGTGTTAACTGACTATCCTACATGGATGGTGTAGGATTTTGAAAGAGTGAGGAAGGATCCTAGTGAATCACTCCAGGAAGATAGGGTAAAGAACATTCAGAGATGTACGTGAGCATTGAACCAATTGAATCCGACATTCTCATGATGATGACCAAAGCTAACTGTTTGAAATATTGAGTAGAGCTCTAGTTCTTCTATAAACAACACATGGGCGTGTTTTGGCTGAGCAGCCTAGTGAATCCCAGTCGCGACATTTGTGTCCTTGAGCAAAGCATTTAACCATCAATGTTTCTCTTAACCCAGGGTATAAATGGGACCAAAGAGGGCTCAGACAGTATTGTGTTGGCTTATTGCATTGCTAGGTAAAGTGGAGGTTTTAGTTGAAATATGAAGCTTGACATTTGAACTTTGGGGTTTGAACCTCTGATGTTGAAATTGAATTTTTCAGATATAAAACAGAGGCACCGGTGTGGAGTTGTACCTGGAATATATCAGATGTGAATTACGTATATGCTGGTCTTCAGAATGGATCCATCCTAGTGTATGATACAAGACAGACAGCAAACGAGGTACACAAGCTGTCTCTTGATAATTCCCGTTGTCCCATCGTGGCGTTGAGTTATGTACCTAAAGCTGCAGATGCATCACTTGGGTAAGTCTGAATAATGGAAAAGCCTTCATGCTTTGGCAAGTCACAACTGCAACTGCGCCCAGAAGTCTTCCACTTTAAAACCCATGGATTAAACCACAAAGGAAATTGATTGAAAAAAGATATTGATACCTCAGATGGTAGAGCACTGGCATGATAATTATGAGGTCCCAGGTTCAAATCCAGCTCTAATCAAATTGTTTTTTTCAACCCCCAAACACTTTAAAATGTTAGTATACAATGTTAACAAATTGGACCCAATTTCATGCTGCTGCCTACCATTGGATCTTATACTTGCGGCGCTCTGTAAAGCATGTGATTCTTAGATGGTAAGGGGGTGAAAATGCAGAATTTGGTGGTAAGGACAGCACAATTACCATGCAATGAAGACCGGCTCCTTACACTGCTATTGCCTTACAATGTTTATATTCATATGTCACTGATGAGAAACTCAAAAGCCTTCCTTACTTCCCCTCTTCATCAGCTGTAGTGGCTTACTAATGGCATCTCTTGGTGGTATGTCATTTTGGGAACAAGTGTCTGAGCTGGAATTCAAACCTCATCTTCTGCAAGCGGATGGTATCTGCACTTCACTCAGTTTTAATAGTAAGAGTCGGCATTGTTTAGCATCGTTCAGACCCAACAAGAACCATACTATGACAAGACATGTGGTAAGTGTGTGTTTTACCAATACACTGATGTGTGCAAAGCACTGTATACTTGGTACTTTCCCTAGTCCTGTGAAATACAAGTCAATGCACTTGCATATTACTCGGGTGGGATTGGATTCCACAACTTTCGCCATTTGAGAGCAGATGTCTTGCCGCTTGACCATCGAGCTTGTCCTGGTAGCTAGAGGGAGTTCAATTCCTACGATTTAGCTGGGGGTACCACATTGTTTATTTCATGTGTATGCTGGGTTACACGAAGTGCGGAGACTGTTCTCTGACAGTAACCAATATTGTCCGCATGTTTTAAATTAAACTAGATTGTAGGATTAAGGGATCATGCACCACCAGGTAAGGGCCTCCAAAGAGATTAAGTATGTGGCAAAAAGCTATTGGAAGGGTTCTCCCCATGCACAAGCTATGGTATAGTGGTGTATGGTATCAGGCCGATATGCAGGAATTGCATGCTGATGCAAATGAAAAAAGAAAAGTAATTTATACTTAATACTTTTTTATTTATTATTTTTGATCAAATTCTTAACACAAGAATCACAAGTATCATAAAGATAAAACCATTTTGAATGCCCCAGATTGCACAGTGAGGTTTTTAAAACCCAAAGATAAACAGTAACCAATGTGGTCAGCATGCTTTAAACATCTTTGGTCACATCTTGGCATAAAGCTAAAGCGTACAGTATTAGGGCTTACCAAAGAATTCTCTGTTATGATGCCCCGTAATGTGTGTATTGTTATGGGCCGCAGTAGGGTGTAAGCGCAGAATTCCACTGTAAGCAGTATCTTGAACCTGGGCCCTGATTGGGTGGGGGAACCAGGTTGGATAGACTGGTGGAACATCCATGTATGTTGAACAGACAGAGGCTGGCTCCAGACCTTTGATGAGGAAGATGTATGATGAGACATTGGCTGGGCTTTGTTGATAAGTGGGTACTTCATTTTGTTTGCAATTGTTCCTTTAATTATTGTAGATGTGTGACCTAAAGTATGAGAATGGACAAGCTGCATCTAGCAGGGTGGTAGCCTGTCATCCAGTCCAGACCTTCTATGGCGGTCCAACAATGAAGGTGTTATCTCGTTCAGCATTGTACCAAAGCCCTTGCCAATCAGATCAGCTCTTTGCATGCTCTGGAGATGAGGCTACCACATCAGTAAGTACACTCAACTTGAATCATCAATTTGATCACAGTGCATTACTCCATTAGCATTTTGTAGGCTTAGTGGACACTATAGGAGTGCATTGTTTGGTTTAGATGTGTACAAACAAATGAACCCAGTCCCTCTAGTGCCCTAGGAATGTGTCTACCAAATCTAAAATTGGCTGATTGGTTTTTGTAGACTAAATTCATGAAATAAGTTCATAAGACTAGTAAAATTTCAATTAGTCATCCTCAAACTGAGGCTCCTTTGGTCAGTTGGTGGCACTGTTCACTATTCCGGCCACAAGGTGGTGGTCTGGCCAGTTGTATGAGGTTTAGAGATTTTGGAAGTTATGCAATTTTGGATAAAAAGGTTGATAAGTTTAGACGCTGGATCTGGTAAAGCAATATGGATAAGAAAATGACGCTCAACTATAATCAGATTAGAGAGGATATGAACTGTCACATTATATGGGACCCCCTCTTACCCCAAGCCCTGCCACCAACTGACAGGAGGCTTTGACAAGTCAATACATTAAAAACAAATTGGAAGTTCTGGGATGTGCTTTCAGAAAACACATTTGAAAGTAGAGTAAAATAATTCCAATCCTCTAGTTTCAAATAAACACACCATACAATCAACCTGTGATCATTTCTGTGATTATGCTTGTTTGTTTATTTGTTTTTGTGTGTGCATGTTCATATTGCGGCAATTGAAGTAAGCACTGTATAAGTGGGGTCTTCCGATTCTACATGTATTTTATTGACTCAGACAGTTTTAGATTGAAATATTTCTGTGGAAGATTGCTACTGCAAATTGCTACTTTTTGTTATGAAATTTGCAATTTAATTTGAGTACAATGAAGGCATATACTGTGCATGTTTAAAGCCAACTTCCTAAAATGTATTTTAGTCACAACTTGAACTTTCTCAAAGGTCATTATATTTCCTCAGTCCTTCAGAATCCTTTATTTCGGCACAGAGGATACAGAAGGGTAGATAGATAGATAAATGGTTTATTTATTATTTGAAAATACAAAAAAGACATCACAATCAGAAGATTGAATTGCGTCTAAATTTACATTAAATCAATTAAAAATTCATTAGAAAATTACAACAACAAATTTAAACAATACAAAGCAATTAAGGAAATAGACTTTTAAAAGGCACAAGACTGAATACACTTGTCAAAAAAGGGAGAAAGAGACATCAAGGGTGATCAAAGGGAAAGGCAAGACAAGCAGGGAAGTAAAAAACCATGACAATTAAAAAGCCATTCTGGATGTGATTGCAGTCATAAAAAAACAAGGTTTAGGAGTGTTAAGGTTTTGACCATTATTGTCTATCTTTCATTTAATGTTGTAATTTCCTCATGAACTCTTAACGGACTGGTTGTAAATGTTGACACAATTCAATTCTTGTGGTTGATTCTTTGTTATTTGAAATAACAAGTCACAACCCCTTAGGAGGATCCCTCTCCAGTCGCTTCCCAGGTGGTTTCATAAATCTGGGTGTAATCCTTGCCTATACGATAGTTACAGGTCAAATGGCTTCTGACTGGCACCCCCAAACATAGATATTGACAAAAATAATAGAAACACTGCCAACATCAGGTTGTAGAAAGCTCAGTTGGTAGAGCGCCAGCATGTCAATCCTGAGGTTGCATGTTTAGCCCCTCTCTAGTCGATCCTTATTTGCTCAACCTCAAATTAATTCAATCTGATGATGACTTTTTAAATTTGAAATAAATAAACCTTTATTTCCATAGGCCTTGATTTGGGACACAACAACCGGATTCCAGGTCCAGAAACTGAAGATAAACTCAGCCGTTCTAGATGTATGTCCCGTCCAGTACAACTTACACAATCTACTTGCTGCTCTGACTGACAAGCAAGTCAAACTGTACTCATGGCAAGCAAGTAAATAAGGTATTTATTAGTGTAGGGTACTTTGTATATTGTTTTGATGACAGCATGGTGCTAGAAATACAAGGAGACACATCGAAAGACCATTTGCATTTGGGGAATACTATACAAAAGTAATTGAACCATCAGCTGATCACTGCAGATTTAAGACCCTTGAGATGGCTTTCCACACTAAAACTATTTATTATAGGAGTGAAGAGTTTTGCTAAACTTGAGTCTAATGAAGTCATGTGTTATATTTGACAGGATAGTCAAAAGGTCCTATCATCTCCTGTGGAGAAAAATCAAGTCAAAATGTAGAAATGTCTTTAGTTTTCATAATGTTACAATACCGATGTGGAGCATCATCAAGATAATGGATATGGATATTTTTTGAATACAGCACTTCCCTTCTGACCATTGTTACTGTATATTTTAAAATGGCCATTTGCTTTTATACAGCGGCATATGACTTTAAACCTTTGATTGGCCACTCATTTGGTCTCCTTGTATTTCTACCGCCATGATGACAGCAAACCCTGTGAACCAAATTGTCTTAAATTGTAATATAAGTTTGACCATACAGTGTAGCTGTCCTATAAGTTTGACCATAGCTGGCCTATAAGTTGACCATAGCTGTCCTATAAGTTGACCATAGCTGTCCTATAAGTTTGACCATAGCTGTCCTATAAGTTTGACCATAGCTGTCCTATAAGTTTGACCATAGCTGTCCCATAAGTCTGACCATAGCTGGTCTATAAGTTGACCATAGCTGTCCTATAAGTTTGACCATAGCTGTCCTATAGGTTTGACCATAGCTGTCCTATAAGTTTGACCATAGCTGTCCTATAAGTTTGACCATAGCTGTCCCATAAGTCTGACCATAGCTGGTCTATAAGTTGACCATAGCTGTCCTATAAGTTTGACCATAGCTGTCCTACAAGTTTGACCATAGCTGTCCTATAAGTCTGACCATAGCTGGCCTATAAGTTTGACCATAGCTGTCCTACAAGTTTGACCATAGCTGTCCTATAAGTTTGACCATAGCTGGCCTATAAGTTTGACCATAGCTGTCCTACAAGTTTGGCCATAGCTGTCCTATAAGTTTGACCACAGCTGTCCTATAAGTCTGACCATAGCTGGCCTATAAGTTGACCATAGCTGTCCTATAAGTTTGACCATAGCTGTCCTATAAGTCTGACCATAGCTGGCCTATAAGTTTGACCATAGCTGTCCTACAAGTTTGACCATAGCTGTCCTATAAGTTTGACCATAGCTGGCCTATAAGTTTGACCATAGCTGTCCTACAAGTTTGGCCATAGCTGTCCTATAAGTTTGACCACAGCTGTCCTATAAGTCTGACCATAGCTGGCCTATAAGTTGACCATAGCTGTCCTATAAGTTTGACCATAGCTGTCCTATAAGTCTGACCATAGCTGTCCTATAAGTTTGACCATAGCTGTCCTATGATCTTGTCAGGATTCCTATTTGATTTTAGGATGAATTCAAAGTTTGCCAGCACAATGTCTTGAAAGCCAGTTAAACATACCACCAAGGAATTAAAGAAGAGGCCCACTTGTTACCCAAACCTATTTAAATCTTTCTGCAAATATACCTCAAAAGGGACTAGAGCAGTAACCCATAGTACTGTAGATACCTGTGTAAAGAAGATTCAATTGTATCAAGCGGCTGCTCGCTATATGCCCTTTTGTAACCCACCGGAACAGTCAAACTTTTGTAACTAGCGTTGAATATTACCAAAAGCTTCTAAATCAGGAAATTACAAATTCAAAATGAGGTCATACATGATACTCCATGGAGGCAATGAGGGCATTTCTGTTACCCCAGGTCTTTCACTTGGTGCCCCTTGAAATGTTCCAAAATAGCAATGTACATATTCCTCATAGAGGGGCCCTTTCTACCAAGGAGAAAATGCCTTTATGCCCTCGTAATCGCAAAACAACGGAGCATCAGGCCTGTGAGGTACTTAGGTTTCACATAAATGCGTAAACTTAAAGTTTGTTTTTTGCAACATGGATGCATTGGTGCTGAATCTGATCATCAAACTGACAGGGAACATACATGTACTCTGACCCCATTGATTTGAATAATACACAAACAGGGAATCTCATTAACCAAGATTAACACAGAGTGCTCAACTTACAAATCATTTCACCAAATATCAAACAAGTTATTGTTAGCAGTATTGTATTTATTTTTGTTTTAATTTATTTTTATTTTTGTTGTTTGAATAATTTATTGCTGTTGTTATATTTTTATGTTTATTTCCATTATAATGATTCTTTTTCATTTGTATTAATTTTTTGTGAATAAAAAATTCAAGTAGTAAACCAAATTTGACTGGCACCCATGAACCAAGGTATTGACAAAATAGGGAGACCACCAACTTTAAAGCTAGATAGCTCAGTTGGTAGAGCGCTGGCATGTTAATCCGTCGTCAGTCGAAGGTTCAAGTCCCGCTCTTGTCAATTTTTCTCTGTTCAACCCCACATTATGAAATTATTAATTTACAAGTTCATTAGGTTTGTTCATCATCTTCATTTATCTTTGTTTCTTTTGTTACACCTTAAATATATTTCACACTTTCAATTTATTTCTATTTGTAAAATTGTATTGAACATGCTTCTCTGCTATTAATTGTTAATGACGATAAGATTAATATTCAAACCTCAGGAATCCCTCAGAAAAAGGGAACAGAATTATTGAATTGCTACAAATCTGTGACAGGGAGGTGAGGGTTTCCACAATAGTTTGAAAAGTGCAACCCATGTTTTTAAGTTACACCTGTGTACATGAATGTAGCTGTAAGATACACATGGGTAGGACTTTAACTTTGATTTGACACTTATCAAATAATGTCAAGTGTGAATATTTTGGAGTAAGAAATAAATTATATTCTACTTAATTTTATGTTGTTTTGTTACCCCTTTATTTTATTTTGCTTGTTTTAAGTTTCACACATCCTTTCGTAGACCATGGTTTTAAAAGAGATAAAAAGTTGATACTTTGGAGCTTTAGGTGGCAGCAAACATCCCAGGTAATATTCCATTTTGTAGGTAGTTCTGAGCATTCATATTTGAGATTTACTTGGTAAGTCTGCTGCCACCTAGCGTCCACAAAATTCTCATGCAGCACTTCCAGCACAAATATACCCCGTTTTATACACTAATAAGTTACATATGTTTATTCCCATGTATTTACAACACCCCAAGTATAATGCAAAAAATACAAATTTGAAGGCTAACTCATTTCCCTTTCACATAACACAAAAGAACTGAGCACAACACATGCAAAAGTTAAGAGGTTAAAGTTTACCGCGCCTGCTCCGTTACACAAATCCGTTTCACAACAGTTGACGCAAACCTCATGCTGAACATATGTTGCCGGATTCGTAATTGGGTAACAGTGGTCGATACATTGGGATCCACACTTGCGGGATACAGACTGCAAGTAATCGGGGTTGTCTTTGAACTTAGGCCCAAGGGTGACTTCTGTTTTCTGTGGGAAAAACAACGTTTTCACAATTTAGGAGGGAAGTAACAATTTTGTTGTCAAAACTGCGCATGCTCAGAGGGATTAGCGGCTTTACTGTTTATGACGATGAGACGGCCATAGGAAACTCAAACAACATTGTACATGTATACAATATTGTGTGCCTGGCCACTTCCTTGCATTGTTAGCAGGTATTATAAAAATATTTCCGAATTTTAATTGAACTTTTTTGTAAGTTTTTTGTTTGCCTGCTTGAGAAAAAAGCTCCTTGGAATTTATAACTCCAGAATTTACAAAAAGTACAAATGCCATCGAAACTCGTGAAGTGTTGATCCGGTTTCAGATCTTTTGTCGGCAATGGCCCACACCCTCCATTTCAATGCAATTAAAAAATCGTGCGTCTACAAAACTTTATTTCTGAAATAAGGAGCTTCAAGCTAACTTATGCTTGGCTGATTATCAAAGTTTAGGAAAATGCAAGCGAAATAAAGCTGATATAAACATGCACAAAAGCCGTTACAAATTAATTGAAAAAAAAAAAATTAAACGTAACCACCAGAAGAACGTTTCAAATGTTGGTCTAGGTGTTGTTATTGACAACTAAATACATTTCTCTTAAAAAAAAAGAAAGGGGCGATCAAATTATTGTTTTTTCCCCCAACAGCCCAGCCGTCTGCATAAAATGAACAACTTTCTTCGTGGGTGTTCTTTTGTTTTTGTTTTTGTTTACATGGTAATGGAAGTAAATGAATAAAGTAGACAGACTTACAATGCAATATTTATCACACGTTGCGTCGGTATAAGACACGTTACCAGTCACCGCAGTGCTATCCACTCCCGCTGTCACCATTCCACAATAACCAGTTCCCAATTCATCAACACTGTCACATATATGACAACTGAGGGCGCTGCAGTCCTGCATCCCATGGGCAAAAATTCAAAATTAATAGTTGTCTTTTTCAGGCAATACGCATATGTATAGCCTCTCTGTAGCTTTCCCCAAACCTACTAGCTACCGACGTGTGTAGGAGTGCATTGTCATGCGAACTGCACAGTAAAGGGAGAATTTTTCAATTATTTGTAAAGTAAAAGAAGTTACATCTTCTAGAATTCAAAATAACAATCTGACACATTTTAATAATAATAATATATTGTATTTGTATAGCGCCTACTGCAGGCCAGCCTCTAAGCGCTTAACATTCAGTATTTCCTGCAAGGTATTTGGGGCTACGTTTGAAGTATGAGACCTACTCCTTTACATAGCACCTTGTAATGGTTTACAAGGTGCTGTGGCGCAATATGCAGCCGATCAAACCAGGAACACCGGGGCGGACCCCTTCTCTTTTCGATAAGTGCACTGGGTTCTTTTTCGTGCGTTACACAACACACGGGACCAACGGCTTTACGTCCCATCCGAAGGACGAAGCAATCATGGTTAAGTGTCTTGCTTAAGGACACAAGTGTCACGACCAGGGCTCGAACCCACACTCTGCTGATCAGAAACACCAGAGCTTGAGTCCAATGTGGTTGCGCTTTGCAGAAAACTTAAACACAGCAACTGTTTGTGTTATCGGGAATCTTGTACGTGATGCTGTTTAAACCGGCTGTGGCAATCGAATTAAGCAACGGTCATTGGTGGGCCATTAAATGCCATTTGTCACCATTTTTTTCAGGCGCCCAGAACATTCATGAGTTTCTTGTACGAGCTTTTGTAAGCAGTGAGCCTTCATTGAACTAAATAATTTTGTAATCAGATGACAGCTTCATCTGTAAAAGTCCTCGATGATGCATTTTTCGAGAGGACTTTTTAAAGGAAAAGCTGTTAGCAAGCTTTCTCAATTCAAGTTTAGACCTACACATTGACTTCGTGAACAACCCAACTCCCGTCCCTGTCCCTTTCCGCCCCCCCCGCCCCTTCCCGGTTTGCCCTATCCATTTCCCCGTATCCCAACTTCCGAAAAAGTTGTGTATGGGAAATGTAGAACTAAGATTGACATTATGTCTAGTTTTGGCCTCTTCTTTTCCCTGCTGACCAAAAAAGCAATCCATAATTTCGTTTGCTTTGTTTTAGAACCTACTATAATAACTACAGTTGAAAGTAGTGCATTATTGGGACGATGCAGCTATGCTTGCAAAATAACTGAGACATTGAAAGAATTGAGGATAAGCCTTCATGTAGTTGAAAGTGTTTGGGTAGCGACCGGGTGTGGGGTGTCATCCCGACCCAAATTCCAAATTTTGCTTCGAATCAGGTGAAATTTGAAGCCTCACTCAGCAAATGAAACACATGCTAGAGAAAATTTGACTCTTCAAGGAAAAAACCAAAACAAATTATTTCGGCAAATTTGGACCTCATTTGAGAAGAACGCACAGTTAGGGTTGAAACGTGAGGTCAATTGCAGTTTTTGGCAAACTATATAGGTATAACTTCAGTTTTTGTTCGTCGTTAAAGGAAACGTATAACCTTTGGTTTTTGGAACCGTTTGATAGTTTAAATGTGTATACAATAAAATTATCCTGTGAAAACTTCATTTCAGGGATGGTGGCGTTTTTTAGATATCGCTGAAAATCCGTTGTGGTTGCGTCCACGCAGGAAGCAAAATCCGTAATTGGAATACACGATCTGAGAAACGTTACTGACAGTAATGTTTCTCAGATTCAATTTTGGGGGATAAAAACTGATACCTTTTTTCAATAAACTCATTAATAATTCGAAGTGAAATGATTCTCAAAATGTCTTATACTACCGAAATCTGCTGTAACTTCTAACCAAGTGCATTTTTATTGCCATTAATTTTAAGAGTGATTACCAAACGTATACAGACCCTTTAAACCCAGAATAATAAATATTGAAAGTGCATGTTCTATCATGGAGGTAGAAATTTACGAATGAGCTTAATGGGTTGAGACAAAAATGTACACAAGCTTATCAAAACTACCATGTAGCAATGTGTACACTAAAGCTGTGTACACCTTGGGCGACTAATGAAGTTGAACTAACTACTGGAAATGACGTAGATCCATTGTTGAGCATTACAAAGGCTGCCCTTACCACACACGCCTTTTAGTTGAGCCAGAATGTCCTTGCTGACACTAGCGTGCTGACCATCAATGATAGACTACTTTCACTTTTGTGCATTCTTTGACCAGGTGAGGGGTTAACTTTCAAACAAACGAGTATCTGGCTTGAACCTTTTGTCCGTACAGGCCGATACTCCCTTGGTGTTTATACATCATTTAAGAAAGAGGATTGTCTGCATGTGTTGCATAACAATGCAGAAAAAAAGCAGGGCTGTATCAGAGTTGGCGGTTACGGCTGTGACGACTGTTGCTAAGGGTGTTGCTACAGACGTCCTATGGCGCGGTAATCCAGCCGTAGCCGTAACCGGTGGCTGTAGTCACCAATTTGGACACGGCCTTACTGAAGGAAATACTACATATTGTATAGTTTCCTCGTAATTTTCGGCAATTCAAACGCTGCGTCATTCTTTTTCACGCGAAATGGAAAGCTCCTCAAAACAAAACAGTCTCCCGATTCCACTTAATGTTAAGCAATTGTTGTTTTGTGCGTCATGTGATCCTTAAAAACCGATAACCATTTCATCTGTATCCACACGAGTAGCATTCAACTCGCTGTCAGCATGTTATGGAATTTCTAGTTCCACTTACTCTCCTGCTGAAATGACCCGGATGTGGGTCCCTGTGAGGCCTGACCATTTCTTGGTCAGACCCGGAATTTGTGTCAAAGGAACGCAAAAACAGGTCAAATATTTAAAACCCGAGTTAAATGTTTTAATTTATTTATTTTTTAAAACCAGTTTCCTTATCAGCGTCTTTCCTCCGTGGGAAGACCTTAAAGTTGAGATTATTCTTATTTAAGAGTAACTATAGTTCAAACCCTTCAGCTTCCACTAAGAATCAAACCACCAACCTATAGATGAAGGTGAATAATTTACATATTTTCAGTGATCACTTAGCTATGGTCAACACAACAGATTTGTGTTAGCAGGGTAAATGCGTGTTTTATACGGGTTGTTTTTTAAATGCGGCAGTCGAAACAAACACAAGTGATTCGGAGAGCAGAGCTGCTAACTGTTACTCAATTTATCTACCTAACAACAGGCGTAATCAGTGGTCAGCAGCAGTGCAGGAAATACTGAGAAATCAACACATGTATATATTTAACAATAATACAAGGAATTTAAATTTACAATGTCCTGCGACATGCCTAAACCACGAATAAGGAATTACACATTGGGTACGTAAAGCGAAAATAACAGGAACGATCTTGCGCGTTCACTCAAAACAATAAAATTTTGGGTTACCCGTACGTGAAAGAAGTTTTGAAATAATTGTATTTGGTAAACTTACCGTAAAACATACTGAGTAAGATTAGCTTCAACGCAATCTCACCCACCATCTTGTTTGGTTCTTGTTTTGAGCGTGTGCCTTAGATACAATTATGTCATCTAGTGTTAGTTATTAGTACAATCTTTTGTGAGGGTTATGAATGGTCTCCCACATGCATTCAATTCAATAGGCAGTTTACAGCCGCCTTCAATTGTGGGCAAGTCCTCTCAAATCAATAATCGTTCAACGAACTTTTCACAGATAGACTTAGAATGCCCGAGTTTTATCGATTCGACTTACAACCCATAACATTGGTATCTGAGCCATTGCTAGTCCCTGATCATCAAATATAGATACTTATAGTTTTACAAAAGGGAATTATACTGTTATAACACCCAAAGTGACCAGAGATATACATACACACTGTCCATGTACATGCACATGTACATGTACATGCAACATTTTAAATGGTGTCACGAATCTCGAAATCTAAGTGACAACTTAACACCAGAATTACGTCTACCCCAATCGTCCTGGATTGTAATTTGTGCCTGCGACTTGCTATGCAAAATGATACACCACATTTGCGTCATTGAGAAAAATGTTTCAATGTGGAGAAGTTAACCTCCTTTTCAGTTACTTCTTACCACTTGCAATAGTTACACGGCTTGAGGTTCAAACATTTTTGCTTTACCTACTTCTTGAGTGATTAGAACCGCGGTATTTAGTTATAGATTTCCTACCCAATTTTCGGGCTCTGTATTACCTTGTCCTTGTGTATTAACTTTTACACAAGTGAGAGGTACAACAAAACTTGTCGTTTTACCCAATATTGACAACAGTTTACACACTATTTGTACTCAGCATTTTTACACAGCAACATTTTTCAAAATATTACACTTCTTTTTTAGAGTGCACATTGTGGGTTCAGGGCTTGGGCCACGGGGTTTGGCTACAACTCGGTCAAGGCTACATTGAGGGCCCGGCTTTACTTCGATCTCGGGCAAAGATTTGGGGCAGATCAAATCTGGGTGAAAAGTACCGGTTCAGCAATTTTCGTTGATTCATTGTTATTCACTTTCAAAAGAAAAACTCTGCCAAGATCGTTAGGCAGACATTAAATTATTTTCACGGAACTCTTTACAAAAATGCTTATACATGTGCAATGATTTATGTCTCGTTTTTGTTGTTGACATTAATAACTAATACATTGTATTGAAAGCAACTGGCGAGTCCCCATCGACTTTTTATGCAGGTGTAACAAGTAAACATCATAAATCAAGCAAGCATTTAAATATGGTCTTAACCACAAGTGCTTGTCTACGATTAACGGATATCAGTATTATAAATGCAACAGTATGCCCTAAAATATTTTGGGTATGTTGGTCCCTTCTAAAAAAAAACCATCCTCCTTTTCGGACTACCAATGATGAGTAGTATTGTGTTACGAGATCAGGGCTAGCGATAACTGAGGATATGAGGAGAACCAATACTAGAAAGGGATCCATGGGGCGACACTTCCTTGTTAACTAGCACCACGTCTTCAATCAAGTGTAACTTGTCACTGGATGATAGAATGACAAAAGAAACATCACTTTCAGAATTTAGAATTCAATGTCCTTTCATTTGATACCAAACACAACATATTTTGAGCAAAATTTGGGTCAATGACCACCCTAGTTTCAATGACCCCCCTAAAAACAATTTCCCCACCCCTATCGCTCCTTACTTTTTTGGGGTAAATAGTGACCCCTATACCTACCACTATCGGTTAAAATTGGCTTCTTTCCAATTTTTCCCCCAGATTTGTTTATTTTCTTTGGCTAATTTTGGGATACTACGTAGTTTTTTTACTTAAATTAAAATGTAAACAACGACCAGACATTAACATGTACCTGTGTGTGTACACAGCTAGACACATACAATGGCGAAAAAATACAAGCAAATGCAATTATTAAAAATACGAAGACACGTTTCTTTCACACAAACCGGTTACGTAGAGAAATAATTCATATTTCCTTCAGATAACGCAAAAGTAAACGTTGGTATACTTCATGTAAAAAAAATAACAAGTATAGTTTGTTTTTGTAAAAACACTATATAATATAATGTAATTAAAAAAATAAATAAAATCCTTGCATGACTACAAATTTATCAACTGCATACAGTATGAACATTACGACTGTTTTTCCTTTCTGACTTTGATGGCAAACACGCATGCGCTCTCCTGGTAATGCGGTTGGTTTAAGGTCCCTCTCCAGTCACCAAGCGCTGGGCTTTTAAGTTTAATCTGTTATAAAAATAGCCTTTAGTCCCAAGTCATATCAATACGATAAAAAATATATATATTATACAAATAAAACAAATTAGACAGAAGAACTAGTGTCAGCAGAGACAAGTTAGACAATATTTTAACAATGTTCAGATAACTAATGTTGTTGCTAAAAAGGTTTTGTGAAAAGGTTATTCCAAATTTATAAAGCAGATCAACTTTCCTTAAATTCGAAAGTTACTTATTTAGTTCTTCCCGAAGCCGGTAGAAGATTTAGTTGTTCCTATTTGACTTTTGAGTATTCTCTTGGAAAGAATTTCTACAACGACAGTATGAAACAAATTTACATGTGTGCAACAAAAGCACTCAAGATGGTGGCCGCCAGCGTTTTTTTTTCCCAGGACGATCGTGGGCAATTAACATAAATGGGCGTAGTAAACTTTACATTTCCCCTTGCACATGCGTACTTGGACGTAATAGTTGTGGGTTGAAATACACTCACGTGTATTATTATGTGCTATGTGAAAGTAGCAGTATTCACGAGGGCTCCGCTCCCCAATATTAACACATCTTACAGTTTACACTGAAAGGTCTTGTGTTCCTTTCAAGATTTCTTGAGGTTTGCAAACTCTTGTCTCCCAAAGTTTGACTTCATTGGCCTGTTGTTGAGTCTCCTTAGAACACATCAATGGAATTAGGAATGGCCATTCAGCCTTATGTAATTATCGATGTCCAGAAATGTATCTGGGTTTAGTGTACACTGTGTATGAATGATGACCACAAGGGACATTGGGCCAGTGGTGGTACGTATGTGGAACGACATAGTTGTGGGGACCACGCGACTGGCTGTTCTTCTACTGCCACTTCACAAGGGTGTATAGATTGTGATGAACGATGAACCCAGTCCAACAACATTCTAAACTACATGTAAGCTCATCAAACTGCGTCTGTTTGTACTGCAGTGTACTTTCATCACAAACATTTAGGGCCATTTCTAATTTCATTTAATGGGTTTCTTCTTTCATTATGAACGTCGGTCTATTTTCTTACTTGCCCTCCCTCCCCTTCCCAACCCTATCCCAAAAGATTTGATCGTGCCTTCAAGACTCAACAAGCCGCGACGCATTTTTGTACACAATTTACAGTACATTAATGTACATGTACATGTAAATGCACATGTACTGTCACATAACATAATAATACACGTGAGTGTACAACCCACAACTACTACGTCCAAGCACGCATGTGCAAGGGGAAATGTAAAGTTTACAACGCCCATTTATGTTAATTGCCCACGTTCTTCCTGGGGAAAAAAAAAAAAAACGCTGGCCGCCATGGCAGCGAGGCTAATGAATGTCACTGAGCTTGCGCCGTTGCAGTCGTCTGTTGAGCAGCAGTAATTGCACCCTTCGATGCTGAAGAGTGAAACGCATGCCTCACATTTACAATGTCCTGCGACATGCCTAAACCACGAATAAGGAATTACACATTGGGTACGCAAAGCGAAAATAACAAGAAGGATCTTGCGCGTTCACTCAAAACAATAAAATTTTGGGTAACCCGTACGTGAAAGAAGTTTTGAAATAGTTGTATTTGGTAAACTTACCGTAAAACATACTGAGTAAGATTAGCTTCAACGCAATCTTACCCACCATCTTGTTTGGTTCTTGTTTTGAGCGTGTGCCTTAGATACAATTATGTCATCTAGTTTTAGTTACTAGTACAATCTTTTGTGAGGGTTATGAATGGTCTCCCACATGCATTCAATTCAATAGGCAGTTTACAGCCGCCTCCAATTGTGGGCAAGTCCTCTCAAATCAATAATCGTTCAACGAACTTTTTCACAGATAGACTTAGAATGCCCGAGTTTTATTGATTCGACTCACAACCCATAACATTGGTATCTGAGCCGTTGCTTAGTCCCTGATACCTTCATCAAATATCGATACTTATAGTTTTACAAAATGGAATTAAACTGTTATAATACCCAAAGTGACCCGAGATATACATACACGCTGTCCATGTACTGTACATGCACATACAACATTTTAAATGGCGTCACGTTTCTCGAAATCTAAGTGACAACTTAACACCAGAATTACGTCTACCCCAATCGTCCTGGATTGTAATTTGTGCTTGCGACTTGCTATGCAAAATGGTACACCACATTTGTGTCATGGAGAAAAATGTTTCATTGTGGAGAAGTTAACCTCATTTTCAGTTACTTCTTACCACTTGCAAAAGTTACACGGCTTGAGGTTCAAACATTTTTGCTTTACCTACTTCTTGAGTGATTAGAACTGCGGTGTTAAGTTATAGATTTCCTACCCAATTTTCGGGCTCTGTATTACCTTGACCTTGTGTATTAACTTTTACACAAGTGAGAGGTACAACAAAACTTGTCGTTTTACCCAATATTGACCACAGCTTACACACTATTTGTACTCAGCATTTTTACACAGCAACACTTTTCAAAATATTACACTTCTTTTTTAGAGTGCACATTGTGGGTTCAGGGCTTGGGCCACGGGGTTTGGCTACAACTCGGTCAAGGCTACATTGAGGGCCCGGCTTTACTTCGATCTCGGGCAAAGATTTGGGGCAGATCAAATCTGGGTGAAAAGTACCGGTTCAGCAATTTTCGTTGAGAAATCTCCAGCAAGCTGTCCCACTTGTATTTTGAAAAGGAGCGCCAATAGAAAGCGATTCATTGTTATTCACTTTCAAAAGAAAAACTCTGCCAAGATCGTTAGGCAGACATTAAATTATTTTCACGGAACTCTTTACAAAAATGCAAAAATGATTTATGTCTCGTTTTTGTTGTTGACATTAATAACTAATACATTGTATTGAAAGCAACTGGCGAGTCCCCATCGACTTTTTATGCAGGTGTAACAAGTAAACATCATAAATCAAGCAAGCATTCAAATATGGTCTTAACCAGAAGTGCTTGTCTACGATTATCGGATATCAGTATTAATGCAACAGTATGCCCTAAAATATTTTGGGTGTGTTGGTCCCTTCTAAAAAAAAAACATCCTCCTTTTCGGACTACCAATGATGAGTAGTATTGTGTTACGAGATCAGGGCTAGCGATAACTGAGGATATGAGGAGAACCAATATTAGAAAGGGATCAATGGGGCGACACTTCCTTGTTAACTAGCACCACGTCTTCAATCAAGTGTAACTTGTCACTGGATGATAGAATGACAAAAGAAACATCACTTTCAGAATTTAGAATTCAATGTCCTTTCATTTGATACCAAACACAACATATTTTGAGCAAAATTTGGGTCAATGACCACCCTAGTTTCAATGACCCCCCTAAAAACAATTTCCCCACCCCTATCGCTCCTTACTTTTTTGGGGTAAATAGTGACCCATATACCTACCATTATCAGTTAAAATTGGCTTCTTTCCAATTTTCCCCCCAGATTTGTTAATTTTCTTTGGCTAATTTTGGGATACTATGTAGTATTTTTACTTTAATTAAAAATGTAAACAACGACCAGACATTAACATGTACCTGTGTGTGCACACAGTTAGACACATACAATGGCGAAAAAATACAAGCAAATGCAATCATTTAAAATACGAAGACACATTTATTTCACACAAACCGGTTACGTAGAGAAATAATTCATATTTCCTTCAGATAACGCAAAAGTAAACGTTGGTATACTTCATGTAAAAAATTAAAAAGTATGTTTTGTTTTTGTAAAAACACTATCTAATATAATGTTAAAATAAAAAAATAAAAAAAAATTATTGCATGGCTACAAATTTATCAACTGCATACAGTGTGAACATTACGACTGTTTTTCCTTTCTGACTTTGATGGCAAAAGCACGCATGCGCTCTCCTGGTAATGCGGTTGGTTTAAGGTCCTTCTCCAGTCACCAAGCGCTATGGGCTTTTAAGTTTAATCTGTCATAAAAATAGCCTTTAGTCCCAAGTCATTTCAATACGATAAACAAAATCTTTTATACAAATAAAAAAAATTAGACCGAAGAACTAGCGTCAGCAGAGACACGTTAGACAATATTTTAACAATGTTCAGATAACTAATGTTGCTAAAAAGGTTTTGTGAAAAGGTTATTCCAAATTTATAAAGCAGATCAACTTTCCTTAAATTCGAAAGTTACTAAAGTTCTTCCCGAAGCCGGCAGAAGATTTAGTTGTTTCTATTTGACTTTTAAGTATTTCTCGTTGAAAGAATTTCTACAACGACAGTATGAAACAAATTTACATGTGTGCAACAAAAGCACCCAAGATGGTGGCCGCCATGGCAGCGAGGCTAAATGTCATTGAGCTTGCGCCGTTGCAGTCGTCTGTTGAGCAGCAGTTGGTGCACCCTTCGATGCTGAAGAGTGAAACGCATGCCTCACTGCAGGAAGATGAGCATCCACGGGCCACAATTGTCGTTGTTCCATCAACCTTGGTTGTGGCTTTCTGTATCGAAACAACATTCACAAATTTACAATTTGTTGTTTGAAGTTACTCTTACGAACGTTATCATAAAAGCGTAGTAGGTTCTTTGTATAGCTGATGGTCACAGTTAACTTGTATATTGAGCATGTTTATTTGCTTTCTCGTGAAGACGATGTGGGCATCCTGATCAAAACTTCGAGTTGTACACTACCAATTATTTTCAAAACCAGCACAACTCAGAATGATTTGTTTTTCCCTCCGTTTTTTATTATTGTTGTGATTATTATTATTTTAATCCCAGTTCGCTACAGACAAGGTTAAAAGCCATTCTTGGCGAGGGACTACAAGAAGACAATATTTGAGATGAAAATAACTCAGGGAGCTAAAGGTGTAAGAATTTATGATTTTCTTGTAATTTTCTTGTTTGTGGTATCACCACAAACGTTACTAGATGGAGTGGATTTTTTACTTTTTAATGAAGGGCGTGGCTGTGGTATACTTACGGAGCACATATCTTCAGAATCTGAGCAGGTGACTGAGCTATTAGATGCCGCGGCATCAAACTCGTCGTTACAGCTGCTGTCACTTGCACCAGTGATCCAACCACAGCTGTTACAAGTGAGTGCACTCATTCCAGCTGCAAAACAAACAAACAAAACAAACAATCAGTTATCTTTGTAATTTAACCACTTCATGTCAGATGAAACTTGGTTAAGTTTTGTATCCAACATTCAGTTATACCCAGTAGTGAAGAATGGAGCCGTAGACGACCCTCCGGTACTTGATTATTATGAGAATTATTATTTCATGTTAGTTTTAATTAAAGATGAGCACCGTGGTCTTAAAACGTGGATGGCATTTTATATTACAAAAAAATGGGAGCGGGGGTCAATGCAATTATCTGTTTTAATAAATGGTTGACATTGAATAAAGGAGTGCAATGTTTGCTTCGGATGTATACGAACAAATTTACCCAAAACAAACGGGCTGTGCAATAAAATGTGTGAACTTTTTATTAAAATCTCCCAAATGAGCTAGCAAATGTTGTCATTCTCTTTTTATCTAAAAACCTTACAGGTCATAACAGGGAGATTTTTTATATGGAAATCGTACACCAGGATCATCACTGTGAAAAAAATGGTAAGTCTTATCATTGCCCGCTTAAACTGGATACACAACTGTAAAACACTGGAGAGGTATAGTTTTATTCAATTATTTAAGCTCCCTTAAGAGTTGACACTTACCGACGAGGCTCAGCAGAAGAACAACTGTTGCTAGGGTATTCATGTTGGTTTCTTTTCGTGGTGTTTGTCTTAGGCAAGTCAAAAAATACCTGCAACATAAAACAAATAAAAAAATTACTTTTCCAACCAATCCGAAAAACTGTAAGTGTATCAGCGAGATTATTACAAATTTTCATCGTTTGAAGTACAATTTAGTTTTGCACTTAAAATTTGCTTTAAAATAACAACTTGTTTTTAGGAAGTGTGATTCTAGAGTCAGAATCCGCCCGGCCGACTACTGTGCCGGTGAATCTTTCCCCACTGGACTCGGAATGGGATACCGTGCCTATGATGAAAGTATACATATAGTAGTGTTTTCAAAAGAAACATCCCGATGATTGTTATTACATCTGGTAATCACTGTCTTGTTCAGTTCAAATCATAACTTAAGCTAGGTTAACAATAAATAAAAAGGCATTCAAATGAGGAATCTCCCACCCGTAAAAAAAAAATAAATAAATAAATAAATATACAACACATAAACAAAGATATGAAAACATTAAAAAACACAACCTTTATGGTTTGTTAACGAGGTCGTGTGAATATATGAAAAACGATTAAACCGCAACTGAGTGACATGAACAAACACTGGGCGGTTATAGTTTGACAGAAACCAATCAATGACATGTCCGTCTATTGTCATTTATTTGCTTATAGTATCAAAAGCTTGTATCACACGTGCCTACTGCAGTACATGTATACTGGTATTTCAGTTGCTTACGAAGTTTCGATCTAGCAACTCTGAGATTTAAACTCTTCACAAAACACCTGACAAACCCCATTTGTTTACAATGTATTTATGTTTTTGTGTGCATATAGCTATTGTTGGTGTGTGTTTTCTTGTTTTTTTTCTTTGTTAAGATTGATTCTCAACTTGAGCTCAATCTATTCCTAGCTGTTTGTGAAACCAATCTTTAGCAACAGATTGCTCTGTTCAAAATAATGCATATTCAGATTGGTAACAAAATAATGCATTTTCAGATTGGTAACATTGTATAGTTCAGAATTGCCGTTCGTGGTAGCTGTTTGTAACTACAAGGTAAATTATTTTTACATGTTAACTCTTGAAACATGACGAAAACGCAAATTACTGATAGTAACGAATTTTAGGCCAATTTAGGCCTAAACAACACAAAAAAAAACCAAAAACGAATTAGACGACGCTCTCCTGACCTCCTTGTCAAGTTCCCCATCGGAAGTTTCAGGAGGATAACTACCAAGTACCATTACATTCACATTTAATGAATGCTTAAAAAGTTTGCACCCAAAAGAGTGTTCACTACATTTTGTGCAGATTTGCCAAACGAGAGTCATCGCGTCCGTCAAAAAATAGAAATACAGAAAACATTGCAAAACACAAAATTACTTCTCTCGTCACTGTTGTAGTTTTGAGCAGGGATAGCCTGAATTTCTGTTCGTGTGTTTTTTTTTTTTTTTTTTTCGAGACTAAACTAATGGCTAAATGTCTTCCGTAAGCATAGGCTAAATCTTGAGTAAATAAATACACATGCATTAGGCCTATATCAGTTTTTGTTAATCAAGTAAATAAAAGACGGGCACACACTTTACTTTATAAGTCTCATGTTGTTGGTTACTAGAAGAACGTTTACATTGTAATACTTACCTGTTTGAGTTCGGAGGATGTAATGTTTGATTTGAAAGTAGTTGCGCGCTAGGCAAACCGCTTATCGCCCAAATATCGCCCAAACATCTCTTCAAAAACACTGCATGGGTGTACGGCTGCTAGGCAAGGAACTCAAGTATGAATGTTGGACACAAAAGGTGCTAAGGTTACGGAAAAGCAAACCTTTGTTGTCTGCTTAACTTGAAAACAGTTGCATCATAGTTAATCGATTATGCAAATGAAGCTACTCGTTTTTACTCTTGGATGCCTTGTGTAGTTCAGAGCACTGTATACTACGTACTTGCATGCTGTATTTCTGTTTGTACAGTTAACAGTATAAATTCCCTGCTGATTGGCGTTCTATGCTGGCGGAACAGTCTTCGAATATATTACCATGTCGTTGTAACTTTTAAGGATACTTCAACAGGCAACTTGGAGGCAACTGATTGTTTTCATGAAAAAAGAGGGCGCTATGAGATCTCGAATTGAACAGTGACACAAAAAGTGCCTTTCTGTAAACAATTGTATGCTGATTTTAAAGGCTGCCCAAGAACTTAGTAGAAAGTGCCTCGTGGCGTTGATGGGTTGGGACAGAGGATACAAGTCCTCCACTTTTTGATTACCCATTTTATATGGCAACAAAAAGTAAACTTTGCAAAAGTCGTTAATGGCCGACGTTTCGACCCTGGCAGTGTTATTTTCAAAGGTTAAATGGCACACATAAGATACAATGTATATCCGGGAGACTACTTCGGGAGACTATATTTTTTTAGTTCTGAAAAGAACTGTCCAGCGTATTAGCTACTACCTGGGCGGAGGGTAGGGAATCCGCTGGGACCACTGCTTTTGCTTTGTGGATTGGATCAGAACTATTAAGTAGTCTCCCGAATTCCGAAATCTACTCCGCGGCAGTAGAATAAAAAGCAAGACCTAGTTCTCTAAGAACAATTCTACACAGCTATAGTAGATACACACATAGTGTTACCGCAAACCATGTTTACATTGAAACCTCATCATGCAAAGCCCCAAAATGTATACACATAAGAGTACGTTGGTTCAACAAAAACAATCAAATTAATGGAAAGAAATGAAAAGATAGGGAGGCAGAAATCACACAGATTAGCAAAGGGGAAACAAGAGAAGCGGATTACAAACCGCTTACTCAACAAAAGGGCGTAACAAGCAAAACACAGTTAATGGCCTGACGTTTCGACCCCAGCAAAGTCTTTTTAGCTTTCGAGAAAGACTTTGCTGGGGTTGAAGCGTCAGGCCATTAAGCTTTTTTTGTTTTTTGTTCGCAGAAAAAGCACGGAATGAACAATGCAGGAAATAAAGGGGCGGGATAGGGATCGGAATTGGATTGGATTAACTTAGAGGTTGGAAACACAAAAGACAAAGCAATGGTGGCCGGGGATAAAAAGTTCTTATTAAGTGAATAAGACAGGGGTATATCTGTGAAGAAAGGAGAATGCAATGTCAGCAATTTGTTAATCATTTACTTCTTGGATGTTCAGGCCATGGGATTGGGGTGCCTTATCCAGTGTTTCTCCCTACTTTTTACTCAGATGAATTATCTTTCTGTGGTTTCCCAGTTCCCTTTTCACCTATTTTCACTTTGCAAAGTATTAGATATAGATGATATAGTTGCGGTGAATGTGACATGGCCCCTTGTCATAAGGGTGGTGCTATTGGCATGACTGGATGGTGAGGAATTCAAAACTCTGATGTGTAATAAAATATTTTCAGTTGGGAGGGGGTGGGCAAGCGGGGGCAAATACATGATTGTATTTTTGGGGAGGGGCTGTTTAATGAATTAGCATCTTGTATTAGGGCATTGTTCGATATTTAGGGGCATGGGGAGGTAACGGGTTTCGAGTTGACTGCCCCCCCCCGGTTACGCCATTGATGATTTGCTGTCTACACACGATGCGTAGTGTTTGGGGCACCTGAAATTTCCCACTCAAGCACATGCTGACTGTTTCCCGCACATCTCGCGAGATCTCCTGGAATAAGTGCTCCAGAACATCGAACTGTTCGGTAGTAAATAGTCACTAGAGTTAACTGGATCAGACCATGAACATGAACATACTGTCACTACACAAACTTGACCTGACTGTTACTTCTATGTTTGTTTTTTTGTTTCTTTTTCTTTTCGATTCTTGCTTGTTTGCAAACTAATCCTTACAGCCGTGTCTATTAGATGGCGTGACTGGTATTTGAAAATACCCTGTCTAAATTTCCATATATCTGTAACTAATTGCTTAACTGAATACATGGGAAGAGAACCAAGTGCGCCCTCAGTGTTCAACTGTCGAATTCAACTTTGTGATTAGAATATTTAAAATAAAAAGTTAAGTTTTCCAGCATTCTCCTGAAGACGATCAGAGCATACTGATTGAAACGTTGAGTCGTTAACCAACGGTTCTTTTCAGAACCTACACTACCCAAAAGAGATTTCCACATGGTGTTACCGCACTTCCCCCATGCAAAGTTTCAAATCCTAATGAAGTGCCGTGTTGCATGACTGCTTTCTATGGTTTATTGTGTGACACAATGAATCACACTAAAAGTTCAATTTCGGAGTCTCGACTTTATGATGTACATTTAACCAAAGCGCTCATGGTTTCACCATTGGTATTGTCATTAAATTCGGTTGTCATTATGCGGTCGGATACCTTTGAAACATAAATTTTGTTTTGATCAGGTTAATTGTGCCCTGATTTATGGTTCGCTGAATGTACGGGGTGGTTGTGGTGACAACCTACTGTTATCCTTTAAAACTGAAAACGTGAGTTATTATCTCATGTTCGACCCAAGTATTATTCTCGTCTAGCTATGTAATAGGGTCAAACCGTGAGGCCATTAACACTACATTGCATTTACATGTATACTATACATGTAGTTTTGGTTGGGAAGCAGTTTGAAACAGAATTCAATTTTTTCTTTCAAAATGAAGTCAGAGTGAATAAGTTTGCTTATTGCATGAAAACCCCTTGAAAATGATTGGGGGGGGGGTAGCGCAACCAATGCGCCGATTAGTTGGAAATTAATCTCATTCAACTCTCGCAACTTAGACAGTTGGCAGCTCAACGTACAAAACCTTTCAGCGGGTTTACATGTGCATGTACATGTACATGCACTGTTATTTTCATACACATGTCGGTATCCGATGCATGTTTTCATGGCCAGCCACCAAAGACTGTCTGGATGTGTCTGTTTTAACTAAGGGTAATAATATGTTCAAATGCTGTAAATAAACTAATCGTTTACACTAGAGAACATTCGTAAGAATGATGTTTTGCGTTGCTACCTGCTTTAGTATTAATAATTTAATAAACAGCATATCTTTAGCGTAAACGTCATTTGTTATTTTCCTGTTTAGATGCGTATGATGCCTCAGAATTAGCATTACCTTCGACAAATGTTCATCCGTCGCCCTGCACACAATATTGTGATCGTGGCAATAGGCAAAAACCATCTTCTAAAAAAACCTTCGAAATAGATAACTTAAACGAAAGATAATTCCTTAAAAATAATATTCAGTGAAAAAAACACAGGATGAACGATAAAAATGTCTGCGTAGAATTAGGGTCATGTCTACTGTCTCAAACCTATGGACAGGTTCAGGAACTGGATCATGTAAACCTAGGGTAAAAATGTTACTACGCTGATAACATCTTAGTGCATGACACGACATAGTCTTGATATCAAGTCGTAATTGTTGTGCGGTCCAGTTGTGGGGACGGTACACACATCCTCGATCCCAATATGTGTGTGAGTCGGTCGCAATTACCGCCTTGAATAACTTGTGCCCAGCTTTGTACACATGCAATTGGACTTGCTACCAAAATTGGACGGAGCAGTTTGATTGGTTAAGAATCATAAAGACATGAATATTCATTATACATCTTGCAGCGTGTGGCATCTTGCAGCGACCAGGCGCACACTTCATTCTTTGATAGGGGGTTTATTATTGATAATAACATTTTATGATAATGCATTTGTAACAGGTTCGAGTGCAGTTTAATGCACTCTGTGCTGCTACATAATAAATTTTACAAGGGACACGCTGATATGTTTTGTAAAAGTTATAGGTGTTTTATTCTTGTCCGGACTACTAGAAGGGAGGGACTATTTGAACGCTGTATTATAATTATTACAATATTTGAGATTATAATTATCTCAAATAAAAGAAAATCGAATGAAAAAAAAAGAAAACCCGGCGGGTCTCGACTATACAAATTTAAAATTTAACAAAAGAAATGATAGTAAACTTAACAATGTAAAGGAAAATGAATGGCCTATCTAACTTGGTGGATGGATGTGACGTGTGACGAACTCCAGGAATTGATGATAAATGATGAACTTTGAAGAAGAAGAGGGGGCTTGAAGGATGAACTCGAAGAAAAGCAGGGACGTTGAAGAAGAAGATGGGGGCTTGAAGTGACGTGGAAACAGTTCCTTGTCCTTGATCAGGGGACAGGATTACTGTTTCCAGTACAACCGGTTAAAATGATGGAGAACAATCGATGATATGAACTTTGTTCTCACGCTGCCACGCTGTCCTGCTGGCTCTCTTGGATAGGGATTGGCCTAGAGCAGGACAGGGGATGAAAATATAAATAATTGTGGTGTAGAAGCTGGGCTGGCGCAATCCAACGCAGATATCCCGACAGAGTGAAAGTGTATAAACTGAAGAAACTTGGATGGTTAAATCGTACAACTTTCCTCTGTCGGAGTCCAGCAGCCAAGTGGCCAAACACTTTCTTGGGGATGGTCACTGACCTCTGGACATCTCTTCCTCAATGCGCCGTGATTGGTTGCATAGGCTGCTACCAATCACCCACTCAATACACACCACCAGGCAACCACCCACCCCCAGACTCGCCCTAGTCCGAGGTGGACTAGGTAAACTAGGAGTTACAAAAAAAGGGGGCCTGCAATTTCATCCCATTACACATTGGTCAAATTTATCTTAAAAGAAAGTTAAGAAATTGTTACAATGATTAAAATATTATGCTTTTTACATTGATGTTGGCAAATAAACTGTCATTCAAAAAAAAAAAAAGCCAACCGAAAAGATACATTCCCATGTTTATAATGAATTCTTCCAATTTTGTCAGAAGAGCTACCATTGGCTCTCTCTATGGCAACTTTTGCATATGCAATGTTAAAATAATTATCTTACATGAATATTCGGCTGGGAACAAGCTATTCAAGTCGTTAGAGCTGATGGACCTTGCCACGCGCTACCTACGACCGTTGCATGAATGTACATTATAGTTGCACTGTGACTGTTGCATGAACGGCAGGATGTGTGTTTGTAATAGGCAGCGCTGGCAGACAAATAGACACTGACTAACGACTTGTCATCAAGTCTAGACACGACAGGGCTTTAGTAGAACATAATAATTTTGAGTTGATGGTTTAAATTCTGGTCTATGCTATTGTACTAAAACCATAATTTTAACATTTGTTGTGTCTTTTTAATACTGAATATGTTCTTGTTGGGCTAAAATAGTAAATATGGGGTATGACTTACTTAATTTTGGCTCTTCACCCCCATGAAAAATGTAAAATTTCTCCCCCTTCCCTTTCGGCTCTGATTCCCGCCCTGTTGCCACCCCCACCAAGTTGTTGGTTTGGTTACACGGTGATTAACCGAAAACTAATGCAATCGCATATGAACTCTAAAACGTGTGCTTTTCAGGCGAATGGGTCCGAACGGAAGCAAGTCTGCTTCACCACCGCGTCGTCCCATGTCGGTCTGGTTTTTTTTTACTTTCACGCTGTCGCATTCACACTCCTTTCACTTCCTGTTTTGACCGGAAGTAAAGGTCAAAGTGAGGTCATTAATTTAAATAAATTGACAAAAACGTTGTAAGCTACAACATAACACAAACGTTACAACTTTATGACATATGAGTTGTTAAAGTTTTGAGCTTCCAGTTTGGACCAGAAGTAAAGGTCAAAGTGAGGTCATCACTGTACATGAAATGCCGCAAGTGTTGTAAGCTACAATACAACACAAACGTTACGCATTTATGACCTGTGGAGATATGATGTTTTAAAGATTTGAGCTTCCCTACCGGAAGTAAATGTCAAAGTGAGGTTATCTTTAAAAATAATATTTTGCATTTGTTGGAAGCTACAAAACAACTCAAACTATACGACTTTAGGACATGTGGTTCAGGAGATATGTTTTTTTTTAAGGAATAAGCTTTGAACTACCGTAATTCAACACCTGATGACGTCACAGTAAAACATGGTGTTTTTTATACTAATAAAGTTAACAAGAAACACGATGGTTAGAAAAAAATCCCGTCTCATGCATTCAGAAACCCTCAACGTACGTAGGACTAACATGTGTTGCTCATGCATAATTCGAATGGGCTGTGCACAAAGCAATTGGTCCTCTACCGGTTAGGATTCGAATATCAAGGTAATCTACGACGCCTTGCCGTGATTGCGCAATCATGGCGCAATCAGCAAGCTAGCCATGGAGTGCGATTTGTAACTTAATCGTTAATTATTGTGGGAATGCATTGTTCTTTGATGAGTTTGAATGGCCTGAAATAACTGTTAAAAACAAAACCTGTTCCGACAGTTAGTCGGAACAGCTAATAATAAAAACAATAAAAATCTCGACGAAAACAAAACCTGTTCCGACAGTAAGTCGGAACAGCTTATAAAAATTTCGACGAAAGCAAAACCTGTTCCGACATTAAGTCGAAACAGCTAATAATAATAATAATAAAAATCTCGACGAAAACACAACCTGTTCCGACAGTGAGTCGGAACAGCTAATAATAATAAAACTAATAGAAATCTCGACGAAAACAAAACCTGTTCCGACAGTAAGTCGGAACAGCTAATAATAAAAACAATAAAAAATATAGACGAAAACAAAACCTGTTCCGACAGTAAGTCGGAACAGCTTATAAAAATTTCGACGAAAGCCAAACCTGTTCCGACAGTAAGTCGAAACAGCTAATAATAATAATACAAATAATAAAAATCTCGACGAAAACAAAACCTGTTCCGACAGTAAGTCGGAACAGCTAATTACATCGCCGTATCATAGAAATACAGAAAGAAGAGAGAGAGAGAGAGAGAGAGAGAGAGAGAGAGAGGGGGGGGGGAGGTTTCTTTTGGTGCAGTTAAAACAATATAAAACTAAGGATTGCTGGACGTCAGCATTTACTTAAGGACATGTTCCGGGTTCCTTTCTCTGAATATAGGGGACGCATCCAGACACAAGTATCGGTAAAGTATAAGATTTTATGTGTTATTCCATCAGGCTGTGTAAACATTGACTGCATAAAGTCCAGGCTTTGTGGCTCTTTTGTAAACACGCGATGTCACAGGGTATGGTCCAGTGTACCAAATCTTTAAAAAGTAGAAGATGAAAATATAATAACTCTCCCAAAAGGCAATGATGTATCATGCAGAAACAAAGGAGTATTTTTATTACAATCCTCTTGTTAGCAAAAGAGCATCCTCTATAAGAAAAGCTACAATTTGATAATAAGATATTGTTTATTTATATTTTACTTAAACCTAATATGAAAAACCTATATGTTACTTTTAAACCCATGCTATATTTGAGATCAATTTAATCGCCCCCTCCCCTTCGTCCGGTTTACCTTCATGGTGAATGCATTTTTTCCCTTTCGTTTCGTCTCGAAGCTTCCCATGTCACATTATCTATTGTTCATATATTTACAAAGACACAATATGTATTTATTCATTTTGTTTTTATATAACTTTATTCTGTTGAACATACTATACTCTTCTAACTTTAGTGTACATGTTAAAAAGAAGTTACAATAAAAGCAACTACAGTCATTTGACCAGTTCGGGATCATTGACCAGTTCGGGATCACTTCAACTTTGCAACAACCCCATAATTAAGTTACTTTTCACATTACCAATTTCTGTTGATACATGTGAAGAATAACATGCAATAAACCAACAAACCCAAAATAAGGTTCCAAACTTCATCAACAAATAAATTATGGCAATTTTCTTGAAGTTTGTCTGCGATTTTGATCATTATTTAAAAAAAAAATGTTGGTTGAAAAACGCTGTTAAAACTTCTCACCTTTAAAATGTGAACGCCAGGGCGAATAACATTTATGTTAAATGCTTAGAATGTGTTAAAAATATTTCAGGTAAATACTGAGCAGTCGTCTTGATTTTTTGAGGAGACGAAATTACCGAAATCGTCTTTTGGGGGGCATCGTACCCTTGACCAGTTCGGGATCACTCACTACTCAGCATCTCTCATTGCGTCAAATGGTGCCGCACTCAGTGAGGTAAAATCTTACTGCTGCAGTCGAAAGTTTATTTGTTGCTTTTAAGATACATTTCTTCAACAAATTCTTGTAGGAATATTGTTTTTTTGTGAGAAAATGAAACTTGGAGGAGGAAATTGCGACTGTAAGAATAGATATTTGGGTCAATGTTGCTTTTAGGCGTGCTTCACCTTTTCATTTGCCTTTGCTGTTGTTTTGTGTTTTTGTTGCTGGATTTTTGCTCTGCTGTTGAATACACTTGCATGAAATTCTCTGGAGAAAGGAAGTCCATGTCCATGCCAACACACTTGTGAAGTTTGTGTCCTTGAGAGACAGTTTTATGAATGGGAGTATTGGTTTGCAATAGAGGGCAAGCTACTGATTCAGAATAGAATCAACTGATCCTGAACTGGTCAAACAGGTGACAATACTTTTCTCAAAGCCTCTTCAAAAGTACTAATCTTTTTTTGTCAGTGGATACTTGGTGAGTTTTATAACATGTTAAGGTAAACAAACAAGAGATTGCAACCAAAAACAATGTGAATTCAAAAAGTGATCCCGAACTGGTCAAATGACTGTACTTGTTGAGAAAAAAAGCCAGAAACGTTCAATGTATTTTTGTCAAGAAATTCATATCCATCCATGTTTAGCAAAAGGAAAAAAAAAACACACACAGAAAAACACTGTGCTCGTTTACATCGGATACCAACCGCATCTCTGGCCGTAATGAGGGCAACGTTCAAATGAACACCAAGGACATTTTTATCTTGGGAGGTTCAAAATTTTCAATATACGTTGTTGATTTCACTCCAGACGAAATAACTTTGCCGGATGCTTACCACCAATGTCATCCATATTAGGCTTTCGGATAAACATTGCACAGTATCTTTTGTGGGGTTATCACCAAAGTATGACCCTACCTTTAACGAACGTGCCAGACTTGAACATATAGAGACTTTGAAATTATCATTTCAATAGTACATTATATATTCTGCATTGAGTGCAGTCGGTCACTGGAGCTGATATTTTCACCACAATCTAAAGCACGTTACATGGTCACCTTTTAACAATGACCATTTCACTAGAAATATGCAGTCAACAATAAATATCTGTTGCACTGTGAAACCTACAAATATTGGTGGGTGTTGATTTTGCATCTGAACGAATATAATTGCATTATATTATGACATTATTATATGGCAACGACTAGCACATATATATTCTGATGCATTTACGTCATGTGACTGTAGATGTAACAGGTATAAGCTGAATTCCAGGTTTTGTAATGTACCGCTGCAATGACTCGGCATCTTGGTACCGTGGGTCTATACATTGGTTAGCTTTAAGTTGTAACTATCCTGTGCAGGTTTTGAACAATGAAGTTATCTTGTGACTTGCTCATAACAACCACCAGACAGAAAATATGCAAGAGGTGTTTCAAATGAACGTACCCACATGTCGGAATATTCGAAGAATATGGAACTAAAGCTTGAAGCGATGAGTGTAGGTCCTCGTTGTTATCACGAAATTAGGGGCTACAAAAGACAATAAATTTAGCTATATATAACTTCGGACTTATCGGTCGCAGGGAAAGGATCCTCTTGCTAAACGAAATCGCTATAAGTTTGACAACAGGCACAAATCTAAATTGTTCTAATAACATCCCAGTCAAAAAATTGTGACACCGAGGCGCATAATCAGTATGCAAATTAGGCACGTAATGCTCAATGTTATTCTAATTAAGTCAGTTCTGGCTACCAAAAAGTTCAATGTTTTCGAGGACTTTCTTCAGGAGATCTTGCGAGATGTGTGGGAAATAATGAGCATAAGCTTTGAGCCACTCCTCTCGGTCTGACAGCTTGGTCTTTGAAACTTTACCAGTTGAATCTTCAAGTAAAAGGGATGTGTCCTTAATCGCCACCAGTCTGTCGTGTCTAAAGTCCATGGCTCTCGGACTGCTGGAAAACGGGAACGACTCTCGCGGTGCAGTCTTCGGCCCAGTGTACACCAGGGTAACATTTTTAGAGAGGCGTTCAATACCTACATGCTTGGTTGTAAACTCCTCAAACGCTAGCCACCCACCTACGAGCTGGTCTGCTGTACATTTACTTAACTCGTGTGGACTCACCATCAACAATATAGTCCCTTTATCTGACCTGACCAATTTATACGTCAGAAAGCTAGATTTATAAACAGGTGATTCTTGCACAAAATCGAGCGGTACCGGGAACAAAATTGGGATTCCTAATCCGACATCTACAAGATGAATACTGGTATCCGCGGTGAGGTTTTTCACTATAGTACCAACGTGGTTTCCAGGGTAGTTGATGTCACCAGAGATACTGTATGCTTCATAACCAAGCGCTACAAGACAAACCTTCATGAAGTAGTTCATCTCGAAACAAAGTCCCCCACGACGGGCGAACATGTTATCCTTAATCTCATCAAAGGTCGGCACGTGTTTTTGTTCGTCTGGTGTTGCAACTAGAGTCAGACTTTGAAATGGCATTGTGTGTAGGAAAGCGCGAATCAAGTCACCGAGAAAAGCAACTCTGTCTGCTTCGAGTCTGTCCAGCGGGGACTCTATGTGAAGTATGGACTCCAAGAACTGAAGTGCCTCGGTTGTAGTTAGCTCTGCCATCTTGACTTAACTTGTATACTTCCTCTTTGAATGAACACAAGCAAGTGACACCATTATGCTACTCTGCATCTGTTGTTAACCGTGTTATGAACACGTACAACAGGCCTATCTTAGTGTAAAAAAGTCACAAAATACACGTTTGCCCCAGACAAATAATGTATGCTATACGTAAACCATTTCCGTTTGTTTTGGTCGTATGTTTGTGCACTGTGCTTGAACTTCCGTCCAGTGACCTTGGTACTCACACAGAATTTACCTTTTGCTCCGGGTAAACTTTGTACATGTAATGTTTACTATTCCGTCAATTGCTGTAGGCGTTTTCCTGTCTTATATTTTATGCTTTTATTCACTTGAATTTGAAATAAGTATTCAATTCAATTCAATTCAGATTGTCATATATTTCTATACTCTTTGAGAACAACAATTAAATGTAAATACAAGGAATACAAAACAAATTGGATTGAATAATTACAGCATGGGGCTCTGTCATAAAACAGCCAAACCCAGACACACAACAAAGGACAAACACAAATCGTGGCTATTCATGGCTTCACGAGGCAGATTACACAATAAAGACTAGAGATATCATAGTAGCAATACTCATCAATTAATAAAACTCACTTTAGGTTTTGGATTGCAGCCAATTACTAACTAGTCATCTTTAATATAGGATCAAATGAAGAAAAAACCCCATAAACACAACATATGTGAAATAAGGTGAGAAAAAAACCCCGACAGTTAGGTTAATATTAAATTATGTTAAGTTTGCATCTGGACACAATAATCGCAAGAGTACTGAGTATACAATGCGTAACACACATCGGTGTATGGGTAAACAAGATCATTTAGGTCAATAATCTTACATGCAGCTTCAACATTTTCATCTCTATAAAGACATTTTCTTGGATTTGAATTTTTTTTCTTCAAAAACTGTCATCAACAATGCCCTCTATAGGTTTTTAAAAGCAACATCCATTTCAGTTGCCTTGCCTCGTGATTTGGGATAGTATTGTTTAACCTCTCTGACGTGAGTTTTCCCTTTTGTTCTTAGTGTAACTATTATTTTGTGTTTTTGTTCGTTCGTCTTATGTTTTTTTTTGGTGAATACTTTACTGTGATTTGAACTGGCCATTCTGAAGCAAACTAATCATTGTATTAATTACTTCATCCTAAATGTTATTTAGAAATTCTGGAAAATCATTAAAAATTGCCTTACGAAGATAATAAGGATTCTTTCGCAAAATGACGAGCGCTTATCTACCGCAGACACATACAAAGTCACCATGGTGTCATACATTCCGAAAAAATGTGCAACTAAATACAGCTTAGGTAAAGCTCCATAGACACTAAATACAGCTTAGGTAAAGCTCCATAGACACTAAATACAGCTTAGGTAAAGCTCCATAGACACTAAATACAGCTTAGGTAAAGCTCCATAGACACTAAATACAGCTTAGGTAAAGCTCCATAGACAGTAAGTACGGAGCTCCACGAGTACCACACAATGTGCAACTAAATACAGCTTAGGTAAAGCTCCATAGACACTAAATACAGCTTAGGTAAAGCTCCATAGACACTAAATACAGCTTAGGTAAAGCTCCATAGACACTAAATACAGCTTAGGTAAAGCTCCATAGACACTAAATACAGCTTAGGTAAAGCTCCATAGACACTAAATACAGCTTAGGTAAAGCTCCATAGACAGTAAATACGGAGCTCCACGAGTACCACACAATGTGCAACTAAATACAGCTTAGGTAAAGCTCCATAGACACTAAATACAGCTTAGGTAAAGCTCCATAGACACTCAATACGGAGCTCCACGAGTACCACACAATGTGCAACTAAATACAGCTTAGGTAAAGCTCCATAGACACTAAATACAGCTTAGGTAAAGCTCCATAGACACTAAATACAGCTTAGGTAAAGCTCCATAGACACTAAATACAGCTTAGGTAAAGCTCCATAGACACTAAATACAGCTTAGGTAAAGCTCCATAGACACTAAATACAGCTTAGGTAAAGCTCCATAGACAGTAAATACGGAGCTCCACGAGTACCACACAATGTGCAACTAAATACAGCTGAGGTAAAGCTCCATAGACACTAAATACAGCTTAGGTAAAGCTCCATAGACACTCAATACGGAGCTCCACGAGTACCACACAATGTGCAACTAAATACAGCTTAGGTAAAGCTCCATAGACACTAAATACAGCTTAGGTAAAGCTCCATAGACACTAAATACAGCTTAGGTAAAGCTCCATAGACAGTAAATACAGCTTAGGTAAAGCTCCATAGACACTAACTACAGCTTAGGTAAAGCTCCATAGACACTAAATACAGCTTAGGTAAAGCTCCATAGACACTAAATACAGCTTAGGTAAAGCTCCATAGACAGTAAATACGGAGCTCCACGAGTACCACACAATGTGCAACTAAATACAGCTTAGGTAAAGCTCCATAGACAGTAAATACGGAGCTCAACGAGTACCACACAATGTGCAACTACATACAGCTTAGGTAAAGGTCCATAGACAGTAAATACGGAGCTCCACGAGTACCACACAATGTGCAAATATATACAGCTTAGGTAAAGCTCCATAGACACTAAATACGGAGCTCCACGAGTACCACACAATGTGCAACTAAATACAGCTCAGGTAAAGCTCCATAGACACTAAATACGGAGCTCCACGAGTACCACACAATGTGCAACTAAATACAGCTTAGGTAAAGCTCCATAGACACTAAATACAGCTTAGGTAAAGCTCCATAGACACTAAATACGGAGCTCCACGAGTACCACACAATGTGCAACTAAATACAGCTTAGGTAAAGCTCCATAGACACTAAATACAGCTTAGGTAAAGCTCCATAGACAGTTAATACGGAGCTCCACGAGTACCACACAATGTGCAACTAAATACAGCTTAGGTAAAGGTCCATAGACAGTAAATACGGAGCTCCACGAGTACCACACAATGTGCAACTAAATACAGCTTATGTAAAGCTCCATAGACACTAAATACAGCTTAGGTAAAGCTCCATAGACAGTAAATACGGAGCTCCACGAGTACCACACAATGTGCAACTAAATACAGTTTAGGTAAAGCTCCATAGACACTAAATACAGCTTAGGTAAAGCTCCATAGACACTAAATACAGCTTAGGTAAAGCTCCATAGACACTAAATACAGCTTAGGTAAAGCTCCATAGACAGTAAATACGGAGCTCCACGAGTACCACACAATGTGCAACTAAATACAGCTTAGGTAAAGCTCCATAGACACTAAATACAGCTTAGGTAAAGCTCCATAGACACTCAATACGGAGCTCCACGAGTACCACACAATGTGCAACTAAATACAGCTTAGGAAAAGCTCCATAGACACTAAATACAGCTTAGGTAAAGCTCCATAGACAGTAAATACGGAGCTCCACGAGTACCACACAATGTGCAACTAAATACAGCTTAGGTAAAGCTCCATAGACACTCAATACAGCTTAGGTAAAGCTCCATAGACACTAAATACGGAGCTCCACGAGTACCACACAATGTGCAACTAAATACAGCTTAGGTAAAGCTCCATAGACAGTAAATACGGAGCTCCACGAGTACCACACAATGTGCAACTAAATACAGCTTAGGTAAAGCTCCATAGACACTCAATACAGCTTAGGTAAAGCTCCATAGACACTAAATACGGAGCTCCACGAGTACCACACAATGTGCAACTAAATACAGCTTAGGTAAAGCTCCATAGACACTAAATACGGAGCTCCACGAGTTCCACACAATGTGCAACTAAATACAGCTTAGGTAAAGCTCCATAGACACTCAGTACAGCTTAGGTAAAGCTCCATAGACACTAAATACGGAGCTCCACGAGTACCACACAATGTGCAACTAAATACAGCTTAGGTAAAGCTCCATAGACAGTAAATACGGAGCTCCACGAGTACCACACAATGTGCAACTAAATACAGCTTAGGTAAAGCTCCATAGACACTCAATACAGCTTAGGTAAAGCTCCATAGACACTAAATACGGAGCTCCACGAGTACCACACAATGTGCAACTAAATACAGCTTAGGTAAAGCTCCATAGACACTAAATACGGAGCTCCACGAGTTCCACACAATGTGCAACTAAATACAGCTTAGGTAAAGCTCCATAGACACTCAATACAGCTTAGGTAAAGCTCCATAGACACTAAATACAGCTTAGGTAAAGCTCCATAGACAGTAAATACGGAGCTCCACGAGTACCACACAATGTGCAACTAAATACAGTTTAGGTAAAGCTCCATAGACACTAAATACAGCTTAGGTAAAGCTCCATAGACACTAAATACAGCTTAGGTAAAGCTCCATAGACACTAAATACAGCTTAGGTAAAGCTCCATAGACAGTAAATACGGAGCTCCACGAGTACCACACAATGTGCAACTAAATACAGCTTAGGTAAAGCTCCATAGACACTAAATACAGCTTAGGTAAAGCTCCATAGACAGTAAATACGGAGCTCCACGAGTACCACACAATGTGCAACTAAATACAGCTTAGGTAAAGCTTCATAGACACTAACTACAGCTTAGGTAAAGCTCCATAGACACTAAATACAGCTTAGGTAAAGCTCCATAGACACTAAATACAGCTTAGGTAAAGCTCCATAGACAGTAAATACGGAGCTCCACGAGTTCCACACAATGTGCAACTAAATACAGCTTAGGTAAAGCTCCATAGACACTCAATACAGCTTAGGTAAAGGTCCATAGACACTAAATACGGAGCTCCACGAGTACCACACAATGTGCAACTAAATACAGCTTAGGTAAAGCTCCATAGACACTAAATACGGAGCTCCACGAGTTCCACACAATGTGCAACTAAATACAGCTTAGGTAAAGCTCCATAGACACTCAATACAGCTTAGGTAAAGCTCCATAGACACTAAATACAGCTTAGGTAAAGCTCCATAGACAGTAAATACAGCTTAGGTAAAGCTCCATAGACAGTAAATACGGAGCTCCACGAGTACCACACAATGTGCAACTAAATACAGCTTAGGTAAAGCTCCATAGACACTAAATACAGCTTAGGTAAAGCTCCATAGACACTCAATACGGAGCTCCACGAGTACCACACAATGTGCAACTAAATACAGCTTAGGTAAAGCTCCATAGACACTAAATACAGCTTAGGTAAAGCTCCATAGACAGTAAATACGGAGCTCCACGAGTACCACACAATGTGCAACTAAATACAGCTTAGGTAAAGCTCCATAGACACTAAATACAGCTTAGGTAAAGCTCCATAGACACTCAATACGGAGCTCCACGAGTACCACACAATGTGCAACTAAATACAGCTTAGGAAAAGCTCCATAGACACTAAATACAGCTTAGGTAAAGCTCCATAGACAGTAAATACGGAGCTCCACGAGTACCACACAATGTGCAACTAAATACAGCTTAGGTAAAGCTCCATAGACACTCAATACAGCTTAGGTAAAGCTCCATAGACAGTAAATACGGAGCTCCACGAGTACCACACAATGTGCAACTAAATACAGCTTAGGTAAAGCTCCATAGACACTAAATACGGAGCTCCACGAGTTCCACACAATGTGCAACTAAATACAGCTTAGGTAAAGCTCCATAGACACTCAATACAGCTTAGGTAAAGCTCCATAGACACTAAATACAGCTTAGGTAAAGCTCCATAGACAGTAAATACGGAGCTCCACGGGTACCACACAATGTGCAACTAAATACAGTTTAGGTAAAGCTCCATAGACACTAAATACAGCTTAGGTAAAGCTCCATAGACACTAAATACAGCTTAGGTAAAGCTCCATAGACACTAAATACAGCTTAGGTAAAGCTCCATAGACAGTAAATACGGAGCTCCACGAGTACCACACAATGTGCAACTAAATACAGCTTAGGTAAAGCTCCATAGACACTAAATACAGCTTAGGTAAAGCTCCATAGACACTCAATACGGAGCTCCACGAGTACCACACAATGTGCAACTAAATACAGCTTAGGTAAAGCTCCATAGACACTAAATACAGCTTAGGTAAAGCTCCATAGACAGTAAATACGGAGCTCCACGAGTACCACACAATGTGCAACTAAATACAGCTTAGGTAAAGCTTCATAGACACTAACTACAGCTTAGGTAAAGCTCCATAGACACTAAATACAGCTTAGGTAAAGCTCCATAGACACTAAATACAGCTTAGGTAAAGCTCCATAGACAGTAAATACGGAGCTCCACGAGTTCCACACAATGTGCAACTAAATACAGCTTAGGTAAAGCGTCATAGACACTCAATACAGCTTAGGTAAAGGTCCATAGACACTAAATACGGAGCTCCACGAGTACCACACAATGTGCAACTAAATACAGCTTAGGTAAAGCTCCATAGACACTAAATACGGAGCTCCACGAGTTCCACACAATGTGCAACTAAATACAGCTTAGGTAAAGCTCCATAGACACTCAATACAGCTTAGGTAAAGCTCCATAGACACTAAATACAGCTTAGGTAAAGCTCCATAGACAGTAAATACGGAGCTCCACGAGTACCACACAATGTGCAACTAAATACAGCTTAGGTAAAGCTCCATAGACACTCAATACAGCTTAGGTAAAGCTCCATAGACAGTAAATACGGAGCTCCACGAGTACCACACAATGTGCAACTAAATACAGCTTAGGTAAAGGTCCATAGACAGTAAATACGGAGCTCCACGAGTACCACACAATGTGCAACTAAATACAGCTTAGGTAAAGCTCCATAGACACTAAATACAGCTTAGGTAAAGCTCCATAGACAGTATATACGGAGCTCCACGAGTACCACACAATGTGCAACTAAATACAGCTTAGGTAAAGCTCCATAGACAGTAAATATGGAGCTCCACGAGTACCACACAATGTGCAACTAAATACAGACAGGTAAAGCTCCATAGACACTTTATACAGCTTAGGTAAAGCTCCATAGACAGTTAATACGGAGCTCCACGAGTACCACACAATGTGCAACTAAATACAGCTTAGGTAAAGCTCCATAGACACTAAATACAGCTTAGGTAAAGCTCCATAGACACTAAATACAGCTTAGGTAAAGCTCCATAGACACTCAATACGGAGCTCCACGAGTACCACACAATGTGCAACTAAATACAGCTTAGGTAAAGCTCCATAGACACTAAATACGGAGCTCCACGAGTACCACATAATGTGCAACTAAATACAGCTTAGGTAAAGCTCCATAGAAACTAAATACAGCTAAGGTAAAGCTCCATAGACACTAAATACGGAGCTCCACGAGTACCACACAATGTGCAACTAAATACAGCTTAGGTAAAGCTCCATAGACACTAAATACGGAGCTCCACGAGTACCACACAATGTGCAACTAAATACAGCTTAGGTAAAGCTCCATAGACACTCAATACAGCTTAGGTAAAGCTCCATAGACACTTAATACGGAGCTCCACGAGTACCACACAATGTGCAACTAAATACAGCTTAGGTAAAGCTCCATAGACACTCAATACGGAGCTCCACGAGTACCACACAATGTCCAAAATTTGAAATAATTTATCCAGCCAAGTCAATCTAAACATAACATGCCGACTCACCTCACCGACTCGACTCAATTAACTCGTACGTCTTTATGATAATATTTTAATTCGACAACATTGGAATGTGTGTGGTCACTTTATTTCAAATTTCTGACATCAACATACAATTCGTCGCTCGTACCACGAAGTGACCTAACTCGTTCACAGTAAAAAAAAAAAAAAAAAGTGTTCGGAGAAAATCACGATTGAAGTTGCATTACTTTTCAAACTGCTGTTTCGGAGTCTGCTTACTATTTCTATTTTATTTTTTTATGACGAAAATAATACTGAATACTTTATTCTTACAGAACTATCAATGTGTTTTCATCCCTAAAACAATTTTAATAAGTAATTAATTCCTAAACAGATAGGTCACTTTGTGAAAATGAAAATTCGAGTTTTGCCCCCAGAGCGCTGTGTACAAACCAATGCATAATAGAGACCTATCGAGATAGGTCACTTTGTGAAAATACTACGCTTCGCCAGTTAGGTCACTTCGTGGTATATACAAATTCTCACGCGCGCCCGAACTGCGCGCACTGTAGCGCATAGTCTACCATTGGTAAAGTGGCGTATCTAGTAGGTCACTTTGTGGAAAGACAAAATGGCAAGTCTAGTGATACGTCGTTTTTACTAATTAGTGTAATTACGAAACTATTATGTATTACGCACTGAAACTTGCTGAAAATGTTAACAGAAATGAGTTTGTTAATAATTTGGTAAACATTTTTTGCAAAAATAAAATGTGTTATTTAAGTCAGTTAGGTCAGTTCGTGGTACGAGCTACGAATTGTTTACCGTGGTAATAAACACTACAATTAGTCTACATTTAGAAAGTTACATACTGTATATCTAGTTACATAAAATGTAAATCATTAAAGTTTATATCACTGTCTAACTGCTGTACCCTAACGATTTGACAGGCTGTACCGACTGTACGCTGACCACATGCCTGGTACTACACTTACAAGCAACGTGGCAATTGCCTCCATGCCCCTGGTTATTGCATTGGTGCCCCTTGAAATGTGTTTTTCCCCATAAAGGTGCCCTTTTCAAAAGTGAAACTGCTTTGGTCTAACAAAAACGGTGTTTCACGTCTGAGTGACAGCAGGTGACAGTTTTATCTCTTCTTGGAAAGTGTTATTTGTGAAAGGAACTGGAGGGTGAGATACGTCTCGACGTTTCCAGTAGCTTGCTCTGTCTGTCTTCATGACAATGAACTTTATTTGGGGCATATTACAACTTTAGAGTATCAAACATTGGGCACGTGTTTCTATTTCATTAACAGAATGATTTAAATTTCCAAAGCGCTTGCTGCGTGGAATCAAACCCCACGTACAACTCGCCAAAATAGGCGTCACCGGTCAACTCCAAAAATGGGTCGCCCTCTTCCATTGTTCTAACTGAGACGGTCCTGTTATTCCCGATGATACATATGTCTTGGTATTTATTCTCCTCCAAGATGGCTCCAGATGACGTCTGTTCTTTGGTCTGCAGTGTAGTGCTACTTGGGTCATGGAACGTTATTGTTGTCTCTGATGGATTTCCAGACAACGCTGAAAGAAAGGAGAACAGAGAAGAAGAAAAAAAGAAGAACGCAATTAATCAAAAATGTGTAGAGCTACGGAGCGCCATTTAGAGCCAGCCATCCAGAAAACGATACACAAATCGACATGGAGCCGTTTTATAACGCAGAGCAAAAGTCCAGAAAATACTTAAGCCCTGGTAACTTCCCGGGGAAGTTTAACCCATGTTTGTTTTTACTCTTGATGCAATTGTGCTTGGAAAATTAACTGCACATTATGCTAATTTCAGGATTATCCCAGCAACCTCTACTGCGAAGCTGGGAGTTTGCCCAAGGGTTGTGAAAGCCAACTTGTCGAGTCTAGCATGAGAGGGGCTCAAGTAAGTCAGCGAGAAGAAGACAGGTTGACTTCTTAAACTCTTTAAAATCTCCCGGGTCAGAATTGACCTTGATTCAGGGTCCTCAATGTTCGGGTTAGTTTGAGCCAGAGTTTGTGTCAACATGACTCACAAATGGGACAATCTGACGGAGCATCCGACAACCTCTTTTCAACAGTTTCAACCTTTTTGTACTTGATTACATGAAAAGCTAATGTAGGATTGGAAACTTTAATGTTGGACATACAATCATATTAAGGTATGCAGCAACACCATGAGTAGGTTTTGAAACTTGCATTAAGGGAGTAGTACAATCAAGTAAGGTTTGCATTGCAGTAATTAATACCAAGTATATGTGTAGGATTTTAAACGTTGCATGGTGGAGATAGTTATACAATCTAGTTATTAGGTTTGCCAGTAACTCCGTGTACATGAGTAGGAATTGAAACTTTGCATGGTGGAGATACAATCGCTAGTATTAGGTTTGCGGTAACATCATGTGCAGGAGTAGGATTTGAAACTTTGCATGGTGGAGAAACAATGTAGTGAGGTTTCAGAACACCACGTACATGAATAGGACTTGAAACTTTGCATGGCGGAGATACAATCTAGTAAGTTATTTTGTTGTAGTTGTACATACAAAATCTCTGTCTATGAGTTGTGGTGGCTCTATTCAGGTTATGAAAAGGACAACTCGACGTTTCGATCACTATGCTCTGATTGTCTGGAGTACTGAAATAGAATGATCATTATCAGAGATAGACATTTCAATGCTGAAAATCCAAGAAATAGCCTTTACAAACAACTGTATAAGCGGATCATTGACGACCATTTTCGTAAACAAACAAAAGATTGATGATCGGTGCAACGCAGGTTTTTCCAAATGTACAGCTAATTGTATTCTATAAAGTAACAGTAAACATTTTATAATGATTTGTTATTGGTTTATTACAGAATCACTCAGCAGTGTATTTCGAACGTTACACTCACTTATTGTGTACACGGGGTCTGGTAGATTTTCACTCCGGGAAAGTAAGATCCGAACTGTTCCGGCTGATTGTATAGAGATATCCACACGGAATGACACTGCGTCTACTGGCCGGAACGGGAATCGTGTGTTGAAGAAGCCATCCGTCCGGTACGTTGGGCAGGCAACTGGGGAAAAAGATAATTATGGAGTAAGTACACCTGTTTGTTGTTGCTGTTGTTTTATGTGTTTTGCAGTTACTGCTTCTTGAGCAAAGCAACGGTTTTATTGCTGTAATTTTATTGTGCTCTAGTAAATGGTGTATTCGATCCTATAAATAATTAGAGATTCAAGCACAAGAATACATGTTTTGTTTTGTTTTGTTGGCTATTTAAAATCGGTATGTTTTTACAAAATGCTTCTCTTTTGATCTGTACTTACCAACACAAGTCAAACCAACATCTTGTCCGTGATCACATGTTCCGTTGTCGTGCCAGTTACTATGGCTACACTGACTCAAATGGTTCTCACATCCACGACACTGCATATTTTTCACGTGAATAGCGCCCTCTCCTGGGCCAAATCTCAGGCTGAAATCTGAATTGGAAAAAAAGACAAAACAATGTAAAGGGTCTGTATACGTTTGGTAATGACTCTGAAAATTAAAGGCAATGGAAACTTACTTTGTAAGAAATACAGCAGCTTTGGATAGTATAATGCAGTTTGAGAAACATTTCATTTTGAAGTACTGCAGTTATGGAAAAAGATATCACTTTTTGTCCCAAAAACTTTGTATCTGAGAAACGTTACTGTCAGTAACGCTTCTCATGTTGTGTATTCCTGTTAGGAATTATTCCTCCTGTGTAGACATTTTTGCTCCGGATTTTCAGCGATATCTAAAAAATGCGACCAACTTTTGAAATTAAATGTTTACAGGTTATTTGTATTGTAGCCTACATATCTAATTTAGATTAAACCAATCAAACGGTTGCAGAAACTAAAGATATACTTTGCCTTTAATTGTAGATGGAATTAAGTGATGTTGGAAGTTTGTGCATGGTGTAGAAAATTAAGAAGTAACAATAGCAGTAAATTTGTGGGCACAACCATGTGTAAACTTCTTTTGGGAGTAGTGTTGGCTTTGGAAAGAACCGTAGTTGAATCTGGTGACAAGCATTCCAAACCGATAACCCCCTTCCAACTTGGCTGTTAGAATTGTGATTTACCACGAATTTTCCTGACTTCAGGTTTTTGTTCCACAAAATCTACATTTATTTCAAAAGTGTTATAAAAGCCACGAGTGGTCCATCGAGTAGGATCACAGTGTGTTTATCCCAATCTCAAGTTTTGCAATGTGGTCTTAGTCCACCAATTAAAGTTCAGTTATCGTTATTATGTAAGTTGGTTCAAAGAAGAACATCATATTTCATCCACAGAGATACAAATTATGAGGTGAATTTTAGTTTGCAGTTACGCCACGTCCTGTTAATCCCTGTCTTATTAACTGCAACTGAGTAGATTTGCGGACTGGGGACTTCTTAATTATCGTTACAATAATTACGAGGAAACTTGTTCTCCTGAGTGTAACAAGTTTGACCAATATTGCAACCTAACATCCAGACTACTCACATTGGGTCTTTATTGCAACCTAATATCCAGAGTGCTCACTTAGGGTCTGTATTGCAACCTAACATCCAGACTATACTCACATTGGGTCTTTATTGCAACCTAACATCCAGACTGCACACTTAGGGTCTTTATTGCAACCTAACATCCAGACTACTCACATTGGGCCATTATTGCAACCTTACATCCCGACTACTCACATTTTGGTCTTTATTGCAACCTAACATCCAGAGTGCTCACTTAGGGTCTTTATTGCAACCTAATATCCAGAGTGCTCAATTAGGGTCTTTATTGCAACCTAACATTCAGACTACTCACATTGGGCCTTTTTACAGAGAGTAGCTCTCTTCTTCTCATCACATTTGTTTACATGCCAGCGGGTATCTCTGCGAATATGTAAACACTGTTGTTCATTGCTGTTGTCATCCCAGTCTTCTGCGCCGTCGGGTTGTGTTTCTGTAAAATAGGTCATACGATTCCCATCGAGCCAACGCTGGGGGCGCTTATACCTCCCTCCTGTAGAGACAATGAATCATTTAACATATCTATTGATAAACTTAATACAGTATTATTCATTATCGAAGAGAAAGAAAACAAACAATAAATCTCAGAGGCCGATCTGGTTATCAAGATCACTCAGTACCAACATTAAGAGATAAAGCATATATCCCTCTGAAATACTGCCAAAGTTGACCAAATAGCATTTAAAATACAAAACTACCGTTGCTTTTTTTCGATTGCCTAATAAGAGCGTCAACAAAGTTGCTGAAGAAACATGATTTGGTGTTTTACCCCTAAAACGCTTTTACTGTAAAAGAAAAAGAAAAAATGAAAGGACATAAAAAAATAAATAATAATAACTAACTTGGTAAATAAATAAATAGGTAAATAAACCAATAAATTAATAAATAATTAAACAAATAAAAAACTATAAATATAAAAACAAATATAAATAAATAAATAAACAAAAATATAGATAAATAGAAAGTAAAAATAAGTAAATTGTATAATATTAAATGAGTAATGTATGATCCTTTAAAAATGACCAGTCTGACTCGGGAGCTGTAGGATCGATAACTTATTTGTAATTGCTCATAAACTCAAAATCTTCTCTGCAATAACTAAATTAACTAGGTTCACCTTGGGAGACACTTTGAGCGCCGAGCCATGTGCCTTTATCATCGATGATTGTTAAATCCAGAACGAATTCCTCCTCACCCTTTGATAGAATACTGACCTGCAGTTAGAGTACAATGATTGCATACTCATTAGAACGAACTTTTGACCTGTGCCGATTTCATTATAAATCATACAGGCTCAGCCAGTACCAAAGAACTGAAACGAGTCTGGAGTCTGGTACCTTGGTACCCTGACTCTGCGTGACTTTGCAGTCCACTACGGTAACCGTTCACTACCGTGTCCTGTGTCTGTGACATTGGGGTATCTCATACGTAGCTCTGGAAGCTTTTAATTATTTGTGTGAGTATTATTTTGAAAAGTGGCAATGATAAATTTGTTGATGATATTTATAGTATGGTGCATCCATAAGTTTTGGATGAATAATGAATGTTGTTGTTAATAGGCCGTCGTACTTTTTTCTTCCATTTTAGCAATAATCATGAATCCCAATCCAAAGTATACATTTTTCCTTTGATCACCTGCATACGACTTACCATATTAGATGATTGCTGCAAACAATCCTCTTGCGCCTCGTCGAAAGTTTTTCTTTCAAATCCAGTGAACAAGTAACAAAAACCATCAAAGTATAGCCAGCCAGGATCGCAAACATAATCTAATTTATGAACAAAAGAATGATTTCATGTATGCACACCCGATAAACTCCCGGGTCATAACTAACTCGGATTCTGCTTCAGTTTGGCCAATTTCTTGGTAATTCTGACACAAATGTACCTTTAAAAATTCACTACTTAAAACAGAGGAATAATAGACAAACGCGTAGGCCCTACACGTTTTGTTTATTATTTTTTTTACAAGTTTGAGAATTCTGTCAAAAGTGTTTAAATTTCGATCTATTCTGCCAACAGTGCACAAATCACTTTACAGGGGCAACACTGACCTCCTTTTTACAAATATTTGTATTTTAATAAAGTTAAATAAAACACCCCAACGCTAAGGATACTTAATTAGGGTCCTGTAGCATATTATATTTATTAATGGTAGTCACCCAAAATGGTGTGAAAATGCACCTCAAGTAAAATGGATGTCTGAACAAAAGTTCACTGGGGACATGTTGACGATGAACTTACTATTCAAGTCAACTTACCGGTCCCAGGTTCTGGGGGAGGTAGAAGCCCCAGGGTTCTGCAGGCAACGACGGTGTCTTCCCAGTCCCAGTTGCTGGAACAAACTGTACCCCATTCTCCTAGAATATTGCTGTAAACCTCCAGACGGCCATGGCCTGGGGAGTACCCATCAACAAGCCTCCACGGTACTGAGAAGACAAGAGCAACATTTATTTTGTTTCTTATAGTGGGTGTGGGGTTGGTACGGGGTTGGTACGGAGGATCAGAAATGCCACACAAGTTATTAACAGCCGCTACAGCTGACCTGACATCATATAAAGACAAAACACGGCATTAACTGCAGTTTAAAATCTGATAGCTTGCTGATCACCAAGTATTAATACTAATGCACGAAGTAAGTGGTTATTTTTTGCAATACTGTCAAACTCTTGGAAATTATTTTAAAACTCCAAAATCACTGTTTTTAATATCGATTGCCGTCATCGAAATAAACCCAAAATGTATGTACACCAAAAGTTTACTATTTTGTAGTTGTTTAATCGTAACCTTTTGATTCGATGACAATGTTTAAGAGAATGGGAATGAGTTTAATCTTCCGGAAATCTCGACGCTTACCGTCACATGAGACGCTTCGACACCTGTCAATCTCGGTGGTTTCACCCACGCAGCCTTCCCCGGAACACACCCTCGTGCGGTTCACTGTGCCATAACCACATTTCGATGCTGACGAACATTCTCCACTATTCACCCACGACGCCCACTCTAGCAATTTCAAATTGCACAAACAAGTTTTATTGGAGAAAATTGCTATAGCAATGCATTTTTCAATTACATTAAAAATCAACACAGGGGCCGTTAATGTTTTTTATTTTTATTTTTTTTTATTATTAATGTATTTATGTCGGTGTATAACGCATAACATGCTCTGTATTATTATACGGAAATACTAAAAAGAAATGTTTCAAATATTAGCAATAAAAATTATTAGAAGGAGAAGAAAAATCTGGACGAGCCATATGTTAAAATATCTCAATATTGATGCGATGAAATTGTAGGTAAAACAAAACAGAGTTATTGCGAAAAATACACAACTCATTTTATGAAGTTGTTGGCAGTTGTTGGTTGATATGAATGTCAATTTTTCTCTGATGTCGTCGCATGATTTTTTTAGTTTTTTATGAGATATCGCCCAACTCACAAGGCCGGACGGCCACTTCAAAGTGAGGGCTACACTTAACTGATTTGGGCTGTCGACCCAAATCAACTGTCACCAGGGGCACATTGCCACCTACTCCTGGGGCACATTGCCACCTACTCCTGGGGCTGAAACAGGGTTATCCCATTCACAGTCCCCCAGCTAACACAATACGTTGCTACATCAATGCACAACGTTGTGATAAGGTTGCAATTTGGTCGATGGGATGACAACGTTTTGACTACGTTGAATAAACGTCAGATCTTAACTTGATTTTCAACCAATGCTGTACATTGGTTGCATATTGGTAATTGCAACGTTACCGAAAAGTTGTATACGCAACGTTTTCTCAACATTGTATTTTGGTATTATTACAAAGTAGTATTAAGTTGTGGTAGTCACGTTGTGTACATGTTGTATTTTGGTAACATTAAAACGTAATAGTTAAATTGTGGCGGGCACGTTGTCAATTGTCTTTGTATTTTGGTATTATTAAAGCGTATTATTTGCGTTGTGGCAGTCACGTTGTCTACACGTTGTATTTTGGTAACATTAAAACGTAATATTTAAGTTTCGGCTTTACGTTGTCTTGTAGTATTTTGGATTGTCAAAACGTAATGGCTTAGTTTTGATGATCACGTTGTCATCACTTTGTATTGTGGTTTTGTAAAAAAATGTAGTACATGTATTAGAGTTGTGACAGCCACGTTGTCTCAACCTTTAACCACACACGTACAATTGTGAACATCACGTTGTAGGCCTTTAAATGTTATCATAACGTAGTGGCTTTGTTTTTGCCTTTACGTTGTGAAATTGTATGTTAGTTTAACTACAACGTACACACTATACACCTTAGTTGTTAATAAACACATAGCTGTTCAGTTTTGTTTTGTTTTGACTAAACGCTCCATACCTTTAAAGTGAACCTAACCTTGAATCTGACCTTATTTAATTTGACATTTTAACTGAACCATGTGCTTTAGGACCCTAATTCGTACCCTATGAAATAAAGGAGATATATCTCGCGGTTTTCGTTGATTGTTAATGCTGTTCAGGTAAGAGTTTACATAATTCCTGCGTCACTGCTTGAGCCAATTTGGTTTATTCCTTTCGGACTTCATAGACTGAAGTAGTAGACATGAGGCTATGTGTTGATCAGTTGTTAACTAACAAGGACAAAAAGACATTGACCTTTACTTGTGTCAGCTATCAATTGTACAAAAATGTATTTATTGGTTAAATGTACACAATAGTGTCTAGGACACCCTGAAGTTTAGCGTAGTGCATACAATGTATCAGAAGAAACCAGTGCAAGCATGAATGCGACAATTCATGGCTGTTAACTTTCAATACATATTTTGTCAAAATACATTTTCAAGTGTACACATTTATGAACTGTTTAAATGTCTGGTGTATGGCACTTTTTAGTTTTGTACACACATACAAAATGCGCAATGAATGATGTCATGGGGACGTCATTCAGCGTTTTAGGTCAACAAGTTATCCCACAAGTATATAATCGAGTAATAAACAACAAGGGATACTGACTGGGTATTTTTGTTTTTGAATATTTGGGTTTGAACAAAAACAAATTGACTGGAGCGGGACTTGAACCAACGACCTCCGGATTAACGTACCGGCACTCTACCAACTGAGCTATCCAGCCCTATGTTGGCGGTCTCCCTATTAGTCAATATTGTAACGGACAGTGCAGGACATGTGTTTTAATATATTTAGTTGTGGGCATGCGCGGGGAGATCAGTATGGTCCCGTACTGATCTGTGCATGAGGGTGCCGCATGCCATGCGGTTTTAGACTGCTCGGTCAGTGATCGTCAGTCAGCGACTGGATCTTCACGAGTAGACAGGTACGTGGATTTGCTCTGAATATTACCCATGGTTTATGAGACTGTATTTTGCGTTGTATGTGGTTGCACGTGAGCTGGTTTTTTTGGGGTACTCACAGGGTTGACATTAGCGGAGGCTAGTCAACCGTGAGCTTGTTCATTGTCCGTGGTCTGGAGCGGCGATAGCTGTGTGCTTCGTCGTTGGGGGAACAGTTGTCACTAGGACAATCGCGCCTGAAAAGACGCGTGGTTGACCGGTAAGGCGAAGCTGTTTTCAGGTGACTAGCTTGTCGCTAGGACGATCACGCCCGTAAGGACGCGTGGTCGATCGGCAAGGCGAAGCTATACTCAGATTAGTCAGGGGGGCTCGCGCGTGGGATAGACAGAGGAAGATAGCCAATAAATCTTCTCTGTATAGCACGTGGTTGCTGCGTGACTCACCAGCTGTGGCTGGTTTATGGGAATTCTGTTAGATGCTCCGTGCATGGTTAACTATCAGATGAATAAACTATTCCGCTAGGTGCTCAGTGCATGGTTAACTAGTGGTTGAGTCAGGGTTTATTAGGAAGCTATAGGGTAATCCAGAGTGAATCACGCTAGGTTTATTAGTGTTGATTTATAGATTGTGTGCATTCAATTACATTGTTTATTGTGGTTGACAGAGGTTGTGAATAAATCACATGGTTGATGCGTTTGTTCATGAATTAATTGTCACTGTGAATCATTTATCTGTGTACATTAACAGAGGTTTAACAGTCAGTTATAATCGGCGGTATACTTCCTCCAAAACGAATCTCGTCTCTTAGCCTTTAGGTCGCTTAGTGACTTTTAGCTTGAGAACAAATTGACTCGGGACCAAGTTAATAATTAACGAGTCGGGGAGCGATCAGTCAGGGCGATACGCACCCCGAGCACCCCTCGTTTCCCGCCACAAATGGTGTCAGAAGTGGGATGATTATAGCTGATTACGTTAATCTCTGTTAAAATTAATTACTCCCCTTTTAAGGAGAAGGGAGTGGTACACAAGTGAAACAGTGTGGCCATGAAGGATTGGCTTGTTGTATATTTATTCTTGATATTTTTGGTTATTGTTGTATTGATTCTGAGTGGGTTGCTGATTAGAACTCGTTTGGAGTTGAATCGGTTGCGGAGAGTCGCAAAAGAGCAGAGTACAACACTGCTGCGAATTCGCTGTTTGGCGAGTCGTACGCAAAGCGTTGGGTCGCTGAGAAGTCAGTCACTGACTACTTCGCTTGACGTGACAGGGTCACCAGGCAGAAGGTGGTTGAGTGTGGCAACAGTGTAGGATAACCATTTCTACGAGAAATTGGTTTGTCGTTGCAATCTTGGTGTTTGTTTTATTTGGTCGTCGTCAGGTTGACGCTAGTTGTGGGGGTTGTTGTTGGCTTTCACACCACACTCTAGAGGCAGTAGTATGAGTGTAGGTGGGAAGGGTACGACGGACACTCTAAGTGTCGATGCGGAGATCGAGAGGCTCCGCATGGAACTGCAATGGTCACACATGAAGAAGGACCTTATTGCAAAGAGGTTAGAGGCTTCCCTGGGGCATTCCGCCCATGGAAACATGCCACCTGCACACGGGCGTGTGAGGCAGGGTGATTTTAGAGATGGGTTTGGAGCAATGGGAGAGACTACAGAGGCGTTTCGTTCACCAAGGGAGTTGGTAAATTCCGACCTACTGGCCCCGGAGGTGGTGCCTAAGTCACAGAATATCAGTTTTGGGGAGAGTACGCCTCTGAGGGTGGGAAGTCCGAGGACATTTCCAAGAACTGAGATAAGCCCCATGGCTGAAGAGCTATCTGCTCAAGTCGATGAGGACTTCATCACCTTCTTTTCGGGACAAGGGTCTAGGGGACCCAGATCTCGTAAAACCAACCCATTCATTGAGGAGGTTCAGGATGTGAACCCTAGAGGCACGAATCCATTTTTGGAAGAGAGTGAAGTTATGACCCCTAAGAAGGAACACCAAATGGTTGATGGGGAAAATCAGCGGACAGCTGTGGGGCGGCCGAATCGCCGCCCAAACATAGTTCCCGACCGGTACGATGGTAAGGTGCTCTGGAGGGAGTACCACCGCCACTTTGAGTCTTGCCGGGATGTCAATGGGTGGAGTGACGAGCAAGCAGCAAGGTTTTTAACTGCAAGCTTGCATGGGAACGCCCTTCGGTTGTTGGGTGACACAGGTCAAAGGTACACTTACAGAGCATTAGTCAAACTTCTTGAGAGGCGGTTTGGCCCTGGCAGGCAGAGTGAGAACTTTCTGGTAGAGTTAAGACATCGGCGTCAGGGACCGAGAGAAACCCTGCAGGAACTAGGACAAGTGGTCCTTGAGCTGACCGCCCGTGCGTACCCTGAACTTCAGGAAGATGCACGGGAACGGTTGGCCAAGAATCACTTTATTGATGCGGTGGATAGTCATACCATAAGAGAGGGCATCAATAGGGCCCGTCCCCGGAATTTGGATGAGGCTGTCCAGGCAGCCCTGGAAACCGAGAGCTTCGAGAAGGTTGAGCAACAGAGGTTGTGTGACCGTAAGCCCCCGAAGCTGGTAAGGGCCACAGATTCTGATTTTGAACAAAGGCTGGGTTCAATGGAAACTAATCTTGGTGAGCAGACTCGGAGTTTGCAGACTCTGGCTGAGCTGTTGAGGTCGTTGGTAGGTCAGGTCCGTGGGTCTAGTAGTGACAAGGGCGTGCCATCGGGGGATGCGCACAAGCCCCAGCAGAGACAAACTGGTGGCAGGAAGTGCTTCAACTGCGGACAGGGTGGTCATTTGGCACGTGAGTGCAAGAGGCCCCGGAAGACTGAAGCCAAGGCGTCGGGAAACGCTATACAGCCCCCCATAGGGTCCGTGGGCAGGCTGGACATAGCCGAGGACCCAAAAGATCTAACTGTGACATAAATGATGGTGACGGAAGAAGCAAGAAACGGAAACCGGAGGTAGGGCAAAGGGTGATAACCCTGCCTGTGTCGGACACTGGTCCACAGTTTGGTTTGTTTGTTGATGGAGTGGTACGGGCCACGAAATGTCGATTTCTGATCGACACAGGGTCAACTGATACTTTGATTAGTAGTTCGGTTTACTATGACATCCCCGAACAACAGAGGCCTGTCTTGGAGACCCAGGGGGTAATTGTCAAGCAGGTGGATGGTAGCCCACTTCCGGTGTTGGGCAAGGCAGATGTGGAGGTGCAGGTTGGTAAAACTACACGCTTGGTGAAAGCAATTTTCACAGGGATGAAATATCCAGGCATCCTGGGTATGGATTTTCTGGTGCCCACTGGTGGAGTGTTGGACTTTCAGTCCAAAGAGTGGAGGCTCAACGGCGAGAAAATTAAGTGTACTAGCATGGCTGGTGACCCATTCATTGGGCGTGTTGTAGTTTCAAGGACAATTGAGATTCCTTCAGGCCATGAGGCAATCGTCCCCGGTGTGATATCCCGAGGGAAGACTGGCGCAGCTGGACCGGGTATTGTTGAACCCATGGAGGGTGGTGGTGGTTTGGCGCAGAAGGGTCTGGTGTTGGGCCGGTCTCTAGTAAATGTTGCGTCGGAAGTTATTCCGCTGAGAGTATTCAACCCAGGGAAAGAGACGAGAGTCGCCCGGGAGGGCATGACTGTCGGTGTCCTCTCCCAGGTGGAGACAGAGTCAATCAATGGTGGTGGGGGATTGACAACCGAGGCAGAGCCTGGTTTCCCAGTGCATCTGCAGGACTTATTTGATAGAGGTACTACTAATGTGGAAGGCAAGCACCATGGGGAAATCCGGAAGTGCTTGGTTGACTTCCAGGATGTCTTTTCGAAGGGGGACCATGACATTGGTAGAACCAACATTGTCGAACATCAAATTAAGACAGGGGATGCCCAGCCTATTAAAGAGAGGCCGCGGCGACATCCCCACTGCAACCAGCAAGAAATTCAGAGGCAGGTGGGCGAGTTGATGGAAAGAGGAGTGATTGAGCCTTCAGACAGTCCTTGGGCTGCAAATGTGGTATTGGTGAGCAAAAAGGATGGAACCAAGCGCTTCTGTGTGGATTACAGGAGATTGAACGCGGTTACCATCAAGGACGCTTACCCGGTCCCGAGAATAGATGAGACTTTTGATGCATTGCATGGAGCTCAGTGGTTCACTACCCTCGACTTGGCATCAGGGTATTGGCAGGTGGCCTTGGACGATGATGCTAGTGAGAAATCGACATTTGTTGTCAGGAATGGGCTTTACCGATGGAAATGCATGCCTTTCGGGCTTTGCAACGCCCCGGCAACCTTTGAAAGGTTAATGGAAAAGATTATGGCTGGTCTGCAGTGGGAAATTCTGCTAGTCTATTTGGACGACATTATTGTTTTTGGGAAGACGGTAACGGAGACGGTGAATCGGCTCAGGATTGTGTTGGATAGGTTGCGACAAGCTGGGCTCAAGTTGAAACCCGGCAAGTGTCATCTGTTCCAGAAGTCGGTGGCCTATCTTGGGCACATTGTCTCCGCAGAGGGGGTGGCAACAGACCCCAAGAAGGTGCAGGCGGTGGCTGAGTGGCCTGTGCCCAAGTGCGTAAGGGATGTGAGAAGCTTTTTGGGCCTCGCCTCTTATTACCGCAAATTTATTAAAGGGTTTGCGGGGATTGCAAGTCCACTCCATGCACTGACTGAGAAGGCTAGGGAGTTTGTATGGACGACAGCCTGTCAGGAGGCATTCGACCAGTTGAAGGGCAGGCTCCAATCTGCCCCAATTCTGTCATACCCCGTCCCAGAAGGCAACTTCATCCTGGACACTGATGCCAGTGGGGAGGGCATTGGAGCCGTTTTGTCACAAATCCAAGGTGGCGAGGAGAAGGTCTTGGCCTACGCGAGTCGCAAGCTCAGCAGGCCTGAACGTAATTACTGTGTGACTCGTCGGGAGTTGCTAGCGGTGGTCGTCTATTTGAAGAACTTCAAGCAGTATTTGTATGGTCGCCCAGTCACAGTCAGGACTGATCATGCCGCGTTGCGGTGGCTCCTTAATTTTAGGAACCCAGAGGGTCAGTTGGCTAGGTGGCTTGAAGTAATCTCGCAGTATGATGTGACCATCGAGCATCGGCCCGGCAAGAAGCATGGTAATGCAGACGGGTTAAGCAGGCAGCAATGTAAGCAGTGTGGCCGAGATGAGGATATGAACAATGAGATAAGGGGTCTTACATCTGAGGTAAAATCTCAAGAGGGAGAATTGCGGGTGAGGGGCCTGGTGGCACAGCCCATGATTCCCCAAGAGGAGATGCGGGACACACAGTTACAAGATGAGACCATGAACTGGGTCTTGAAGTACAAGGAGGAAGGTAGGAGCCGTGGTGTGTGGAAGACAATGTCCCACTTATCTGCAGCCTCCAAGACCTATTGGGCCCTCTGGGACCAACTAGAGGTCAAGGAAGGGCTGCTGTATAAGCGTTGGGAGTCGGACGATGGAAGGTCCGTGAGGTGGCTCCTGGTTGTGCCAAAGAAGTTCAGGAGGACTGTGGTGGATGAGCTGCATGGTGGGCAGCTCAGTGGACACTTGGGGGTCAGTAAGACGCTTGCCAAGGTTAAACACAGGTATTTTTGGGTCGGCATGTCTGCGGGCATCCGATCGAGTTTGAGAGCTTGTGACCTCTGTGCTAGGAGGAAGTCTGCGGCGAGGAAGAGGAGGGCGCCTCTGCAGCAGTATAGAGTTGGTGTACCCATGGAGAGGGTAGCCATAGACTTGCTCGGGCCACTGCCCAGGACGGACAGTGGCAACCTGTGGATTTTGGTGGTCGGCGACTACTGTACCAAGTGGATGGAGGCATACCCGCTTCCAGATTCCACGGCAAGGACAGTCGCACTCAAGCTGGTGAATGAGTTTGTCTGTCGGTTTGGTGTGCCCCAGGAACTTCACTCTGACCAGGGCAGGAATTTCGAGTCTGATGTGTTCCGGGAGATGTGCCAGATTCTAGGCATCACAAAGACCAGAACGACCGCCTATAACCCGAAATCGGATGGCATGGTCGAGCGATTCAATAAGACCTTAGTTAATATGGTGGCGGTGTTGATCGATCCGAAGAGGCGACAGAAGGATTGGGATGAGTCCCTCCCCTATGCAACATTCGCCTATCGATGCACACCACAGGAATCAACGGGAGAGTCCCCAAACATGATGATGTTGGGTCGTGAGGTCTACCTTCCGGTTGACTTGGTGACAGGGTGTCCCGAAGTGCAGGAAGGTACCGATACAGATTTTGCTGAGAAGTTGCGCCACAACATGCAGTGTGCGCATGAGAGAGCAAAAGTGTGTCTCGGCAAGAGTGCCAAGAGGCAAAAGCAGAATTATGACAGGCATGCTTCAGAGCATGGTTTGAAGGCGGGGCAGTTTGTGTGGCTATTTAATCCCGCAAAGAAAAAGCATGTGTCCCCCAAGTTGCAGTTACGGTGGGAAGGACCATGGCTGATAGTCAAGAAATTGTCTGATGTGGTGGTTCGCATCCAACAGAAGCGTGGAGGCAAATTCAAGGTTGTCCATGTGGACCGTTTGAAACCTTATGTTGGGGAAGAGAGGGAACCTTGGGATGGTCCGTACAGTGAGGAGGTGACAGAAAGCCCCCTTGCTGAAGAGGTGACTGCCCTTCATGAGGAGGTGACAGAAAGACCCCTCATCGAAGAGGTTACTACCCCGCAGGAGGAGTTTCAGGCGGTTGAGAGTCTCTCAGAGGAGGCTATTGTAAGTGAGGGTGAGCTGGTCCCTGCGATGGGAAACAAGGGTGCAGAAGGACCAGATGTAGAAGTTGGTAGTGGTCCACCCGAGGTGGTGGACAGGACGCCACCAAGGCGAAACCCTAGGCGTAACCGTAGACTACCCAAAAGATTTCTTGATAGGACAGTTGATAGATAGGGGAGGATCAAAATCCCCAAGACTGGTTGTGGTTAACTGTTTTGGTTCTGTGTTTTTTGTTTGTTAACAGAATATACGATAGAGATGACTGGAAAGCGAGAGAACACGTTGGTGGAGCGTCGGCCGAAGAAACCCCGACGATTTAGGTGCGAGCAGTGCCAGAATAGTTTTTCGCACCGACAAGGTCTGTGGAGACATGTAAGGGAGACCCACGGCCCAGTCATGCTACTGTACTGCAAGAGGTGCCCGTACAAAGCGGCTAGGAGAGCCACCTTCAATCACCATTACTCTTTGTGCCACCAGAGCTTCATGTGGGAGGGCCGATTGATTCAGGCAGAGGTGGAGCGGAAGCAGTCCGGCCCCAGTGTTGCTAGGCTGGTTGCTGCAGGTTGGAGGAAGGCAGCGGAGACTGTCTCGGTAGCCCCTCCTTCTCCGACCGAGAACCCGACTCCGGAGGATCAGCCCATGGCCACGCCCAATGAGTTAAGTTTTGAGCAAGAGGAGTCCAGTGACGAGGTGGTCATCTCCTTGTCACCCACTCCGATATCCCCTCTACAGCGGCCTGTTTCCCCTGAGCCACTCTCAGCACCCTTGCCAGTTGTGCTCCCACCTAGAGGCAAGCCACGAGGCATGATGGCATTAGCTGCCAGTACATCTCCGCCCGGCTCCCCATCATCAGACACATCCATGCCAGCTCTGGAGAGAGTACTCCCCCGAAGAAAGGCGACCACAGAGACTGCATCTCAGACACCACCTGGACGAGTGAGGGTCAAGGCATTGGTGAAGGATCAGCGCACCAGACTCTTTTTCCACGCCGGCAGGGAGGTGAAACGGGAGGAGTTCTGTGTCACCTATGAGGAATGGGTGGACATCACCAACTAGCGTGAGAGAACGTAAGGGAGCGACCAGGGTCTTGTGATTTCTTATATTCTATTGTTTCTCTTGCCACAGTATTTAAAGGTTAACATTTATTCTGTGATTTGCTAACATTTTCTTTGATTAATGTCTTAATTGTTACCCATTTCAAATCATTGTATACTGTGATTGTTAACTTTTGCTTAAATCAGGTATGGTGCTACGAGACGGGTATTGCCTATGATCTTTCCGATGTATAAAAAAAAAATATATTTTTGATTGTTTAATCTTGCCATTTGTCTTCTTTCCAATGGATAAATCAAGAGCCCTTTGATTCTTTGTATAAGGAAATTCCCAAGTATCTCATTTGAATCAGTGTGTGAATAAGGTGTAATTTTAGAGAAAACCTTGATTTTGTACTTAAATGAATCTATGCATATGTAATTACCAAAGATCACTTTTATTTTGTATAAGCCAAAGAAGTACTATTTTTATACCAAGTAAGTCCTAGTAAACCATGTTAGGATTTTGTTTTTGTTTTTGTGCATTTTCTAAGTGAGGCTTGGAGAGAAGGAAGAGTCCCTCTCCAAGTCAACCTCATTGCAGGGTTACCGTGTGGTTGACTTTATGGTTTATTGAAATGTTGAAAGTAGATGCACTGCCGTTTTGTTTTTTATTATTGTTTGTTAAGCTGTTTGGACTGGGACAGTCCAAGCTTAGCTCGGGCCTGTGTAACGGACAGTGCAGGACATGTGTTTTAATATATTTAGTTGTGGGCATGCGCGGGGAGATCAGTATGGTCCCGTACTGATCTGTGCATGAGGGTGCCGCATGCCATGCGGTTTTAGACTGCTCGGTCAGTGATCGTCAGTCAGCGACTGGATCTTCACGAGTAGACAGGTACGTGGATTTGCTCTGAATATTACCCATGGTTTATGAGACTGTATTTTGCGTTGTATGTGGTTGCACGTGAGCTGGTTTTTTTGGGGTACTCACAGGGTTGACATTAGCGGAGGCTAGTCAACCGTGAGCTTGTTCATTGTCCGTGGTCTGGAGCGGCGATAGCTGTGTGCTTCGTCGTTGGGGGAACAGTTGTCACTAGGACAATCGCGCCTGAAAAGACGCGTGGTTGACCGGTAAGGCGAAGCTGTTTTCAGGTGACTAGCTTGTCGCTAGGACGATCACGCCCGTAAGGACGCGTGGTCGATCGGCAAGGCGAAGCTATACTCAGATTAGTCAGGGGGGCTCGCGCGTGGGATAGACAGAGGAAGATAGCCAATAAATCTTCTCTGTATAGCACGTGGTTGCTGCGTGACTCACCAGCTGTGGCTGGTTTATGGGAATTCTGTTAGATGCTCCGTGCATGGTTAACTATCAGATGAATAAACTATTCCGCTAGGTGCTCAGTGCATGGTTAACTAGTGGTTGAGTCAGGGTTTATTAGGAAGCTATAGGGTAATCCAGAGTGAATCACGCTAGGTTTATTAGTGTTGATTTATAGATTGTGTGCATTCAATTACATTGTTTATTGTGGTTGACAGAGGTTGTGAATAAATCACATGGTTGATGCGTTTGTTCATGAATTAATTGTCACTGTGAATCATTTATCTGTGTACATTAACAGAGGTTTAACAGTCAGTTATAATCGGCGGTATACTTCCTCCAAAACGAATCTCGTCTCTTAGCCTTTAGGTCGCTTAGTGACTTTTAGCTTGAGAACAAATTGACTCGGGACCAAGTTAATAATTAACGAGTCGGGGAGCGATCAGTCAGGGCGATACGCACCCCGAGCACCCCTCGTTTCCCGCCACAATATCTTTGTTCGGGGTGCCAGTCAGAAGCCATTCAACCGTTAGATGCCGTGTAGCCAGGAATCTCACAAGTTTACGACACAACTTGGGAAGCGGCAGCCACAGTAAGACCGTAATGTTGAATAGTTCAAGCAGCTCGCTGGGATGTTTTGGATGATATTTCTGTTTCTGGCCCGATTAGCGTAAAAGTTTGTTGTGGCTTTTTTTGATATCACGCTTAACAAAATTTCTAAATTTACGCCAACATTGATCACTGTTAGCAAAAGCTGATTGACGTTGCAAAATCAATTTTTAATGTAAGGAGTGAGCCAAGGTTTATCACTGTTGTGGATGCTAATTTTTTTACCTTGACAAAACAAATTCAAGGCGAAGTCAAGCATGTTGTAAAAGGCATCAGCCTTTTCCTGAAGTACTAAACAATCAAAAACTGATTTCCAGTCTTGATTTTGAATCCATGTTCCAAAAGAGCGGACACAAGAATCTCGCATGGTACAAACATGTTTGGTAGTTATAGTATATTTTTTTTAAAGTGCAGTGTTTTGGTTTCCAGGTAATACAAACATGGTCACTCAAACCAACCGGAGCAAGAGCTTGGGGTTTGTTATACAAAGAAACCAATTTAGAATTAGCCAAAATCTACGGAGCTCTGGAAGTGCCATCCGACATGTTGAGATCCTGACATAATTATCTCTGGATGACGACATCCTCAACGCAAACTAGTCGACATATCGAGATAATTATGTTGGGATCTTGACATCCTAAAGGTAGGATGTCATCTTGCTGTGATAATTTATCTCGGGATGTCGACATCCTTAAAGTAGGATGTCGTCTTCCAGTGATAATTTATCTCGGGATGTCGACATCCTAAAAGTAGGATGTCGTCTTCCAGTGATAATTTATCTCGGGATGTCGACATCCTAAAAGTAGGATGTCGTCTTCCTGTGATAATTTATCTTGGGATGACGTAGGCACGGGTGTCACTCGTAGGCCTATACTAAAAGATAAATCGCGAAGGCCGCGTGTACGACATGCTACCTTTAAAGATGTCGACATCCCGAGATAAATTATCACAGGAAGACGACATCCTACCTTTAGGATGTCGACATCCCGAGATAAATTATCACAGCAAGACGACATCCTACTTTTAGGATGTCGACATCCCGAGATAAACTATCACAGCAAGATGGCATCCTACCTTTAGGATGTCAACATCCCGACATAATTATCTCGGTATGACGACTAATTTGCGTTGAGGATGTCGTCATCCAGAGATAATTATGTCAGGATCTCAACATGTCGGATGGCACTTCCAGAGCTCCGTAAAAATCAGATCGAGGGTGGCTTCTTCGCGTGTGTAGAAGTCAACAATTTGGAATAATCGTTTCCCGTTGTAAGGGATTTAATCTTCATACGGTTAAAATCACCTAATATAATAATTCCAATTTCAGGATAATTGGTTCTCAAGTTATCAAATGTCCAATAAGATGTGTTTATTTAATAGGGGTTTGTTATACAAAGAAACCATTTTAGAATTAACCAGAATCAGGTGTGGCTTCTCCGCGTGGTCACTTGCAACAAAAACACTGCCATCTCGGTTTGCGCACAAGCAAACCGCAAAGCAGTACATTATAAGTACAATATTATAATGTAGGCGTACTGTTTGCGGTTTTCACTGCCAGTGCCCTATGTTTGAACTACACAAGGTTGGTTAGCGCTACGTAAAGTTTTCTGTCGGTGTCTAGCCTCAATTATTGCCACTTTGTGTAAGTTGGAAAAAGCCTAATCATGGCTTAATTGACCAAGGTTATTTAAGATTTTCCTCATTACTGTAGAAAACATCGGGAATTACGCAGGACAAGGCGAAACATTTCCAGCGGCAGCACAGTATTTCGTCAAGAGCAATTTAGAAACACATACTGTTACAGGTAAATAATTTTGTACCGCATAAAAAGCATGGCCGCTCACTACTATAGTAGAACCGGCCATGTTAACGTCTGCATGATCGCCGGCTGCTGCCATGCCGAGTCAAAGCTCAGATGACCACGGTCGCCAGAAATGTCACGCACACGGTCTCCCCACAGTTATATCATAGAGCAATGGTAATAATAACAGTACAGTGCATGCAGAGTACAGCTGCATTGAACTTGTTCTGCAGGCTTCCTGTGCACCACATTGATTAATTATTCATGAACCAAGTAAAACGAGACCTCCAAATTATTGGCTTCCTCGGAAAGTCAGGGGAAGTTGGCAGAAAAACAAAGACAAAGTTAAGACCTGTCGTTGCAAAATGTGTAAAAACCTTGGTGGGACCCGGGGAAACAAATTTACAAAGCGCCCTCTATGTTTATTCATTACAAACGTGTACAGTGTGCGGTGTACATAAATCTGAACTTGGGTTGTTTGTACGCGCGAACACCATGGTCTAGGAACCAAGACTACACGAGTTGACGTGGGTAAAGTTAACGTGGGTACGAGTTGACTCGACTGCAAGCACATTGATTACGTGTATAACCCATGGGGATATAGAGTCTCAATAACCGTACATACACCTAAAGGGAAACTATTGTACGAAGCCTCACATATTTTTTAGTGGCTGTATGAAACTATACCAGAATGCAGAAAACAACGATCATCTATTTCCTCAAACTCATCGTTGTAATTCATGTTTCATTTGAAGACATGGTAAAGTCGGATGGTCTACAAGCCGGGTACATCGGGAGTATTGTCTCCCACAGTGCATCGAGGCTGAGTGACCGCCCATTACCGCGGTATGGAACGTGAAAAACTCTTCAAAATGTTACGAACAATTCGGCGTGGACTTAAATCTAGATGCGTACAATATTGAAACGAACCGGGGGTCGGAGAAAAGCGTCATTGCATACTTCAATCACATTGATATAGGTATTTATCCATACATTGTGAATGGAGATAACAAGTTAGTACACGGTTGTTTTAATAAAAAAAAAAAAAAATTCTAGATGAAGATTTGTGTACAAAGTTCATAAACTCTAATAAATTTCAACAGGTTCATTTTTAACTACAATTTTTCATTTTTCCCTTTTTTTGGTAATATATAGCAACTTTTCGTGAAGTTGTTTTCAAAATGTTAAAATCATGCTGTTTTTCTTCATAAAATATTGCTGGAGGAACAAAGTAAGAATCGGGTGCACTCTTAAAAATATTTTTAACAGTCTTTTTATTTATACCTTTTCGTTAGCAAAAAAATGTGCAACATCTTGTACTCCAAACTATTATTGCATCATAATATCAAAGAAGAGTACGTAAATTTTTTATTTACAATGTATACTTCATTATTGGGAAAGCTGACCCCAAGAAAGAGTTTATTTGTGGTTCGAGTGGTAATAATTTTAGTAAGGGGATAAAATTTTCTATCCCTTGTTCCTCACTTCTGGCCGAAAAGAGGAGGGGATAGAATTTTCTATCCCTTGTTCCTCAAACCAAGCCGAAAGGAGTTGGGGATAGAATTTTCTATCCCTTGTTCCTCAACTCAAGCCGAAAAGAGGAGGAGATAGAATTTTCTATCCCTTATTGCTCAAATCCAGCCGAAAAGGGGAGGGATAGAATTTTCTATCCCTTGAATAGAATTTTCTTTCCCTTGTTCCTAAACTTTAGCCGAAAAGTGGAAGGGAAAATTTGTTTTATCCTTTGCTGCTCAAATCAAGCGAAAAAGAGGAGGGGATAGATTTTTTTATCCCTTGAACCTCAAACCTGACAAAATGTGCAATATATTGATAAGAAATAACTGGAATTTAATTTTTTTTTATTTGTTAGCCTAGAAAAATTAGATTGATTCGTAAAATCTGAAGCATGTTTTTCACAATTTGGAGGAGAAAATGGTAAAAGAAAATTTTGTTGCTTTAAATTCCTGTTTCGATAGCAATTTTCGGACTATAATGAAAATTTTAAGCTGTAAATTTGAAAAATAACAAAAAATGAAAAAATGCAGTTAAAAATGAACCTGTTTTTCATAAGTTGTAAAACTGGTTGGTTTTTGGCACATTTTAGGAAGATCTGAACAACACAGTTTTGATGAGTGCGGAGAGAGGTTTGAATGGTGTCATAATTTGGGGTGATAACTACGACACAAATAGCCAAGCAGCATGGTTGTCTACAACTTCAGTCTTACATCAAATGTGCTTTAGGCCCACTAGGTCACAAAATCACAAAAGCTGCCAAGTGCTGCGGATATATGCAATAACCACGGCAGATGCATTGGGAAAATTCTAGAATGTATCGAGATGAAGGAGACGTGGAAGCCCATTCGTGACCACGTACAGAACGAGTCTGTTGGTCATTGTCATTGTGAGTGCAATGCTGGTTGGAGTGGTAGGCAGTGCAATGTAGTGGTAGGCAGTGCAATGTAGCCAATGACGGAATCAACGGTCTTGTCGAAACCAAAGCTCCAGCTTAAACTCATCCGGGTTCAATTTAGTGAGCAAGGAGTCGTTTGAGCTTCAGAAAGTGGAGGAAGCTTGCGGTGGAACATATTTAATCGTTTTTTTAAAAAGGCTTTTTTTAAAAATTCAAATCCAATGCGGCAACGTTCGGGACACATTCACATATTCATAGTACTTGGTTACAAATTATTACCTGCCATGTGTTTCTGCATGGTACAATGGTGGAACACCTAAAATACTGATTTTTTTGAAAATGGGCGGAATTATTGAAAAAATAGCAAAAACCTGCCCCAAAAAATAGTGAGGTATAGGCCTACTCTCAAAAGGGTTAATCACATTCAATCTGTGTTCATTGGAGTGGGTTTTAGCTTTAAAGTTAACTTTTTCACATTTCGCTGCCCCGCACAAATCACACGATAAGTCGCTTTGTAATTCGTTTAGCCTTTGTCTATGCTAACTTGAATGTTTAACTTCAACCTTGTACCATCTGCTGTAAACGCCCCTCTGACATTAAATTTTCTCAAAATAAATACAAACAAAAAATTGTTGTTTACCATGTTACTTTTTGCTTTAAAGTAATCATTCGCCCAACATTTTTGTCGCCGTCTTTGTGGCGTAAATATTAACCAGCGTTTGCCTCCACTGCCGCAGTTCACGGGCGGGGTTAAGCGCTAGATGACACGGGTTAGAAGTCACTCGAACGACAATGTATGACCGGGGGTTGGGGGGGGGAAGTTATTCGAAAGCACCCAAGTCAAACTTTTAAACCCAAATAGTGCAAAAGATAACTTGAAACTATAACTTGTGTACCGTTAGCCATTTACTAACAATAAGAATGCATGCTGTTTATTTGTAGTATGTACATGTATACTTCTAAATATATTGCTTTAGCAGATCGTTCTTCCTGAAGACAAAACTATTTGAAGAAATATTACTTACAATTTGCGTTTAAGTAAAGGTGTTGATAACTAATGTTTTGTGTTACTTGTAACGGAAGGAATTGTACAAATCGGGACATTCCTAAACACCAACAAATAATAATAAAGGTTTTATTTATGCCTAATTTGTAGAATAAAATAAATAAAGAATATTTTACTTCGTAAAATGCAAATTACCTGCGCAGATATCGTTATTCCAGCAGTTCTGATATTCTGAATCAATCCCTTCACAGCTTCCACTGTTGGCATTGGACCCCTGACACACTCTTGTTCTGCTTTGATGACCTTTTCCACAAGTTTTCGAACATTGGCTCCATGTTGACCACGAGGACCACCTCACTGTTAATAGAATATAATTAAAGTGAAGGTTTTTCTCATTATGTGGGTTTTCGAAACCACTGCTATCACTGTGTACGTTTTCAAGATTACTGGCGTGGCCCAAGCCAAAGCCATAGCCGAAGCCTTAGCCAGAGCCTAAGCCGAAGCCTGGAATTTGGAAAGAGCCTCAAACATCCCTACCACTGACTGCACAGTCAAACTGACCCAAATAAATAAAATACACTTTTTCATGCCTAGCAAAATACAAGACTTGGATTCAACGATTTCATTACAAGTTCAATAACATGACATTGGTTTTGAAAATGAGGTTGAATTTTCACAGAGAACTAAATAGTCGGTAACTGTAATAAATTTGCGTTGAATTCAAGCAATAAGACATGTTATGCCAAACTTACCACTGAATCGAGACGCACCATTTGAACAAAATAATATTTCGTTCGGTTTTGCTAGCCTACATTCGCTGAAGCATAAAGCTTAATGGCACGACCCACATGTACCCATGAAAAGTAAATTTATTTTCAAACTTAATATTGCAGTTCCTTAATCATTCATATGGTTTAAAAAAAATGCTTTTGGTATTCAGCAATGGTTTTATCTTTCTGGAATATTAGTCCCTTTTTCATTTCCACTCGCTTAACAAACAACCGTAATTTTATTCTTGAAGATTGTTGGAACATATTGATCGAAACGTTGATACCTCGCCAAATCTTTTTAAAGCCTTCACAGCTCAATAGATTTCTTTGGGTGGTAAACCGCAAACATTAGTTTCTGTGTTATTGTTGTCATGGTCTACATTTTAATGTTATATCTAAAGCCACTGTTTTTAAACTTAGCACATGGTCTAACCTTCCATGACCTCACAGTAGTCGCCTCTCCAGCCGTTATCACAGACGCATCTGTAGTGACGCGTTGATTCAAGAGAGCGCGTGTCCGGCACGCAGAACGCACCATTCAGACAACTGTGGTTGCAACATGGGCAGCTAGGTGATTCGTCTATCTGCAGAAAACCACGCTTTATTTGTGAAGCAATTGCTATAAACTTTCAAGATTTAAGTAATTTTCTTGGATTTAAATGATACAGAAAACGTGAGTATCAGGAAATGCAACTCCAACTAGCTGTAGTCAGAAAATTTCCGTAAAGTCATTGAATATTACATTGGACGCAAACACGCTTATGATTGTGCGTAAAAAATGCAGCTGTGTCTAGTAGCTGGCTCATGTTATTCTGATATGGTATTCGTAGATCATTACATGATATGTTTTACTTGGTTAATTAATTAGTAATCACATTTCGTGCTTATTGCATGGCGCCATGCATGTAAAGTCACTGCCGTCATTTGACTGTTAAGTTGACTGTGGTAGCCCTTACCATTAAGATTTGTGAATCTCGGTCGAGATAAACCGGATTTTCATCACCAGTCCCCTTTACCAAATCTCCGGGGAAATCAAGCCGAGTGACCCCATTGAGCTCGCAGAGCCCACCCAAAGGGAAGTAGTTGAGAGACTTGCACCCAGCAAGGTTTACACACTGCAGACCGCATTGGATGAAACTTGTTACGTGATGAAGCGTACGAATCGTATGGTTCAGAAGTTGGTAGTTTCGAAGCTTATCGCCCAGACCTGCGTTTGTGATAAAATATTAAAGAACATTTTTGATATTTGGAAGTGAATAAGCTACAATCTGAGTGGTATTGATAATGGTAGACGGCAAATATATTCCTTTCCGGCCCTGCCACGAGCTTGGCTGTACTTCCTTACCCAATCACACTGTATAGTCTAAAGGTCTGCTTGGAAGTTAGTGGCGTTGCCTGGCTGTTAAGAGCACCAGATTCGAGCTCTGGAGATTCTGATCAGCAGAGTGTAGGTTCTAGTCCCTTTCCTGTCACAAAATACTTTACCATAACTCTTTGCTGTGTCCTTCGGATATGAAATTGAACTGTAGATCCATTGTATTAGGTTCGGTAGTGCACGTAGAATAACCCAGAACACTTAATGTGGAAGAGTAGGGGTTTACCTTGGTGTTTCTGGTTCACAACCATTAAGCACCCTTGTTTGCATGTTTTCTCAAGTATTTTTTCCCTTTTTACAGCTTTACGCTAACATTCACTTCTGAAATACTCTCGAAACATTAAATAGATAGGCCTAATACAGACCATCAATCAAACGTTGTTTATTTCGTTTGCAGCAATCGAAATAATAATAATACTTTTATTTTTAAGAACGCATACTATTAACCTTCCTCTGAGACTTCCGTGTATATCCGTATGCCTCCTTTTTACTTACCTGCCTTTGTGACATCATCAACTACTTCCAAGGTTTGTCCGCACATGATCTCTATCATTAAAACGACAACCATGCATGTAGCAGCTCTCAAAGCCATAGTAATGAATGGTAGATTCAATCTGCTACGAATATTCCACGAGATAAGGTTCCGAGACCATTTTCCGAACCTCCCGGAGATAATGTAGGAATGATCGTCTGTATGCAACTATATACCACGCAGACAGCCACTCCAACAATCAATATTACTACACCTTTTTACGGTGACAATTTCACGGAGCTCCTTGAGTGCAAACCACTTTGGACTGTGAGGGCCATAAGGTGTAGACCACCGAACTCAAGTTCAGCACCCACCAATTGCATGGAGCTGTTATACGCACCAAATAGCTTGAATGAGGTTACCAGCCAAAAATACACATGAACAGTTTTGCATTGTTTCCTGCTTAGTTTTTACTTAGCATAACTTTTAAGGCAACAATATCTGCTCAAGCAGCTCTATAAAATTGAGCTCTTTTTTAGAATGTAATCGTATTTGGTTCGTATTTTGGATGGTTCGTATAGCGTAATGCGTAAAACGTAAATTGTAGGTCCCATGTGCTGTGTATAGCACGAAAAAGAATCCAGTACACTTACAGTGGAGAAGTGGTCTGCTCTTCTCTTTTCTTGTATTGGTTGGCTGCAGAGTGTGTTGCAAATCTTGCAGACCCCATACAAGGTGCTATATATACAAACGTGTATCAATAACATAAGTGTTGGACCCCGGTGGCTTGGGGCAGCCAGTTGCCTCACAAATTCTTGCAAAACAGTGGGGAAAATTCAGGCTCAGCTAGAAGAACACAAAAATTGACAGAGAAAGCAAACCATACATTTAACCAGATATTAACAATGAGTACTTGTGGGTTTTTTTTTTGTGAGTGATATTTTGGGCAAGAATTACTAGAACGGCGATGTCGTGTGAGCCTGTTTTATTGAATAATAACCCCATTCTTGCCCCGAGTCTCTCGTCTAAATCCACCTGTGTTAACTATTGATTAAAAGGTGTAAAAACGATACTGAGTAACAATTATTCGATTCTCCATTTAATTTTACGTGGCTGGGATCGATACCACCGGGTATCTTATTTAATGTCCGTTGAGGGTTAACATAAATGAAAATAACGTTTGAAGTTTTTAATTGCCCGTTAGAAAATGCTTCTAACAAATTAATTGTTTAAAATCTATATAGTTTGTTATGATTGCATTTCTGGTGTTATTGCCTGCGTCCTTGCTGAATGCTGTGCATTAATAATATAAAATAAGAAAATTCCCATTCTCCAGATTTTAACAGACCTTAATGCATTGGGTGTGACGTCAGATGTTCGGCCTACCTTCTTTTGACCTCTAACAGAGGGCAGTAACCAACCTGTGAAAACTCTACCATATTATATTGGTTGGACGCGTTATAGATTGTGTTTATGTTCATCGTTCTTAATAGCAAGAATGGTTCAGAGAGTCTTTAAACGCTATGTCCTGGACGTTGCCAGTATTTCGGTCGTTAATTTGGCTGGGTCATAATTTCTCTGGAGAGAGGATTGGTTATAGGCCGACATGTATGAACTGAGCTTCCAGATCTAAGGAAGTCAGTTTCCAGATGACTGCCAATCCCATAATTAAAGATGGAAGTGACGTATTTTAGACAATGACGTAACAAAAGACACCGTTCAAAGTTCACCTGACTATTTTTTAATGAAGAGATTGCACGGAAGTACACCTTTAATAATACTAGTAGTAATGCACTACATGATTGAATATACAAGCCAACTATTTCAATTAGTTTCTTTAGCCATAAGATTACGAAATTAAACTGTGGCAGGGCAAGTCAATATAAGAGATTAAAATCCTCTATGGGAAACCTACGATATCTAGGCCCAATTTCATGTCCTATCTTCCGAAGAATTCCGAACATACAGGCCTTAGAATTTCATGGGTCGTACGATCAAAATTCTGCAGTAAGAGTGCCATGAAATTTGGCCGGGCCAAGCAGAAAAAGGTAACCAGTCAAAATTCAATGAAGTTTATACTAATACGTTTGGTGCCAAACTCATTCTTTGCTTTGCTAAGGAGTTTGCTAAGTAATGTTTATGTAATTGGGCCAAGGTAGGACTAAAAACCCAATCCACGCTGCATGGGTCGGTCCAGTCTTGGCGGGATTTGAACTGGGGTCAATAGAGGTGAAAGCTTGGGGATAGAAAACAATGATTTTAATTACAAATTTGGCTGGATCATAGTTTAGGATTTTGAGTGCCTATCATCACTAGTACGGCCAGTGCTAAGGGTCCACTACCAAGGGTTCGGTCAAGGCTGGTGCCTAGGACGGGCCAAAGAGGAAACCATGTTACCCATTTCTGAGTCAGTAAGACGTGGACTCTTTGTCCACTCCAAATGACACAGAAATGAGTCAAACTGACGCAGAATCCGAGTTACAATCCCATTTTTGATCAGTGTTCCGGTCATTTCGACTCAAATATGGGTCCGACCCATAGGGAAACGGAATCCGGATCCATTCTGACCCGGAGTGCACAGTAACAGTCCAATAATGATTTCCTCATACAGCTCTCCCACATTCACAGATATATTTCTTTCTGAGAATGACTTATTACAATGCTATGCTACAGGAGTGATACAACTATTGCACAGTGCAGTATTTCAAATCAAACTATTGCAAATAAATACCAGAATCTGCCACCTCAAAATAACAATAAATCTCATAAAATTAAACAATTAGTGCACAAAACTGATGCAAAAGATTTTCATAGCTGCTTCAAATTAACAACAATTATGTAAATATGCTGTAAATATTATTTAATTACAGACACACAGAGGTCCAGAGAAGACCAGAAGTATAACATCCTCGAAAAATCCTTCTTTGTAAACTTAATGTTGAAGTTTTGTTTGTAATGATTGTTTTTATTTTAGGCAAAAACTACCCAAGTTTAAACACATGCCGCACTGCAGCTATAGCAAATATCGGAGGTATTATAAGTTAAACAAGCCCAATTTTTCAACTCGAATTTCACAAATGAACTTTCATTGATGTTTTCTAAAGCCGTATCCGAGTTGGTGGCTACGTCTACGGCTACGACTACGACTGTTGCTAAGGACGTCCTTTACTTCACTGCATGATGACGCGTCGATCCAGTCATAGCTGTAGCCGTAGCCACTAATTGGGACACATATTTATTAAATTTTGTGAACTTTTGTAGAAGAAATTTAGAAGTTTGAAAATTATAACCGTTTTAAACTTGGCGCCAGAGGGCACTGCCAAATATGATGACATAATTATTTGTTTTAAGAGTCCAATGGAATATATTCTCATTTGTTTTTACATATACATTGACTTATCCCGATTTAAAAAGATGTTTCCCAAATAAAATAAACGTTTTCTAAACGAAAAAGACACGTGATTAAATTAGGAAGGGAAGACAACGAATAAGGCACAATGAATACCAAAAACGATTTAACTTTCTACAAACCTTACCGTAAAAATAAGTTGCTTTAAAATAAATGAAAAGTTAGTCTTTGGAAATGTGATGCTTTGAAGTTAAAATAAATAAAACGCATAAGCGTACGACCCACTGCCCAGTGGGAGAACTGCCCTCCCAAAATAGGGCAAGCAATTGGGAAATTTCGGGCACCAATAAGAAAGAAGACCACCCGGTATTAGAAATTGGTTCTAATGTTTTTATCCGTGTAAAATTTCAGGCAAATCAACTGGCGACATGGCGACACTTTGTTTAAGGGGGCACAGAGCCCCCTTAAACAAAGTGTCGCCATACGCCCATGATAAAACAAAACAAGTAAGTCTATTTAAAAACAAAAACATTTGTAAATATTATCAGGAAAAATAATGATCTTATTCACCCATGTTAGGAAGTAATTAATACTAGTAAACATGCAGGTACCACGTTGTAAACACTTCTAATTGGAGGAGTGTGTTGTGGAGCTGTTGGTTTGATCTCAGAGCCAAACTTTACCCTTAAGATATTTACCATAAAGTTGTACCCTCGGATTTGTTGGTGATAGTTACTTCCTTTCATCTACACCATGCAAAGCTTCAAACATCACTATCCCATGTTAAAACACCGAACGAAAAAAATATGATATATCTTATAAACAGTGAAAAATAGAAGTTATAGTTCTTGATATATTACAGCAACAAGTCCTTTCCGGCGGCATTTTAGTAACGGGTCCGAATCGTCTATATTTACAACTGTACAATACAATTATTTAAAATACTCCTCTAATTTTACTTTCATAACAAAAATATTAATCTTATTCGGTGAATATTCATAAGATGTTCTTAAGGCTCTGAGACAGATTATTGTTTACACATTTACACAATATTTATCATATTTATATATTTATACATCTGTTTAAATTGTTGCGAGTCAACTGACGTGATTCTTCAAAAGATTTGAGAAAAAGAAATCCACGATTTGAATTGGACTCGAACATGGATCGTTCAGGACTTGACAATCGAAACTACCTGATAAACGTGGCCAGCACGTTTCACCCATCCAGAAATCATTGATAAATGGACCCAGTGTCGTAGAGTTGCATTAAGAGCAAAAAGTAGCTAGGCACGACAAAATTGTGCTTACCAGAGTAAGGTTACCAGCCGAAATAACATGGCTCGTAAGCATTGTTGAATGCTTAAACAGCTCTATGAACTTAGCCCTGAGGTCGCAGGTTTGATTTCCGAAAGAACCATTACCGGAAGATTTTAATTTGTTATTTATTTATTTTTATTTTGTTGCCTGTATTTTCAGATTTTCTCTTAGTATGAGGATATTTTGAAATTTAGGTCGTGTCCGAATTAGCGGCTGCGGCAGTGGCTGTTGCCAGGGGCGTCGCTAAGGACATACTGTATGCTTTAACACATGTTAACATAGTGTTCCAGCCGCAGCCGTAGCCGTCAATTCGGAAATGGCTTTATTTTAGATCTTCTGAACTTTAGGAAATGAATTTGAAAGCTGACTGCAGGTAAATCAGACAACCTCGAAGACGGAAAGCTGTTTCATTTCATTATTCGTACTTATAACATAAACTTTAAAGACTTTTTTATACAAAAGATAAATAAATAATAAAACAATTATATAAATAAAAGGAATCCAAACATTAACATTAAACGTAATGGGTAAATGGCTACATGAGAGAACCCTTCTCCCTTCAGCCAACGCGGCTACTCTCTCCCCACGTTCGCCATTTTAGGAGTCAAACTTGCACGTAGATATTATTGTAAGCGTGTTAACGCCGCGTTGCCCAATATGTGCACAGCACGTATTAACGCACGAGAACGTGATGATTGTGATGATGACGTCAGGTGAATTGAGTCAAATCCCTTTTACAAACGGAAGATTAATAAACGACTTTTGGTGTTGTTTCGTACTCATAAAAAGTGACAGGTCAGATTGGAACCAGAGAAGAACCCCAATCGACCATCATTATAAGTTTGGTTTATTACGAAGCAGCCAATAGGCCAAGAACATATTCAAATATAAAAGGCAACATTCATGTGTGGGTCAACATGGTCCATGTTCAGTGTCCTTACAGACCTGGGTCCGGGGCAGTTGATCCGGAATCGACTGGACCTGATTTTAGGTTGACCCGTGAAACGAGCAATGTTGACCTGAAAATAACCTGGGGAAAACGCGGGTCAAATCTGACCCATGATCTTTTACAGTGTGTCGGCCATTTTGTTACGCTTAACCCCTGATCCCAGATCCTGTCTTAGTTTGGTCCTGTTGATGTGTAGGAGTTTAAAAAATATAGCTGCAATGGCTTAAAGGTGCACTAGTAACGTAGATAAAGCTAGAAATAAATCAAACGAGTGGTGTCGCACCTGGATGTGACGCCATTGTTAACACCTGGCTGTCACTCCCGATGTAAGAAAGACTAATGAATGGTTAAATACAGCATTTAAAGTCATTCTTCTTTTCGTCGTTGCTGGTGAGGCTCAAGCCACTCTCTGACACTTCCTTGTCTTCCCTGAGGTGTAATTTCCTGCAATTTTAATGTTAAGAATATTAAGATTAGAGAGGTATCTGAACTCATGTAAAACACAACACAAAAGACCATGCAAGCCTGGCGTGCATTTGAAAATTTTAGGAACATTGAATTCCCGCGTATTCAACACGTAAAAGAAAGAAAAATCCACGCACTATACCAGACCCTTAGCGTGAGACTTGCATGGTAAAATCATGGGGAACTTTTGGATTGATGTAGATATACAGACAGTGGAAATCATGGGGAACTGTTGGATCTGTTGTAGTTATAAGTTATACAGATAGTGGAAATCATGGGGAACTGTTGGATCTGTTGTAGTTATAAGTTATACAGATAGTGGAAATATTTGAGGGAATTGTGGCTATGATGGTGGTATAAGTATTAAATTTGTTACGCAGTCAGAGTATGTCAAATGGGCCACAGTCCTTCGAAGTATAACACAGGAGTAACAACCAACGGTCACCATTTTGAAAACAAAAAGTTTTCAAATCTGCGAAGGTCAAATCTGCGATGTCCCTATAGCCAAATATCTTTCTCATGACGTACTCTGACCGTGTGCCTAAGTATATGCTTGTTTCATCAAAGGCACAATCCAGTCACCTATCTGCCGTACTATTTTACATTCAAGAGATTTGTCAGGAATAGTTCAATATGCAAGAACATCCCGTAAATCTGGGTTCGTATTTTCGTTATGCCGGATCCAAATAAGAACATTCCAAACGTGCACAAATGCATCTTAAGCAAACTGTTATTTGTAGGTTTCAGAGATTAAGGAATAATTCGCCCAAGCTTACGATGTGTAGTGGTACATTCTACACTGAATCTAAATGTTTCCCTCCACCGATAATTGAAATGGTGGTCTGAAGTAATACTCTGATTGAACCGCTCTCCTTTGTTATAATGACCTCCATGACTATATGGGGCAATTATAGCTCCCGTCTGGAGCTCTTTTTGTGTTCTGTAAATCTCAGGAATTCTTTAGAGGATTTTAGGGGGTAGGCCCCACTTCTATACGAGAGGAAAGGGCGTGATGTATTACGTAATACGCACTGCCGGGTTAAGGTATAAGAACATTGGGGGCAAGGTATTGGGCAACGTATTGATTCATAAGGCATGGTTCTGTCAATACCAGCTCTCAACACCATCTTTGTTGACTACCCAACTTCTCGTTTTGCTCTTGAACGGAACGAAATTGCACTTTGTGGTTTGAGTTCCAATTCTGCCACTTTGTTTCGATCATAAACTTGTCGTAAGTAAATTAATATTCTTCAAATATATGACTACAAATCAAATCCAAACACACAAGAACAACTTTCTGAGTATCCCCAAGGTCATTTCTTGCAAGGGCTTCAGAAATATGGCTTGCAATTAGACCAAATGGCATTGGGCTATGATTATGTTACTTTATAAGTTGTGTTACTGCTTGGTCTATATAACAATTTTTTAATGCATTTTCTATTGTGTTTTCTTCGAACTCCATTGTTTGGTTGATGCTTCCCTCCCATAATATTTGGTAATTTTCGAGAGATCGTTATCATTCTTAAAGCTCACTGGTTACAAAGTTCATGGCACCAATTTCCCAGTGAAACATTCCTATCTGAAATATTCATAGTTAGTTAATGAAAAATCATGTAATCTACGAATCAACATTACTTGTTCATTTCGATCGTAGCAATCGAAATGAGCCCAGTGTACTCCAATGTCTGACACTTGTTCATTTCGATCGTAGCAATCGAAATGAGCCCAGTGTACTCCAATGTCTGACACTTGTTCATTTCGATCGTAGCAATCGAAATGAGCCCAGTGTACTCCAATGTCTGACACTTGTTCATTTCGATCGTAGCAATCGAAATGAGCCCAGTGTACTCCAATGTCTGACACTTGTTCATTTCGATCGTAGCAATCGAAATGAGCCCAGTGTACTCCAATGTCTGACACTTGTTCATTTCGATCGTAGCAATCGAAATGAGCCCAGTGTACTCCAATGTCTGACACTTGTTCATTTCGATCGTAGCAATCGAAATGAGCCCAGTGTACTCCAATGTCTGACACTTGTTCATTTCGATCGTAGCAATCGAAATGAGCCCAGTGTACTCCAATGTCTGACACTTGTTCATTTCGATCGTAGCAATCGAAATGAGCCCAGTGTACTCCAATGTCTGACACTTGTTCATTTCGATCGTAGCAATCGAAATGAGCCCAGTGTACTCCAATGTCTGACACTTGTTCATTTCGATCGTAGCAATCGAAATGAGCCCAGTGTACTCCAATGTCTGACACTTGTTCATTTCGATCGTAGCAATCGAAATGAGCCCAGTGTACTCCAATGTCTGACACTTGTTCATTTCGATCGTAGCAATCGAAATGAGCCCAGTGTACTCCAATGTCTGACACTTGTTCATTTCGATCGTAGCAATCGAAATGAGCCCAGTGTACTCCAATGTCTGACACTTGTTCATTTCGATCGTAGCAATCGAAATGAGCCCAGTGTACTCCAATGTCTGACACTTGTTCATTTCGATCGTAGCAATCGAAATGAGCCCAGTGTACTCCAATGTCTGACACTTGTTCATTTCGATCGTAGCAATCGAAATGAGCCCAGTGTACTCCAATGTCTGACACTTGTTCATTTCGATCGTAGCAATCGAAATGAGCCCAGTGTACTCCAATGTCTGACACTTGTTCATTTCGATCGTAGCAATCGAAATGAGCCCAGTGTACTCCAATGTCTGACACTTGTTCATTTCGATCGTAGCAATCGAAATGAGCCCAGTGTACTCCAATGTCTGACAAACCCATTTTAAAGCCGTTTTTCACTCAAAGTGTGACACATTTGATGATTTTCCCACACACTGTGATTGTGCATGGTTAGTTACTAATACTATCTTGTAAGGTTTGCGATAACAAAATGTACATTTGAGTTCTGGTGGTACTGAAAAGACTGTGTGGTTTAACAACTCGACGTTTCGATCATATACGCTCTGAATGTTTTCAGTACAAAGTTGGGGTCGACTTCATTTAGAGCTTAATATTTAAGGTGTGTAGCAATCTTGTGATGTGCCAGAACAAAACACTATGGAGATATTGATAACTCAGAATGAATCTTGATGCGTTGTGAAACTTTTGTGCTTTGTTACTCCTAACTAATATCAGAGATGTTAAAATTATAAAATAAAGGCTGTTTTCTATTAGTTTCAGATGTGAATAAGGATGTAAAACGACACCATACCTCGTAAGGTCCGCAACAGCTTCTTCAACGTTACTCCCATCCTTTGCACTACACTCTATAAACAACGCGTTGAAGGACTGTAGGTAAGAACATCAACATTCAATTACTCACTTATTTTAAACCTTTCAATTGTTTCAAATATGCATTAAATTTGGTGCTCGATAGTATGGTGTACCCGTGTCCCATTGTGTCTTCAATGTGCTCGGGAAGACTTCTGTACAAGAAGGGGAGTGTGCTCGATTATAAGAGCGTATGGAGGGGGACTCTCTCTGCCACATGTCTGGCTTGGTATAAAGTATTTCCTCAGTCTGCCAAAGAAGCTCGTTATTGACCCATTGCATTGGCTGCGAGTGCTGAGATGAGTTCAAACAATGGAAACGCGCAGTGCGTACGCTCCGCGCACAACTCTCAGCCAATGATAGGTCTTCAGTGACCGCATTGAAGATGCTGTTTGTGTCTTTTGATGTCATATGCAAATGGCTTTTTGCTTACAAGCAGTAGTTTGTTAGGTACACTCGAACTACAACGTATATGGACACGTGACTGAATTGCCGGGGGTCGATGTTAGTTTTGTAATTTTGTACAATTACAGTCGACAGTATTGGTTTAATTAAAATAATTAATAATCAAAACATTTAAAATAACAGCTTGTTCAAAGTGCGGCTTTGTTTCAATCAATACACCTTGAGAAAAGACTATCAATGAAATAATTAAAAATACACTGAGAGTGAATTCTTGCTGAGCAATATTTCTAGTGAGCGGTGAAAGTAACGGCCCACCATAGTTTGTGTGTATGTACAGTATGTAGTCGTATTTCTATGAAGATCTGATTTTCGTAGCTATCTGCTGTACCTGGTTGTCTCATTCGGACATAACCCTCCCCCCCCCCCGATTTACAAAAAAAGGAAAACATATTTCACATCAAATATGTTAGTTCTGCCCAATTTGACTGGAACGAACCAAAGAAAAATTAAGTTCTTAAAACTTATATATGCTGTATCCTCAGTATACAATGGTAATCGTTACTGTAAAATGCAGGTCAGCGAAGAGTGAAATGCTCATAATCGATACTTGAATCGAAATCACGAAAACTGATCTTTATAGTACACCATAACCTTATACTGAGAACACATACTAATCGATATTAAAAACGAATCGACACACAGTTTTTGCACATATCGTATAGTGCCGTGCAATCTAAATCTACCTTGTAAAACCGAACAAAATAATAATCGATTCAGGAAGAACATAATAATCTTTAACAAATCTAATTCTTAAAGACCGTAGATTTATGTTATTTGGATAAAATTCAAAACAAAATCGATAGTTAAGAATCGATAAAATAAAAATCTTACCCGAGCAAGTCTCTCGCCATCCTCTTGGCGCACGCATCGTATTCCCTCTGCCTGTGCAGATGCGCGCGCATCCACCTTATTAGCACAGATCATCACAGGAATCGGCTTGGTGGCGCCCTCCTGTGAAAATAATTCAAAACTTTATTTTATACTTCAAAACTTTAAAATACTTATCATTCACTGTAAATTTCTAGTTGATTTTGTTTGGACCTTTGCTGGGGTGTTATAATACCATAATTCGTGCGTTTTTTATTTTAAGTCTGAACAACTTTATACACTGCTGAATTTATATCACCAAAACATTTTGCTAGTATATATGTTGCATAAGTTTTACAAGCCCTCATCATTGGTTTGCTTGCTGTTCGTATAAGCTCACACTGGGGTGAAGCAATGACGTTGTCTTTGGCAGCCAATATGCCGATGGGAATTGCATTGTAATGGGTGTAGGTAAAGAAGCACTATGCCGACGTGCAGTGCATTGTCATTGTAATGGTGTATAGAAGCCAATTTGCCGACTTGTACCAATATGCTCCACTCTATCAAGAAATAGTGTAGTACTTTATAGCCCCACTGTATTCAATAATGTCAATATTTTAAGCTAAGTACTTCGTGTTGCAATGTGTGCTTAGATGATACATACAGATTGGGATTAGCAAAAATAATTTACAATACTTAGCCTTGATTGATGTATTTTATTTGATTTTAGGGTTTCATTTGCCAACTGAGGCTAAAAATGCCGAAATATTATCGGGGTGTCACCCATACACCCCTCGGTCTCTACTTTCCTGACGTCACGACATTTTTGCCTTAGCATTAGACACCCTTGATAGAGCATTTCAAGGGGCACCAAGGCAATGACCATAGGAACGTGTCGTCAGTTGCCCTTTTGTCGCTGTGAAGTACCAAGTATGTTCCAATAATAAACGCTGTTGTTTATGTTTGGTTTGTTTGTTTTGTTTTTATTTTGTGCTTACCTCAATTGCTTCAATCCAATCACGTACATTAATGAAGGATCTCTCGTATGTACAATCATACAATAGTAAAACACCATCTGCACGTCGGAAATACGATTTGGCGATGCTACGGAATCGCTCCTGCCCAGCTGTATCCCACAGCTGTAGTGACGTCACTTTATCGTCTATCTCGATGGTTTTCATTTGGAAGTCGACGCCTGTTTGATGAATGAATAAGAGTCAGTGATGTTGGCATATTCACACATTGATTAGGTTCATCTTTATAAGTCAGTTTGTCTTGCCTTAGGTCGGTGTAATAACTTCGGTAAATTCTTTTCAGATAACCAATCTGTCTTTTCTCTTTTGAGCATTTTAAAAATATTATTTGTTGGTAAATTCCATTGTCAATGAGTTGTGATCATAAACCACTTTTGTCATAAGCGTGTCTATCTTCAGTTAATTATCGTCTTTGTGGTCTACATACAATCAATATCTACCATGTAATATGTAATGTAATAACAATCAATTAAACAAGGTGCATGACGTACATTCTGCTGGGCTACATGAAGCTTGTGAGACTATTAAATCAATACATTATTTCCCTTCAACAATTCGTTGTTCGCATCCAACAATACGATAAGCCTTTAACGCTATTCTGACTACTCTGTGGTTAGTTTCAATATACGGTGCAAGTCTAGCAGCTACAAGTCCACTCTCAAACCTCCGTATGGGTCAAAGTTGACACGGATTCTGGGTTGCAGGGAACCTGACTCATTTCTAAATCAGTACAAGCCGGAATATGTATCAAACTGACTCAAAAATGTGTCAAACTGACGCAAAGCTCGAGTCAAAATTCAATTTTAAACCAGTCTCAAAATTTGGGGCAGGCCCCTGAGACTTGGTAATTTTGATGAGTGCTAGGGTGGCTACACAGTCGAGTCATTTCGACATTAATGGTCAAAATGATTCCTACAAACTGTATTTTAACCTCAACATAAAATTAATATCGCATTTCTATTTTAAGTGCAGACACTTATGCGCGTGACACTAACGCAACCTCTACAACATACTAGATCTACTTGGCAGATTTGCCCTCTACGTCCTGTGCGTGTTAGGTTTTTTTCCTCACCTGCTGTTATACATAGCTTGATTTGCCCTGGTTTTTCTAGAATCATCTCTGGAATGTCCAGCATGGTTTGCGTGTTGTAGTTAGTGGTGTCATTTACATAATTATTGATTTACATATATGATATCGATCAATGAATTAAACTACCATTCGAATACAACATGTACGGCAAAACAATTAACAAAATATGTATTTGAAATTGGTCTCAGTGTGGCTCTTTCCGACGAATGCTTTGACTAAACATGTGACATGACAGCCTCATTGCATTCGATCCCATAATTTGACACTTGAAACAAACTCAATGATGCAGTCGAAACAAGCAATGATGTTTTAAAACTTTTTTTTAAAGTTTCCAAAACATTCTATTCTATTCATACTGGTAAGTCAGTAAATGTCTTACCTAATGTGGAGTTGAGGTTACTTTGGAAAATTCCTTTGCAAAGGCGCAGAATGAAGCTAGACTTGCCAACAGCTGCGTCTCCAGCTAACACAATTTTGTACATGCGTTCCGGTGGACTCTGAGGTCGTTTTGGTTGTGTCTGGAGAGGAAAAGAGATCGATGTTAGAGAGGACTATGTTGAAGTCTAATTGAGAAACACTGTTTTGGGATATAGTCATCGTTCTACGTCTAAACATAGCTGTTTGAGCATCTTTAGACGGCTGTTTGCATACTTAGTGTCTTTACGGGACTGTTAATCTATTTGAAAACAACATTAAAAAAAAAAAAAAAAAATAAGAAGTCCAAACAAAGTTAACATGTTATGACCTGCAGTATGTACATGTATACATTAAAAAAAAACAGCAACAACAATATATATATATAAAAATAAAAAAATATATCACCCGACCCCGCTGATTGAAGTAATTTCTGAAAAGTAATCTACTTTAATGGTCAAATCGAAAGTTAGTTAATTTTACCCAGAAATGTGTATGTCTGCCATAAAAAAACGATTTAAATTTGTAAAAGTATTAATAAATTACAAAACTGCAAAAACCATCACACAGCAAATAAAACAAAAACGGCGTTAGTCACTCATTTACATTATTCTTATACTTTTTGCTGATTTAACACACAATCTATGTAATATTTATAGTGCACTACACATTTGTATAATAATAATAATAATAATAATAATAAATAAACAAACGTTTCACCATTGTTAAAATCTGAAATTTATAAGACAATTAGTTCTTGGAAAATGAAATAACATTATAGTTATGTGTTTTTTAGGTTGTGCTTTACTTCATTTCTTCAATATTGTACGCTGTTATTCAACAATTGTCTTTAAAAGAAATTTAAGAACAGCAAAACGAAACACAGCAATCAGGTTATCAAAGCAGTTAAATCATGAGATTAGTCAGTGTATACCTCTTTGGGGGAACTAAAGCTGCCAATAAGATCGTCAAAAAATCCCGTAAACTAATTAGTAATGAAAAGAAACACCAATGTAATCTGAGTAATATATAATAAGTCACTTTTTGAGCTCATGGCGCACGACCATTAACACCCGTGTAATTTTGGGCCATGTGTTTCATCCTTTAAACCATCCCAGCTCCATTTAGGAACATACTGCCCGTGCTGCCAAATATGTAGCGCATCAAACTTAACCAATCACAAGAAACATATCTGCCCATTAATTACTCCAGGGTGAAGAGAAGCAATTACCCAACGACACAAGTTTCATGACCGGGATTTAAACCCACAACCTCGTGATTTTGCCCATAGAAATTCGTGTACGTTACACTATCAATTTGGCCACCATCATTTTGATTCTAGCCCTGTATGATTGTTTAGTGTACAAAACGCTATAGCTCACCTTCGTTGGTACCTGCGGAAGCGCCCTCTTGCGACCAGAGTTTCGAGGTGAGAGGTTACGCTGCAGTCGTTCATTCTTCAAAGAGGCTACTGGTTCTTGAACCGGTGACTTGTTAGTAACCGTGACGTCAGACTTGTGTAAGGCGATTACGTCATCCGTTATAGACTCCACTCTTTGAATTTGGGCCTTTGTCTAAGGGAATAAATATTGTTTTATATCATATCACTATGCGTCATCGTTCACGTATTAAAAGCAGGAAGAATAGCGGTCCCAAAACTGACCCTTGTGGTACAATACTTATGCTGCTACAAAAAGGCACACACCTCGAAAAATGACTTTAGGTAATATATTCTTGTACATTGTGTACATTCAATACTCACATCGCTCGTTCAAAGAGCATTTTTGTTAATCTGTGCTATATTCACCTGTTGATCCTCGCAGACAACAATGGCTTCCCTGATTGCATTCTCCTCGATAGGGGTCGCCCTTCGGAGTTCATCTTCCACGCAATTGGATTCCAGCTCTGAATCTAGTTCGTGTGGATCCCGTAGCGTTGAGTTGCCGGAGTCTGGTGTAAATAGTCATCAGAAATATTTGTTTGGTCACAAACTCGTTTCACACACACACAAAAAGTTTAAGCACAAACACGTTTCACACACACATTTTTTACAATGTGTTTAGAAATAGATGGTGCAAGTGAAGAACCAATTGTATCAAAACGTTGTTAGTCGGTAATGTAAGATTCCTTTACGCATAGCAACGGACATAGAATGCTGAATTTGGATCAAACAGGTCCCCTATACACAGTTTTGTGTTAGAATGCACGATTTGCAAAACTAGCAACCACACTTTCATTTAAAATCATTAAAACAAACAATAACATCAGAGAAACAAATCTACAATATTGGTCTTCTTCTGTTAATATACGAGCTTATTTAGATCAATTAATCGACATGAATGTCAACAACGTTCAGATTCTTATTTTTCTTAAACTTTATCATCTGTAGAGAGATTTTTTCATCGGTATACTATACTACTATTGCAAAGTTTTTACTCAATTCAAATAATAGTTGTTGCAAAACGTTGAGCCCTGAAAAATGATATAAAAATTGTAGCAACTTTACGCTGGTAGCTAACGCAATAAAATGCACCCGTTTTTGCATTAAAAAAACCCAATTAAAAACCCAAATGGCGGTCGCAGTCTCACATACAGTTCCAGTAATGTTTTTAGTTGAGCCTCAACTTTAAATTTAACACAATGTAACCGCTTGTGTGAGATGCCAGTACAAACATAAAGTGTTTTCGTTAATGCATTAACATGTTTGGTGTAGACCGCTTTTCACTGACGTCGCATACGTGGCAACTGACACTGCCATTTCGGGAGTGGCGTTGCTTGTACAGATATAAGGTCAATGCGCAATGCGCAATGCGCAATATTAGACCCGGTTCAACTTCATGTGATGTGATGCAATGCGAAGCGAATTTGACGTCACAACTTTTTAATGCGCAGCGAACAGTTCGTTGCGAAGTTTTCACATTAAATTTGCTTCTGATTTAAAGTATAAATCGAGCACACTTAAAATCTGACTCCCAAATTGGAGCAAGCAGGATGTATCGTTGGTGATGATTTCACTGAAGTAGGCTAATATTCATGTAGGTGCAACAAACATATTAACACAGCAAACGTGTGAAAAAATATCTGGACAAAACTTCGGCCATTCTATTTCATGAACTCACCCTCGTAGTCATATTTATATAACTGTTTGTACGAAGCTTTAAAAGAAGAATATTATATAAAATAAATATATATTTCGCAACGCTATCAGAAAGAGACTTTGAAAAGGTGGATGGACCCTAAGCCGAAGCCCACGCTTAAAAGAGTGGTTTCGAAAACACCTAAAAATATCACCAGTCTATAAAGTTTTATTTGTGACAAAAACATGCATTCTATGATATATAGATACCAGCAGAAGGTTGTTGGAATTTTGCCCAAGATACCAGTATAAAAACTCCCAGCTAGTGTCCCGTGATGCTCGGTCATGTGCATAGTGCAGGGTTGCTTGTAGACTAGCTAGAGGCATGTTAAATGTCAACTGAGCGTTGTTTTGTTAATATATATCGTTGACAGAGATAGATTGGTAGGTTCCTACAATAACCAGGCAAATGTCCTTGATGGGGTTTGTCCACTGAATTGATACAACTTTACTTTGTGCGTCACTTTTAACATGGCCGCCGTGTTCCTTTCAACTTTGTTTAACAAACAGGTTTCTGCAATCGCTTAAAACTAAATTTGAGGACATCACAGTATAAAAAAGAAAAACAAAATGTTGTTGACAGTGATGGACTAATTCGGTGAGCTTGAAACTGTGTCTATTATTTAAAACAAATATGTATATGTATTTATATATATTATCTACATATCTTTGTATATATCAACTAACAATTGCGAAAAAAGAAAGCTGTAATTTCGTTACCTCAAAAAGAATTGATTCCAAATACATCGATTATCGATCATTCTGATAATTGTGTTGTATTAACGCTATGACGATTCCGAGTACCCGAAATGAAACTTACCGACTTCATCCGGATAGCTTTCACCATCTGCTGTTTGGTGATATACAAAACGCCGTTTGGTTGATCCGGGCAGGCAAATCATTGGAGAGTCACTCTCTACTGAGTCTTGCGAGAGTAAACTCCGCCTCCTTCTATTAAATCTGCATACAATGAATAATGCATAAACTTATTTATTATAACTTTTTGCGTTAACGGTAGCTTGTTATTTGTACTTAAGTTGTTGCGAGATTGCCTGCAAACATACTGGTTACCATGACAAGTGTTGAATGCTTACAAAACTTGTGAATAATTACGAGAAATAAGACCTAAGATAGCAAACACATGAACAATGCCAATTTTGATTTTGAGGGTATTCATGTTATTTTCAAACAAAACAGCGACACTTACGAATCAGCAGCGGCCATGTTTAGGGTCAAAGGTGAATCTTCATTATAGTGCACCATGCTGAACGCATTTCTCTTTTGATTGGTTGGTGTAACAGAGCGTGACCGTTGGTGCTAATAAAGGGGAAACAAGAACATTGCATTAAAAAAATAATTAAATTGTTCTACTGACCCTAAACCCGACGCCATAATTAAAAATAGTTGCAATAGGTCGTGCAAACTTTACGTAAAAACTGTTTGGTAAAATGCTGCTTTAAAAGTAACTCTAGTAGTTTTTAAAGTTCAAAAGTACGAAGGGAAATAAACGTAAAAATGATATCAAGCCATTTGGATGAGCTGAAATTTGACTGATTCTGTTTTACGATTAGTAATAAATTCAACATTTGCACCTTTTATTTGCAACCTGAGCTTTTGTAGAGCTGTGTGATGTACAACAGTTGACTGTTTAATTTATATCGCACGTCGTAATTATGACTACTGCTACTGTTAGACCTCCAGAACTTGTTTTTTGCCATAACCGGTAATCATCAACAACTGTAGTGTCATTAGACTTTGCTCAAAGTTCCTTAAATACTGGCATTGAAACTGCCATTTAAAATGTGTTTTTAATCATTTTCAAACAATTCGACAAAAATAATAGAATGTAAAAATAATACTGAAAAGGTAACATGGAAACAAATTCACTATTTGGGAAATATGTATAGAAAAGACTACATATTAAAATAACGTACCCGCTTCATACTATCAACGGTGGCTCGAAGATCGTCATTTGTATCTTGTAATCTTCTGTTTGCCTCCCTGAAAAATGAAATAGTCACTCATATTATAAATGGTAGCTTAAAGCAGCCGTCGTCTGCATTATTTAATTAGCAATAATTTGACATGCATACTGCGCATGTGCGTGAGAGAAGATATGGTGTCTTTTGTTCACAATATATCTTCATTTTTGAATACAAACATGGCATTATGAATAAATGTAAAGTCTCGCGAGATTTCAAATGTCGGAACCCGTATAACGTGCGGGATTTAGATTCATTCAATGGTTGAGGCAATAATATGAATAGGAAACCAAAGTTCTCACAAAATTTACAAAAACACGCGTGGATTCGGTTATTCTAGTTGTCTTACAAATAATTCGCTGATAAGATAACTATTAAATACAATCCAACCCAATCTTACAGACCAATATTGTAAGAAAAGTTATTGAAGTGACCTGAAAAACCCACAGATTAAAGAGTATTGTATACTTACTGTAACAACTGAACTTGTCTTGCAAGACTGTCATGATCGTACATGTACTCGTGCAGTAAACTTTTATCACTGAATGAACAGAAAACAAAAATTAAAGAATAGTGAGTGGGTGATCGTAAATCTAATATATATATATTTTTTCTCAAGAATGGTGCTCATGATTACAGGGTAAGTCTTTCCAATATGCGTACTTTATCTCAACCCCTGTTCTTCCCACAGTCTAAAAACTCCGCACTAAGAAATTGACCCAGATTCCTTGTCGCAGAGGGCGCAATTTTTTTCTGGGTCAGTATGACACGGAATGTGTGTCAAACTGACGCACAATAATTATGAGTCAAAGTCTCAATCTTCAATCAGTTTCGGGTAAGCCTGACCAAGAAATGGGACGGACAGGTCCCGTAGGACCCGGATTCCGGATTAATTCTGACACATGAATTTTTTAGAGTGTATGTTTGTTTGTTGGGCTTTGGACACAAACAATCTCCATTTGCATTTACGTTACGTTTGGCTGATCATGTGGAATGAAAAAATACTCGTGGAATTAATGTTATATACATTTTCCCCGCAACAATTGACATAAACACATAGTTACATGGAGTAGGCTGGGGTGGACGTTTTGGGTTTCTTTCAGTTTCGTTCTGCCACAGTAATTTAGTGCATATTATTGTTTATCAATGCATTTGTTACTATTGGCAATGTTTATTTTATGTCTTTTTCAATAGGACTTTTGTTTGGTTGCACGAAAAAGTGGTAGGGCCGTGGGAACAATTTTGGCAGGAATATAACATACAAGCAAAACCGGTTTACTACATACGTTTGAGTTGCATACATTAAACTGGTTAAACTTTTAAACCATTCAACATTTGGCCGTCCAAAATTACGATACATCAAAAGAAGCTAGAATAACAAACAAGCAAAAACGGTTGAAGTTTAGCAAGTTATACACTTATACTTGAGTTACAAGTAAAAATCTATATAAACTCTTAACTCATCCTACATCTTGAATTCAAAGATGTTGGATATATCAAATAAGTTTGATTTATGTTGAACCAGTTTAGCACTCACTCAAGTTACTCATACCTTTTTAAACTCTCAACGCAAAATTCCAAGTTGCTAAACAGCAAAGCAAGCCTATTTGGTTTAAAAACAAATGTATTTTTTACTTAACCAGTTTACTTTGTTGAGTTATATATAAACCCATTTAAACTCTTACCTATCCATACACTCATCATACTCTGACTTGAACGCTGCTAGCTCACTACGAGTTATTGCTAGGTTAGTTTGTGCTTCCGTCAAGCTGCTCTTTAGTTGCCTGTTCTCATGCTGTAGCTCATCCAACTTTTTCTTGAGCGCTTCGTCTTTGGGTTTCTCTCGACTGTGCCATCGCTTTTCAAACTACAAGTATAATTGAAGCACAAAATAGATGAATGCCCTTTTCGAAAGCACGGCTTGGTCCAGTTAAGCTCCGTCATCAACGTTGTTTTGAAAACATGCGCTTTCTATATACGGGGCTAAAGTAGGAGCTGAAGCTTAATCCGTTGTTTCGAAAATGGCAATCTTTCGGAAAAGTACATGTACTGAAGCCCTCTAGTTTTATTTTAGTTCTACACACCGTTTACCAATTTGGACTTACTGACTGTACACATTTACTACAATCTCAAGTAGAACTTGTGCTGTCAAAGTCAATAAATTTACATAGAATTTAAATAGAACTTGATTCACGGATGCTCTGCACGATCACATTTCGGTTGTGGCAATTTATATAATCAAATGTGATTTGGGAGCCTTTAAATGCTATTTCTTGACTTTGACTGTACTGTTCGAGAAAAAATATTCTACATAAGACAGGTATTGTTGATAATTTTTACAGTCAGTGAGTCCTGATTCACTTCGTTCGCTCTCAGTCGAGTTAGATTCGAGTTTGTAACATGTTTTGTGTTTGACACAATAACGTTGTCTTTATTACACCCTGGCAGTTAAATGAAACTAAAATGGTTGAGCTTACGGAGTGAAATCTGCTGAGGTTTGCCTGCAGCTCAGCAATCTCAGCTTCCAATCTTTTCTTGAGTTCTTCTTTCTCCATGATTGCTGATTCTTTCTCTTCTTCCCGGACCCTCGCCTCTAACTTTGACATTTGTGTCTCCATCTCGAGTTCTATGTGTTGAAGATGCTCCGTATGGGATTCATTGGCTCTGCAAAGAAAAACCAAATCAACAAACATCGGATACTAGTTTTAGAAAAACAGAAATACTGACTTCAATTAAACTACAATTCCAAAATCAAATATTTTGGATGCATACACATTTTTAGTAACTACATTTTTGTAAGTGCTATACTTTGTTGTTGTTCTTTATTATTGTTGTTGTTGTTAATCAACTCAAAAAGCATACCATTGAAAAACATTGTTTTTACACACGCTCGGGCGCTGATTTAGTTATTGGACCACGACTAACACGTTTCAAGTTCGCAATAGAAAACTTTGGCAGGCAAAGCTTCAAAACATCTTGCCACTAGAGTTGAAAACAAATTGTCAAATGCCCACATGCACGTGCGCCTTAACCCAGATCTATTTGCGAGGGTGTTGTTTGAAGTTGACTAGGAACTAATGGTTTGATTCTTTGACTTTATTTTGGGAAAAGGTTTTTCCTCCAATCGTAATGTTACTTTACGGGATAAACCTATTTTTATTTTTTTAAATGTATTTTTTTGTTTTATTCCTTCTTTTTTATTGGTTATTCTACCAAAGACGTAATAGTTTGTATTAATAATAAAATGTAAAATCACTTTAGTTAAACAACACTTCCAAATCCCACCCCCCCCCGAAATCCGATCATCACATGTTAATGAAGTAAATGGCAATTGTCTCTATGTTTTTTTTTTTTTAATGGATAATTGTTTTGGAAAAATTCAAGTCAGTCATTTCATCGAGTGATTGTAGTTAATCAATCTCAACATTATACAATTTCAACATCTGTTTCATATTTTAACTACAGGCATGTTGAAATAGAGCTCCCCTGACTTGGCAAGATGCCAGATCTTACTAATAATGACGTCAGATTATATTTTCTTTCGCAACGCTCTACATCGCATGATTGCAAAAGCTAGTCTACTGGACCACTTTGACAGGTGATTTACGCTCAGTCAATGTTGGAAGTATTGTTTACGTAAGAAATAAATTAGGTCACCTACCAGCATTGGGCCTTAGTTTAAAAAATGACTTACTACATGGGAATACATTGAATATACAAAATGTATTTTGACTATGTTTTTTAAGTAAAAAGCGCGGGCAACATGTTCCAAGTAAAACTATTGATTGTACACATAGAAGACAAATCATTAATAGTTAAAAGAATTGCATCCATAATAGGTTTAACAAAAGCTGATGAGTTTTGTCTCAAAGCTACTTAGACATGAAACAGTTATTCAGTTGAAATAACAAAGAAACACTAACCGCTTCAGTGAGTGTTCCAATCGAGCTGTTTCTGCCTGCTGCTGTTTGATGTCCTTAATTGTCTCGAATATGATGGTTTCAAACTGGCTCAAGCACTGGGGCAGCTCTGCCGTATGCAGCTGTTGGTATAACTCACATACTTGCTCCTGACTGTAAAACAAAAACAAAGTACCAATTTATCATTAATCAACAGTAATTAATTTTTTTTCAAAAATCAGGCACAACTTTTTTAACCAGCTCTATTACATAGAAAATGTTTTCCTTAGTGTCCAACTTTCCCAGAAATCAACATAGAGTTGATTAAGCACAAAAGCTAAGCACAAAACAACTGTGCTTACCAGAAGAGTTTCACTAGACAAAATACCATGTTACATGTACAATCTGTGACTTGTTTCCTGCTTAGTTTTGCTAAGCAAATTGTTCTTATTTATAAGCAGCTCTATTCCATTTAGCACAGGAAGGGCGCGTCGTAATCTGCTGCTGCGAATTTTGTTCCTGTAAGGTCCTGCAAAAAAAGCTCTTGAATCAAGACAAAGTACGTCATCGTCGGAAACTACACGTACCTCTAGGACAGAGTTTTGTAGTTGTTGTACTGGATTACATGTACTCGTTCTTATACCTGAGTACTTTACAGTCACTCATGCTCCAGTACGTTGTAAGTACACTCTTTAAAAGAAGTGTAAAATGTTCCTGTGTAAAATTGCTGGCTACAAATGTTGTGTAACTTTTGATCAATTTTGGGTAAAACGACAATTTTTCACTTGTGTAAAATAAAATACACAATGAATAGGTAATACAGTACCCTGGTTGGGTAGGAAATTAAATCGCACAACACAGAGGTTCAAATCACTCATGAAGTGGGTAATACAACAGTGTTTTTAACCTCAAGCAGTGTAACTTTTGCACAACAAATTGTAAGAAGTAACTGAAAATGGGGGTAAACTGCTCCTCGTGGAAACATTTTACCCATAATGCAACGTGTACCATACACTTGGACAAGGCAAGTCTCAGGCACATATCACAATCAAAGAACGATAGGTGGACGTCATTCTAATGTTGCTTGTCGTTGATATCTGATGTTCATGGAACCAAAGTTGCCAAAAGGGAATTTTGGTGGAATTTTGAAAGTGCGTAAATTGTCATGGTTTATAAACCATGTTTTATGATGCCTCAGTTTTCATGGTTTATAAACCATGGTTTGTAAACCATGATGCTAGAATGTTCATGGTTTATAAACCATGTTTTGAAGTTGCTTAAATGTTAATGGTTTATAAATCTTGTTTTGAAGGTGCTTAAAATTTCATGGTTTATAAACCATGTTTTGAAAGTGCTTAAATTGTCATGGTTTATAAACCATGTTTTATTATGAATTCAATTGTCATGGTTTATAAACCATAATTTCTAAGCTTCGATTGTATATTCACGGTATGTAAACCACAACAAAAATGGCAGTAATTTCTATGGTTTACATCTAATTGTTACAAACTATGGTAAAAACATGTCCAAAAAATGCTAAAAAATTAATTGACAAACGGCGCCCAATAGTTGAAGGGGGTAAGGCATTATCTACACAGGAAAGCCTTGGATTGCTACCCTCATTGACTTTGCAACACGAGGATCTCGTCATGGGGCAGTCTGAACCGTCAACAGGTCTGGCAAAACCAACCAGCTCTTTTCAGAGCCAACACCGCTTCCAAGAAGAGATTGTTCACTTTCTGCTCGCAAGAATTTTCCCATTTTTGGTCACCTTTAACCCATGTGTATTTGGCTTTATCATAGTTTTATCAGAAATTGTACGGTACAGTTCAATTCTGTTCACACAAAAGTGTTTTAGTTGAACAAAAATACTCTGAGCGATGTGAATGGGTAACGTTAGTGTGTTTTTGCTGACCTCCCCCTCCCTAGGATATTGCACATGTTGGTATAAAAAGTTACACAATAATGGGTACTTTTTAAAACTTTGGATGGTGTGCAAGAATTTTACACAAGTGAACGACCATGTTCCCTTTTTAATACCGAAAGAGTAAGAATGTTACTCAATGTTGAGCAATTATTTTTTAGAGTGTACCCATGCTCGAGTACTTTGTAGCTACTTATATTCGAGTACTTTGTAGCCATACTCGAGTACTTTGTAGCTACTTATATTCGAGTACTTTGTAGCCATGCTCGAGTACTTTGTAGAACTCATCCGCGAGTACTTTGTAGACATGACTACTTTGAAAGTACTTTTACCCTTAACTCATTATAACACTCAGATACGTGTAACCTCGTACTCGTGCTCGAGTACTTTAGGTACTCTTGCTCGAGTACTTTGTAGGTACTCATTCTCGAGTACTTTGAACGTACTCATCCACGAGTACTTTGTAGACATGACTGCTTTGAAAGTACTTTTACCCATGTTTCTATACACAAGAAAAATATACCCTTAACTCATTATAACACTCAGATACGTGTAACCTCGTACTCGTGATCGAGTACTTTGTAGGCACTCATGCTCGAGTACTTTGTAGGTACTGATTCTCGAGTACTTTGTAGGTACTAATACTTAAGTTTCTTTTCATGAAAACATACTTATACTCGTTCCCATGTAAACGGCGTCTTTTTCTTCCCCACGACTCTTCCCTGAAGGTTGTTTGACTTGACTCGCTCGTACGCTGCTGTTGCATCTCACAATTAAAGATTTACATGTTCATCTCTGTTTCTATAACCATAACTACCACAGCATGTACTTACATTCATCGATGCTAACGTCTGACACGCTCAAATTAAAAAACTGTATTCAATGCTTCCTTTTTCCTTGAGAGCTTGAAGGGAAAGTTATTCCTTACTCACTATCATTTCATATGCTGCTCTATACTTGGCTGTTTTATTACATTACAAACTTTACAGAACCAAACACAGCGTCCACACTAATTCGCATCCTTTGAAATCTTTGAATCGATATACATAATCAATATTTGATTATATTATGTTGAGCGCTATACACAGCATGCAATAGCGATGTTTAGTTTGTAAGTTTGTGAGGGGCTGGCCATAATCTCTCAATTTCCACTGTAGTCAAAAGACGAGATAAGAAGTGGATTTGAATATGGATGTTGACGTAAACGGCAGTCGTGATGAGGCAAGGCATAACAGTGAAAGTAATTAGAAGCGAAGGGGGCATAAATGTATCAAATTTAATTATCCCGAAAACGCTGGTATACATTAATTACATACAGATGATAAAATTGAGCTTAGTTTTTTGAAGCAAACCGTCTACTAATTATTATTGTTGTTACGAGGGTTTTAGATTCTGTGATTGGTTGCATGACTAGTCCAAACAACAACTTACAACACTTATTTTCAAAAGAAACGGACTTTCAAACTACTTACCAACCAACATGACCTATGACCTAGGTTATAAAAGCCATGTTTGTCAATGACCCGACGTTTTGACACTAGCAGATTTATTTTCAAAGAATAATGTGTTTTTTCTTTTCTTTTGGGGATCTTGTGAATAATGTTTATTTTGATTACGCCAATCGGAATAAGCATCGGTGCTTTTAAGGTTTCTACTGCTTTATTCACGAGTTTGACATTATTTCAAACGGATATTGTTTTCTTCTAAGAACTGTTACTTTACAATAAATAAACCTTCTTTTTACCATTTAAGTTTCCTTTCTGATAAGTTTTCCTGAAATATTCCAAACCCAGTTATAAATTTAAGATCTTTTCATTTTATGTTAATTTCCTTATCGTTATTCTTTGACATAGTATTTAAATTAAAGTGATGCAAAACACAATGAGCTGAAAGTATTTTCTATTTTTAATTTATAAGCTGATAAGGTTATACAATGCTTTTCACTTTGATTATAACGGGAGATTAGCTTTGTTGATAAACTTAATTTAATCGTAATTAAACCGATAGAGATTTTCACACAACATGTTGTGTAACTTCTCCAATTATTGTATTTTAATTACAACGTCTTGTGTTGTCCCACGGGTGCACACGTTACCAATGGTAGTGTTCAGGTTGGTCAGTGTCTAACATTAAAGCACACATACCAACAAATACCAGTATGTAGACGTTGTGTTACCCGACGTATACATGAACTAAATAATGTGAAAGTTCAACTCAATCGGTCGTTGGAGTGACGAGATATTGTTTATAAAATAAAGAGGGCATACCAAGTATGGTTGTAATCCCGAAATAAAGAAATTGTTTTACGCATTTCTATAGCATTTCAGGGACAAATATTTCAAGATTTCCACCTTGACCAGTTTTCAACCATGTAAGTTGTGTGCAAATCTGTGAAAAATTGTTTCAATCTTATATTTTGGATATACGCTTTACGTTTAGGTCAGTGCAGAAGGATTACGTGAGATTGATAGTGTTTTAATGCAGTTGGAGTTATTCACAAAGACAAGTCGATTATGGGACAGTAAAAAATTGTATAATTATATTTTTAACAGTAGATACATTTTCATGTTAAAGTCTTCAATAAGTACATCATAAAAAATAACGTGAAAATTCCATTAACATGTGGTGACCATATTGTAGTAAAACAACTTACGGAAAGGTGTTTTTTGTGCTCTCACTAGGGTCAAAATTTACTCGAAGAAGGGTCCGTTGGGGTCAAATCAATAACACGTCACTGACCGCAGAAAGCGGCTCACGCTGACCGGGTCTTAATTTCATAGAGCTGCTTAAGTTTAAGAATAAAACATAGAAGTTCAGAGCAAAGTCCAATCTTGGTACCTACGTAATCTTGTTAGTCAAACATACCGACGTGTTCGAACAACTCACCGTAGACCAGCACATCTCACATGCTGTGTGGGTGAACTATAGAAGTTTTACCCAATGAGCACTTCGTATACAAATGCTGGTACTTTAATGAATTCAACATCAGGTCAGGAAATTTCTACACAAACAAAACTATTATATTTATTCCTTTTGTAATTAAAGGCATGTTTTATACGGGCAAGTATAACAAATAATATTTACGTCATGAGAACTGGCATTCCCTTCGTGAATAAATAAATAAAACCAAATAACAACAACACTTTCAGGATTCGTTGTTAAAAATGTAAGTTTACATTAGAGTATCCATGTTTTACAGAATGGACGAAAGTCTGTGGTTCTCCAATTTTTTTTACGAATGAAAACGCAATCAACGCATGAATTTGGTGAACATTATTCATTTTTGTTTATAAAACTCATTTGACAGAGTTTAGATTTAGCAGTATAGGTTTACGCATTGAAGTCATCAAACCGCCATCTTAGTAGTAAAACGATGAACAAACAATGGATGGAAAACACACAGCGCGCAATGTGCGCGTGGCGTGCGCGATCAGCCAATGAGCTACCTTCTTCTGACCTCCGAGGGCGCTCTAATTAAATGACGTAATGTGCATAAGGTCTATTTAGGTATTGCCCTCCAATACTTTTAGAACTGTTTCTTGTTTTTGAAAATTTACAAGTTTTATGGAAATAAGGCGAGATTATCTTAATGTGTTTTCACGGTATCTTGTTTGTGTTTTTATCACCACTGATCTGTGATAAGAACTGTATACTGAGTGAGTCCTGCGTGGAAAACAATTCTAGCCTACTCGGTGGGACTCGAACCCACGACCACCGCAGTCTAAAGCAGATCTCATTAATATTTCATTACAACTTCTCTTTAAAAATAGCATGTATTAAAAAAGGTCTAACGACATAAGTGTATTCAAATGCATTGTGGCCAATTACTTGAACATTGTTTGACAGACGATATTAGGCATACGCTTAGGTATTAAACGAAGTTCAATTTTAATTACTATTCCAATCACCATTGCCTTTTCAGCTGTGTACATTTACATAGTGCTTGTTGGCTGCATAGTTTTCATATTCAATCCAACAAATGTGCTGGTAGGGTCTATAACGCATTGTGTTCGAGCTTCTGAAATGTCATGCAATTCGGCTGGTAACGGGATGGCACGCCATTGCTTAGTGGAAGGAAATTGCATTCATATCCTCTAGATTTCAATTAAACACACTTTACAAGAAAAAAAACCCCAGAAAAAACCACCACAACAGCAACAACAAAGACACTTTTAAAAATTCGTAAATTTAAGTGTTTTGGCGAACACAATGTAGTATTATTATCATATATTTCTGGTAATGAAACCAGGGATGCCTCATAAGTGAATTTAATCACTGTAGCTCTCAAGGCTGAGGAAACCTGTAAACAGGGGTTTTGCTATGTGAATGTGACGGTCATGAAACTATCTTGCGCATGCCCGCAATCTATTTTTAGTAGCTTTATCTATTACGTAATACTACCAGAGTAGCGCCCTCAGCGATTTCATTTTCGCGGGCTATCAGTTCATAATATCCTTAGACGAAGACCTAAGTGCATCATGTTTCTCTTCGTCAACAGGTAATTATGTTTTAACTTACTTATTGCTTACCTTTTGCATTAATATTGTTCAATCGAACAAGTACCATCATATTCCGTATACCTTCATAGTCTAAGTTGTATATATTTTCTATTTAATCATTGATTTATTGACTCGTTTGCCATGGATACCGAAGAGACAAACGGAGAGTTAGCTTTATACCATTTTCATGTCCTTAAGACAACTTATGTATTCGTTATGTAAATTCCTCTTGGGACAATGCAGTCCCTTCGTTTACATTTACAACCTATTTATTAAACAAGCTCTGCTTAAGTTAATTGATAATTTCCGAGATGATTCTCAAGATGGCGGACGCCGCCCAGATTATGGCGCGAACCGCAGAGATAGTTGAAAGTTCAATTATTAGTATTATGTAACCTTTTATAAATATTATTGTATCAGTTCATAATATCCTTAGACGAAGACCTAAGTGCATCATGTTTCTCTTCGTCAACAGATCTTACTGTAAATAAACAACCAGCTTTGGAAACAAGTGTATAAGAACAGCCGTGTCAATTGTGAGATTTAATAAGTCAGAGGGGTCACAATGGTGGAAGATCCGATTTGAAGAACACACCAACTACCCCCAGTTCTTCAACCAAAAAGTCAACCTCTCTTAGCTGTTCGAGAAACTTGACCGGCACCGGAACCCGGCACCTGGCACCACAGCGTTGGCTCCACACAGCCCATTGATGAGCACACCAAGCCCACCAAAACCACCGTCTAGATGTCTGGAGAACAACACTACTTGCGAAACGACACTTACGGATTTTGCAGAAGAAAGTTTGGACATCTGGCAGTGAAGCTATTACATGAAAAAACTGGGCAATCTAACATCGCTACTTGAATTCCAAAATACGGACTAATTGCTGACTGTAGCAAATAAAGCCGTCCAACAACAATAACTTTTAAACTTCGTTGCTACCTTCAGGCTCGTGTTAACCACACAGATTAAGGTTCACAAAAGCAGTCCAACAACAATAACTTTTAAACTTCGTTGATACCTTCAGACTCGTGTTAACCACACAGATTAAGCAGCATTGTTAAGCCCATTCAACCACTTGTAACTTTGACAAGGCATAACATTAGTACTGCAATTACTGCGCTCAAAGCAAAAAAAACCCGCTTCAAAAGTTAACAGAGTTACGCCTTATTTTCTGAATTGATTCTCACTGTACTGTGCGTTAAAGGCGTAATTCAGCTGCAGATTTTAAGTAAAATCGGCGTTTGGTATGTTTATGCTTGTCAAAGTTACACTGTAAAATGAATTGAAAGTTTAGTGGAAAGTAGTGTGACCTATATACTTACCTGTTTCAGTTGTTGAAGGTACATTTAAAAGAGCAGTGGAATTTGAATCTGACATTCATTTTTTTTGCAAAGCACTGAGCTTGATATTGAGTTGTACTATTACTCATTAACTAAGTTGAATCTAAATCAAACTGTTCATTATTATTAAGTGTTTACAAATTTAAGTCACCCCATGCAACATGGCTACCTCTAGAAAACAACCAACAGACGAACTGCTATATCAATCTCCGACGTCAACTAGTTGGCATCCATCAACCCGAAATCGAACTGTGTCAACTCCAGTAGTCAGCCATCACCCGCGCCAGACTTCTCGTCAACCTACCACTTTACCAAACCCACCACCACTAGCAGACGACCGAACCCCCAGTGAACGATTTCTATCTGACCTCGACACAATGGAGCGTCGACTCAGGTCTAGGAATCTGCTTCCACCGGAGTTGCAGCGGGAAAAACCAACACATAATACCTCTAGGCCAGCAACCAGACGAAGTATTTCTCCTTCACTATACCGTGGTACACCACCGCCGAAACACCACCATCATTCAGTCTCGATTCAGAACCCTTACTCTCCATCAATCCCAAGTAAGAGTCATCATTCCATCTCATCACTTGCTGCCAAGAATCACCGTTCTACATCAACTCCAACCCAGAATTATCCCTCTACTCCTAATCCTGTCCATCTCATGCCTTCTCATCAGGTCAAACGCGTTCCTATCTACACTGGTTGCGAGGGATCTACCATTGAAATTGAAGATTGGGTCAGAGATACAAGATACTTGATAGAGACAACGGCAATACCTACCGAAATGCAGTTTTCTACTATTGTAAGATACCTCGGAGGAGCGGCGAGAAAATTAGTCCTAAATCTACCACCTGATCAACAGACGATCAACTTCGCATTTGCAGAACTCAAAGCTCAGTTTGGTGACAGTCTGATGTCCGGTGACCCATTGGCCGAGTTCTATGAACGTGTGCGACTACAAAAAGAATCGCCTGGAATCTATGCTGTGGAGTTGGAAGCCACGCTCCGTACCGTTGAAGAAAGAATGAACAAAACCCAGCCTTGGCCAAACAGAAATAAGATGCTTACTCAACAATTCATGAGAGGGGTGCGAAACGAGAAAATAACCAACCGACTTGCTCCTATGAAACCACGAGAGATGTCATTCAGAGAACTACAAATCGAACTGCGCCAGATAGAAAGAGAAAACAGGATGGGTTCTACAATGACCACAGACACCACCAAAGCACTCTCTCAACCCCAATATGCAAGGCCAACTTATCAGAGTGCTCCACCCAAGCAAACCAAGGCACCTGCCACACAAGAAGCTCAACGAACACCACTCAATTCTTCAAATGATGAAGTGCTACAAAACCTCATCTTAACAGTACAAAAGCTCACACAGAAGGTTGACCAGATGTCTACAATGCCCATACAATATCAGCATCGAAGGCAAGAGTACCAAGCCTCAAATCGACAGATAACTTGCCACAAATGTGGACAAGATGGACACATAGCCAGAGGTTGTCGCAACATGCCGTCAAACTACCAAGGCCCACGGCCGAAGGGCAAGCCGTCCGAGGCCCAGAAATACCTAGCCCAATAGAAAACAAATCTGCTAAGTCTCTTCACAGTCACACCACACCAAATTACCAGCAACTCATTGGGCCAAACAATGAAGACATCGTCGACATAAATGGGAAAAACTTCACTGCTCTCATCGATTCAGGCTCACAAATAACTTCCATCACTGAAGACTTATGGAAAACACATCCATCGTTACAGAATCTAATACTGTCAGAAGTCAACGTCTCCATCGAAGGTGCCAGTGGCCAGAAGGTTCCTTATCTTGGTGTAGTGCCAATTTCCATCTCCATCATGGGTGTTACCTATACAGATGTTCCAGCGTTCGTAGTGCCAACCGACAGCTACCGAAAGAACGTGCCCGTCTTGATTGGTACCAATGTCATTCGAGCGTCTAGAAATGACCAGTGCCGAGCCAGAGGACAGAACTACCTTCAAGAAGTCGGAGGCGAAAGTAATGCATGGCAGACGGCATACATCAACACAACAGATCTCGATTTAGGTGACCCACAAGGAAAGATTGGATATGCAAAATACGTTGGCCAATTTCCACGAGTTATACCACCAGGAAAAGAAGTTGACGTGATCTGCGAAGCACCTCCCAATCCAAATGGTCATACCTACACCGCAATAGTTGAAGGGTTTCCACAGAATGTGTCATATCTCCGAGTTGGTAATATAGTTGCAGATGTTTATCAAAACCGGAGGATTCCTGTACGTCTTTGCAATATTACCGCCAAGCCCATCACAATTAGACGTAATTGTAAGCTTGCACAAGTTTCCTCCATCATCCACGTGGAATACGAATCTCCTCTCAAGCAACAGGCACATTCACAAGACAGACGAGACATAGCAAACAGTGCAGATAGTCTTCATCCAACCAATCTCCATCCATCCGATCTCCGCCACTCTAGTCTCCATCCAACAAAACTCCAACAACCAACAGTCGGCAGAAGCAGGAATGTCAGAGCATCCGAAGATTTTGCTAACATTCCATCTTTGGACTTATCTTATGCTAAGCTTGATAATGATAAACAGAGAGAACAACTAGCAGATCTTCTTCACAAACATGCTGATGTTTTCTCCGTCAATTCCTTAGACTACGGTTGCACTTCCACAATCAAGCACACCATACCCCTGGTAGACACACAACCGTTCCGTCTTCCCCACCGTCGTATACCACCAATGCAGTACCAAGCCGTAAGAGAACATCTTAAATGTATGGAGGATTCAGGAGCTATCCGTCGTAGCTGTTCCCCATATGCCTCTCCAATGGTCATAGTCCATAAGAAAGACGGGTCTCTTCGAATATGCATTGACTACAGACAATTAAATAACAGGACGGTGCGTGACGCATTTCCTCTTCCGAGAATAGAAGAAGCATTGGATGCACTTGGCAATGCAACTTTCTTCACGACACTGGATTTAACGTCAGGGTACTGGCAGGTGGAAGTAGAAGAATGTGACAAGGCTAAAACTGCGTTTACCACTCCAATGGGACTCTATGAATGTAACCGTATGCCATTTGGACTACAGAATGCCCCAGCTACCTTCCAACGCCTGATGTTATCATGCCTAGGTGACAAGAACTACTCAACCATTTTACTCTACCTGGACGATATAATAGTTTTTTCGTCAACATTTGAGGAACATCTTGAGCGTCTTGACCAAGTATTCTCATGTCTCCATCAGCATGGTTTAAAAGTAAAACCATCGAAATGCCACCTTCTCCAGCAAGAGGTGAAATATCTTGGTCACATTGTCTCAGCAAAGGGCATATCTGCTGATCCAGAAAAGATATCACAAGTCAGTGGTTGGCAGACACCCTCTAACCGAAAGGAACTTCAACGATTCTTAGGTTTCACTGGTTACTACAGACGATTTATAAAGGGCTACTCCGACATCGTCTCACCACTCTACAAATTAACATCTGGTGAACCAAGACGAAAGAAAAGAGGTTCACAAATCAAGAAAAAGGCACAATCCTCCACCTCCATTCATATGGACAACACAACATCAACAAGCTATGGATACACTAACATTTCATCTGACATCAGCACCTATCCTGGCGTATGCAGACTTCACAACCCCTTTCATCCTTCAGACCGATGCGTCCGGCGTCGGACTTGGGGCAGTTCTTAGTCAAATCCAGAATGGGACCGAACGCGTCATTGCCTACGTCAGTAGAGGACTGAACCCCGCAGAGTCTCGATACCCAGCTCATAAACTAGAGTTTTTAGCAATGAAATGGGCCGTGACAGACAAACTTCGCGACTATCTACTGGGAAACAGCTTTACCGTCCTCACCGATAACAACCCCCTACTATACGTGACTTCATCAGCAAAACTTGACGCTACTGGTCAAAGATGGGTTGCCGCTTTGTCCCAGTTTAACTTCACCATTAAGTACAAACCAGGAAAGAACAACGCTGCTGCAGACGCCTTGTCAAGGAAGCCACAGAGCGAAATGACTAGGAGCTCCATAGAATTCCAGCGAGAGGCAGTGACCATCCCCGCTGGTAGTGTACAAGCCATCTGTGATGGATATCCTTCTACATCTCAACCATTTCTAGAATCATCTAATACGGTACACTGTGAGGTTATAACTCGACAAGCAGCTAAAACCACCACCAAACTGCAGAACACCATCGAAGAAGGGTTACCACGTGTGTCTAAACAAGAACTTGCCATTGCACAAAGAGACGACCCGGTCATATCTCGTGTTTTGTTCTTCGTCGACCAACATCTGAGACCAACAAAATCTGAACGGGTTCGAGAATCACCAGAGTGTTCAATCTACTTCAGACAATGGGAAAGACTAATCATTCAAGATAGCATCCTATATAGACAAAGAAAGACACCAGATGGCAAGACGTTATTACAGCTGATTCTACCTCAACAATTTCAAGCATTGGCAATGACATCTCTTCATAATGACCTAGGTCACTTGGGCTTTGAGAGGACGATAGATATGATCAGGAGCAGATTCTTTTGGCCCAAGATGGCAGAAGAAGTAAAGAAATGGTGTGAGCAGTGCAAACGATGTTGTCTGCGTAAAACCAGACCCAGCAAGATGACGAGAGTTCCACTGGTTAGCATCAATACAACAGAGCCACTAGAATTAATCTGCATAGACTTCCTTAAGCTTGAGAAGTCTAAAGGAGGATTCGAAAACATCCTAGTTATCACCGACCATTTCACTAAATATGCACAAGCTCATCCAACACGTGACCAGAAAGCATTAACCGTCGCCAAAATTCTGTGGAAAGATTTTATTCAGCACTACGGATTTCCTGTGCGAATTCATGCAGACCAAGGCCGGAATTTCGAGAGCAATCTAATAAAAGAGCTCTGCAAAGTCTGCGGCGTTAAGAAAAGTCGTACCACGCCATACCATCCTCAAGGAAACGGGCAGACAGAACGGTTCAATCACACACTGTTAAACATGCTTGGCACATTAGAAACCAACCAGAAACAGGATTGGAAACAGCATGTAGGTGCAATGACGCACGCGTATAATGCTACCCGTCACGAGTCTACAGGCTATGCTCCCTTTCTACTCATGTTCGGACGTCATCCAAACCTCCCCATAGACTTGATGTTTGGACTTAATCCCAGCGATAACGAAGACCCACCATCCTACGATGATTTTGTAATCAAGCTAAGAGACAACCTACAATCCGCCTACAAAATCGCAAATGAAGTCAAAGAGAAAGCCAAGTCGAAACAAAAACGTCTTTACGACAGAAACACAACAGAGGCAAGCCTTCGTCAAGGTGACCGAGTGCTTGTACAGCACAAACACGTAGTGGGAACTCAGAAGTTGGCAGATAGATGGGAGCCCCACCCATACGTAGTGGTATCTAAACAGCCAAATCTGCCAGTATATGTAGTCTGTTCACTGAACGATGGTAAAGAACGAACACTACACCGTAACCTTCTTACCCCATGCATGTTTTTACCAGTAGAAATGCAATCTCCTTCAAAAGAAGATGACGCAGTCAAAGAAAAATCTCCTTCAAAAGAAGATGACGCAGTCAAAGAAACATTTACTTCAAAAGAAGAAAGCGCGATAGAAGAAGACAAACCAGCAAGTCCAAACAGAGACCGGCAAATTACAGAGGAACACATTTCAAGTGACGAAGAGGGGGACATATCATTTATCCCTGTAATTATGCAGCCAAATAATACAAGAAACAGTCACTCAGAAATACAATCAGTGGACGAAAATGAAACGTCCATTAACTATCTCCTACCTGAGTTAAGTACAACACAAACCACTTACATGGATACACTAAAATCTTCATCAAAGTCCTCAAAAGAAAATCTAACGTCGGTATCATCGGTTCATCGTCCAGAAACAGAGATTTCCACTGACACAGAAACAACAAAAGAGGAACCCGAACTACTTCTACGTCAGTCAACCAGACTCATTAAACCAGTTGAAAGGCTGAAGTATGATTATCTTGGACAGACAAAATTACATAGAATAAGAGATGAAGATGAAGTGAAACAGCTCCAATCAAAGCTACTGGCTGGAAAGAAATTGTTGGCAAAATGGAAGAGCCCAAAAATGACTGCAAGAAGAAAAATGGCCAGCATGAGATTTTTCCTTCAAGAACATACCTAACAACTTTTTGCTCTTTCTATTTAATTTCCCCGCCACTCCACAGTTTTTTTTTTTACCAATATAAAGTATGTCCAAGAATGACAATGGTCAAGGATGTTTAACTTGGTATTTAGCTATATTTAATTAATTATTGTTAAGAGGCTTCTCAACAGTTGAAACGAAGAAGTAGGTCAATAACTGTAACTTGTATTTTCTTTGAACATAATTTGGTTTATTACAAAATGTCGAGGTCGACATTTATTTCGAAAGGGAGAACAATGTGACGGTCATGAAACTATCTTGCGCATGCCCGCAATCTATTTTTAGTAGCTTTATCTATTACGTAATACTACCAGAGTAGCGCCCTCAGCGATTTCATTTTCGCGGGCTATCAGTTCATAATATCCTTAGACGAAGACCTAAGTGCATCATGTTTCTCTTCGTCAACAGGTAATTATGTTTTAACTTACTTATTGCTTACCTTTTGCATTAATATTGTTCAATCGAACAAGTACCATCATATTCCGTATACCTTCATAGTCTAAGTTGTATATATTTTCTATTTAATCATTGATTTATTGACTCGTTTGCCATGGATACCGAAGAGACAAACGGAGAGTTAGCTTTATACCATTTTCATGTCCTTAAGACAACTTATGTATTCGTTATGTAAATTCCTCTTGGGACAATGCAGTCCCTTCGTTTACATTTACAACCTATTTATTAAACAAGCTCTGCTTAAGTTAATTGATAATTTCCGAGATGATTCTCAAGATGGCGGACGCCGCCCAGATTATGGCGCGAACCGCAGAGATAGTTGAAAGTTCAATTATTAGTATTATGTAACCTTTTATAAATATTATTGTATCAGTTCATAATATCCTTAGACGAAGACCTAAGTGCATCATGTTTCTCTTCGTCAACAGATCTTACTGTAAATAAACAACCAGCTTTGGAAACAAGTGTATAAGAACAGCCGTGTCAATTGTGAGATTTAATAAGTCAGAGGGGTCACATGAACAAGAAACACCAGGGTTAATCCCTATACTCTTTCACTATAAGTTTTCTGGGTTCTTTTATATGGCACTAACAATGCTAGTACACGGGACCTACGGCTTAATGTCCCATCCGAAGGACATAGCAATGATGGTAAAGTATCTTGCTCATGGACGCAAGTGTCATGACTGGAACTCGAACCCACACTCTGCTGATCAGAAACACCAGAACTTGAGTCCGGTGCTCTTAATCGCTCCTTTTTAGGATTTTGTGCTCGTCCAAACCGTACTTATTTCCAGGCAATCGGAGATGATGTTCATGATTGGCAATCGAAATAAGCAGTTAGAGTCTGCAAATATTTCTCGGCTTTCAGATATTTCAGGTGGAAATATTTCAGTAAAATGATTGACACCGATATTTAATTGAACATTAGTGATCTTCAAGATTAAAGATAATCATTTTGTATATCACTCCAAAAGGACCAGTATCCGCACTTTACGTGACCAAATAATACACATGAAATAACAACCCCGTGAAAGTTTCAGCTTAAACAGTCATCTGAGTCAGAAGAAAATAGTGAAAACCTATCACCGTTTTCACTGTTCATTTTCACTGTTCAATTCCTCAAAAAATGCTGCATTTCAAGCAAAGTATTTCAAGTTTCCTCCATGACCATCTTTACTTCAGAAAAGCTATCTGTACATCTGTGAACATTTGTATTTCCAATTTCTACTTTGTACGGTACACCTAATACATGTTTCATTCAGAAATACTTCAAAGAATGATTAACACTTGTATACATTTATCAATGATTCGTCGTACAGAACTGGAAGTTCTTAAATTCAAAAACCAGTATTAAAAGGAAAACAATAACCATGGAAATAGATTTGATAATCTGACGTCAGAGACGCCCACGTGAGAAATGATTTACCCAGAAATCACCAGACAGCGCCACGAATTAATCAAATCGATTGGTAACAGATGGTTGCAATGAATCATATAATACTGTCATTATTGCATGGCACTGAAATATTTCAGAGAACAAACAAATTGAATACAACTTTTAAATGTTAAAATACTGTTAGTCTAATGCAGTCCTTGCACTTAAACTAAATCGCACAGGTGTCCCTGCTAGCTCTTCTTGGCCTCAAAAGAATTGTGAAATGTTATTTGATAACTGTAACTCTTACTCTAACCCTAACCCTTACCCAAACTTTACAATCACACCTTTTTGCACTCCACGTTGAAAATGGATATTCTGGAGACACTGGTTAACTAATTTGAATAACTTATTAATACGGAGGATCTAGAGCATTTTTTAAAGCAAATATCCTCAACGACAAACATGATGCGACGCGTTGTTTGTCGTGTCCCTTTTGAACAAGTTGCAATCAAACACACACACACACACACACAGTATTACGGATCCGGTTTGTGGGGTACTGCTAATGTTGTTCTATTATTCCCTTTTCTAAAGAATTCCCTTGTGGGGCCCTATTGTTCCTATTGAAATCACCTTGTGGGGTCCATTGTTCCATTGTTAAAAATACCCCGTAAGTTGGCATGTGTAAGGGCACCCACACACACCTCCAGAAGCAAACGAAGGTCGGATACTTCACGGAGGCAACGGAGACAGTTGCCTCCCCATGTCATTGCCTTGGTGCCCCTTGAAATATTGAGCATCAAGGTACATTTCTCCCATTTGAGGTGCCCTTTACTAAGTAATTACTGCTTGCCCTTACAACAACAAAGTATCACACCTTGCAAACGATCGCTCGTGTACAACGTGGACCCTGAAACGAGACCTAAACATTTCGTTCATTATATTATTTTTTACCAAGCTGGTAAAAAATGCAACCAGGTAGAAACAAAGGGCATTTTCGAAACTTCGAAATTACCGTCGGCTTAGGCTTGGGGTCTGTCAGTTATTTTGAAAACTTGCATTTTCGATACGTGGCTTCAAACAGGTGGACGGAGCTTATTTAGGCCGAAGCCATGGTTTTGAAAAGGGACTATATTCAAAATCTTACAAATGTGCGATCAGATCTGAACAAACCTCTCTGGTTCAAGTCTATCTTCCGAATCATCATCGTTCCCAAAACATCTCTTTTTCTCTTCAGTCGCCCCCGTTGCCACTTCACATCTAGGCTCCTCGTCAATCACGGACAAGATCCGGCCGGCTCCAATGTTCATTCTGCCCGGTGTTATACGGTCTAAAAACAGCCGCAGGACTCGGTCCAACTCAAGTCAATCGAAATATCCAGACTTTAGTTTATCTACATGCATTTCTAGCGCTCAAAATCTTACAGTATTTTTTAGGTCTGGTTGTTAAATTCAACTGCATCAAAGTGACAAACTCTATTGCACACTAAAGTCAACACTCAGTCATTCAGACATAAGTTATAATCCACATATATTTTCTAACAATAGCATACTTCGCCGTGCACTCTCAGTGGATTTCGTGGTCTTTGTTCGGGCAGTACCAAAGTCACCGAAGCAGTTCGACAGGTTCAACTGCTAGACTGTTTTTACAAGGCTATGAACTCAATTGTTGCAGTCTTTTCCCTTCAGGTTATACAGCGACCTACAAACACAAGGCTGCCTTCATTCAAAATACCCAATTACTTCATGTCTATGGACAATACATTTTTTTTACGGTTTTGTTTTTTCGAGGAACTCGCCCAACCGTAGATTATTGAAGCGCGGAACAGACATTTCCACAATAAAACGCAACGTTTAAAATTCTTGAACCTTTTTACGAATGGAAGCCGAATTGTTGTGGTAAAACGTGACGTTGTTCTGTACCCACACCGTTCCCTTTTCAGCACCCTTGTTGCGTGTAGGTTTATTCTCATCAGCAATTATTTGTGCGGACTCTGTTTTGTACAAACACGTACTCTTTACCCTGACTGTCCTTCGCTGGACAAACAAGGTTATATTAGGTAGAAAGGTAACAATTAGCAAACACGTTTTAATTAAGTTCTATTTGAGGAGGATATTAAGAGATGGTTCAGGAAACAAAGGCTCTGGGATATTTAATTATAAACACATCTAGGAGTAATTATAAGTAGAATTAATTGTATCAAATTGGTTTTGATTGATAAAATCCCATACAAATACTCAAGGATTTTTAGGAATATCAATTATAAAGAGTTGAATGTATCCTGCAAAACTGTAGTCCATGCTTTATGTCATTCTGGTGGGTACAACCATCTCATTTTGGAAGATGTGGCTTTAGAACGGCCGTTTGATTTGTTGTTGACGTTTCGACTATGCGTGCTTTGGTCTTCTCAATAGTCGAAGGATAGAGCTTGCTGGTCAAAATATAAAAAGCAAACTGCTCTTTCACTTTCTCCCAAAGGAGATTTGACATGGAGCAAGATTTACAAGAAAAGTATTATCTTATCTTAGCTTCTTTAATGCAGATCCTAAACTCAATCACGATCCATTGTCTTTTTCACAGTACTGAGCCAATTCTAAGAAAAATAAAACCTCAGGAGATTCTTGGGGAATGTTAACCCAACCATCACCACAAGTTCGTCTCACACTTGGTGCACTTTTCCTGGGAAAATTAAAAGCCCAGTTTACTATTAACCCCTGGGTTATCTCACGTAACGCTACTCCTTAACAGAGGGGTCCATTACTCTGGAATTGCTTTTTCCTTGGAGTTCGCAGGAGTATTATATGCAATTCAAGTGTGAAAAAGACAGCCACAATTTCCCAGGAAGTTCCCGGTTCCATCTCATGTGAAAGAGCTGTACATTGTTATGTGCTAAATAAGACCCCAAATGTCACGGGCAAACAGAACGTGCGGTTGATCCTCGCATAGTTGGTCCCTTGTTGTATTGATTTTTACAGTTGCACTAAACACAAGGTAAACTGCGACAAGGACAAATAGCTGTGGAATTCGTACACAAACTACAGACATGTACAATAATAACTGTGTCGATAATGATGACGTCAATTCTTCAAATGTAGTTCTGAAAAAAAGCTTAACATGAAAGTATTATTGCAACATGTGAACATACTGTTGCCATTACAAAATAGTGATTAACGCAATTGTACGAAAAATCATTACAGAGTATAGTCCTGAATTGGTTAACACACGACAGTACAAAGACAAACTAACTCAAATTATGGAAAAAGAAACAAACACAACAAATTCAACTGACAAGCAAACAAATAAGTAAAAAAAACAAAACAACAACAACAACAACAACGTTCATTTACTTTGAATACGACACTGCAAAACTAACACAATTTATGGGGAAACGAATAATACAAGTTAAACAAACAAACAAACAAATAAACAACAATTTGTTTTCTCTTTTGATTAGACACTGAATGTACAAATGTCTCCGTAATGTTTGTGATATTTTATGTTTTGTACGTATTCGTTGTCTTTTTATTTATGGCCTGGAAAGAAACATCTCGTTGCTGAAAATGTTTGAATCTTGTGTTTTCCCTACTATGCCCACAATTCTTCCTATCCAAAGGTTTAAAACTAAAGACTAATTTTATAATTCAGGGTGTTTTATTTCAATACAATATATTCAGGGGTAGTCATTCACTTAGAGTTTAAAATACATACGAAGTAAATGGACATTTTGAAAGAGAATACATTTAACAAAATTCGTAAAATTGTATAACAATCGGCCATATTAAAACTTGGATGGACAATTTTGCGTCATCGAACGTCAGTTTGATTCGTATAGAATAAATTCCCAACTCAGCAGTTATTTGTGAAACTGAGAACGACACTGTGGTTGTTCACTTTATTGTTTATATTTCGTTATCAACAGTTGACTAATTTGTTCGTCGCTCAACAAACAACAAACAACAATTCATGTTGAAGACAAAATATTATCACAAATTCCGTTTGCCAACCCGATCTGAATCGAATCGTGACGTCACAAAAAGACAATCATGTAGAAATGTAATTCAAATTTGGGCTGTTTCCTAATTGGGTGAATTCCCGCCTTTCTACCGATCAAACTTGCACATCGAGTTATGTTTGCTGAATTTCCCGGAGACAGCGTTTCCCACATGAATATTTGAATTTTTCTGTTACTTTTACATAGGATTTGAATATGAATGTTAACTTGGAAATAATGCATCTCCAGCATGACGTTAAAATAAATTGTACGGACAATTTTTTAACGAACCATGGATTCTATCAAGACAGAACAAGCTTTGAATAGTTAACAATATTAATTATTAATAATAATATAACTCTCAGTTTTGGCATAGTGTTTTGTCTACGGGCTTCTCTCATTACAATTTAGCGGCAGTTTATATGCAGACCTAAGTTTGAATTAGGAGACCAATCAGCCTGTAAGGGTTTACAAGAAGATGTCGGGCAATCTACAGCCAACTGTGCCAGAAACGCAAGGGGAAAGCCTTTTCCTAACGATAAGCGTACTGGGTTCTTTTACAGGCAAATAATTATAAGGCTTTACGTCCTATCCGAAAGACAAACTTCAGTACGTTCCTCAGGACACAAGCAATGACCAGGACTCGAACCAACCCCACAACTTGAGTCCGGTGCACTTAGACCGATCGCCCACGACACATATTACTGGATTTGACAAAAATTTACTGCGATATGTCAGAATCAGATGAGGTTTTAATCAGATGTGTTTTTGTTATGGCTGAGAACTTTCCAGGTGTGGCAGCTAACAGTCGATAAGCTTTTAATTTGAATTCATCGCGCCACAATCAGGCGACCAAAGGAGCTAACCAATAAGTTCATTTTCTGTAAATGCTTACAACAAAGCAACTAAATAGATCGATTGAAATTAACACATTAGCAAACTCTGCCAGTAACAAGACAATAAAATCACGCCATATTGGACAAACAGCAGTGATGGGTGATTAACAAGTGGGGCACATGAAGAGTTCAAGCGTGATAATACACAATACTCAGTTTCTTCCCGGGCAGGTTTGTGGGCAATTCACAAAGTCATGTTTCAAGTTATCTTTAAAATATCAGCATCAAGACAGCAATTTGTGTCTACTTTACCGCGAACTATTCGTTCCACTCAACAAGTGATTTAAGATGGAATAAAAAAAAAAAAAAATTGAAACAAGTTTATCAAAGTATATTGTACCAGTCATGTTTACTACTTCTACTTCTGCTTCGTTACTCGGCAGAGTCTAAAGGTTATGATATAAATGCCAAGGAGCAATTATTAAATAGTAAGTTGTATTGCTCAAGGGCACAAGTGCCGGGACCGAGATTCGAACCCGCTTGGCCAGCATAACTTGAATTTGGCTACGACGCACTGCCACCTTGAATCATGAGGAGTAGGCTGCGCCGGCAGCAAACTTGGCATAACATCGTAGTTTGGTATGTGTTATTTATTCACCGTGATTTCAACGGAAGAAAGTTAACGGTGACTTCTGTTTAGACATTACAGCAAGTTATGTTGACAGTAGACAGCTTGCACGACTTCTTTAGAAATCTAATTCTGAAGAATACTGATTATAAAGTTAGCACCAAATAGAAAACTAAAATATACTGCAGACCTGGTGCCTCGTTCTTGAAATGGCGAGGGCGCCAAGGCATTTCTTCTTTGTATTGGAACATTTCAAGGGGCACCGAGGCACTGACCTGGGACAACAGTGGTGATTGTCTCCGTTGCCTCCGTGAAGTATCGGGCCTGATTGTCCAGTCAAAAAATACAAAATACAAAATACAAAATATCATTTGAAAAATCAACGAGTCACCGTCGTTTATTTCGACTGCCTTGCAATCATATTAACCATGTAGATGAACTTGAACAAATCCCTGACGAAACACAAACCACTCTTCAATGTTGACACAAAAACGTTGACATGTTGATAAAAAGGTGTGTTTATTGAAAACTGGATGCGAAAATTAGTATAATCTTTCAAGAACCAATTACATAACTTTTAAAACTAGCCATTGTGGTTCCACCCATCCACCCAATCCAACCCACTAGACACCATCTGGTGTACCGGTATAAACCCATCAGAACCCACTGTTAAACCCATATTTTGTTTAATGATTGCTATAATTATTCAATCGTTATCTTTTTAAAAATCCCGATACAATCCGGTTTATCTTGTAATATTCCGGGGAAGGAGGCTGTCCCCGACATTATCATGCCTGATGCTACGTTTATGAAAGATAAGGGGCACCAAGGCGTTTTCTCCCTATTACGAAATTGGAATGTTCTATGGGACCATGTCAAGGAGCACCAAGTCAACGACCAGGGGGCAACGGCGGCAGTTGCCTCCGTTGCCTCCGTGGTGAAGTATCAGTTCATTATTATGCAACAAGTACACACTACATACTTCCAACAGTAGACTTAGCTCGAGTGACAAATGATGAGTAAGATAAGGACAATTGCTGCTTCAAGTGTTATCTCGTCTACTCGTACATCACTCATGGCAACTGTTTGAATGACATCACGCACATTCTACAAATATTTACCTTGCATTTATTAATTCAAATATATACATTCTTGTTGTAGGATTTGAACATTTGTATGATGGGAGTTATAATCATGTAAGGTTTGTGGTGAAACCATGTGCAGAAATCTCGTTTGAGTAATGGTGGTTCTGAGAAGAACCGGTCGTTTGACAACTTGACCTTTCGATCAGAATGCTCTGATCGTTTTCACGAATGCTGGATTATGTTGTTATTGTTGTGTTGTTGTTTTTGCAGCTGCTGCTGTCGTAGTCGTCGTCGTCGTCGTCGTTGTTGTTGTTTGTTTTGTTTTGTTTTGGGGGTTTTATGAGTAATTTTATTCATGGCTCTTGTTGTTGTTTAACACAAACAACCTTAAACAACATCTACAATTTCCATCACATTTCGAGGTAACTTTTAATGAAAACGACAAAATACATCTTAAGTTTTGAACACATAACCGGCTTATTTCTATCTTGGCAATCAGTATATATGATAAAGCCAACAGTGATTTGTGGAAAATTGAAAAATGTTTTTTATGATTTTACAGTATTTCAAAAGCTAACATTTCCCCGGAAATTTGGTATTGCTTTGAATGTTATAACAACTGAGTTTTCAGATTGAAATTAAAAAATCTCCATATTAGAGGAATCCATAACTCCGTCTTTACAGACCTACTGGTATAAATCTTGGTTGCCTGACGGTTCATCATTGAATCATGTCCGATATGCTTTCGTGGTTAGGCCAGGTACATCCAGGGAATTTTACTGGTCATCAATCCTGGGTTGACAAACGCTATAGTTTACGTGAGTTTACTAAGTTTAAGGCATACAATACAGCGACCAGTCATGGTGGGCTTCGAACTCCTACCCGAAAACCATTTCTGGACAAGTGTTTTTAGTCTCAATTATATCCGCGCTGCGATTTAAAGTATCGAATTGACAAGGTTTGACGTCATATTTTTAAAGACTTACACAAAGTGTTCTGTTTCCAGGATTGCTCTGTTAAAAAACAGCCAGGGTAGGGTTCGAACTCCCGGTTTGAGAACCATTTGTTGACAAGTGTTTTAGGTTAGTTTAATCCACGCAGCGATTGTAATAGTAAATAGGGAGAATTTTTAACGTCATTGTTGAGACGACAAATCAAAGTGTGTCTTGTTTGGGAACGCTTCATAACAACCAACCAGCGTGGGATTCGAACTCCCACTCCGGGAACAATTTCTTGACAAGTGTTTTATGTTTGTGTCACTATCAGCCATGCTTTTGGTTTCAACAAATGGATTGATAAAATGCAACTCTTCTGGGTAGACCAATGACTATCATTTCCCATTTGCAAGATTTGACTACAGTGGCTCCCAAAATACCAAATCAATCTACCACATAGATCAACTAATAGCTAAAAATGAAATAAAGCATACCATGGAATAAGGGACTGAGACCCAGACAGCTGTCCGGAGAACGCCTCCCACGATATCTGACCATTTGACGGCTGGCTCTTCCGCCGTGCTTGCTCCGTTTTCGACCGCGTAAAAAGTGTCTCCACGCTCTGAAATCCTTCCGTGAACTCGGAAATTGTGATCTTCCCATCGCCATTTATATCTAGCTCACGAAATACATCGATAAGTTCGTTTTCTCTGATGGCCAAATCGGCACAGAGTTCTTTCAAATCGTCATACTCGATACATCCGCTGTTGTTTAAATCACAAGCGGCAAAAAGCTGCTGTATTCTCGCCTCGTCAAGACGCTCCATTGCTAAAGAATTCTCGGTACAACTAACTCACATGGTAAAAGTATTGCACAGTTAACAGTTTGAAAACTCGAGTGTTGACGCTGTTTCTGTTAGAGCCTGTCAGTCTCGACCTTGCAAAAAAAAAACCTTTGAAACTGTCCCAATAAACTTGGCGAATACCACAATGTGTGTTTGCAGATATGCTTCAAAACATCCGACGTCTGTTCTCAGTGACAGCTACATGTAAAACGTACCAACAATGTTCTGGAAAGTAGCGTAAGTGCTTGAAGGTAGACCAACACTTGTGTATTGTTTTAAGTACACTTTTAAAACAATTCTCCAAGTAATGTTTCCGCAACTAAATCTCAGTCATCGATGGTAATTCTCAAGTAATATTGCATCCGTGAAGTATCACAGTAATGGCTGACATATAAAACAAACTGCAGAACACTAAACATACACGATGATCCGGTTTTATTCAGTGTACACTTTACTGATAAGCCGTAGCACGAACATGAAAAAACATCCAAACAGTACAACGTCGAGATGTATTGTTCATGAAAAAAAAATGAAAAAACAAATGCGCACACCTGTTGCCGTCTCATTTGCATGAGTATGCATAATTAAACTGGATGAACTGATATGGAGTAGGTTGTGTATTTTGTGCTGGCATGCTGGTGCAATGTTGAGTTTGTCCTTCAGTTTGAATGACTACCCACGCTGTGCTGTCCCACCATATGGCCACGGTCCTAGATAACCAGTAATCTCATGGAAAATAACTCAATCGAATTTGTATGCAAGCTACCTCTAGCGTTAAAGGGGAGTGCAGTGCTTCAAACTGTTGAATTTACACAACTAGCAGCTATGGCTACGGCTATTGCCAAGGATGTTTCTATGGGCATCTTATTATTTAACACATGATCACGTGATGATCAAGCCAAAGTCGCAGCCGCAGCCCATAAGTGGAACTCGGCCAAAGTACTCATACACAGAAGCTAAGCACAGTACAAAGATTGTGCTTGCCAAAATATGGTTACCAGCCAAGGCACAATTTCACATGTACCACCTCAGACTGGTAACCTGCTCGTGTGTGCTTAGCAGAAATTATATAAGCACTTTTATCAGCTCTATGAAATTGGGCCCTGGAAGTTTGCCGAATATACATTTTACATATCCATTCCCAATTGCTTGTTTTGATTTTTACGATCGCATAAAGCACTTGAGTAAACGTGCATAATTTCTGAAATTTCTATTTTGAGCTAAAATGATGCACATATTAACTTAAAACTGCAGCAACAAAAATTATTAAAGCTTTACATCGGGAGAAACCCGTGCCCCTAAACACGAACAAATTCGTGACCAGGAGTTATATGAACATGGCGTCTGTACGGTCGGCGCCTGATAATCGATGCGTGTAAATGTAATAATTATTACAACTTGGGTGCACATTCGTGTAACGTTTGTCCTGAATAATGTTGGACAGAACTCTAACTTTATATTTGGGGGTTTTGTAAAGTGGAAAATGCCATCAAGATGTATTGTTGCTGATTGAGGCAACACTATAAAAATGGCGTCAGTCTGCACAGATCCTCATCTGATCCGAAAAACCCATGAAATTTGACAAAACATACCTAATCCTACCTACCAAACCTCACTGGTTGTGGAGTGTTTATTGCAAAGCAGGGGACGGGCATGAATTTGCTCTTCCAGTAGCTATGTGTGATTTGCCTTTAAGTACTGAATTCCCAACACTAATCATTGAGGATGTTAAATGGGACACAATCAACTACAAAGCAGCTTTTAAAACAACCTTACTCAAATTTGAAAAATCCGTTATAGTTTTTTTTTTATACAGGCTTGGAAGTCGTCTTTGAGGGCAAGGCCATTTTCATTTTGCAGAGGTCATTTCCATTGAAGCATTTTATAATCCATTGACAACTTGACAAAGGCCTGGCCTCCGTGGCCTCAAGCCATCGTGTAGAGGTTGGAATCCCACACCTCAGACACTTGTATGTGGATTAAGTTTTCAGTCCCTACCTGATTGCATGTGGTTTCCCCCCGTTTCGGGTTTTCTTCCTATATCTAAAACTGAATTTGTCTTTCTCGTGTCCTATTCACCACCCTGTTAGTGGTGCTGTTGGATGTGTAATGGAATCAATCAATCAATCAAATAGAATGACAGCACTTCAGACCAAAATATCATATATTATATATAACCCAATGTAACAGACGATCAAAAGAAGAGAAAACCCACGTTTTTGTTGAAAGCCACAAACTATAAGATATCTTTAAACCTGTTATTCTTTCCCAAACTGAAGGAAGAATAAAGCATTCTTGAATCAAGGTTGGGGCTGCACGTGAACAAACCAGATGGTGTAAAAAGTAAGCATACTTTACCTTCATAATGGGTCAAGTGAACCTAAACTGCACCCTCTAAAAGGGTCCTTTATGTTAGAATCGTTTACTGCCTCTCTTGGGGTTTTGCATATGAATATGAAGTTGACATAGAACTGAGTTTATTGCTACCACCATACGATCTGAACAGTTCATACCAAGGCCCTAAAGATAAGCATATTGTACTCAATGCAGTATCAGACAAAGCAACCGTGGCTGATGAAAATAATGTTAATGGGTGGTAGGCGTAGCTTGAGATCACAGTTTGTGGTCCCAGTCTGTGATCTCAGTATGAGGTCACAGATTGTGATGTCAGTCTGAAATCAGTTTGGGATCCATGCCAGTCTGTGATCCCTGTTTGTGAACCCACTTTTTGGTTTCAGGCTGTGGTCAGTGTGGGATGCCAGTTTTGGGTCTCAGTTCGAGATTCCTGTTTGGGATGCCAGTTTACGGACCCAATTTGGAATGCTAGTTTGTGGACAACTTGGGATGCCAGTTTGTGGATCCAGTTTGGGATGCCAGTTTTATTGACCCAGTTTGGAATGTAAGTTTTGGGTCCCAGTTCAGGTTCCCTGTCTGGGATGCTATTTTATGGACCCAGTTTAGAATGCTAGTTTGTGGACCCAGTTTGGGATGCCAGTTTTTCATTCCAGCTTGAGATCTAGGTATAAGATTCTAGTCTGTCTTGTGTTTTGAATGAAAAGTTTGGTTCCAGTTTGTGATCCCAGTTTGAGATCTCAGTTTTGTTTACAGTTTGTGGTTTAAGTTTGAGATTACAGTAGGTGCCTATATAATCCCAGTTTGCAATTCCAATGTGATTCAAGTTTGAGATCCAAGTTTGTGATCCCAGTTAATGGTTCCAGTTTGTGGTTCCAGCTTATGGTTCCAGTTTGTGGTTCCAGTTTGTGGTTCCATGAGTACTTGACCCTCATTGTGACCTCATAAGCCAGTGATGCGCATTTAAATGCAGGAGTTTGTCTGCTCCGAAACCCTTGTCAAACTGAGCGGATTAAATCTTGGTCTAACCGCCCAATTATGTACTCGATTAGAAATTTAGACATTTAATGTCAGTAAATACAATGACTTTTAATGTAAATGATTAAATTTTTATGGCCAATATGTGTTGCTGAAAGAGTTTTTAGTTTATATGTTTACCCCATAAAATAGGAGAAGGTAATATTGAGTTAACTTTGTTTGTAAAAACTTACATAACTTACATATTTAATTTCTTTGGATATTTAACTATGAAGTTTTCAAATTTGCCTTTTTGGTGGAAATGGTGGAAAGAATATGAACGGGATCGATCCTATCAAATTTAATATCACCTCTTACGCTGTTATTTTTTATTTATAATGTTTTAATTTTAATTGATTAATTGATTGATTGTTTTTAAAGAATACATCAACACATGCCCTTTCTAAATCATGTGCATATATGGAAGCCAAGGCACTATTACACCACTAATCCTTCTCCTCTATTATCATACCAATTCTCTACCATAATTTATCTAATTACCACATGAACAATGATGCAAAACTGTAATTACTTACTCATTTCCAATTCCTTCTGTGATTGTTTCGGTGTCCGAAACACCTTCCTGTTGATCGTCAAAAAGTTCCCAACCCCCAACCACTTCATCATCACTAGAAGACATTCTTACTTAAAAAATATCCACTTATCAAAAATGCTCTGATTAATTGACTCCAATTCAGAGACTAATATGTAATTTACAACAAGCATTTCGTGATAAACCATGCACACAGGAGAAAACATACCAGCGAACTCCACTAAGCAATTTTACATTGTAGTAGGCAGAGATACCAGTGATATTGTTCACTTATTGTACAGGCCGATAATATCATAATATTACAAATACTCTACTGGAATCTGCATAATGAAATGAACAACTGTAAATGTCAATATTTACCAATGTCAGATAAGTAAATATGCAAACAATAACATCACTTCGCAACCGGAGTGTGCTATTTGCACGTTGATAACAACCGGGATGAGGTGACAGTGTTAAATTACTGCAAAGGAATTGGTTATTAGTATTACGAGACATATTACGAGAAACTACCTTGGGCGAGAAAGCACTTGAGACTTGAATAGAGTCAAGGCTAGACGTCTCACTATTATGGGGTACAGCATAATCTTCACTCTCCGTTGTGCACCGTGTAGTGGTCTGGTACACACATGTTCTTATATTACCGGAGTGTGGGTTCGGGCCCCCGTCATAACACCTTTGTCATTGAGCATGGCATTGAGCATGGCACTGAGCGAGACACTTAACCATAAATTGCTTCTCTAACCAAGGTGTACAAACTAGGAATCTACGTGGGCTGATACGGTACTATGTTGGATCCCCGGACCACCCCCCCCCCTCCCTTAGTGATATTGATAAGCAGTTTGACTGGTGGCCTGCCACGCTGGAAGTCAATCTGCATGTAACGTAATGGTACGCGAATAACCGCACGCACTTTACCTAAAATGCGCACCTTACAGGAAAACCATCTCCCAAAATGGCGCAACAATAGATCTATATCCTGTTCGTAAAATAATGTGACGCAATTCCAATGTAAGCCACGCTCACTCCACACAAACTCACTTCTGTGGTTACCAGAAGCTTATGAGTGGCATTGAACTAGTTTTCCTTTGATATATGCAAGGCAAAATCAATATAGTTAGACTTAGCTTTTACATACTTTCTTCAAAGACTACTGTATTCTTTGAATTAAAGTTTCTGACATATGATATCTTGTTGAACGACTAAGTTGGTGATTTTTTTGTGAAATTCCATAAAAACGCGTTTGCCAGCTTTGTAGCCGGAAGCAACAAATACGCACGCGTGTGACGCAATGGCTTATCAACAGAACAAAGGTTTATCATGATGATGTCAGATGAATCAGGTCAATGAACCCACTAGATGTATATTATTATTGTTGTTTATAAAGTAAAAGTGGGTAATCTTCTCTTCTGTAGGGATGGTCCGAAGCCTCCATGTCCCATTGTTGACAAAGTAATTTGACAATTAACATAAGTTTTATGCAGATTTGTTTACCTTGAAAACAAGTCGAAGTCGCTGTCAAGCTTTTCCAGAAACGTCTCTAGTTCCTGGGTGGGAGCACTCAGTAGAAGCTGTTGACGCCGCCTACGGCGACTCAGAGCCAGTAGTGTACTACCGACACTATGAAAACCGGCAGAGAAATCGCGCATGCTAATTCGTCCATCGCCATCCAAATCTAAGGCCTGAAATTACCAATGGAAAATAGTAATCACAATAACAACAACAACAACAACAACAACAACAACAACAACAACAACAACAACAACAACAACAACAACAACAACAACAACAACAACAACAACAACAACAACAACAACAACAACAACAACAACAACAACAACAACAACAACAACAACAACAACAACAACAACAACAACAACAACAACAACAACAACAACAACAATAACAACAACAACAACAACAACAACAACAACACAACACAACAGCGGCCACAACGACAACGGCAGCTGCAGCAGAAGCAGCAGCAGTGGCAACAACAGCGACAGCGTAAACAATAACAGCAACACAGCGGCAGCAACAGCAACAACAACAGCAGCAGCAGCAAAAAACAACAACAGCAGCAACAATGGCATCATCAACAGCAGCAGCAGCAAAAATAACAACAGCAGCAGCAGCAGTAACAGCAACAGCAGCAGCAGCAACAACAACAACAACAACAACAACAACAACAACAACAACAACAACAACAACAACAAAACAGCAACAACAACGGCAACATCAACAGCAGCAGCAGCAGCAGTATAGTAGCATCATCAATGTCAACGCATTAATGAAAAGTTTACACTATTATGTAAAGTCAAACACAAACATGTATTTCTGTTTTCAAGATGGTTTCAAGTTTTTTAGTCAGTAAGTTTCAAAAAAAGTAAAACTAATAATTTTTATAACATAACCATTCTTTGTGATTCTTATTGTTTGGATACACAAATTATGATTACAGTTCGAAACACTCCCAATTATACAAAAAACAAAAATATATTTACAGTTAGAACACCTGGTCCGAAGGCCACTTTAAAAAATGTGACAGTATGTTAGCTTTTTATGCAATTTAAAAACCAATAATTCAACAGTTTATTGATAAGCCTTCATTCAAAATCTGAACGACCACCAGTCTGTTTGTCATTGAAGTCTGTTTATAATGCAATGCATACCTAAATTTTCACAGTTATGTACTCTAAAAACTCCAAGCAGAATTGAACTAGATTTGAAAAAGTTAGGGGGCTCATGATTAAAAAAAATAGAAAAGGTAACGACAGCAACAGAAACAACACATTAACAAAACACCAACAAAAACAACAACAAGAAAACAACAAAACAAAACAAAAAACGAGAAGAAAAAAAACACCACCACCAAAAAAAAAAACCCAACAACAACAACAACAAGAAAACAACAAAACAAAACAAAAAGCGAGAAGAAAAAAAACACCACCAACAAAAAAAAACACAACAACAACAACAACAACAACAACAACAACAACAACAACAACAACAACAGCAACAACAACAACAACACCAATAACACCGAAAAATTTAAATGTCAAATTGTTATTAAATTAGGGTTTGTTTCGGTAAAGAAACAAAAACCAAACAGTACAAATGTTCATAAAATAAAGGCATTTTCGAAAAGAAAAAAATAGGGAACAATTTGTATGAGTTTTTGCTTGTTATGTCTGCTTTTTTCGAGTTGCGAGATCAAAATAGAAAATCTCTGGGTAGTAATTAAAACAGAAACTTTGTGAGATATGCATCCCCTTGTAAAAAGTTGATATGGGTTTTCCCATCGCTTTCATTAACACGTATCCAAAATCACGCAGTTTCCCCCAGTCCACTTATACTAAATTGTTTTTTAAGCTATTAATACATTTAATTACGATTTCGTTCTTCTCATTCAGATTTGTTCAGTCATTCTGTTCCATTTATAGGCATTCAATACTACACTTAGACCAATTTCTACTACCTAAACTGATGAAATCAAACTAAGACTCATCGAAGCGCATATGAGTTTGTTGCCAGTTTGAGTTTTCTGTTTCGTTTATAGGCAATGAATTTCAACTTCTTTACGTTCGAATTAAACATAAGCAGTACGTCTCCTCGAGAAAGCTGGCAACAGGGAGTTGAATTGTTCTTTATAAGAGGCGCTTCCGTGTTGTTTAAAATTCATTTACATCCTGTGTTTTGTCTGAACTGCAATAGGTGTTTCTTTTGCTTTGTTACCTCCAATTGTTACAGTAAAAGTCCTGTCAGGTAAAGTTTGAAAAGCTACGGTGATGATTTTGAAATGAAAACAAAATATTTTGGTGTAGCTTTGAGATTGTTTGCATTGATGTTTATGTTGTCATCGTTATTTCTGCTAGAACTTGCATAAGATCTGTTGTTGCCAAGAGTGTCTACTAAGTATAGTCAGCCGTAAGACAACTACGAATCAGAAAGTACATTATATAAACGAATTTGAATGCGCACATTTGAAAAATGTTTGCGCATTGTTGAAATTGGATGGTTGACCCAACAACCTCTTGCTGCTGGCCTTTACGTAACTGAATGATCTTTGCGACGTAATGAAATTGAATGGTCTTATGTGACAATTGAAAGCTAAACTGGTGAAATTTATTTACACTTTTTGACTGTTGAATGCTGATTCAACAAAGCATTTTTTCAAAAGAATTTGAATGAGCTGGGTTTAAAAAAGAATGGAATTGTGTTTCAATTGGCCTGGAAAACTTATCTTAAATTATTATTTAAACAATTAGTATAATATGTTGTTATTATTACTATTATTATGGTGTTTGTTTTTTGTTTTTCTCTTGTTTTGAAGCTGTACAACTTCATTTGTTCAAAAAAAAAATTTAAAAAATAAAATATTGTATATCAACTCCATATAATAAAGTCCACAAATATTGCTAATATAGAAATCGATGAAAAATAAATAAATAAATAAATAAATACAGATACAAGTATATACAATTTAGCGTGACATAATCACGTGAAACGAAAACCCCAAAGGAAAATAGTTTATTTATTTTGTGTTTTTTTAATTTTTATTTACTTACTTATTTATTTATATATTTATTATTTTCGTTTAATTTGTTCGATTGTTGCTGAGAATGCGTTGGAAGACGATTTGCAGTTCTACAGCTGTTTATTAAAATTTACTAATTATTCCTACATACACCGTTTTCCATTGCTTCCAGTTAACTTACCTGGAAAACTTTACTAAGCTCTTCCGAATTCAGATCGTTACAAACCGACGCAAGTTCACTCTTTTCAATATAGCCATTCCCGTTGAGATCACAAGCACAAAATAGTTGTCGGATCGCATCGGGACTCAGTCCTTCATCAAACGCCATAGTGACCTTGGATAGAACAAATGGTTATAAACTGGAAGGATAAGCGCAGCTAGTAATTGATCCATAATTAACAAGTAATTAAAACGTTTATTATTACTTTCCAAAATTATTAATTATTTTTAAAAATACATAACAATAATCACATGATTGATATGCAGAGTTTATACTTTATTGAAAAATGCTTAAAGCAGGCCGACAACAAAATTGTCAAAATCTGTTTCCACACTTTATCTGACCCAACATAATACATGCACTCTACACACTGCCGGATCAGAATGTACCCGCATTCGGGGTCCCGTTGACCCTGACCCTTTATGGGTCAATATGACCCGGAAATGCATCAAAATTACCCAGCATTGGGTCAAACTCACGCCGAATTCGAGTTAAAATCTCTTTTTTTAAACCATTTTCTGGGTCAGGTAGCCTGGAACCCGGAACCCGAGTAACTGCTCCGTGAGTTTTCAGAGTGTGAAATAACAAACCTGTGAAAGTAGCTCGATCGGTCATCAACGTCACGAGAAATCGCAGGATTTGTTAACTTTCACTGTTGGATTTTGGGCACAATTTCGGTCTAATTTGTTTACCAAAGCATTTTCTTAAAAGGTTTCCTCCGTAAAACAAAACTATTCAAATTTGAGATTCAATTTAGGACGGCATTAAAGCTTACAGCCTCGTTCCCAGATAGTCAAAGCATTGTGAGGAACGGAAATCATTCTAAATTCTTCAAATCATAAGAAATTTTCAGAAAAAAATATAAGAATAAAGTTTTTTAATAGACAGCACACAAACTGATGAGAAATAAATCATGATGAAAACAATTCAATCACTATTGAGGGCATTGGCAAGACCTTGCAACAAAAGCGAACTTCGTACTGCATAGCACACGTCATTCTAAAAACTCAATTATTAACCGACTATCGTTTTAGATTGAGCAAATACTAACACAATGAAAACAAATTGACTCAATTTATTGTTCGTACTTCATCGATTCGTTTTAATTACTTTTTCGAAGAGTCTTATAAAACGTCTGGCGTCTGGTTTGTATTGAGTGACGTATAAGGAGAAATCTACAACTCTGTAGACTATAAGTAATTTAACAGCATATGAAGCTCTGTTTGTGGAACAATAGATTACATGAACGTATAAAAAAGACTGATTATGTTCTAATCAGCAGTGACAAAAAGACAGCAATTTAATGACATCTACAAGGTGATTGTGTCATTTTAATTCGTCCTACATTGCGATACACAGTTAAATACATTGACGTCATTTATTAACTTTCAGCCACTGGTTTGATTAATTTAAGCTGTGGTTAAAAAGAAACAGTTTAACGCCAACAGTTGGTTTTGTAAGACTATAGTTAAATTGTTTGTCTACTTTTTAAGTAGTTTGAGCTCTGTGTGGTTTCTAGTGGTCATTTCTTACTTCGCATCGTCAATATTAACAACCTCATTTGTTGTTTACTTGTTTGTTTAGGTTTTTGTTTTATTTTGTTGTTTGTTTTAAACATAATATGAGACAAATAACAATGATAATAAAAAACAAACAAAAGCTCGATGATTGCCTAAAAATTTACAAAGAATAATTAAAATAACAAACCCGAACAAGAGTCTCTGGTTTACAAAATATTTCCTTCTCCCAGCTTCTTACTGGTATCTTTGCTCTTACTAATGTTGTGCATAACGTTAAAAAAGGGTTAATGGAGCATTGTAAGTGTGGAGTTGCCCTCCAAACAGCTGCCCACATCACCACTCCATATCTGCATTTCTCAAAGCCCTGCCGAGTAGTCCATGTAAAAGGAGCTAGACAACCCAGCAACACAATGATTAATTGACACCAGTTGTGGTGTTTAATCGTAGTTTAATCTGAGATATACGCATATTATATTATGCAAGAAAGGCATATTTTTGGCGGTCCTAACGTGTTACGAATTCATCACTTTTTGTTAACACTTATAGTGCATTGAGAGTTGCGGTCCTGAAATGCACAGATGCACACTCTACAATAGTACTATTAATCGTTTATTTTTCACAAAACTTAAACAAGAAACATTACCTACCTTTATTTCGAAAGGTTCCACCAGTGGAGAAAAACTGAAACAGCTCCACTACCATCAACCATTCATTGATGAATGTGCTATTACTCAATTCCAATCAACGTATAACCGACCACGCAGCTCTGCAAATCAAACAATGTGATAAAAAAATCGAAGAAAAACGCAAGTTTACGATTTCCCTGGGGCGCATTTTTACTGGACACATACAGACACGTCACAGCGGGACAATTGGCCTCAGGGTCCGTTTAATAATCAATATTTGTGAAACACACGTCTTGGAGTGTGGCACAAAGAACCACATACCAAAAGGATGTTATTCTTTTGTTGATGCAAATTGGAACAAGGGATGTTTTTGTGATGATTTGTATAATGAGCTTGGATATAACATGGTACAGTCACTCAGTCGGGGAATGACCTATAGGCGAATTGAACAGGTGGTAGTTTCCCGCACATCTTTAGTCAAATGCCATTAATTTAGACAAATATTCCCGTGTCTTTAAAAGTGTTGATTGGTAGAGCTGACAAACTAGTCTCAGAGAGTGTTCATGTTTTGTGTGATCAACCTTAAACATGCAAATCTGTGAAGACTTTGGCTCAATCCGTTGCATGAGTCCAAGAGAAACTAGTGACAAAACATGCACAATTTTCAGCATGTAAACACATTGTCCTTAACTTTGGTTGTCACAACCGTAATCAGCTGCTGCGTGTTTTTTTCTTTTCTTTTTTCCCCCCCTTTTTTTTTGGGGGGGGGGGTTCAGATACAGTTTTCTGGAATTATGTCTTTCTTTCAGAGAGAAATATTTCACAGAGAAAAAATGGTTCAGACTAAAATTAAACAATGCTGATTTTTATCCAATCATGGCACATCTCTACGAACGTACATCGGGGATGAGTGTGTGTGTTATGTCCCCCCCCCAACCCACCCCCCACCCGCACGATCTTTATTATATATTGATAGTGAGACGGATACTTCTCAGCTGTCTAAAGAATATTTAAGATAGATTTAGTTTTTGAGAACCCTGTACGGTGGAAGAACACCCCCCCCCCCCCCCCCCACACACACACACACACGATGTGTAAACACCCGCAATCGGGACCTCGACCTAGTGTCCCTTTTTAAAACTTTTTGTCAACATCTCCAATTTTGTGCATACTTGCCAACTGGGGACCCTCTTCTATCCGGGGACCCCATTTTCCTTTTTCCGTTATAGGTCCCCGCTGTGGCCTATGCCTACCAAGTGTAACATTGACAGTCGCTGTGTGTCCAGCAACTGTTGCGTAAAAATTCCCTTTTCAGAAGAAATCTCCCGTGGTGTAGCACTAGAACAAAAGCAACACAATCTGGGGAAGCATTCTTTCTACGGTGTGACTTCCCTTTGCTCTCCAATTTCGTGTTGTTGTTTTTTGTTTGTTGTTGTTTTGTTTTTGTCTGTGTTCCCAACAACACAGCGAGGACAGTCCTCCCTTGTGTCATCGTACTGATCCCTTTTGTAAAAGTACTCAGTTTAAACGTGTAGACGTGTTCAGAAACACATACAACCATTGTGACACTCTGGACTAAGAATGAGCCCTGGAACACCCCCCCCCCGCCCAACTTTCTATTCTTGAGAATAACGTAATAAATTGTGCTAAAAAGTAGAGTGGCAGATTGGCCTCCAAGTAACTTTCATCGCGGATGATTTGTTTATCTTAAATCTAAGTTGACAAATTTGCAAACTGTTTGATCCCGGTACATTTAATTTTACAAACCAAATTTATCTCAGTCATAACTCAGCTCCCCAAAAGCAACTTTTCAACCTGAAGTGTTGCCAATGCGGGGGAGATTCTTATGGGCATTAATAAACTCGACCAAAAACACAATTTTTAAAAGTAGAATAGTAGCAGATGACATTTTGATGCCCTTTGACATTCAACATTATCCGTCTTTCCAAATAAATATTTAAAGAGTTTGGTTTCCTCATAATAGCGTGTTTTAGAGATAACACACAAATAAACTGGACCTCATCCAGTCCGGTGGTCAATATTCAAAGGGCCTTTTCGAATTCGTTGGTCTGGCTCCAGCACCACCACTGGATTTGGCCTTTTGTTGTTGAAGCCCCGTATCGTTCGTTTTCAACATAACTGACAGAGACCTAGCCACCTACCCGCGGCCAAAGCAGTTGTTTCGAAAACGGTAACATCCAGAAACTAAAGCCGTAGGCCTACACGCGGCCAAATCATTTGTTTTGCAAAGAATAAGTTAGCGTTCTTAAACACAATCCAACTTTGTTTCTTTCGATGTTTTATTGTCAACTATATATAAGTATACAAACTCACTGCCACGTCTCACGATGCTCATGATGGTGGTTGGTTCAATAATACACATAATCAGAACGTGTAAGTTTCCAAGCCACGTTACCTGCATAGTAAACTACAACTGACTAATCAGCCATCATTGCTAAGTGGTGTTTTGACTTTGTTTATGGTTGCATGTTACCCAAAATGAGCCCACATACCCCCATACCACTCACCTTGTTTTATCTACCGACCCGTCCACCATCCAATTCCACGTTCACTTGTAAACAGCAATAACATTATCAATATTGTGCTATTTAAAATCATTCATGCACGGCTAAAAACAGTCACCGTTTAGACTTAGTGGCAGCTAGAACTAGCAGCTAGAAACTCTCAACCCACCTGAGAAGGCGGCGTCCTTCGTATATAATAAAGACACTTCATTGACAACGTATTATTGCCGCACATAAAGGACGGCCCAGTCAATATTTTCTATAGAACGGGAGCTCAATGGCGCTATTATGTGGATGTTGCGCCACAACATTGTAAATATAGCCGGCGATAACCATTAACAAACCATGTTTATGTAAATAGCACTGACTATAAGAAATTATAACCACAAACCAACGATACAAGCAATAACGTTTAGCCTTTGAACAAGACTTCAGCTCCAGGGAGCATAACCCATTTCTGCGTCAAACTATCCCGGAAGGGGGTTATAATGGGATTATAATTCGGATTCTTCGTCAAATTTGACCCATCTCTGGGTCATTTTGAGACATTCCGGGTCAAATAGACCCAGAAATGGGTCATGCCACACGAGACCAGGCTCCGGGTCAACTGTTGTTTGCATTTTTACCAAAGGTCACTTTGGTCAGTAAAAGGAGTTTGCAAAAGCTTACACTTTTCTTTTCTTTCCTAAAATAATTACCGTATATAAAGTTGTTTTCTTTTTCTACAAGACAATTAATATGTGATGTTTTTAAATAAAGTGTTTTTGAAACGGTTCGAGTAAGAAAACAAAAAACAATAAAATATTAATTTCAAATGAAATACCTGGAAGTGCATTAAATTCACGTTTCAAAAAAATTATGAGCTTGAAGCTTTCGATGGTTTAAAGAAACATAGTTTTAGGCATATGTTTTGTTGAAATGCTCTATTATTGTGATTTAGGCTGAGTTCACCACGACGTTTGAAGCTGCCCAAACTAGTCCACGGCTTTCTTAACATCAGAAACGTCTTGCAGATATTTTATGAGTAGCTTCAAATCCGCTGGATCGATTGGATGTAATCTGATATCGACCGGGCTGTCAATAATTGACGAACCGAGACCACCGCTTGGAGATCGCTCTAGAAACAACTGTTTAGAATCGTTGGATGGTGTCTGCTCTGCTTTCAATTTCCGAATGGATTTAATGTCAGAATTTTTAGTTGGAGGTGATGAAGAAGCTGCCAAAGGTTTGGCTTGATCGGAATTCACGTCTGTAGTCTTCTCAGAAACTGTTGACGGGTTGTAATTTTTGGAAGAAGGTTTGGATGTGGTTGTTGTTTTCATTGTAGAAGTTGTCAGAATCGATCCAACATCAGCATCGTAGTAATCGATTATTTCGTTGTCAGGTGACTGCGTTTCTTGTACGGTGGTAGGTTTAACGATGTCAGTATTCGAAACAATGTTAGCAATCGTTGTCAGAGGTTTCGGTGGTGTCGAATACGAAGGTGTCCTTCGAGGTACGTCAAGGAGAGTTAACAAAGTATTGCGATATTCATTTACTCGCTCAAATTCCGATTTCAGAAATTGTATACCATTTTTGCGATCAGGATGAATACTTTGAAATGGTTCTTTGGTTAATTCAGGTGTTGCTGTAACTTTCACTGAGTCTTCTTTGCCTCTATTGAAGGCAGCTTGAGTTTTGTTTTGGTGTTGGGAGCCAGTTACAGATTCAGGATTCTCAACGTCTTCCTTCCCCCGATTGAAGGCAGCTTGTGTTTCGTCTGGGTGCTGGGAGCCAGTTACAGATTCAGGATTCTCAACGCCTTCCTTCCCCCGATTGAAGACAGCTTGAGTTTTGTCTGGGTGTTGGGAGCCAGTTACAGATTCAGGATTGTCAACGCCTTCCTCCCCCCGATTGAAGGCAGCTTGTGTTTCGTCTGGGTGCTGGGAGCCAGTTACAGATTCAGGATTCTCAACGCCTTCCTTCCCCCGATTGAAGACAGCTTGAGTTTTGTCTGGGTGTTGGGAGCCAGTTACAGATTCAGGATTGTCAACGCCTTCCTTCCCCCGATTGAAGGCAGCTTGAGTTTTGTCTGGGTGCTGGGAGCCAGTTACAGATTCAGGATTCTCAACGCCTTCCTTCCCCCGATTGAAGGCAGCTTGAGTTTTGTCTGGGTGTTGGGAGCCAGTTACAGATTCAGGATTCTCAACGCCTTCCTTCCCCCGATTGAAGGCAGCTTGAGTTTTGTCTGGGTGTTGGGAGCCAGTTACAGATTCAGGATTCTCAACGCCTTCCTTCCCCCGATTGAAGAAAGCTTGAGTTTTGTCTGGGTGTTGGGAGCCAGTTACAGATTCAGGATTCTCAACGCCTTCCTTCCCCCGATTGAAGGCAGCTTGAGTTTTGTCTGGGTGTTGGGAGCCAGTTACAGATTCAGGATTCTCAACGTCTTCCTTCCCCCGATTGAAGGCAGCTTGAGTTTTGTCTGGGTGTTGGGAGCCAGTTACAGATTCAGGATTCTCAACGCCTTCCTTCCCCCGATTGAAGAAAGCTTGAGTTTTGTCTGGGTGTTGGGAGCCAGTTACAGATTCAGGATTCTCAACGTCTTCCTTCCCCCGATTGAAGGCAGCTTGAGTTTTGTCTGGGTGTTGGGAGCCAGTTACAGATTCAGGATTGTCAACGCCTTCCTTCCCCCGATTGAAGACAGCTTGAGTTTTGTCTGGGTGTTGGGAGCCAGTTACATATTCAGGATTGTCAACGCCTTCCTTCCCCCGATTGAAGACAGCTTGAGTTTTGTCTGGGTGTTGGGAGCCAGTTACAGATTCAGGATTGTCAACGCCTTCCTCCCCCCGATTGAAGGCAGCTTGTGTTTCGTCTGGGTGCTGGGAGCCAGTTACAGATTCAGGATTGTCAACGCCTTCCTCCCCCCGATTGAAGGCAGCTTGTGTTTCGTCTGGGTGCTGGGAGCCAGTTACAGATTCAGGATTGTCAACGTCTTCCTTCCCCCGATTGAAGACAGCTTGAGTTTTGTCTGGGTGTTGGGAGCCAGTTACAGATTCAGGATTCTCAACGCCTTCCTTCCCCCGATTGAAGAAAGCTTGAGTTTTGTCTGGGTGTTGGGAGCCAGTTACAGATTCAGGATTCTCAACGTCTTCCTTCCCCCGATTGAAGGCAGCTTGAGTTTTGTCTGGGTGTTGGGAGCCAGCTACAAATTTAGGATTCTCCACGTCCATATTGGCAACAACATTTGCTTTAACTTCATCCTCATCTTCGTTTACTTCATCAACATCCTCCTGAAAATCTTCTTGATCCTCCTCTTTTTCAACATTGGAACTGGAAAACTCATCCATCACTTTGCCTTTTTTAGCTGCTACAGATGGTTTGTGCTTCACTTCCTGGACTTGCGTTGAGTTCATCCGTCCTGTTGTAATAAAAATGTGAAAATGCAAGTCTTCTTCTTTCAGAGATAATCCACAGTATGTGTTTTCAACAGTTTATTACTCAAGTAAGCATGGCTGTAATGGGTCTCAAAATTCGGGCGCCTTGAGACGCTAAACTGCTTGTGCGTTCTGAGCAATGTACATTTTAGGCGCACTGCAAAAAATAAATACAATTTGACCCCAGAAATTGCAGAATACGACTTCTAAAATGGCAACTAATGACTCCCAAAATGGCAGACCATAAGTTGGTAGACCACGACTTCAAACAAAATGGAACCCATGACTCTTAAAATGACAGCCCATGGATCCCAAAATGGCAGACCATAACTCCTAAGTTGGTAGACCACGACTTCAAACAAAATGGAACCCATGACTCTTAAAATGGCAGCCCATGGATCCCAAAATGGCAGACCATAACTCCTAAGATGGTAGACCACGACTTCAAACAAAATGGAACCAATGACTCTTAAAATGGCAGCCCATGGATCCCAAAATGGCAGACCATAACTCCTAAGATGGTAGACCACGACTTCAAACAAAATGGAGCCCATGAATCCTAAAATGGCAGCCCATGGATCCCAAAATGGTAGACCATAACTCCTAAGATGGTAGACCACGACTTCAAACAAAATGGAACCCATGAATCCTAAAATGGCAGCCCATGGATCCCAAAATGGCAGACCATAACTCCTAAGATGGTAGACCACGACTTCAAACAAAATGGCAGCCCATGAATCCTAAAATGGCAGCCCATGGATCCCAAAATGGCAGACCATAACTTCTAAGATGGTAGACCAGGGGTCGATTTCACAAAACTCTTCCTAACTTAGGACTAGTCCTAGGCGATGCTAGGAGATAGGACTAGTCCTAAGTTAAGACCAGTTACTGGTCCTAACTTCAGATAAGACTAGACTTATCTCTTTGTGAAATCGACCCCATGCTCCCAAAATGGCAGACAATGACTCCTAAAAAGGTAGACAATAACTCCTAAAATGGCAGCCTATGAATCCCCAAAATGGTAGACCATAACTCCTAAAATGGTAGACCATGGCTCATAAAATGGCAGACCATAACTCCTAAAATGGTAGACCATGGCTCATAAAATGGTAGACCATGGCTCATAAAATGGCATACCATAACTCCTAAAATGGTAGACCATGGCTCATAAAATGGCAGACAATGACTCACAAAATGGCAGACCATAACTCCTAAAAAGGTAAACCATAATTCCTAAAATGGTAGACCCTGATTCCTAAACTGGTAGATCATGACTCCTAAAATGGCAGCCCGTGGCTCCCAAAATGGCGGACCACGACTCCCAAAATGGCAAATCATGTGCAGACGGTAGTTGCGTGTATGCAATGAGTTCGTAAAATGGTCTTAGTAGTTTTTACCCAAGGAAAAAAATATATATTTATAGGCCTACCGCATAAATCAATAAGTTCTGGTGTGGTGTATGTATCTTTGTCAAATCCGGCTTCTTTACAATGCGTAGAAGGGGACAGATTTGCCATTCCTAGGAGCATCACGTGATGGCTGTTTATCCAATCAAGAAGCTCACAGTTGCACTCGAGCCGATTCTTAGTTAGATCTCTGTGATGATTGTTAACAAAAGAGAGTAGATCGGTAAAAACTCGAAATGTTTTCCAACTAATAAGTAAATGACTCTTTTTTATAAAACAGATAATCAAATTACCAAACCTAATCTTTGTCACTTACTCCACACAATTACACCAAGTCTTATAAAAATGCATGTTTAATGTGGTTGTTATGTAAAAGTTACAACTCGTATGTGTAAAATCAACTGGAACGCGTACATACTAAAATAGTTGCAATGATGCAGTTATTCAAAAGATGTGTCACAGACAACCTGCACTGACGTCACACATGGCTAATAAATGCCCATGGTCTGCCATTTCTGCCCTTTTCGAAATCACGTTTTGGGTTCAGGCTTAGGATCCGTTGATTTTACACACCCTGTACTTTCAATGGGGCTTCAAAGACGGAGCCCAAGCCGAAGCCTATAAACCCAAGCCGTTGTTTCGAAAGGGCCTACTGTGCGCTCTGTCCGAATTAGTGGCTGCGGCTACGGCTGCTGGTGTTGCTGTGTGAGCATTATACGCTTCAACCCATGATCACGTGACGGCAAGCAAGCCGCAGCCGGAGCCTGCAGTCGCCAATTCGGTTATGAATTACTACACGGGCAAACCGACACCCAAAATGGCGCAACCAAGATTGAAAGAACTTGAAAGTAACTTACAGAAATCGAAGTTGATTTAATCCATTTAATGCGGTTGCTAGACCCTGTGGAGCGACGCCGTGCTTCAACTTCTGGAAGGTCCTGGTCAAGGGCAAAAACGGAGACGTTTTTATTGTCAGACATTCTTGACATCATCTACTTAATAATTATCAGTCTTTAATTCCAGCTACTTACATCGCTTTGATGTTTTTCATTCCATGGAAGAAGTCTGGTGGAAGGTATTGCACATCGCCTGAATCAGAATCGTGTAGTCTGAAAAAAAAATATAGGTTGGACTTGAATCTTTGCATTCCGGTATAGATTTGCTTAACACCGTGTGGGAGGATTTGGAACTTTGCAGTGTTGATTACAATCTAGTAAGGTTTGCAGATACAATCTAGTAAGGTTTGCAGATACAATCTAGTAAGGTTTGCAGTAACACCATGTGAGTAAAAACTTAGCACTGTGGAGATACAATCTAGTAAGGTTTGCAGTAACTCCATGTACATGAGTAAAAACTTAGCACTGTGGAGATACAATCTAGTAAGGTTTGCAGTAACTCCATGTACATGAGTAAAAACTTAGCACTGTGGAGATACAATCTAGTAAGGTTTGCAGTAACTCTATGTACATGAGTAAAAACTTTGCACTGTGGAGATACATATCTAGTAAGGTTTGCAGTAACACTATGTACACGAGTATAAACTTTGCATGGTGGCGATACAATCTAGTAAGGTTTGCTGTAACACCATGTGCATGAGTAGAAACTTTGCATGGTGGCGATACAATCTAGGAAGGTTTGCAGTAACACCATGAGTAGGACTTGAAACTGCATGATGTAGTAGAGAAACAATGAAGCTTCCCTACTTATCAATTATTTGAAGTGGTTGAATTTTTCAAAGGTTTTTCGGGAGTACCTCTGCACAAGTGGGGAAGAGTATAGTAGAGCATAGGAACATGTTTGGGGGGGCTTAGTCTGCCAGATATCGTACATGCAATGAGTGACATGCCTTGGTATGTGAGGATGGATATTGAGGGGGGGGGGCACTTTTGGGATGGTTTGTATGCTTTTAAAATTGATCCATCTGCGACATTGCACTGTGCCGGTAAAAAATATGAACATAAAGATACTGACTGATGGTTGCTTACATTAAGTCAGTGACATCAGGTCCGTGCTTGAGGTAGCTTTGCATAGAACCCGCAGACACATGACGTAGCTCCCTAAGAAATGATGGACAAAACTGTGTCAATCGAGTAACAACTTCCTATTTGATAGGACTTCCATCAGGTGGACAGTGCCTACCTAAGCCAAACCCTACTAAGAGTTAGGATCATACTTTAATAGTAACCCCAAAGTGAAGTTGTGTAATTTTAACCGAAAGCCTATTTGTTGTGATGGCAACTTGGTAAAAACCCATCCTGCGAAATGCTTGCGTCTGAAGTGACCCCGCTGATTACAAATCAACAAAGTATGACTCTCTAAAGATTGCCACAATATAGGGTCTTTCCGTTTGAATGCTGCTCCCAATACGGCCAGAGATGCGGTTGGTACCAGCTAAGGATGGATTGGACGTTACTGAGGAAAATAGTCATGTTGCTGTTTTATTATCAAGAGACGCTTTATTCAACTGAAACTTGCACATAAACATGTGACCTATATTGTATCTTTCTTGAATTTACGTTGACGAAAACCAAACGATGTCCCTTTTGTTAGGGGGCGCCCGAGCCAGAGTTTGGAAAAAAAAGTCCGTAGACTCTTTGCATATACGTCCATCATTGATTTCGCCATACCAATGAGGGCGTTGTTCAAGCTTGTGACGTCCTTGCAAGTGTGCTATGATAATGGCTCAACCAGCACCCCCCCCCCCCCCACCCCCACCCCCGCCTCACCTCCCCCCACGGCTTGGAAGCCTTGACTAGAAATTATCTTACAGTGTTTTAATCGATGGAGGGAAGTCGCTGCTGGGTCCCTTGTCCTTGAAACAAATAGCCGTATGTCTTTCAGAAGGAGGACCTCTGCAGCTGCATCCAGTTGGACACTTCTTGGCAACAACTGACGTCATGGCGACACAAAATAGCAAACTCCACCAAATCAAATTCGTCATAATTGCTGTTCCTGTATATAAGTGAATCAAAATGATCACAACACTGTCAATAACTAACAATTCAAGTCAGAGATAATTGGAAAAAGATATGATTTGGTTTTCTAAAAAGATATGATTTGGTGCCTAGCCTACATTGAGAGAAAAACAAACGTGTAACGGTATTTTTTTTTAAAGAACGTCGAATCCATTCACTTTTTTGCGAGGCGACAGCGGGTACCAACTGCATGTCTAGCCGCATTGTTCACAAACAGACACACGGAAATTAGAATCTCCGAAAAATGTCGCCTACAGGCAATCTTTGGAGATTCAAGTTTTTTATATAGATATTTTTTTACATTCTTCAATGAACTTCAGACGAAGCAGGATGCTTAAGTACTTAAGGCCTTCAGATAAAAGTTACCCCCCTTTTGGGGGCGTGTCGGGGGCGAGCGGATAAGATCACTGGACTCAAGCTCTGGTGTTTCTGATCAGCAGAGTGTGGGTTCGAGTCTCGAACCATGATTGCTTCGTCCTTCAGATGGGACGTAAAGCCGTTGGTCCCGTGTGTTGTGTAACGCACGTAAAAGAACCCAGTGCACTAATCGAAAAGAGAAGGGGTCCACCCCGGTGTTCCTGGTTTGATTGGCAGCATATTGCGCCACAGCACCTTGTAAACCATTACATGGTGCTATGTAAAGGAGTAGGTCTCATACTTCAAACATAGCCCCCAAATACCTTGCAGGAAAATACTTAATGTTGAAGTGCCTTGAGCGTCACTGAGTGACGGATATGAGCGCTATATAAATAGCCATTATTATTATCACAAAACCATGCCCACCTTTAAAATAATATACAAAATGTTACTGTCAAAACAATTGAAACACTTACTTTTTATCAAATTGAAGTCCACATGCAATAAGTAGTAGGTTGTTACTTGTGGTGATTACAAAATAATATAACATTAAATGCAGACACAGAGTACACACAGCTAGCAATCCAATATCATTGTTAAACGCACCGCGCGTTTGGCTTCCATTGCGCTGCTTACTACAGAACTCTTCGGTTATTAGGCGCCCTGTGAAGCGCGTAACTCTTCAGGTGCTACCATGGCAAGCGCGCCGTATCGATACCTACCCATCATCACTAAAAAACATGATTCATTCGAAATGAAATCGCGTAAAAATACTTACATTTTCACACGCGCGTACTAAGCGTCCTACAAGCACCATACAAGCGCTCGAAAGTTTTTAACAAGCGTGCACGCAAAGTAGTCACCCTTGGGAGCCAATCAGCGTTGTTTCTCAGTACATCCCTTCCTAGCCTCGCTACCATGATGGGCAGCGCAACGTATCGATACCTCTCGTCACTATGGTAGGGATGTACTGAAAAACAACGCTGATTGGCTCCCAATTTAAAGGCAACCCATACAAACAAATTATAATAATAATAGCAGTTATTCAAAAGACACTCAGCCTCTTGAAAAAAATTCAAACTTCCTTTTTCTTTCGATTTTTTTACAAAGTTAGACAATGAGGTTTTGAGGTAGGCTCGTCCAAAATGGAAACACTCCTCAACGAGTAAACTGACCAGACTTCATCTTGGAATAATGACTTCAAGTTGTTTTGCAAAATAGGCCTATTTTTAGACGGCCATGAGTGTTCGCAAATTACGCCAGGTTGAAAGACAACTAACCCAGTTTGAGTAACAAAAAACATGTTGTGGCGTTCTCTATCCAGCAATCTAAATATCGCCTCCAGGTCACCCCCTCTCTCTCCAGTTAAAAAACCACTCAGCATCGCAAGAATTTTATTTTGATTCATGTTTGTCTATGCATTTATTTTAAATGTACTAGTTACAATCTAACACCAAAACTAAAAGCGAAACATACATCAGTTTGCAGTTCTGAGTGTTTTTTTTTCCTTCAAATTCACAGTCTTATTACAGTTCTCTGACCACAACTACCGAACTAAGTGTGACGGGTGCGAAGCGAACCCCACCTTTATCTTTGAATACGTATTCATCAATTTCTTTGGAGTACATGGCTAGCGCCCTCTTGCAGCTTCCGTGCGCTAGACATCATTTTGTTTTGGGCCGAAGACCGGTAAAGACGTATCTGTGTTGTCTTCACACAACAGGTAAATATCTGTTTATATTTTATTTAAATGTTTCATAGTTACAACTTAGAATAATCGGTATTTAGTAAGTAATCCAATTCCAACGTGATAGGCTCTCAGAGACCTCCGAACCATTTAGGTCTTCCAGTTGTATGTGACGCCCCCCCCCCCCTGTATAACATTGTCATAATATCCCCATGATTTTTTGACATCTTAGTGACTTCTTTACATGCCCAGTTGAGGTCTAGGATTTGTTTTGTTTAATTACTTTTTGATTAATTTAATCTAATTAGAGGCAAATCATAAATAATTTTGGGTTGAACAAAGAAAAATAATAAAGAACAAAGAGTTTCAAGTTTCATGTTTGTGTTATATTTTTGTATTAGCCTGACATATTTTTAACACCCTGTTGACACACAAAATACAGCCCTAAACTCCCTGTTATTGCAAGCTTGATTAGCCAAACTGTTTATCTCTTGCTCTGTGGTTTATCATGCAGGCAGCAGTGTGTCCCTCCCACAAAGTGGAGACAGTTGGTCTGGCGGGAGGGGGTGGGGTTTTTTCAACAACCAGTCGGCAACACATGAAAAGCCACGCCTGTTACAGAGAACAGACAGCTGAACAGATTGTTCCACTTATATTAGAGGGTTAGATCTGGGTAGCTCTGTGTTTATGTGCATTGGTATAACAACTCTGGGAACTGACCACCACCCCCCCCCCCAAGAAAAACTTAAAATCTGCCATCCAACACTGGCGGACTGGAAGAATTAAGGGTTTTAAGGAAAACCAACGAGGAAATCTTAATCAAAGTTATTTCCAATCTTAGAAGCAGTGTTGAAACAATCTAAATGATTTCCTCAATGGGACGATTATTAATGTGATGATATTATTAGGAGAATCTCTAGAGATAATAAACACCGCATGTCATTAAATAGCTAGCGTCATGTTTCAAAATCAACCAAATATCCACTAAGGTCAACAACAATCTACACAAAATGACTTAATATATTGGGTGAAGACAACACAGATACGTCTTTACAGGTGTTCGGCCTAAAACAGAATGATCATACATAAAACAAAATAATAAATAGATAAGCTATACTTTAAAATGTTGACACTGAAATGATAACGAACACTTAAATTTATTAAACATTCATTACAAGGGTCACGAAATTATTTATTTCAAAATATTAGGTTCTGTTGATTGACGTTTCTAATAAATAAGAAAATGTGTAGGATTAATTCCCCTTTTGCGGTACTTAGCACGCTTCTCGATCAGATCACAATAGCAAAAGGCTTTCCCAAACAATAAAGTGTTCTGTTGTTACTTTTGATGAAGTATTGGAAAAGTTTATGGTCGCCAATTAAGGGGAGTCCCGTTCAAAACGAGAAAGAAAACACAATTATACTGTGACGATAGTTTCCCTCGATATTATATGGTTCCGCAATAATAGGAGAACCGACTGTAATAGGGGGTACTTTTTGTAATTACTCAAAAAAGTAATGACCAACCAAACTTCTTTAGTAGATTTTCTTCAAATGAAAGATTGTTTTAGAGAGAGGGATTCAAAACAATTACTCTGAGGAACGTTTCTGCATGAAACGTTTCTCAGATTGTGTATTCCAAATACGGGTTATTCTTCCTGCGTGATGGACATAACTGCTCAAGATTTTTTGGCGATATATCAGAAACGCTAGCATCCTTTGAAATGAAATGTTCACAGGTTAGTTTTATTTGTAATTATACTAAATATAGCTACACTTATAAGGTTAAAAACAATCGAAAGGTTCCATAAAACTAAAGGTCTAATGGCTAATGGCTAATTTGAGTAAATGAAGCAAATCGTCAGTCTGATGGGATGGGACTTGCGTCTCCTTGGATCCTTATTTCAACAGACTCAGGTCTCGTGGTTTCTCCTTTTTGGCCTTAATTAAGTTTTCCTGAAAGGAAGGACAAACAAAATCATGACTAAGTTTGAAAGGGAATGAACAACCGCCATCTTGAAACACAGCCACAAAACTAATATTTCAGCGTTTCAAATCTGCATATTATTTTTGTATCAGAAATCAAAACATTGTTTTGTATATACCCGATACTGACGTGTGTGTAATACTTACTCAGCACTTCCCCTGAGTACTGTGTAGAATCCACAAACTGACAACTTACAGATGGATGTTTCAATGCTTTGGTCATAATTAACTACATTGAAATGGCCATTACATAAAAAATCAGTGTTTAATGCAAAACTGATATTCATGAGAATTCAACTTTTAAATCTCATTATTAAAAAATTCCAATACGTACAGCATAACAAAGTCAACATAAATTACCTTGTGTAAACATTGTGTTTCATTTGCTTTAATGTTATGCTTTTTTATAATATACTCGATGCGATAATGTTGCTGAAGTAACGACACTGTACAAACTTCCCGGTCAGAATGACCCAGAATGTGTCATAATGACCCAGAATTTTTCAAAATGACCCCCACAAAAATGCGCATAATTGCAGTTAACACCCATCCAATAACCACTTTCCGGGTCAGCTTGAACCGGAAAGGGTCAGGACCCCTGGGATCCAAACTTCCGGGTCAATTCTGAACCGGGAGTCAAAATGACCCGGAATCTGAGTTGAGTCCGAATCAAGCTACTTTGGCTGCAGCGGCATCGTTTAAAACTTGTTTGTGATCCGGTTTATAACCAAAGCCGTTAAATCGGACACAGCTGCCTGATTCAAAACGACTTCCTGGTTCAGATTTGCGATAATTCTGACCCCCCAAAAGGCCATGTTGAACCGGAAATGAGAAAGGCCCATATACGGACCCTCCTTATGTCAATTCTGACTCGGCACTTTTCATAATGTTGTTACAGTGAGCAATACAACTGCATTTACACGTGGAGAATGTACGATTGCACAAACAATCATCTTCACACAGGTCAAAATTCCATGCATGTTCGAATGGAAACCTAACCACAGTTTATGGTTCAATTTACCTTGTTGATAAAGGGCTGCCAATTCTGACATCCCGTGTTTTTTCAGAGCGTGAACTAACTCTTCGCCCATTTGATTCCTGTTCGCGGATTGATCCCAGTCCCTCTGCCAAACCAGCAGCATCTGAAATATCTGCTGCTCAACATTTCCAGGGTTTTCGGCCTTCAGCTGACTGACCTTTACACTTGAGACGTTCAAACGAGTAGCCAATGCTTCCCAGTTTGGTAGTCTCTTTGACAAGTTTATCAGGGTGACTTCAGTAATGGGTGGCATACATTCTTCAGATGTCTGTTGTGTATCAGGAAGATTTAAGCAATGAAATGAGAATGGATAGACAAAATACTCAGAAAAACCCTCGTATAAATCAGCAATGTCACACAAACACATATTGGACTTTGGAGTAGGGAGGACAAAGCCGGTGTATGGAGATTTTGTTCCTCAGTGTGTGTCCCCCCGATGGGCAGAAGGGAGTTGTCAGTTTAAAATTAATAGGGCACTACACAATTTCTACACAATTTGCCGGGCTCGTGAGAGCACTGTTTGTACGGGGGAGGTTGGTGTTTTGTTGTTGTTGTTGTTTTTTTTTTTTTTCTTCTTCTTTTTTCTTTTTCAAAGACTATATTATTAGCAAGCGCAGAGCGGGCACAGGAAGCTTTGTCGCTCCAGTCGTTCAATCTAAGCATATAGCTATCTGGGATTAATGTAATTTGCTAAATGAATTAATAGCCGCTAATTTGGACACGGCCTTGGACAACCAAAAAATACGGGGGAGCACTTTACGGGGTAACATTTATTGTGGGGATAACAATGATTGTTATTCGTTGAGCTTTTTTTCCCCTTTGAAAACCAATCACAAATGAAATGCGTATATGAACAGGTACTGTACCTCTGACTTTTTCGGAAGGGTTTCCTGTCGTTGTTCAGCCATGATATTATGCCTGTACAAAAGAGAATAGACTGACAGTATAATGTAATAAGAAATTCCAAAGTAAACCAGCCGCATTACACAATTAATAAATTTATATATTTCGGAGAGTTAAGCACTCTGATGGGACGAAAACTAACATAAGACCAGCTCTCTGAGCCAGTGAATAAAATTAATGCCCTAAACAAACATGTTGTGTAACGGTTCTCGATGCACAAATTGTGAAGGTTTTTACCGTTTTTTCGTTAAAGGTGTTTATTAATGGCAATACATGTGTGAGCAGTTGGTCTTACCGGACCTTGCTTGATGGCTGGCCTCCGGCTCGGTCCAATTAATAGCGGCCAACCCCCTCTTAACGTGCCGTGTAGTGACCGGCGTCTCACGCTGTTAATTTTGTTGCCTAAATAATATAACATTTGGAACAACAACCTATGAAAATGCTGACACCTATTGACAAATCGAAAACCAATTAGCAAAAGCTGCGGTATTCCCAATAGTCTGCTGTTTAACCACATTTAATTATCAGATTGTACAACACTGTTAATCCCAATTGTTCAGAATCGCAAATTATAATTTTTTGTAAAAAATAAGTAATAAAAGCATCCACAATTTGGATCTTTGGACACCACGTTTGCATTTTTAGTAAAAAAACCCAGAAAAATCAGTGTTTCGGAAACAATCAAACATTTCGTTATAAAAAAGTGTCCGTTAGTTCGGCGGACGTCACTATTAGTTTATTAAAAGGACGCGACAATATTTGTTCATCGTACACTACTGGATTCCAGTACCAAACTTCATCACTGTGGTAACCGGTCACTTCGGCATTTCGCAAATTCAGCACCAACAAACTAGACACCTTGCAAACTTGGCACTAACAAATTCGGCACCCAGTCCAAAATGGCCGATTTAAATAAAGTTCAGTCCCACATGAGAGGTACAGCGTGATCCAGCAACGTTTTTAGCATGATTTTGAAAGCTGGAATATCAGTTCAGATTAACCCTCAGGGCATGCAGCGGGTTTTTTTTTTTTTTCCCCATACCACACGCTAGCTATGATTGTTCCGTTGCTGCAGAGGTTAAATAAGGTAAACTAAAGAAAAAACGTTATTTGGTGGTACAGGGCCCTGGCCTTGGAGTACAGCGTGCGGTGCGTGTGGTGTTACAGCGGCACTTGGTACATTGTGTGCGCTATCGGTGTCGCTAATGTTAATCGGTGATAATAAAAATAGACACAAAAGGTAGGCCTACAAGAAAACTAATCAAACTTAAATGTTATTAGTAATGTTTTAACTTTTTCGCGCGAGAAGTATGTGTGTGTGGATCGATGGCAGTGTGTATAACGCGTACAACTCACTTGGGCTCATTATTGGCTGGCAATGGGGTACGATCGAAATATTAAAAGTCCCCCTCGCTCTCTTTTCTGGACCCTTTCTATTATATAGAGTAGAGCTAGGGCACAGTTACAAAAAGAATCACACGGCGTCACCTTGACAAAAGACTTGACGTGTCTGCGCATGCTCGGGAAAACGGTTATTCCCCCCAAATTGCAATAATAATTGTCACTGGTAAGTGCGCTAAATCCATTTAAACAGCATTGTTGTCGCTGGTCCGCGCGCAAAGTCCGTCGACAGCGTGATCAAGTTGTCTTGCCTTTTCGGGAAACTCGTATTTTTATCCTCAAGAAATAGATTGATGAAAATTATCGATATCAAAATTGCGCGGTAAAACTGTGGTACTTTATGTTTAATTAATGTCAGATTGTGAGTGATTTATTTGTGTCTAAATTCCTTTTAGAGGACGCTACCCCCTTTTGGCATTTCCCGTTTGCACATTGTAAATAATATAGAGAAAAGATCGAAACATCCCTCAATTGTCAGGTGTATTACGTTACTTTATTAACCACTTGACCCTTTTAAAGTTTTAAAAGAACAGTTTACGATGTGCCGAAGTATCCGGTATTCATCACTGTACAGAACTAACGCGGAAGTATCAACACCATTTTGAATATGAGCCAACTCGACCTAGGCCTACATGATGATGTGGTGTAAAAATAAAACAAATTTTAATGAAAACAAAATGTTGTTTTAGTTGCGAGTCGTAAATCCCCTTAATTTTTTTTATAAAGTTTCATATCATGGTCCCTGTGTCTCGGACTCGGGACTAACTTTGCAAGCAAACACCGTTATTAGTGTTGATTGCCACGGCCGGTGTCTCGTTCATAAATCATATCTTTATAATTATTCGAAACGTTTTGCCTTTTACGTTTACATGCCTAGGCCTACAGTTCTTGTTTGTAACCAGATCTCGCCAAAATTAGGTTATATGTGTTCTTTGTACTCTTATTGAACGTTACGCTGGTCCAGAAAATCGACTCCGATATATATTTTTTTGAAAAAAAAATCGATAAATCTTACCGTGTTTTTTATTTTATTTTGAGAATTGATCCGTAGTCACCTGTCGGTATTTACCTGCTTCCAATCTCGTTCCCAGGCAAGGGTTGATTGATCTCGCCGCACAATTTTTCCGCATGCCTTGCGAGGCTGGCCGGCTTCCGTTGGTATTCATTGGTGCTGCGCGCGCCAGCCTCGTTCCCAGCGGTGGCCGATCTATCTCGCCGCGCCTTTTTCCCTGTCTTTTCCAGACATGCTTGAACTTTGATCATAAAGTTATATATAGGAACTAGAGGGCGCAGTAGCCTATTTACGCGGCCCGACAAGGGCAGCGCGGCGGCCATTTCGTAAGTACTGAAGTAGTCCAAAAACAATGTCTAAACCATTGTGCGTGTTGCAAAAGAGCAACGGTTAACAATGAAAGAGTTTACTGTGAAATTTATGAACGCCAGTGAAGACCGTTTATGCTACTAAATAATCCCCGAATAAATATAATAATTTAGAATTATATTCCTTCACTTTGGACAATAAATCATAGTGTGTTCATCCTCTTTTGAAACGAATAACCTAAACCCCACGAGACAACTTTAATACAGCCGCTCGTTTTTTTGGGTTTTTTTTTAGACCGCATAACGTGTATTTAATTAGCACACCGCGTATTTCGTATTCAATGTTGCCCTCGTACAAAATGGCGCGCGTGCCTCCTTGTGGTTCCGTCGCGTTTGTGCACGTAGCATTACCAGTGCGCCCTCTAGTTCCTATTATATAACTCTATGGCTTTGATCACTTGGTTGAGCATTTCCGCGTGTTCGGTTGAACCGCGGTGAAGGGGCTGTTCCGACCAACCCGTAACCGAGTTTTTGGATAGGTTAGGCTTGGTTTCAAGATGGCAACCTCTAAAAACTATCGGGAAATGTCAGTGAAATCCTTTTAAAAATGAAATACCTTGAAGTATAACAATTAAATAACTAGACACTAAGTGTTTGTGAACAAACACAAAGCTGTTCCGTTTTGTTGTGCTTTGATTAATTGATCCAGACATTTAAAGTGAGCCTATGTTCAAGATTGAACGATATGGTTCCAATTCCGGTTGACCCGGAATTAAAGGTCAACATGGGGTTACGGTAACCCAAGGCTTATCTTCAATGCTCAAAGGGTTTATAACTGAAAACAAAGAAAATTGGCTAAGTAATTATTGAGATATAGGCCCACTTCCAGTTGACCCGGAAGTAAAGGTCAACATGGGGTCAGGGTTACCCAAGTTCAATATTTAATGCTCAAAGGATCTATAACTGAAAAGAAATTGAAAATCGGTTGTGTAGTTCTTGAGATATGGTCCCACTTCCGGTTGACCCCTAGTAAAGGTCAACATGGGGTCATGGTTACCCAAGGCTTATCTTTGGTGCCCAAGGAGTCTATAACTGAAAAAAGTTTGAAAATCGGTTGTGTAGTTCTTGAGATATGGTCTTACTTCCGGTTGACCCGGAAGTAAAGGTCAACATGGGGTCATGGTTACCCAAGGCTGATCTTTGGTGCCCAAGGAGTCTATAACTGAAAAAAGTTTGAAAATCGGTTGTGTAGTTCTTGAGATATGGTCCCACTTCCGGTTGACCCCTAGTAAAGGTCAACATGGGGTCACGGTTTCCCAAAGCTAATCTCCAATGCCCAAGGAGTCTATAACTGAAAAATGTTTGAAAATCGGTTGTGTAGTTCTTGAGATATGGTCCCACTTCCGGTTGACCCCTAAATAAAGGTCAACATTGGGTCACGTTTTCCCAAAGCTAATCTCCAATGCCCAAGGAGTCTATAACTGATAAAAGTTTGAAAATCGGCTGTGTACTTCTTGAGATATGGTGCTGCAAAGATTAACTAGTTAAATATTCAAATGTAGCGCCCGGGACTAAATCGTCGAGCGCCCTGGGCAACAGAATCACGACGTACATGTACACATGCACAAGCCACCGTTTCAATACGCGATATTTTTGTATAAATAGTGTGCAGCGACTGGTACCCAGAAGTCGGCTATTTCGTTACGGCATTTCGCGTGCATTTTTCTCTGTGTCGCAGGGCATCCTGACTACATTTTTAGTCGATGAACGGAACCTTGTCTCCAAGCCATTGGTGTCCGATTTGTCACTGAATCGTTAATTATCGTGGAAATTCTTCTACTTTGATTAGTTTTAATGACCAGGAACATCTCTTATTAAAAGCAATTAACTTTTCAAAACAGTTTATGTAATTTAGGAAACTAATTCGTAATTTTAATTGAAAATATCGTGTTTTTGACTGTCAAAACATTTGCCCTTTCAGCGCCAAGTGTTTTGTACACAGAGCAAAAACGCGCCAACAAATGACGTCATTGATGACGTTTTATGAATTTTTTGCCACGCTACAGAGCTACATAATAAGACGAGTCTATATTTGAAAACAGTTTGAGGATCAGACATATACTTCTTGAGATATGGTGGGAACAAGATTGCCTAATTAAATATTCATGTCATTATAACTCAGCTAATTAATGAAGAACTTGAACAATTTTACTCTTAGCATAATTTCATGTTCTAAGCTTCAATTTGATGTAAGATCTAAGCTTAGGTTCGTACAAAATCGTGTACAAAAGCTATGGCAATTTTGACAGAAACAAAGAATAATAATAATAATAATAATAATAATAATAATAAAAATAATAATCCCAAGAAAAACAAAACCTGTTCCGACTGCTAGGTCGGAACAGCTAATTAAATAATGTACCGATCAAGATCAGGGAAGAATGAGAGCGGAACAGGGCCCTTTCTCAAACTTCGGCTTGGGTTCAATTTGGGCTCCGTCTCCGTGCCGCCATTTTGAATCCTGTACCAAATTGAGGCTTCGATTTGGCAAATAAACGAAGCCAATCGAAGGCGTTACTTTGCACAGGCTTGGTGACGTCACATCTTGACCTGGGTCATGAAAAAGTTTCACAACGTAATTATTTCCAACAAAAGTGTGTCTAAATAGTATCCGTCTCTGTCGTCTGCCAGCTAAAATTTCCGAGGCGAGTAGATCATGATGGCTGTGGACACGGTGGAGGGGAAATCCCATGCAGTTTTTGAGTGTAAGTTGAAATTCTTCCAGTTTGATATACAAGAAAAATTGTACCGTGTTCGGGAAATTGTTCTTGGGGAATTAATCGTGTAAAAACTTCGTTTCGGTCGTCTGGAAAATGGGCACAAATTGGGCGGGCTTTAAATAACGTAATTTTCCTAATTGATTTGAACCCTTATATAATGCTCACTGTCAGGTTATAATGCCTAATTAATTGTTTGATAGGAATGCTAAAACAATAAACATTGGGTAGGATAACAAATACATACAAATAGGGCACATGTTTCAGTTCTCACTCTCGTTTTATTGTCTCCTCGAGACAATGACATGAGTCAGTGCGGAACAAAGGCGGGCTTCATTGTCATAATGAATTGGAAGAAAAAATTAAAGCCAAAAGGCTATATGTCCTGCTCAAAACTGTAAGAACTTAAGAGAACATGGGGTGCTTTCGAAATAGGTTTAGGATACTGGTATCAAACGTAAGAGCATTTTCAATCGTTGAGGTGGTTAGTTTTATATAAATGTTATTGTATATCCTTTGATTTTTTTCAATGAACCCAAGGATAGATCTTTCATTCCCGAAAAATTAAACAAAATCCCCCGTACATCTTCTGGACATTTGACAATTTTTAGAATGTTTTTTCGAGAAGATGGTAGGGATGTACTGAAAAACAACGCTGATTGGCTCCTAAGAGTGACTACTATGCGTGCACGCTTGTTAAAATCTTTCGAGCGCATGTGTGGCGCTTGTAGGACGCTTAGTACGCGCGTGTTGAAAATGCAAGTATTTTGACGCGATTCTATTTCAAATGAAACATGTTTTTACACGGTCACCCTAAACTGCATACAGTTAGACATATCGAAAATCAAAGAAGAATGACAGAGGACCAGTTGCTTTTTGACTTGATGCCTCTTTTACGGGTTACCGTACTCGAGCGCGCGCGTAGAACGGATCGGCACAGGCCTGATTAAAATGTGCTAGATTCTAGCACATTTTAATGAACCAATAGACTGTGCAAGTCTCGAGCGTATTCGAACATTGGGATCCGTTAAAGCGCGTGAGTTTGTTTCTTTAACGCGTTAAAGCAATGTACGTGGGACCACAGTGGTCCCAAAAATGTTCGAATACGCGCGAGACTTGCACGGTCTATTCCAGGGGTTATGATCGAGCAAGGCATGCTGAAAAAAAATGGCGCGGCGAGATCGATCACCCCTGGGAACGAGGATGCATGGGCAGCGCCCCGTATAGACGGATTGCACATGACGTCTGTGGCCGCCATCTTTGATGACAAACAATGGAAAAGGGCAGGCGTGTACGCGCTGCGTGCGACTCTCAGCCAATGACAGCCTTTCACGCGTGCACGTGTCATCAACAATGGCGGCCAATGCAAGGGGTCTATTGATACCTCTCGACACCAACCCCTGGTAGGACTGCACTGGAAAACAACGCTGATTGACTCCCAAAAGCAGCCTCGCTACCATGGGCAGCGCGCCGTATCGGTACCTCTTCACTAACCCCTGGTAGGGATGCACTGAAAAACAACGTTGATTGGCGCTCCCAACGGTGACTACTTTGCGTGCACGCTTGTTAAAAACTTTCGAGCGCATGTATGGCGCTTGTAGGACGCTTAGAACGCGCGTGTGAAAATGCAAGTATTTTGATGCGATTCCATTTCAAATGAATCATGTTTTACCCAACCTCGTTCCCAGTGGTGTACGATCTCGACGTGCCATTTTGTTTTCTTTCCCAGAAGGCCTTGCTCGATTGTAACCCCTGGAAGTGTGACTTTAAAATATCCAAATATATTGGATATTTTAATTAGTCCTGTGGTTGATCCATTCTGTGTTAGAGACTACGCAGAGCGCGCTGTCAAAGGACGCATCAAGTCATGGAGCAACTGGCCCCTCTCATTCTTTTTAATCTTGCGATACGCTTAAAACTGTATGCAGTTTAGGGTGACCATGTAAAGACATGATTCATTTGAAATGTATTGCGTCAAAATACGTGCATTTTTACACCCGCGCACTAAGCGCCCGACAAGCGTCCTACAAGCGTCCTACAAGCGCTCGAATGTTTTAACAAGCGTGCACGCAAAGCAGTACATTTTGGTTAGCCAATCAGCATTGATTTTCAGTGTTTCCCTCCCAGGGGTTTAGCGACGAGAGGTATCGATACGGCGCGCTGCCCATGGTAGCGAGGCTGTGTTTTACCATAGATATAGAATATAATACCTAGATCAGCCGCGCGTGCGCGCGCTCCACTGCCTGTGTAGAAAAATATTTGGTTTGCCATGGACGCAGTAAAATGTCACGTGCTTGAGGCGACGCGCAGATATTGACAATGCCAATTTCATGTTATAGAACTTATGCACATGATGTCATATCAGTAGAACGCCCTAGAGGCCAAAAAGCGGCCGTTCATTGGCCAACCTGTGCGCCGCACGTACACATCTGCGCGTTGCCTCAAGCACGTGACTAATGTCAGCCCCCAGGCTGAACCAGCGTATTGTACGCGCGGCCGATCTAGGTATAGACCTTTACCACGGTGCAGCCATGTTGATTTTCTCTCATTCAAACTAATGTAACAAAAAACAGACCGGAAGGAGAAATAGCCTGGTTTCTTTTTGAGCAATGAATATTAGCATTCAGCACTGTAATTAAAAACAGGACACTTCACCAAGATGGTGGCAGCATGATAAAGGTCTTTTAGGCCGTGTCCGAAACGGCGACTTCGGCTACAGACAGCTAGATCAGCGCGTCTGCCAGTGTTGAAGAATAGGCAGACGCGCACGATCTAGCCGTAGCTGTAGCCGAAGTCGCCGTTTCGGACACGGCCATATCTCTATCTACCCTGGGCACAGATATAGAAAAGGCCGCCGCTGCCCTTGTCGGGCCGCGTATAGGCCAGTGCGCCCTCTAGTTCCTATTGCTCCCATTGATCTCTATTATATTGAGATCAATGGATGCTCTCTCTATAAAGCCAGAGCTGTATTTATTGTGATGTACAAGGGTGCACCCATAGAGTTATATATAACTCTATGGGTGCACCACACTAAATATGCGCCAAGCTAATTGTTATAATTTGTATACCCACATAATCTTTTTAATTATAACGTTTTGGGGGCGTGCAATTAATAGAATGTGTAATTATAAGAATCTATCACAACCTGGGGGTTCTGTGTTTAAACTTTTTGGGAGACTTGATAAATTCAGGCGTTTAAGTTGGCCCTATTTTACTTGGCAAGTGGAGAAGTGCTTCACGAAAACTGGCAGCAAGTCGGTTTGGGAAAAAGTTCATTTTCGGGGGTGTCTTTTTCTGGGGTTGCTAGCAACAATTCCAAACGGCTAACCTGCCAAAAATTGAAAGAATTCTGAAGTTTAGTTGTCCGAAAATATGTCTGATTAGTTTTCAAGAGGCTGGGAGACTTACACGATTTTTTGAGTATTTTTGAGTATTCATTTAGCATTGGTTCCTATAGGAGTTTATTTAATGCGGTGCGCCCATAAAGCCAGAGCCGTATATTGGGCTCAATATACGGCTCTGCATAAAGCAGCTGAAGGGCGCCCTCAAGTGTTATTTCAGTGTACATTGCCAACATGGCGACTTCATCTTGGTTTGCTCAAAACAGTGGAAAGGTAGGAAAAAATAAACCCCCACGAGCTTAAAGCTATTGTTGTAAACACAATTATTTGTACAAATAAAAAGCAGATCCACTTCGCCTTTATAAGCCATCAATTAATTGAGCTATGGGGATCAGGGAATGACCGAGAGTTTCACCATGGACACTGACATGACTGACAGTGACAAACTGATCAGTCAGCTGATGGACAGATGGAGGTAGAAATTAATTAAATGATCTACCTCCATGGACGGTTTCACTAAGTTTTAATTTAAATTAATAAGCGTTGTAAAAAAAAAAAATAATAATTTAATACATAAACTTTGTTATTTCAGATTCAGATTTGGGAAAAATTTCCGCAGCCAGCCACCAACTTATTGACGTTTTTAATTATTAAAAAATGTTTTTTCACATTTTTTTTTCTCCAGTTTACACCTGACACTAAAACCTGAGGATGTGTTCTATCGATTGGGTGAATTTTGAAAACGTAAAATAAACAGTTTTTATAGGGGATCGGTTTAAAAAATAGGGATATTTGGTTAAATCCTCAAATTTGGGCGAAAAAAACCCCCCGGCTTTTTCCCACACTGTCTTCTTCTCTCCTGTCTCCACACTGAATCATTCAGTGAATGTCGGTCACTTTGTACCTAATTCACTTCGTACCCAAGTCACTTCGTACCCAAGTCGTTTCGTACCCAGGTCGTTTTGTACCCAAGTCACTTCGTACCCAAGTCACTTCGTACCCGAGTCACTTCGTACCCAAGTCACTTCGTACCCAAGTCGTTTCATACCCAAGTCACTTCGTACCCGAGTCACTTCTTACCCAAGTCACTTCGTACCCAAGTCACTTCGTACCCAAGTCGTTTCATACCCAAGTCACTTCGTACCCAAGTCGTTTCGTACCCAAGTCACTTCGTACCCAAGTCGTTTCATACCCAAGTCACTTCGTACCCGAGTCACTTCGTACCCAAGTCACTTCGTACCCAAGTCACTTCGTACCCAAGTCGTTTCATACCCAAGTCACTTCGTACCCAAGTCGTTTCATACCCAAGTCACTTCGTACCCAAGTCACTTCGTACCCAAGTCGTTTCGTACCCAAGTCACTTCGTACCCAAGTCGTTTCATACCCAAGTCACTTCGTACCCGAGTCACTTCGTACCCAAGTCACTTCGTACCCACGTCAAGTAAAAATTCTTACGCATATGGCGTTCTTGGGTACGATTGTTGAAACCAACCTCTGTGTATTGCTCGTTTTAATTAATAACGAAGTACTGCATTTTAGTTAACACACCTTACCTGTGGGAAGCGAAGGTGCTCACGCCGTAGGCACTAACTTCTATTTTTGTTAATTACAACACTTTTTTTTATTCAATTTCGCTGAAATTAATTTTCATCCAACCCTGAACAGTCTTTAAAAGAGTGGCTGAACCGATTTTGCCCTAGAGGTCATTCACCGGGTAGGCCGGTTGTCACAAATGTGGGTCTGAGCCAAGGCGGCATTCATTAAGTGCAGTTTACCAAGCTGTTTGGTGTATGGATTGTATTGGGCCTTGGCTGTGGTGAACCAATGTGTCAATTGCCAGAATGTTCATTGGTGTGTGTGTTCAATGAACTTAGATTCATCTGTCCAGACCATTAGAACAAGATTTGTGCCCCCAAACACAGTTATTTACACCCCAAATAAAACACCTAACGCGTGAGCACCTTCGGGCACACACGTAAATATTTTTAATCGGTGGCTCCCAGGGTTAAATTTGAATTTGATTTTTAGCAATTGTTGATAGACTTGTGTTCGTTTTTATTCATCGGGTTTTATATCTTGATCTGAAAAGATCCATTTTGTTAGTGGAGTTGTGAGCAGAAAGATTCATTTTTTAAGCTGCGCTGTGTGTGGGAAATCTAAAGTTTTTTAAAATTTTAGTTATGGATTTACTTTTAAAATCCTTTTTTGACCAAAAAAGAATTTTTATTTAAGTTGAGTTGTGTGCAACTTTAAAGTTGTTTTTTGGGGGTTTATTCATCAAAACAAAGTTAAGAATGTTAAAAAAAGCCCAGTAGGTGTCTGATGAGAAGATTGTGTCTCCCGTAAATAATTGCCCAAAAGAATTTTTTGGGGGACGGGATAGGAAACTTCAGAAAAAATAATAACTGGACACTTTACAAAGGTTGGTGAGGAATTGTTATTCTAATTGGAGGCTCGTCCTGATGTCCACATGCAAGAAATAAATGAACACATAACCATGGCTGAATGACTGACACTCAGGTCCGAATACCACTCAGTTTAATCTTTTTTTAGTAAACCCGAATTCGGCAATTTGAAACAAACATACAAACAACGTAAATAAGTCATACATGCCCGACAACGCGTGATAAACATGAAAGGTTCTTTGTCCAGTTTGACTACCGGCAGACAATCGAGGTACGAAACGACTTGGGTACGAAACGACTTGGGTACGAAGTGACTAGGGTATGATATTTTGGGTACAAAGTGACTTGGGTATGAAGTGACCGACACCCTCCTCACTCACCCAGTCTCCATGTTGTAGCTCTGTCATGTCTGTGTTTCTACCTGTATCTTATTTGCTGGAAGGAATAAACGTTAGCAAGCAATCAAATAATGCAATGTATTTACAGAGATTCGAACCTGTAACAAGAGAGAGAACAAATTATTATACACAAGAGAGCATAGCCTGTACCACACGGCTATGAGGCGTTGACATAAGAACGGTTTGTTTGTCCTACATGTTTCTCCCATTACCTTGTTCACCAAAGGTCATAATGAATATGTAATTTTTATGAATATTAAAATAAGCTGGGTTTGTCCAATGGCTTGCATAAACTGAGTATTCATAACTTTGTTTTTGATTAGGGTTAGGGTTAGGGTTAGGGTTAGGGTTGGCAAATCTTCACTCGCACAATTGTTCCAAACACTGAATCAGATCTACATGTAGATGTTTCTCCAGTTAGTCAGTACATGTACCTTCATAATCATGCCAAGTGCGCCAACCACCCCAGGGACAACTAAGTTTCACTTTCACCTGCCAAATCTTAATTAAGAAGTTCCCTGGCCAATACTGCTAGTTATTCCTTTCATCTGTTTTACTGCAGACTGGTTCAGCAGTCGTTGACTTAACAGACAACACGATGGATAAAGATGATGCCATGGGAATTGAATCTTACAGTCAAGCAGACATCTCCATGGAGCGAGGTAAGAGAGAAGAGCCGAGTGGAGAGACACAGTCTGAGACGGCCTTCATGGATGCAGTCAAGAATCAAATGGCTGAAACTGTAAGACAACCCTGTTCTTTGCATCAATGCTTTTTATCTTTTCTGTGCATAATAGAATTCATGTAGCAGGCTTGGAATTACATGTAGGTCATGGCCACTGTTGCCCCTTGTCTTGGCGTCCCTTCAAAATTGTCCCATAGACTTTTTTTCCCAAGACTTTTTTTGCCCTCTCCAAGATGAAATTCTAGGCCTGATGTATTAGCCCATACACCCTCAGACACACTTCCCTACAGTTGACCTCAATTCTCCAATATGTCACTCCACTCCACATTCCATTGTTTGGACTCGGATAAGATTAAAATGTCTGACCCAGTGATAAGCAAGTTGGACCTACAGCCCATAGAATCCTTCACTGCTGGTAAGAGGTAGGATATGGGATGGTATACAAAGAATGAATGATTATGAGTGCAATGGTGCGAATATTTTCATGAGTTGAAAGATGGAATGTTCTATTCAACGAGGTGGAGCCGAGTTGAATGGAACATTCCATCTTTCAACGAATGCAAATATTCGCACTGTTGCACGAATGAAAAACATTCATTATTTGTTTTATATAACATCCAATTCCAAGTAGATCAGTAACACTGCTGCATTACCAAAGACACGCGCACGCAGTGATGTTTTACGCACCGTGCAATAGTACTTTTCGGATGGAACGAAAAATGCACAGTGAATGGAACGAAAAATGCACGGTGAGTGACGTAGCGTGCAATAGTACTTTTATTTGCAATCACATGACGGACTATCCTTCAATCAAATGGCAAGGATCTGCTTGGGTGTTATATAATAAGTCTTAATCCATGCCCAGTCATTTATTGAGGTTGCTTTTAGTCCGGGTGGCTTTCAGAAGAAAATATTCTCAAATCAATTAATTGTGATTCAGTTACTAGACGACAATAATGTACTTATAACTAGTCATTGTGAAAGCACCGGTTAGCTTGGCTGGATTCGAACCCACAATCTTTTGATTGCAAGTCCTGCAGTCTAACCACTTGACTACTTTAAGATTATGCAACCCCATTTGCGTACATTGTACCATACGATTCTACTGTCACAGTGCAAACACTTGCACACCATGACCATGCAGACTGGTAAAACCATTTGTGCTATTTTTATGTTAATTTGACAGGTTTGGCAAACTGGTAAACAGCAGGCACGTAAAGTCTTTGACTTGTACGGAAATATAGATTACCTAAGACCTTACTTTGACGTGGAACCCAAGACAGTTCTTCATAGGTAAGAAAGGACTGTTCCTGTCTTTAAATCATTCCTTAACCTCTTATTACGCTGGATTACGTCTTTTTCAGCCACACTTTTCCAAACAGAATATGATGGACAGTTATGAATGATCAGAAGAGATCACAAATGTACGGATACAGATACGATAAACGTATCCCTTCAGGTTGGATGATTGCAACCAGAGAGTTATTCATTATCATCCACTGTTGTTTTGAATTATACTAGATAAATGTTGTCAGTAAGTGATATGATAGCCTGTGTAGTGCGATCTATACCGTACACAGTCAACCCTCCTACTATCTGACCATTGAACATCATCCACTGTTGTTTTGAATGTAGATAAACGTTGCCAGTAAGCAGTATGATATGTGTAGTGCATCTACAGTTATATAAAGTACACAGTCAACACTCCTACTGTTTAACCATTGAATATCATCCACTGTTGTTTTGAATTATACATGTAGATAAACTATGCCAGCCTGCAATATGATATCATGTAGTGCATCTATACAGTTCACAGTCTGCCTCCTACTGTCTGACCATGCAATATCACGCAACCCTGTAGTTTACTATGTCAGCCTACAATATGATACCTTGTGGTGAATGCATATAACACACAGTCAACCCTCCTACTTTGTGACCACCCACTGTGATCTTGAATAGATATCTAGTCTACACAGTTCACAGTCAACTCTCCTACAGTCTGACAATTCAATAGCATCTGACTGTTGTTTTGAATTATACTTGTAGATAAACTATGCCAGTCTGTAATGACATTCGGTGAATGCATCCACACAGTGCATACACACAGGCAAGAACAGTTACATTGATCATTTCAACCAATCCATGGGGAAGGCTAGAGTTATATTTCTCTTACAAACATGACAAACTTTCAATGTTTTCTGTTCTAGATTAGTGTTATCATTTCTACCGTTGAGACCATCAGGAAGTCAACAGAAAGCTGTGGGTGAACTCTACGGCCCTCTAATGATTGTCTTCACACTTGTTGCCATCTTGTTAATGGGAATGAAGGATTCTGGACATACTGTGGTAAGAATTAGTCTATCTAACAAGGTGGCCATCCATTGTACATGTACTTGATGCCTCAGAATTACTGTTGCATTACAAACTCAGAATTCTAGGTTGCATTAAAGCCACATACTGACAGTTAACCACTTTGCTCTAAGATTCTCAAAAACCTTAAATAGAATAGAATGTCTTGGTTTGGTGTCACCTCTCTCACTGTTGACCTTGTGACACAAACAAAGTTTCCAGGCATAAGTCTTGACGGCATCTCATATTCTAAAACAGACTGACATGCCCTTGTATTTCCAAACTGTTGTTCTTCCTTATGTTTTCTGCCCACTGAAGGTTTTATATTGAGGCTTCAGAACTTCTGTGCCATAAAATGCGTAATGCTATAAATTTAAACTTTGGATCCTAGGCTACCATAAAGGCCAAACCTTCTAGCAGTTAATAACCAAATCGCTCTGGGATTCTTAAAAATAATTGAATGGAATAGAATGTGCAGGTGTGACAAGTGTGTTATCACATTATCACTCATTGTTGACCTTGTACCACAAACATCTTTCCAGGTATGTCTCCCGATGGTATCTAACATTTGTTTAAAATATTTGGACATTAACTTCTTAATTGATCGTTAAAGCTCCCCCCGGTGTTGAGTTTTCTGAAATAATAAGGCAACAACAAAACACCAACAAATTAACCCATTTCAAGCCCCCCCTTTTTTTCAAAATGTTTAAAATGAAAACAAAGCGTTGGTGTTATTATCTAGTGTACTGTTTAAATCATACTTTTTAAAAACAATAATTGCATTGTGGTTAAATCAAATTTATTCAAGTCAATTCTCAACTCTCAAGTCATCTTTTTGGTCAAGTCATATTTTTGCGCAAGTCAAGTCAAGTCGCAAGTCAATACAGTATACAGGGCTTATCACTAATCAATCTGTTTTATGGTTTGTTTTACAGAGAGAAGGAACGTTGATGGGGACAGCCATTGGTGTTGTGTTTGGATATTGGTTTCTGGCGTCAGGATTGTATTATGGTGTGTCTTTTATCTGCAACACTCATATTACATTCCTTCAAGTGCTGTCATTAACGGTAAGGACTTGTTGATTATAAATAAGTCATTTATAAGAAAATCTTCCTCAACAATCATCAGAAATAAAGATAGTATACCCAGGGGTACCCAGGGGTATTGGGTAAAAGTGGGTTGAGGGTTCAGATCCCACCTGAGTAGTTTGCCTGTGGGTTCTTTTCTGCTGGACTGGGCAACTTACTGAGTATACAGTGCTTAACACATCAGTGTATGGTAAAACAAAATTATTAATCTGTACCCCCCCCCCATAAAATTTTTACATACTATTAAAATAAAAAAAAGATGCTTTAATAATGGTCTTTAAAAAAATATTCTTGGTCTAGTGAAATCTTTCTGAGCAACTAAGACCTGTGGGTTAGTTGAAAATCACTTGAAATTGGGGTCATGGCTGTGTAATATCCAATTATAGTTGCCAATCATTTCCTGACTGATTCCATGAACTGATACATTGTACAAAACCACTTTTTTATAAGTTTCATTTTTTTTAAACATATTTTTTTACAATTTCATGTAGGCCTATATTTTCAAAGGAATATGTCACTTCTTGAAAACAGATATTGTATGTTTTGCTTTTATTTTTGCTCTCAAAAACTAGCACAAAACTTTCTTATTTTATTGCATATTAATTTAGGACATGAAATAATTCAAAACCAAAATGTATCAAGTGTCCATTATAAGAAAACTGGTTGAAATATTCTGAAATTTTTAAGGATAGTGGTGTTTTAAAAAGTATTCAACTTTAGACACTGTTTTGTTTAATGGCTAGTTTTTCCTAGTATGGTAGGTGCAGACTGGTAGGTGTGCAGTTCCAGCGTTATGGACATATTTCAGTACTTCAAGAGCTCAGTAAATACATCTGCCAAATGTTAATTTAAAATCATTCATTACCATAACATAATAGTCCTCATGGACAGCATACACTGTGAACTTCAGTTTGCTTTGTAATGCTTGTAGAAAGTGTTTTCTTTCAATAGCTGAAAAAGTATTGAAATTATGCAATTTTTAATTTCTTCACATGATCATCAAATTATAAACCTTCTTCAATGAGTTTCAGTTGAAAACTAAGCTTGTATACACAGTTCATTTTTTCACCTTGAGGTAAAATTTTCTGTGGATATGCTGAGGTGTCTGTCAGTTCTTGCCCTCGTTGGTGATTTTGTTGATGTGCTGTTACTTTGCAGGGATATGGCATGTTTGCATTCTGTATTGTACTGCTCATTGGAACAACATTTCACACCACTGTCTCACATACAATGTTCTACACCATATGGGCTGTACTGGGAGGCTTGTCAAGCATCAGAATGGTGAGTCATTCTTTGCAATGACAGTATTATTAATATTACTAATTAATAATACGCAGTTCTTATGTAGCACTTTTTCTACTCCGGATGGGCGTCTCAAGGCGCTCAGTATTTTTCCTACAAGGTATGTAGAGCTACATGTTGAAATATGAGACCTATTCCTTTACATACATGTAGCACCATGTAATGGTTTACAAGGTGCTGTGGTGCAATATGCAACCAATCCAACCAGAAACACCGGGGCGAACTCCTTCTCTTTATGACAGTCGATGCACTGGGTTCTTTTACATGCATTACATACATTGACATAACACACAAGGCCTACGGCTTTACAGGACGAAGCAATAATGGTTAAGTGTCTTGCTTAAGGACACAAGCATCACGACCAGGACTCGAACTTACACCCCGCTGATCAGAAACACTGGAGCTTGGGTTCAGTGGTCTTTCCGCTTGGTCAGGACACGCCACAGCATGTCATGATCGAGCTGCCCAGTAATACTACTACTTATAATAATAATATTTGAGTATTATCAAGCACATGTAACCATCAATAAGATGCTTAAAATGCTGGAACAAAGAAAAGCCATTTTTAAGGTTTTGAAGTTAATTAATTATGAGACCCATATTTGTAGCACCTTATCTGGGTTTACAAGGTGCTGCAATGCACTCGACAGCCACTGCCAAAAACATCAGGGCAAACCCCATCTCTCAGCCATCAGTGTAACTGGTTTCTTTTATATGCATTATAAAAAACACAAAAGACCTATGGCTTTACCTCTCATCTAAATGTTGAAGCAACAATAGTTAAGTGTCATGCTCGAGGAAGCAAGTGTCAAGACCAGGACTCGAACCCACACCCTGCTGATCAAAAACACCAGAGCTTGAGTCCAGTGCACTTGACCGCACTCAAGCTTAAGTTTTCTTGAATCATTGATGTGTGGGTCCAGCTAGACTATCTGCACTGCCAGGCCCTTTTATAATACACCAAGCCTTGTTTATTTTCTTTGTATGTCAAAGCTTGACACATGTACTGCACAGTAAAGCAAAGCGAGTTAAACATTTGCGCTAGCCTTCATCTTTTTACAACCACTAGCACATAAAACAGATCATTTTAAATGCACATTTACCCTGCTTACTCTATTGTTTTAGTTTGTTTAAGTCTTTTAGTTTTGTTATACTTTGTACAGAATCTTACGTGAACCTTTTTTTACTAAAGGTGGGTGTGTACTTATCAAGAACTAGCGGACGAAGTCATAAGCTGACGATAGCATCAGTTGTTGCTTCAATTCATTTGCTGTTTCTTCTGTATCTGCACTTCAGCTACCACAAGATTGCTGATGGTAAGCTGACATCAAACCCATAAAACCTAGAGAAAGTTGCAATAACTTGGCTAACCCCTTCTCATTGCATACTGGTCCTGAGAAACTGTATTAGAAGTATATAAAAAGATCAAAATAGGTATTTGATATTTATCATTACTATTTGTTTTTTAAACATTGTGTCAAAGTACCTTACACTAGTACTACCTCTGTTCATTGGACCTCAAGCATTCCTGAAACCATCTCAACTCCTTTGGAGTATGCAGCACCGGCAACCAAATGGGCAAACTGATACCTTATCATTCACATCAACAATCTCTACCCTCCCAGGTAACCATTTACTTATGGGTGATTAGAAGCATTTATAGTTAAGTGTCTTGCCAAAGAACACAAGTATAACAACTGGGGTTCGAACCCACACTCTGATGAGCTAGGAGAACCTGAATTAAATGATCAAGACCACTGGGCATAACTCGCCAGCCATGACCCACTAACCATGACCCACTATCCATGACCCACTAGCCATGGTCCACTAGCCATGACTCGCTAGCCATGACCCACTAGCCATGGCCGGCTAGCCATGGCCTGCTAGCCATGACCCACTAGCCATGACCGGCTAGCCGTGACCCACTAGCCATGATCCACTAGCCATGGCCCGCTAGCCATGACCCCCTAGCCATGACCGGCTAGCCATGACCCGCTAGCCATGACCCACTAGCCATGACCCACTAGCCATGACCGGCTAGCCATGACCCACTTGCCATGACCGGCTAGCCATGGCCCGCTAGCCATGACCCCCTAGCCATGACCCCCTAGCCATGACCGGCTAGCCATGACCCACTAGCCATGGCCCACTAGCCATGATCCACTAGCCATGATCCACTAGCCATGACCCACTGTCAACCTTGGGTGTGCCTTCTTTGGAATCAGTTTCCCTTTGTGTTATAATGTGTTGTGCACATTTTAGGCGACACACCAAGTTGTTTACACACTCACCATACCTTTCTGTAATGTCTTCAAAATGAAAGACTACTGGGCAAATGTAAGCCATGTGACATCAGACCAAGGGGTCAAATCAGTTCTTTTTAGAATGGAGGTGAAGTAAAATCTCAGATGATGTTTGGGACCATCGTGGCATGTACGCTATTATTGCTTCTGTCTCTAGGAGTTTTTATGATAAATTTGAAACAAAACTCACTCAGTTAATTCTTTTGATGTCATTATTTTATTTTATATTATATTATTTTCTTATTTGTTTTCATTACTTTGAGTTTGTTACTCTTATTTCTATTTATTTTATCTATTTTACTTTGTCTTTGTTATATTTACATGTATGTACATTGGTTATTTTGATTTTGAAATGATGGTGATGCCTAGATTGTTTAATCTGTAATCCTAGATGACAATTGCGTCTCATTGCATTAAATATTGTAAAAAATGCTATTGATTCTCAAAATTTGGATTGTAGATACTTGTCTGGTAGCGCAGCGGACCCAGGTGGGCTCGCACCACCGTACCCACTTGACTAGCACCACCCTACCCCCTCGATTCTTGTAACTAAATCTCTAGAACCTCTAGACAAGCTAGTAGGAATATGAAGTGACCATCGTTGTGTCAAATTTTTATTGATGTATCTATTTTAATACGAAACCCTGTCCTTGTTGTTGTACCTTCTTGTTTATATTTATTTAATTGATTGTTTATTTTTGTGTAAACAACCATTAAAATGACTAACAGCTGCAGCTGAAATGGTCAACTAATAATAGCCAACTCAAAAATGCAGCGATCATGTAGAAGGCTTAAGAAAAGTTAATTAAACAAAAATGTGAGCTTAAAGTTTTATGAGAGTTACTTGAACAAAATATGATAGTAAAATAACATAAAACTTAAATATTTTAGACTGGGACTACGTTGTACAAGAGCATATGTGATAAAATATTAAAATAATTTTACCCTGAAAGATGCTGCCATGGTCGAAGCATCAGGCAACAGCCAATTCGTTATTATTCATAAAAAATATTTAAATAAAGGAACAGTTTTGGGGTTCTTTGATTCCCTGAATCTGTTGGTATACATGTGACATGTAGTCTAGAGAAGTCTGGAGTTGATGTCAGATTTGGACGGTGGGATCACCTTTCTATGATGTTTTGATTTTCAAAATGGTCACATAATCTCTTCCTCATTCTGTAACAAAAGGAAGGGCTCGAGCTACATGTAAGAACACTTTTCCGCTCTACAGCACCCCCCCCCCCCATCCGCTTAGTGTGATCAAAGATATATAACAAATATTATGAACGTCAGTTTAATGTAGCCATAAATAATTTGTTTATTCAAATCAGTTGTGAATTTTATAACCCAATAATAAAAACGTTTGCGCGTTCAACATTTCAAGTAGCTTTTGTTTGTGAATCTTGTGGTTAGGCAGTGCTTACGGAGGTAACCCAGACCACAGCTATGTAATGAGTTAATATATGGTTAATAACTTCAACTATACATTGTAATATTAATTGGTGAAATTGTTAACGTCCCGTGCCCGCCCTTCTCCCAAATGAAAATGCATGTACATGTATCTAGTTTCGCCACTGCCTTTGCTCAACCAAAGATGGTATCCTGTGAATTCACACAAAAAAAACACGTGTAAAATTTTCTCTTCTTTACAGCATTGGATAGTATTAAACTCTTTCAGTGATGGTTACCATTCAAATGGTAGGAAAGAAAAACTTTAGGTAACAAATGTTAACTTTGTTTAAATGCATGGTTCGACAGAGAGTGATGTAAACCATCCTGCATCGAGTTTGTTTGCCTTGTTTTTGGAATGTTGTTTGGTTGATGTTATATACATTTGTAAATTGTTTATGTTTGTGCTTAACCAAAATAATCTGTGAAATTATTTATTATTTCGTTATTCTATAAACAGTGTTTAGCAGGATGATCGTTTTCTTTTAGCTTTTAAATGAACTGTATTATTTATTTAGTTGCTTTACATGTTTGGCCGTTGCTTTCTACTAAACATTGGGAGAAGTCAATGTTTAAAGCTGTACATCAGGGTTGAATTCATACAACCTGTTGCATCAAATTTAACCGATGTCTCTCCCCTTGGCTAGCTGCATAAATTATTTGCGCTAAGCTGCATGCCTAATAATTGGACAGGGGTGTAAGGTCAGAGTTCATTGCGCTGGCTATGGACAAGCTTAATCAAATAGCACCTTTCAGTGGGGTTAATATTGTTAACAATATTTTTTGAAAATAATATTTATATTAGAACTATTTGAGTAGTAACAAAGAAATAATACACAACACTCTATCTTGAAACGGTATAGCATTCTATCGCAATTTTGAGTATTATTTTGCGATGTTATCTTCCGGATGTACACCTTTGTAAACAGCAGGTTTTTCTTTCACCCGGATTTACAACTATAGATTAGTTTCAGCAATGGGTGTTGATGTCAATTTTTCAGTATCTGTCTTTTTTCCTTCAAAATGATGGTGATGATAGCAGCATGGCTCTTGGTTGATGTTTGATGGATTATGGTCGATGGTCGATGATCGATGATCGATGATCAATGGTCAGTGACCAGTGACTGATGGTTGATGGTTGATAGTGATATTGCTCCATGTTCGATGCATGGTCGGATTGGTTTTCATGCTCTGCTTATTGAGTTTTTGTAGTGTTGTTCAGACCTGAAATGTGCTGTCTGTTTGTGTCCCACCAAAAAGCAAAAAGTATAAAGGGTTGGAACTCCAGGCAGTAGAACTAGCGGAAAGTTAATTGGGCTTCCCGTTTAATCTGCTGCCACCTAGCGTCGCCAACAGTACAGTCTCTAACTAACCGGGTATCTTGACGACGTCAACAAATGGACTAAGATTGGGGCTATGTAATGCGATTTATACCAATAGCTTCTTATTCGTTAACATCTTGTTTGTTTTTATTCTTGTCATTCGCTATCAAAGTGTCCAACGATTCCAAAGTTCAGGAGGAAGTCGGACAAAACGCCCTCTTGGGTGCGGCTAATGAAGGAAACCACGTGTTGTAGATAGTTAAACTTCCCGTTTGGTCAGTAGTGAGTGTCGCTGTTATCAGCTTGTTCTTCACCTCTATCTCATATGTGTAGCCAATTAATTATATGAAACGGGTGGACGGTCACTAAATTAGTAGAAACTTTGAAACGCTTGGTGGCATCAGACATACCAGGTAAAAGGGCAAATTTCCGAGAACTATGGTTTACCTGATAAGTCTGCTGCCACTGAGTGTCCCAGTAGTCTCCCACTTGGTCAGGGTAGCATGTATTTTTCATGTCCCTAACTGCAAACATTATGCAAATCAACAACAAACAATCTTGACGTCAAATGTTGGGAGGCAGACGTCTTTAAGAGAATAGTTTCCCGTCATATAATCGAAATTGAATACATCTCAAGCTAAACCGTCGTTGTTGTTTCACTTTTTGGCTGAAGCGTTACATATATGAGCTGGTCTGTGGTTGAGTGGTGTAGGGTTGCATGGTAGAAGGGATGCCTGATGGTGCTTTACTCTCGTAATTGTCAAAAATTGAATTTTTGTTTGGTTGTTTTGGTGTTTGTCTGGGTGTTTGTTAAGATTGTTTGTAGCGTCCGAACATTAGAATACAAACGTGTACTCTTGCGTGTACATAGTGTTTGCAATATCTTTTGTTGTTTTGTCTTTGCATCTGTTGACAGAAACATTTTTCCCCTTTGTGATTGCGGTTTCAATTTCCAAGCATTTGTGTGTGTTTTTAGCCCATTTTCTTTTCATAGTGTATGAAATCCTTAGCAACAGTCGTAGCTGTAGCTGTAGCAGCCATTTCGGATACAACCCAATCAAATTGTATGACCATTTGCGGCTGCTATTCGGATTTAGGTACAAATCGCTTGTGGTTGATATGGTCTCTAAAAAAACCATGGTGATAAGGTTATTGACCTTCTAAAAAACGCCCTCTAGTGTCCACATATTGCTTTCATTACATTTACACTCTTACATGGGTAGTGCACTTTAACGGTGGTTTCGAAGATGGCTCTGAGATATCTCGTACGAAATAACCCATCGTAATTGACCATATACAAAATGCAAAAGTCTTATACCGTATGTACATTATATAGGCCAGTCCTATGTGCTTGTCCTACTTATGTCCAAGGGTCAGATATGCGTAATGTTGCTCTTTAACGCTAATACCTATTTATGCGCAGTATTATACTAATAATATTCTAACTGCTGCAATTCCTTGTGGTTACTAACGCAACGCTTGCAAGACAGGTATTGGCCGATTTAGATTCTCACTAAGGGTAACGTGTAGAATCCGTTTTTTTAAATTCCTCTCGAAAAAAAAAAAACTTATAATAATAAATAAACAAATAAAATCAAAAATCATATAAATAAAAATCGCAAGATTAAATAAAGACATAGCAAATTTGTGTCTTGTATCGCGGGGAAAGCTCTTAGAACTCATACCAGTACCAATCATCCAGAAAATGTTTTTTGTTTTCATCGAAAAAAAGTGTACGGAAAAAGTCAAGAAATAGCATGAGAAGACCCCGCTATTTCACCGTTGCATGTATCGATTGCCGCATGATGAGCATGTATGAATGGCACACAATCCCTGACAAGGCAAAGTGGTTTTCGTTGTTTGCACTCAAACGTGACCACCGAATATGACGTTTTTCACAGGTTGGTTGTATGTTAATTGAAATCTAGAAGACGGAGAAAGAATTAACTGTCTTATTATAGGTTTTCCCAGTCAATTTCAACAAAAATTTATTCAGTTTTAAAACAACCGTCCCATTCAGTTTCGTTGAAAATGGTTGCTTCGTCGCATCACCTTTCAAAAGTCAGAAGGAGTTATTAATTTCAACAGTTTAGCATTCACTTGTCGGAATATAAGATTATTCAAATTCATTAGGTTGCAAAGATCATTCAATTTCGCATTAGCCAACAGCAATAGGCTGGTCAGATAGATACTCATTTTCATCAATTGTAAATAGGTAAGCATTCAGCTGAAGATTTGTGAACATGTACTAGTCTTGAATGCCCGTTTAATAATAGTTAGTTATGTTGCATTGTACATAAAAAACATTTCAGTATTTTGGACTGATAAAAAGGCCTTAAATCTAAAATGAATTGCACAAAATAATAATATACCACATACTTCTGATCCGCAAAGATGTTATTGTAATAGCTTATCTGGTGTCATGCATTTACCCTTGACTAATACTATAATAATTAACAATAATAATTAATTAATTCTCGATTTAACCTTCTTTAGCTGCCCAATATCTCTCCCTTTCAAGTTTTAAACATTACTAGTTTTAGGCCTATGTTTTTGCTCAAATTAATATTTTTTTGTGTGTACACCACTTAATGGAACACAGAGAATGCCGAGTTTGATTTTGTCGTGTGTGTGTCTGCTCCGAGCGCCCTCTATGTCAGCTGTTGACATAGAGTATGTGCACGCTGATTTCACAAAGAGCTAAAGATTGATCTTAACTTTCTCTCAATCTTAATTGGAGAGCAAAGTGTGATGTCACAATATAAATCACTATGGCGATATCGACAACTCATTAAGATGAATCTTAGCACTTCGTGAAATCTAACCCAGATCAACCAATTGGAAAGCTGAAAATTGCCTCAAAACTAAAAATGGCGGCGCGCATGAATTGCCTCAAAGCAGATACGCACAGACAACTGCGCACAGCATACTCAGTGTTCTGTTTCTATGGGGGACGCGTTTGTTACCATACCTATTTCAGAAATTACCTAAATGTTTTCAATTATTGTTTGGATATGAATATTACTCTTCCCTAAAACAATGTTAAGTGGTTTGTTTTGTTGATTTAAAAAAATTCACTTATCTTTCTCAATTAGTTACATAATATATTGTACCTGTAATGCAAAAATTGATATTAACGGAGATATGTTTTTGTCTTATTCCACGCAGCTTTTTCTAGCCTCGGATAAACTGGACGTCTAGCACTTCACACAGCTTCCATCAGATGCTTGTTCAACCCTCAGCATGTCTCGCTTATCAACTGCATCACAGAGCACCAAACTGCTTCCCTTTGCCTCATAATTAGTAAATTTTACCCGAAAATCGATCTTACCCTATCAATTCTTGTTCTTTTCAACCGATCCCTGAATTTGAATAAGTTTTGTTTATAAACTTACTGGCATCCTTTTGTTCAAAAAGTGAAACGTCAATCTTGCGCTTTATGCCAATGTCACAAACTCCATTTTGTATATCTAATTATAGTCTTATAAGCCATCTTAGATTAAATGAAAAGTATTTGCTGCGATCTGCCATTACACAATGGAAAACAAAAATGCAAACAAAAGTTTTTAGCGAATGTTGTGCGCAAAAGGTTAAAAGTTAAGTTGCAAATTGAAAAAAATGCCCACTTGTACAGGGCGAGGTCTAAGGGGAAATTCAGAATTATCAGAGATTAATACATTTGTTCACTTTTTCGACAGTGTCTTGACTCGCCCACCCCAAGTTTTGATTTCAAAATATTAACGAACTATTTATATACCCCATAGACCAAACATATGCTTTAAAGAAGCAGATAATGTAGATGAATGCTCTCCAAGCCCTGCAGCCGATTTCACGAAACGCTAGGATTAATCCTATCTCGAGTTAGGACGAGTAACTAAGTCCTAACTTAGGATTAATCTTAAGGTTTACATGTTACAGTGCAAGGCTGGGACTCGTCCTAAGTCCTAAGATTAATCCTAAGTTAGGAAGAGTTTGGTGAAATCGACGGCTGGAGTCTTAAATAGCTGTTCATTGTTTCCAGCATGCAACTTTGTGCAAACAGTAGAAGAAATTGTCAACCCCCCCCAAAAAAAAAAAAAAAAAAATAAATAAATAAATAAATAAATAAATAAACATTCAATTTTGTGTTCTTTCTATTTTGTATTTCTTTTTAATTCTATATGGACAACATTTTTTGATTTTCAGTTCTTTCTTCTGAACTACCGACCCACAAGTTCGAAAAAAAATCGAAACTTTTGCATACAGATTATTCTGAATGGGCCCTAAAGTGCTAACAAATGGCAGAGATGCAAACTGGTCGATGTCAAATACTCCACACTGAAATGAAAAGCGATGATGCATGTTTAACATGTTTTCTCAACAGGTGCATATTTTAATTTGCTTGATTGTAATTCTGTAAAATTGGCTTTCGTTGGATACATGTTTTGCCAATGCTTAACTTATTACTGTTGTGTTTTCATTGTTCCAGCCTGTTTGAAATAAAATTGCAATTGAAACTATTGTAAATAGTAACATTTACAAAGTGCAAACAGTGCAGAACGTGTTTCCTTTAAAGGCAAAGTATACTGGGGCTTTATTCTTATTTCGTTCTTCTTTCTTTCTTTTTTTTTTTTTTTTTTTTAACTGTTCGATTGTTTTCACCTTGTATAAATGTAAATATACAATAAAACTTTTAAAAATGAAAACTTATTTCAAAAGGTGGCAACATTTTTGAGATAGGCCTCTCTCCGCAATGGATCGGCTATGTCACGGCAGGAAGAATTACCCAAAGTTGAAATACACAATCCTAGAAACGCTTCATTCTCAGATAGAAATTTAAAAAATCCCTTTCTGTAAAACCACATTCCTAGAAGGGAATCGATTCTTAGAATGTTATACAAAAACAAAAGCTTATGTACAATTGTATGTTCATAATTTGTTGGTGTAAATACCAAAGGTAAAGTAATACTTTGCCTTTAAACAGAAAATAAGTTTTGATTCTATTCTTCAATAAAGGTACGTGGACACTATAATTATTTTACTGATGCAGTATTTTTGCTTATTGGAGGTATTACTTAAATAAAGCAGTGGGTCACATAGAACAGGTCAAGTGTGAACTGTAAGATCGGAGCGAAATATTGGCGATTTGAACTTCCTCCAAACAATTCTACCTCCATGCTCCAAACAACATGAATGGATACTAGCACAAACTGACACCAAGAACACAGTGCCATAATCATTACATTGTTACATTATTCTCATTTGTTTGTTGTTTTTTGAAACAAAAAATGTCAAAAACAATCTCATCACAGTTCTCAATAACAACATATATGTAATGTATTATTAGTTTGCTCATTAATGATTTGTATTGTATTAACTTGTTTATATATTTGGCTAATGGCTTTCCGCAACAGTTAAGTTTTTGGAAATGCATAAAAGAGCGGCAAGCCCAATTACAGTATATGGAAATACTTGACGTCACTGGAGTTATTTGGTGCTTCTGTGTTTCTTTAGACTGATGCTTTTTAAATTTCATATCTCCAACTAAATGTTTGGTCAAACTGACATAGGCTTGAATGAACCCGTCTTGATAAGTTTATATCCAACCGGTTTACCTGACGTCATCACACGTTAAATCTTGCAGGCGCCATTTTGGAAGTCAGATACCCCATGTGTCACCGTAGTGTGCATTTTAGGCGACGCGTGCGCAGATCGACGCGCACCTAATCTGTACTATGCATTTTGACTCCCAAATAGACTGTGCAAGTCTCGAGCGTATTCGAACATAGGGACCCGTTAAAGTGCGTGAGTTTGTTTCCTTCACGCGTTATAAAGCAGTGTATGTGGGACCAAAGTGGTGCAAAAATGTTTTGATACTCGCAAAACTTGCACACTCTATATTGGCAGACCATGGGCATACAGAGTCTCAGACAGTTAGTTGTATGTACAGTATGCGACGTCAGTGCAATGGGGTCTGAAGGTGGACTAGACAGTAGAGTGATGGGGACTTTTGGGACGCTAGGTGGCACCAGACTTACCAGATAAATTCAATGTTCTTGGTAATGTGCAATTGCTCAGAACTACGTAAACAATGGAAATTTATCTGGGGAGTTTGCTGCCACGTAGCGTTCCAAAGTCTCCCTTCATTAAGCCAATAGCAATGTACATGGTATTCAAATCTGACAGCTACCACCAAACTGTCATCTGTATTCTGTACTCGTATGCGCAACGGTGTGCCATCAATCGAGTCTGGGGACTTTGACGGCTGTTGTTTTACATCATCGTACTACAAGCCAAACACATTATTATTTTATATTTCTGGTAATGAAACCGAGGATGCCTTATAAGTGAACAAAAACACTGTAGCTCACAAGGCTGAAGAAACATGTACAATGATCTTAATAAGTGAACCAGAAACATCAGAGCCAGGAAATTATCAAGAATTTAAAAGAGAGTTGATTCGTAAAGATAGTCTGGAGAACAAGACTTAAACATGGCTCTCATAATACGAATTTCTGTACTTAAGTCTGTCTTGATCGTTGGTCAGTATTTCAATGTGATTGGTTGGTGTAAAAGCACGTGACATATCGGGATTATCGTAAGCATGTGAGGTGTGTGGGCTAGATCTAGAACCAGTTTCTCTTGCAGATATCGTTGATACTTCAATGTGAGCTGATAACTCTGGCTGTTTTGTGTTATTGCTTCCAGTTGCTTGGTGAGGAAAATCTCCAAGAAGTAATGCGCCCCGTTGATTGGCTGAGCTGTTTGTATGACGCACTTCTCTTTGACCGCGATTGGACGGTCCGAAATCATCCTCAGAGTCATGGGTTTCATCTTTGATTTTTCTTCTTGCATGACCTTGTTGAAAACGACTATCAAATTGATTGGTTCTCTGTGGTTGGTTGCTTTGGGAGGAGCTTGCAATGTGATTGGTCAATCCCTCAGTTGATGAAACATCACGTGCTGACCTCAAACTTGCAGCTGATTGTGGTTCTACGTGAACTTGGTGTTGTCGATCATATCTTGGATGAAAACGGTCTGTAGTGTTATCCGCAATGCTTGATGACGTCATGAAACCAGCTTCAAACTCTGGCGCCCTCATCGTCCCAGATACAACCTGTCCGTCGCTCTCTTCGTCTTCATATAGAGCATTGGCTCGCATAATATCCACAACTTGTGGGAGGACACGTTTGATATCTCGCACTTCACTCTTTGAGCGAGCCACTAAGAACCAAAGCAGCAAGCAGATCGCTGCTAACATTGCTGCTGTTGCAACAAGACAGCCAAAGATAACGAGTTCCTGGTGTGCATTATGACCCGGATCTAAGGCTGCTGGCATATTGGCTCGAGTATCCTGAGCTAGGGCCTCAAAGCTTGTCATCATTGTCAGTATAGCACTTGTGACTAGGGTTCTTCCTTGTGTGCGCGGCATTGTTATTGTTGCTTTTACGGGGAAGTTCAAAGTTTATCTCTCACAGACAATGGGCTGCCCACCCCCCTGATTCTCCTGTGCAACTGGTATGGTTTACCTTCCGGTTGTTCAGTCTGTTATGAGTGAAATCTTCAGCCACTTTGTGGTCATGTTGTCGCTTCTTCAGTCTATTCGTGGTTCCTTCCAGTGATTACGTCACGGTGACGTCCAACCTGTAGGAGCTTGTAGTCTTTCTGTGTTGAAATAGAAGAGGAAATAATAGTTCAGATAACTGGGGTTAATGGAGTTAAATGCCAAGTTTGAGTTATAAATGAAAGACACAGTTTGTATTTTAAGACTGCATTACAAATATTATAACGTAATTTTAAAGAGAAATATGCATTCATGATCTTAGGGATTTGAAATACAATCAATCAATCAATCAATCAATCAATCAATCTATCTATCTATCAACCGGTGGTACGCTCGTACGTCGTGGCTGCTAAGATTGTGTATTTTTGAACGTCTTCGGACTTACTGTATGTATTGTAATTATTACTATTGTATTGTAATCATGATGTAGAACCCACAGGACTATCCTGGGGGATTTTTCAATTAATTTTAGTGTAGTTTTCCTTGCATTTTTGGTTGTGGCAAGTGTGTGATCTCGCCCTCACTACCCCAACGGCACCATGAGCCGGGGTGGGAGAGCCAGGGCATACCAGCCCAGAACCAACAATGGAACCTTGTATAACAATAGCCAAATGCATTCCAAAATGAGCCGCAACAATGGCATAGTTTTCGATGTGAGAGAGAATGTTCCGATCTCAACGTATGTCAATGAAATGGCTAAAACCTTACCACCCGAGACGATCCTCTATGCTTCCCGTATAGCAGGAAACCGTGTAGCCATGTATTTCAAAGACAGAAAACACGCTGAAGAAGCGGTTACACAAGGTATGGTTGTCAACAACTCTTTGATTTATATTTCACCTCTTGTACGTCAGACAACCCGATTAGTTTTTTCCAATGTGTACCCTGAAATTCCCGACCATATCCTTGAAGAAAACATCAGAGATTTTTGTAATATAGTTTCACCCATTAGATCCATACCCATCGGCATGAAGGAAAACTTGGCCCATGTTCTGTCCTTTCGCCGCCAAGTGCATGTATTCATAGAGCCAAATATCAATATCCCAGGCCACATTAACATTGCTTACGGAGGGGGGAACTACAGGGTCTTCCTATCCACAGATTTTGTCAAATGTTTTGCCTGTGGGGAGCATGGACACACACGGAAAAACTGCAAGAAACAGAAAACCCCAGCATCAGATGATACCGAAGATGACGGATCTCAGGACGAAAACCCCATCAACCCCAAACCCATCTTCATGCACCGAAACAAATCTGACCCAAAACACCCACCGAAATCAGCTAGAAACCAACACAACCAAACAAATGGCAATGAAGAACCCAGAGCTCAAGACGAAGTAGGGGTACGACCCCCCTCCTCACCCAAACCCAACTCCAAGCCCTCCCCAACCCCATCCACACCTCGTCCCCCCAACCCCACCCCCCGAAACTCCCCAAGCCCCTCCCCCAATCCACACCCACCGGATCCACCCACTACTAAAGACCCAAAAGCTACAGACCAATCAGCCCTTGTCTCCATATGGGGTTCCCCCCCTGGACCATCAAGGGCAACCTTCTCAGAAGTCCTGACAAAGCGGAAAAAGAAGACCCCATCTCCACCCCGTCAAGGACTAACCAAACTCACCTCCAACCCTCCTCCGAACAAGATACTGAAACCTCCAACTGATAACCACACAAACACGCTCACTCTCACTCAAGCTCTTGATGGTGATGACGACAACGCCAGCGACGCGTCCCATCAACCTCAACCGCCACTCTCAGACACAACACAGGAGAGCGTTGAGATGAGTGACATTGAGACAGACGACACGGCATCCACCATATCCGAAACTAACTCGCAACCTAGTGAGTTGGATTACGAAGAAGGAGACTTGTCCATCCCCACAGGCCCCCTCTCGCAAAAACAAATGACAGCTTTTCTGAAGTGTGTAAAAGCCCGCAGAAGACCTGGTGAAATCGCCAAAAAATTCACTGGCGACACTCCCGGGCTTGTAAAACAACTGAAACCCCTGCGTAGCTCCCCCCTCCTAAACAGAAATATGCAAATGAGGGTTCGTAAACTTGTCAAAAGCCTAGACACAGAAGATGTGTCACGTCTGATACCAAAATGAATCTGACAAATTATATTCTGCTCAGTATGGCACTCTCTCTCGTAACAATAAACACGGGAGGATGCTCCAATCCGACTCGTAATGCCTCTTTCCACGAGTTTGTTAAACAGACTTGTTTCAACCCTGACATAGTCTTCCTTCAAGAAGTCAATGATTTACCTACATCCTCATCTGTGTGGAAACATTGGCAACGTCAAATCAATAGTACGCCGGGCAAAACGAGGGGATCAGGCGTGGCTACTCTTGTCAAAAATAATATCTCTGTACTAAGTCATGATGTTCTTTTTCAAAGTTACGCTCTATATACTGAAATTGAACATGATTCTAATATATATCACCTGTATAATTTACTTGTTCCACAGGGAGACGCAGAGGCAGGGAGAATGCTGGAAGCTCTGGAACATCACTGCGCACAGCATGATCGAGGTGAAATAATTATAGGAGGCGATTTTAACTGTACCCACAATCCCTCTCTTGACCGCCTTGCAATCACTCACGAAAAACGGCACAAATTAGCCTCTACCCTCTCAAATCTGGTCAACAAAAACACTCTTTGCGACATTTGGCGGGAACGCAATCCAGAACAAAGGAAATATACTTGGTTCCGCACTAACAACATAACTACTGGGACTATGTCGAAAGCGAGGCTTGATCGCATATACCTACCTTCCCATATTGCTCCCACAGTTTCCAAATGCAACATAATCCCATGCAGCCTGTCAGATCACAGTGCTGTCAGTGTTGTTTGTAAATCTAGCTCTCAGCGCCCCAAAGGAAGTGCCTATTGGCACTTTAACAACTCACTCCTTCAAGACGAAAATTTTAAACAAATCATTTCCCAGTTTTGGACTAAATGGCAAAACAACCTTCCCTCCTACCCTGATATTTGCACATGGTGGGACATGGGCAAAGCCCATATCAAAAACATCACCCAGACCTATGGAAAAAAATGTGCGAATGATAAACGTGCTCTGATCCAAAAACTTCAGAATGATATAGACAACCTTCAATCCTCCCCCAATCTCACCCCAGATATGAAACAATTTCTTCTGAATCAGAGATGTGCACTGAACAAAATCTACAAACAGGAAGCCCAAGGAGCCCTGGTTCGTTCTCGTTTTCAATTTGAAAGCGAGGGTGACTCGTGCTCCACTTTCTTTTTCAATCTGGAAAAACAAAATTCTTCAGCCAAAACTCACCACGGAATGCGCTTAAACGACGGCATTGTCACAGAAGATCCAAGTGAAATACGCCAGCACATCCATTCCTTTTATAAAGACCTCTATTCCCATGTTCCTACATCCCCAACTGCTCAAAATTACCTTCTCAAGAACATGCCCACCCTTGATCCTGCTGATTCTGAAACCTGTGATCAACCAATTTCTATTGAAGAATTAGATCAAGCCGTCAAACAACTTAACAAAAACAAAACCCCTGGCCTTGATGGTCTTACCTGTGAATTTTACCAATGTTTCTGGCCAATTATGAAAAACGACCTTTTTAAAGTCCTGCAGAAAAGCATTCACTCCCAATCCCTTCCTACATCCTGCAGGAGAGCTGTCATTACACTCCTGCCCAAACAAGGGGACCTTCACGAAATCTCCAACTGGAGACCAGTTTCCCTCCTGAACACCGATTACAAAATACTTGCCAAAGCTTTAGCCAACAGGCTGAAAAATGTTATCGGCGACGTCGTTCACCTCGATCAATGTTATGCAGTTCCAGAGCGTTCCATTTATGACAACATCAATGTCATAAGAGACAGCATAATGTATGCCAACCATTCCGACCTGCCTCTCGCCTTGTGCAACCTAGACCAAAAGAAGGCGTTCGATAGCATTGACCATGACTATTTATTCAAAACGATGCAAACGATGGGTTTCGGTGAACATTTTGTCTCCCTCATCCGTCTTCTATACACAGATGCTCAAAGCACAGTCAAAGTTCAATCTACGTTAACAGCCCCCCTCCCCTTTGAGAGAGGTATTCGTCAAGGATGCCCCCTCTCAGGGCTGTTATATTCCATTGCTATCGAACCCCTTCTACATACCATCAGAAGTAATTTAAATAAACATGGTCTGACACTACCAGGTTCCGATAGGGTCCTGACTGTTTCTGCATATGCAGATGACGTCACTGTTTTTATTTCATCCAACAAAGGATTTCAAGTATTAAATGATATTTACACCATTTACAGCAGGGCGTCATCATCATGTCTTAATCTGAACAAATGTAAAGGGTTGTGGGTCGGAGCGTGGATAGACAGACATGACCAACCACTCAATTTTCTCTGGAACAACAAAGATGTTAGATTTCTTGGAGTCCATCTTGGAAACACAGAAACATCCAGACAAAAAAACTGGAAATTGTGCAAAGAAAAACTAAATAACGCACTTTCGAGGTGGAGTGGTTTAGCAAGGACCATGTCTTTCAAAGGCAAAATTATCATAGCCAACCAGATAGCTGCATCTAAATTGCTGCATTTCCTCGCTGTTCTCCCTCTACCAGAACAAGTTTTAGACGAACTCCAGGAAACTCTCATCAATTTTGTGTGGTCTCAAAAACGCCACCTGCTCAACAGAAAAGTGCTGTTCCAGTCCCCAGAGAAAGGGGGACTAGGTCTTGTCTGTCTTAAATCCCGTGTTCTCACATATAGATTTTCTTTACTTCAGCGTTTGCTATGTAAAACTAAACACCCTGCTTTTTATTTTGTTATTCACTACTGTCATATGTATCGTAATCTAGGGCACGATTTTCAGCTATTTTATACCAATCTTGAAACGAAATACCTTACCAGCCTCCCAGTTTTCCAGGCAGAAATGCTCAAAGCTTGGATCACATCAAAAGCCATCACGAGCGTACCACAAGAGTCTGTTAATTATGTAGTGAACCTACCTATTAATAGTTCGTTCTTATGTTGTCATGGTAACAAAGATCTTCTCTCTGGTCGGCTCCTGTCATGTGGTGTTACACTAGTCCGACAACTACTCAGCAAGGATGGAACCTGGATCTCAGCTGACGAAATCCAAACACAGCACCGGATGGGACTGCGCCCGCTATCTTCCAGAGCACTCGAAGCAGAACTGTCTCACATAAGACATACCCTCAGTGAAACCTTCCCAAAACTCTTCAACAAAAGGGGTACGACTAAAGCACCAGACCAAAGAATTGAGTTCTTTCTCCAGTCGAACCACCCAACGCCAGATATCAAAATCAACGGCAACAGCAGCGATGCCAACTTCTCATCCAAACACATGTACACCGTCTTCAACAAAGAACTCAACACTTTACCGGACAATCCTCGAATTCCCTGGCACAGGGACACCCTTCAAATGAACACTACAATACCGTGGAAAAATGTCTACAAACCACCCATTTCCAAGAAAGAGGGTGACGTACAATACCGGTTATTGCATAAGATCTTACCTTCGCAGGAAGTTCTCCACTACATCGACCGTACTCTACCAAAAACTTGCGGCTGGTGTGGACCGTCAGAAAGGGGAACCCTGCTACACCTCTTCTTCCAATGCCCATCGATTCAACCAGCGCTGAACTTACTGCATCGGTGCCTCAGACAATTACTTCCTGAACTGACACTAACTTTTGAAACATACTGGTGCCTGATCCACCATAGCAGGGGCCGACAGAGAGAAAAAGTAGATCTAGCTAACTATTTAATTGTCAGTTTTAAAGCAAGCGTGTATTGGTTGTATGTACACTCGAACTTTAAAGACTGTTTAGAGACCTGGAAGTATCGCATTAAGAGTAAAATCTTATTAGAACACCGCTATTACCAGCTACAGAACAATGTTCCCCTTTTCATCAAGAAATGGGATCTCTGCAACATATTCCAAATCACTGATAATGAAATTGAATGGATTCTGTAATCTTGCGGATTTTTTTTCTAACATGCAGTTCTTCTAATGTAATTGCTTAATAATGTAGTAATTTGGATGTAATTTCGTCCCCAGCTGTTCTTTGTAACAGACTTGTCTTGTAAATGTATCTCTTTTTTATATTTCTTTGTTATTTGTAAATTTTGTATATTCTGTGTTTGAATAAAGTATTGTTTTGAAAAGTCAAAAAAGTCAATCAATCAATCAATCAATCAATCAATCAATCAATCAATCAATCAATCAATCAATCAATCAATCAATCAATCAATCAATCAATCAATCAATCAATCAATCAATCATCAATCAATCAAACAAACAAGCAATCAGTCAATCAACCAATCAATCAATCAGACAACCGGTGGTACGCTCGTACGTCGTGGCTGCTAAGATTGTGTATTTTTGAACGTCTTCGGACTTACTGTATGTATTGTAATTATTACTATTGTATTGTAATCATGATGTAGAACCCATAGGACTATCCTGGGGGATTTTTCTATTAATTTTAGTGTAGTTTTCCTTGCATTTTTGGTTGTGGCAAGTGTGTGATCTCGCCCTCACTACCCCCAACGACACCATGAGCCGGGGTGGGAGAGCCAGGGCATACCAGCCCAGAACCAACAATGGAACCTTGTATAACAATAGCCAAATGCATTCCAAAATGAGCCGCAACAATGGCATAGTTTTCGATGTGAGAGAGAATGTTCCGATCTCAACGTATGTCAATGAAATGGCTAAAACCTTACCACCCGAGACGATCCTCTATGCTTCCCGTATAGCAGGAAACCGTGTAGCCATGTATTTCAAAGACAGAAAACACGCTGAAGAAGCGGTTACACAAGGTATGGTTGTCAACAACTCTTTGATTTATATTTCACCTCTTGTACGTCAGACAACCCGATTAGTTTTTTCCAATGTGTACCCTGAAATTCCCGACCATATCCTTGAAGAAAACATCAGAGATTTTTGTAATATAGTTTCACCCATTAGATCCATACCCATCGGCATGAAGGAAAACTTGGCCCATGTTCTGTCCTTTCGCCGCCAAGTGCATGTATTCATAGAGCCAAATATCAATATCCCAGGCCACATTAACATTGCTTACGGAGGGGGGAACTACAGGGTCTTCCTATCCACAGATTTTGTCAAATGTTTTGCCTGTGGGGAACATGGACACACACGGAAAAACTGCAAAAAACAGAAAACCCCAGCATCAGATGATACCGAAGATGACGGATCTCAGGACGAAAACCCCATCAACCCCAAACCCATCTTCATGCACCGAAACAAATCTGACCCAAAACACCCACCGAAATCAGCTAGAAACCAACACAACCAAACAAATGGCAATGAAGAACCCAGAGCTCAAGACGAAGTAGGGGTACGACCCCCCTCCTCACCCAAACCCAACTCCAAGCCCTCCCCAACCCCATCCACACCTCGTCCCCCCAACCCCACCCCCGAAACTCCCCAAGCCCCTCCCCCAATCCACACCCACCGGATCCACCCACTACTAAAGACCCAAAAGCTACAGACCAATCAGCCCTTGTCTCCATATGGGGTTCCCCCCTGGACCATCAAGGGCAACCTTCTCAGAAGTCCTGACAAAGCGGAAAAAGAAGACCCCATCTCCACCCCGTCAAGGACTAACCAAACTCACCTCCAACCCTCCTCCGAACAAGATACTGAAACCTCCAACTGATAACCACACAAACACGCTCACTCTCACTCAAGCTCTTGATGGTGATGACGACAACGCCAGCGACGCGTCCCATCAACCTCAACCGCCACTCTCAGACACAACACAGGAGAGCGTTGAGATGAGTGACATTGAGACAGACGACACGGCATCCACCATATCCGAAACTAACTCGCAACCTAGTGAGTTGGATAACGAAGAAGGAGACTTGTCCATCCCCACAGGCCCCCTCTCGCAAAAACAAATGACAGCTTTTCTGAAGTGTGTAAAAGCCCGCAGAAGACCTGGTGAAATCGCCAAAAAATTCACTGGCGACACTCCCGGGCTTGTAAAACAACTGAAACCCCTGCGTAGCTCCCCCCTCCTAAACAGAAATATGCAAATGAGGGTTCGTAAACTTGTCAAAAGCCTAGACACAGAAGATGTGTCACGTCTGATACCAAAATGAATCTGACAAATTATATTCTGCTCAGTATGGCACTCTCTCTCGTAACAATAAACACGGGAGGATGCTCCAATCCGACTCGTAATGCCTCTTTCCACGAGTTTGTTAAACCATTCTACCTCCATGGTTAAACAGACTTGTTTCAACCCTGACATAGTCTTCCTTCAAGAAGTCAATGATTTACCTACATCCTCATCTGTGTGGAAACATTGGCAACGTCAAATCAATAGTACGCCGGGCAAAACGAGGGGATCAGGCGTGGCTACTCTTGTCAAAAACAATATCTCTGTACTAAGTCATGCTGTTCTTTTTCAAAGTTACGCTCTATATACTGAAATTGAACATGATTCTAATATATATCACCTGTATAATTTACTTGTTCCACAGGGAGACGCAGAGGCAGGGAGAATGCTGGAAGCTCTGGAACATCACTGCGCACAGCATGATCGAGGTGAAATAATTATAGGAGGCGATTTTAACTGTACCCACAATCCCTCTCTTGACCGCCTTGCAATCACTCACGAAAAACGGCACAAATTAGCCTCTACCCTCTCAAATCTGGTCAACAAAAACACTCTTTGCGACATTTGGCGGGAACGCAATCCAGAACAAAGGAAATATACTTGGTTCCGCACTAACAACATAACTACTGGGACTATGTCGAAAGCGAGGCTTGATCGCATATACCTACCTTCCCATATTGCTCCCACAGTTTCCAAATGCAACATAATCCCATGCAGCCTGTCAGATCACAGTGCTGTCAGTGTTGTTTGTAAATCTAGCTCTCAGCGCCCCAAAGGAAGTGCCTATTGGCACTTTAACAACTCACTCCTTCAAGACGAAAATTTTAAACAAATCATTTCCCAGTTTTGGACTAAATGGCAAAACAACCTTCCCTCCTACCCTGATATTTGCACATGGTGGGACATGGGCAAAGCCCATATCAAAAACATCACCCAGACCTATGGAAAAAAATGTGCGAATGATAAACGTGCTCTGATCCAAAAACTTCAGAATGATATAGACAACCTTCAATCCTCCCCAAATCTCACCCCAGATATGAAACAATTTCTTCTCAATCAGAGATGTGCACTGAACAAAATCTACAAACAGGAAGCCCAAGGAGCCCTGGTTCGTTCTCGTTTTCAATTTGAAAGCGAGGGTGACTCGTGCTCCACTTTCTTTTTCAATCTGGAAAAACAAAATTCTTCAGCCAAAACTCACCACGGAATGCGCTTAAACGACGGCATTGTCACAGAAGATCCAAGTGAAATACGCCAGCACATCCATTCCTTTTATAAAGACCTCTATTCCCATGTTCCTACATCCCCAACTGCTCAAAATTACCTTCTCAAGAACATGCCCACCCTTGATCCTGCTGATTCTGAAACCTGTGATCAACCAATTTCTATTGAAGAATTAGATCAAGCCGTCAAACAACTTAACAAAAACAAAACCCCTGGCCTTGATGGTCTTACCTGTGAATTTTACCAATGTTTCTGGCCAATTATGAAAAACGACCTTTTTAAAGTCCTGCAGAAAAGCACTCCCAATCCCTTCCTACATCCTGCAGGAGAGCTGTCATTACACTCCTGCCCAAACAAGGGGACCTTCACGAAATCTCCAACTGGAGACCAGTTTCCCTCCTGAACACCGATTACAAAATACTTGCCAAAGCTTTAGCCAACAGGCTGAAAAATGTTATCGGCGACGTCGTTCACCTCGATCAATGTTATGCAGTTCCAGAGCGTTCCATTTATGACAACATCAATGTCATAAGAGACAGCATAATGTATGCCAACCATTCCGACCTGCCTCTCGCCTTGTGCAACCTAGACCAAAAGAAGGCGTTCGATAGCATTGACCATGACTATTTATTCAAAACGATGCAAACGATGGGTTTCGGTGAACATTTTGTCTCCCTCATCCGTCTTCTATACACAGATGCTCAAAGCACAGTCAAAGTTCAATCTACGTTAACAGCCCCCCTCCCCTTTGAGAGAGGTATTCGTCAAGGATGCCCCCTCTCAGGGCTGTTATATTCCATTGCTATCGAACCCCTTCTACATACCATCAGAAGTAATTTAAATAAACATGGTCTGATCCTACCAGGTTCCGATAGGGTCCTGACTGTTTCTGCATATGCAGATGACGTCACTGTATTTATTTCATCCAACAAAGGATTTCAAATATTAAATGATATTTACACCATTTACAGCAGGGCGTCATCATCATGTCTTAATCTGAACAAATGTAAAGGGTTGTGGGTCGGAGCGTGGATAGACAGACATGACCAACCACTCAATTTTCTCTGGAACAGCAAAGATGTTAGATTTCTTGGAGTCCATCTTGGAAACACAGAAACATCCAGACAAAAAAACTGGAAATTGTGCAAAGAAAAACTAAATAACGCACTTTCGAGGTGGAGTGGTTTAGCAAGGACCATGTCTTTCAAAGGCAAAATTATCATAGCCAACCAGATAGCTGCATCTAAATTGCTGCATTTCCTCGCTGTTCTCCCTCTACCAGAACAAGTTTTAGACGAACTCCAGGAAACTCTCATCAATTTTGTGTGGTCTCAAAAACGCCACCTGCTCAACAGAAAAGTGCTGTTCCAGTCCCCAGAGAAGGGGGGACTTGGTCTTGTCTGTCTTAAATCCCGTGTTCTCACATATAGATTTTCTTTACTTCAGCGTTTGCTATGTAAAACTAAACACCCTGCTTTTTATTTTGTTATTCACTACTGTGTATCGTAATCTAGGGCACGATTTTCAGCTATTTTATACCAATCTTGAAATGAAATACCTTACCAGCCTCCCAGTTTTCCAGGCAGAAATGCTCAAAGCTTGGATCACATCAAAAGCCATCACGAGCGTACCACATGAGTCTGTTAATTATGTAGTGAACCTACCTATTAATAGTTCGTTCTTATGTTGTCATGGTAACAAAGATCTTCTCTCTGGTCGGCTCCTGTCATGTGGTGTTACACTAGTCCGACAACTACTCAGCAAGGATGGAACCTGGATCTCAGCTGACGAAATCCAAACACAGCACCGGATGGGACTGCGCCCGCTATCTTCCAGAGCACTCGAAGCAGAACTGTCTCACATAAGACATACCCTGAGTGAAACCTTCCCAAAACTCTTCAACAAAAGGGGTACGACTAAAGCACCAGACCAAATAATTGAGTTCTTTCTCCAGTCGAACCACCCAACGCCAGATATCAAAATCAACGGCAACAGCAGCGATGCCAACTTCTCATCCAAACACATGTACACCGTCTTCAACAAAGAACTCAACACTTTACCGGACAATCCTCGAATTCCCTGGCACAGGGACACCCTTCAAATGAACACTACAATACCGTGGAAAAATGTCTACAAACCACCCATTTCCAAGAAAGAGGGTGACGTACAATACCGGTTATTGCATAAGATCTTACCTTCGCAGGAAGTTCTCCACTACATCGACCGTACTCTACCAAAAACTTGCGGCTGGTGTGGACCGTCAGAAAGGGGAACCCTGCTACACCTCTTCTTCCAATGCCCATCGATTCAACCAGCGCTGAACTTACTGCATCGGTGCCTCAGACAATTACTTCCTGAACTGACACTAACTTTTGAAACATACTGGTGCCTGATCCACCATAGCAGGGGCCGACAGAGAGAAAAAGTAGATCTAGCTAACTATTTAATTGTCAGTTTCAAAGCAAGCGTGTATTGGTTGTATGTACACTCGAACTTTAAAGACTGTTTAGAGACCTGGAAGTATCGCATTAAGAGTAAAATCTTAGTAGAACACCGCTATTACCAGCTACAGAACAATGTTCCCCTTTTCATCAAGAAATGGGATCTCTGCAACATATTCCAAATCACTGATAATGAAATTGAATGGATTCTGTAGTCTTGCGGATTTTTCTTTCTACCAGGCAGTTCTTCTAATGTAATTGCTTAATAATGTAGTAATTTGGATGTAATTTCATCCCCAGCTGTTCTTTGTAACAGACTTGTCTTGTAAATGTATCTCTTTTTTATATTCCTTTGTTTTTTGTAAATTTTGTATATTCTGTGTTTGAATAAAGTATTGTTTTGAAAAAGTCAATCAATCAATCAATCAATCAATCAATCAATCAATCAATCAATCAATCAATCAATCAATCATCAATCAATCAAACAAACAAGCAATCAGTCAGCCAATCAGTCAATCAACCAACCAACCAACCAATCAATCAGTCAATCAATCAATCACTCCTGTAGTCATCAATCAAAGCATTGGTTATCAATACCGATGATAAGAGATCTGAAGTTACTACATTCTAAACACTCCCGAGTGAGTTGACCCAGATTTTGGGTCCCGTGGGGCCAGGCACACTTTGCGTCAGTATGACCATAAATTGCCCAGAAATGGGTCAAACTGACACACAATCCGTGTTAGAATCCCATTTTCAAACAGTTTTCAGGTCAGCCTGACTCAGAAATGGGTCATGTGAGTTTGAACCCGGAATCCGGTCAAGTCTGGTGGTCGTCTTTATAGAGTGTACACATGTACATGTACTGTATAAATACTCACTGAACATGCAGCTATTTACGACACGTACACATTTCTCTGGTCACCATATATGTAATCAACGGAGACTACTGAAGTCTTTACACTTCCCAAGTTCAATCGTTTTACCAAAAGTATATAAGCTTTCCCACAGTGAAAAGAAACCAAACATAAGTCTTGTGACCTCGTTTGAGGCCGAGAAGACTTTTAACTCTGACCTCAGATCACATGGGAGAGCAGTGTTGATGCATTTCCCACGTGCATCTGTTTACAGAAATATCCTAAACAAATTTGAAGGAATCTTGTTTTTGCAAAGACACATGTTTTTCTGGTGCGGGAAACCGTAAGTCTTGACTATTGCGAATTAATTTAATAATAAACGTAGGGTGTTTTGGTAGTGGTTGAGACGTTTGTATTTGACATTGTTGCTCAGTCTCTTTGTCACAATCAGGGGACCAGGACTTGCAAAACGAGTAACAAGTGACGGAACTTTCCATTCCAAATCCACATGATTTGCGCGGATGAAATGAATGTTGTAGTACGTACGTGTGTCTGTTATGTGAAGCAGCGCCAATGTAATGATGCTCCCCAGAGCATAACAAGTCACACATTAGCATATTAAAGGGAACTTGGGAAATATTTTCTCACCATTTAAGTTATGTTAACAAAATGCAACAAACAAATTCTCGCCCAAAGGTTTAACACCTATAGTTAAGATCATTCAATCATTCTTATTTTTAATAAACAAAGGAAAAGATTTTCAATTTGGTCTTTTTTGGCGGAATTTGTGCACGTTCAAATTTAATTTGGCTTATCGATTGGTGCAATCAAAATAGGCATTACTGATGTTGTTGGGTACCAGTATTAAAAAAGATAACTATTTTGTTTTTGACTTTGAAAGAATTTCAGACGGATTCTCTACAGTAGCGTAACTAAAGGGGACGCCTCCCCTTACTAATACTAATATTATTGTTATTATTTATTTTTTATTTTTTTAACTTTTTTATTTATTCATTTATTTTTTTATAAAATGATGCCATCCCCATTAGATCTGAAATTTTGAAACTAAAAACTACCAGAGTAAACTATTACAATGCTTTTAAAACTAATTGTATTCACACATAGACAACGTATTTGTTTTAACCCAAACGTTGGTTTATCTAACAACTTTAAACGATACAAGAGCGCTGAAAGTACAGCTGTAATTGTCCTGAAGTGCCCTCCTTTAGTAAATACATGCACTTGGGCTCTACCCCTAGTTTCGCCGCCTGTCTTCCCTTGGGGATTGGAACTGGTATGAATAATGGGTTCAGATTGTAACCCGCCCCCGTTCGTTACCATGTCTGCATTTTGTGTTGTGCGACCATGGTACGACTCGTCCCTGATAAAACGTTACAGAAGAGATGCCTTTGTAGTTTTGTACTTGTCTTCAAACGTTTGGGTTCACGGTCATTACTTTAACAATAAAACACGAAGGGCCTCATGTTGAGATCGGTCTTTTTTACGGAGGCTAAATAAGATTGCAAAGTCAATGGCAATCGATCTAGTCGTCACATGGTCACCTTCACACACAGTCCTTCATTTTAAGAACTACGATAAAAGCTACAAACGGATCTCTTTGAATCATAGGGGAGCACTCTTGAACTCCTATAACCAAACTTCACAATTAGTCTAAAAAGCACGATTAAAATATGACTTTACTTATTTTTTCTTAAATCTGATTTCTGATTGTTTTTTCCCTCCGGAAAGTCTGCAAAATTGTCTGCAAAGCATGTAGCATTCTATATAGGGCAACCCTACTTTTCTCTAAGGGCCAAAGAACCTGCCCATAAGCTGACCATAGAGAAAGGACCACGTGGTCCTTTCTCTATGAGCTGACTGGTCAAGATGGTTAATTTAAACACACCAGTACCTCTGACGATCACAGCATTGCATGATTGGATTAGCAGATTGTTATTTTTGTTCCATGATTACAGCGTGTTAAACGCCCTCATCGGTAGTTCATCTCCTGCTGTGTATAATTTGTTTTCCAATTAAATTGATGCCACTTTAAATTTGAAGGGGTGCTATTTGATGCACTCCTCTGAAAAAGAAGACGAAAAGGTGTGAGAGCGGTTTGCACTCGCACTCCTTTAAAAGTGATCGTCTATCCCACCCCGAAGAAATGATGTTCTAATTTGAACTTAATTAAATCACTTTCACATTTTGAAGCAACAGTGTATACGTTGAGCCCCTAACCCAAAGCGCAGATGACTCTACGGTGAGTAAATCTCATTGTTCAAAAACGGTTTGGGAATTCAAATGGATACTCGCCCACTAAATAATAAATAATCAATTCTTACCTCAAGGTTTCGGTTTCTGAGTATTCCTAGATCTCAAACCACGTCTTTGACAAACCGTGAGTGTTTGCCACAGGTTTAGAGAAGGCTTGAAGAACGGTTCCTGCAAACTGAAATCTTGTTATTATGATTCAGCATAACTCGCATAACTCTTCGCTCAATTACGGAGACAGTTATGTTGAAAGTCAATAGAACACTGTTGACTTAGACTTCTGTGGCTGACTGAAGGTAGCTCATAAATGGAAATGGTTTTTAGTATTTACTTCTATGGTTTGATCGTAAGGACAGTTTGATAAGTTCAGTACATTTTAACTGGCAGACCACAAGGAAATCACACGAGTATCCGACCAGTACACGGTTTGTACTGGGGTTTGTTTCTTTCCCGTCGAAGTATATATACTTGCAAATGGCGGTAGGGCAGTCTGTGGTGAGAATTGTTTCCGAAATCCACTGGTTGCCATAACGTCTGCATCTGTGGGCAGGAGCCAAAATACTTTTATATTCCAAATCACAAGAGTGTGGTTCATGAAGACGCTGCCCAGACACCAGTCAGCCCCAGTCGGAAATAACTGATGAAAATCCCCACAAGTGTCTGATGTATTAGGGAATTAACGTGTGAAGTGGATTAACATGCTTGCGGTTCAGTCAACACAGCGTGGTTCTTTGTTGGGTTTACGCCCCATGGCTCACTATGACCTCCATATGAGATCACTGTACAGTCAAGCTTGCCTTAAAGGGAAACACCGTTGTTGAGGAAAAAAAGTTTTGTAAATTGGATCATTGGACCATGACATTCGAGTTACATAATGTCGAATTTGTTGAAGCTGGTCATTGGACGATTATTGTAATTTGTCGCTTCCCAATTGTAACCCATGAAAACATAACCGAACAAGTTACATGACGGGTTTAGATCTGTTTGGGATCCCTGCATGCATTCTAAACGGGACCTTATTCAAACTTGGGCCGTAAATGAGCAACGTTCGGTTTCTTCCTACATGATACGATTTAGGGGCATACCATAAGAGGGGTCGAGGGGTCAGGGTCAATGGTTTTTTAGAACTCTCCATTTTAATACTAGTGGTCAGTCTGGTTGCAGTGGTGTAAACTATTGTAATGCCAATCAGACAGTTTTGAATCCCCTTTTTCTACTTTGTTTAAGAACATCCTGAACCAGACACTGACATACTAGCATTGGTTAGGCCCACATGACTCGGTTGTATTTGAAAAAAAATGTGGTAAATTCCAACCAAGACGGAGCTACCACGCAAAATGCCACAAGTGCCATCATAACTTGATATCTAAAATAACGAAATACCCAATCGACAAGTTCCCTGACTATGAACAAAACTTTCTTTAATATTGATTTGTATTATGCACAAAGGGCCATGAGGTACCCGTCTATGTCTCGTTTGGGGATTCAATGAATAGACGTACGCTGGTGTGAAATGAGATACATACATCATAATAATATTAATTCATCACACGCTAGCCTTTAATCAAGGCGCTCGAAAAAAAGACTAGTGCGAGCCTCTAGCATTAGTCTTTTTTGCGTTAACAGTGGTGGCGCTGTTCGTTGTATAATATAATGAGCGCTTTGACTAAAAGGCTACACACAAGCCCTGAGAAAGGATGCGGCTTCCTAAGTCCAACGAGGCCGAATAATGTTTAGGCATGGACATGGTTTAGGGAGTTGTGTACGGTAGCCAAATCTTTACCCCCCCCCCCCCCCTTTAAAGGGAAATAGTATTGTGTATTATTCATTTCATCAACCCGGTCTCAAGATTCACTAAATAATAACCAACTTATAAAAAAGATTTTTTAAAACTATTCCCTGGATACAATCCCATCTTCCACATTTCGATGGAGGAATCACAATAACTTTTATGTTTTATTTTATAGTATCATTTTGGAGGGGCTTTGAAGCTATTTTCTCAAATTTGACAGTCATTTAAATGGAATGCCTCATGTAGGGACTGGTTCTGTTTACATAATTATTGATTCAGAACATTGAAGATTAATAATTAGAATTTTAATTATTTTATTTATTTATCACATCAGAGACAAAACGTACAGATTAAAATGAGGAAAAGTACCCTTTAAATCAAAGCAAACATCACAAACTTCATTAAAAACTCTAATTAGGCCTAAATAGATAAAGTGGCTATAGACAGGAATTGGTAAAAAGGTGTCAAAGTTTGCTGGAAATTTTCAAATCTGGCTATCTAAGTTTCAATTACAATACGTTTACATGACGGTATGACAGATAACAAAACAGAGCGTCCAAACAGGGTGTCCAAAAGACACACAGACACACCTCTGGCTAATACTATGAGTGGCTATTAATTCCAATTACAGTGATATTTAACTAGCAACTATCAGTACTACATGTGTGGGATATTACAATTATAATCATAATCATCAAATAGAAAATCGCTGCCGTCCAGAGTGTGTAACTGTGACACTGGTTGGGAAGCAACAATTCCATTGACAGGCATGAAGACTTAATTACACAAATTGAAAAGTTTCCGTATTACAGAAATCATTCTTTATGCTCTTTTTGTCTCATTAAACATTTTGGTTTGATATTCCCGGCTCCTGTCACTCGTCTCCTTTTGACAAGGAGATTATGGATCTTGTCAATAGGTTTGCTTCCTATGGGTTGGGAGACTAATGACAATACTTGGGAAGGAAGCTCCAGTACGTGTTGTGTGATAATGCAATCGAAACAATTACTGAATGATCAAAGGACCAAACATTGACCATTTAGTCAGCCCGAATCAGTCCTTCTAATTTTTGGTTTGATATGAAAGCCAGTTTGAATGTACCTCGTATGTTGTACAAACCTCGTTTTTAGTGTGTATTTGACAACCTTTGTTTTTGCACGTATGTTTGGCAAGCTTTGTTTTCAGGAAGTGTGTTTTGGAGAATCTTGGCAAGTACAATATTATGTTTGGCAATCATTTAGGCATTGAGTGTAGAGTATCTTCCGTCTATTCAAATGCGTATAATTGGCAATCATTATAGAGTAGGATTTGGGCCAAGTCCCTCATACTAAATAATGACTGCTGAATATCGTCCAATTATTATTTCATTGATCAGTGTGTTTATGTTCCCCTTTTATTATTGGGTTACTTTTTTGATGAGTGAGTTTCCTCGTCGTTGGTGGCGCTATTTATTGGTTTCCAGCAGCACCGTATTATGAGAGTTGCGACCACTGGCGATTAAAAGCCATATTTCGTGTCCAAACAAAACGCATGGGCGAGCACATGGTGCCAGACTAGACTGCGTATTGGGTTGTGCTGCATTTGGACCGAAAATGGCGTCCGATCCAGCAACCCCGTGACCCAAGAAAACTGGTCCCTCTATGTTCCAACTCTCTCAATGCACGTCTCTTGTTTCCAGCCTGTCCCATGGGAATGCAATACAAATTCGACGATACTTGCACTCAAACCGTCTGTCCGTGGTTATGTGTAATGCACTATCACACGGACGTAAACGCTCTTAGAGTGCAAGCGCTATGATTTTGTGGAGTTTCTTTCCGTGGTAGTACGTCACAGCCACTTATGAATTATGCATAAGTGTGGTGCTTTTTGGGGCCATGGAACGCTTTTAAAAGTGATTGCTTACTATAGTAAATGGCTTAATTAATTCTTAATGGTGTATAAGTGATCCTTACACACCCATTGTTAAATCCTACACCATTAGAACACGTGTTTGTCCACGCTAGTGTCATACAGTTAAGTGCCGTAGATTGTTACAAGCGTGTTTCGCAGGCTGGGCACGTAGATTCACAGGTACAATTTGAACTGGTCACTTCCTTGGGAAATGCCCATTTGTAGCACTTTGAGAAGCAAGATACGTTATTAACGGATGTCGCTTTACTTTTTGATCGACGATCAGAAACAATACTGAAGATTGTATACAGATATGGATTGATAGATGAGTTGATTGGGAGGATGAAGACAACAGTCCAGGCATACATGTAAGGTTGAATCGTAACAGCACCGGTCTGGGATAGTATCCCCATCATTATCACAGGCATCCAACACAGAAGGTCCGTGCCTACAATAACCGCCATACGTAGTGCCATGTTCATTTCTTCCTTCCCACTCATATTCATTCTGGATTCTTTCATTCTTTGATGTGATGCTCTGAATTTGAAGAAGATGACTGTATAGGAGAATGTGATAATCACGAAGCAGACCAAGTTGACACCTAAGAAGAGAATGATGGAGTAGGTCCACGCAGGCTTGTGATCTTTCGGGACTGGAATGCGAAAACTCTGCCTACTGTGTGGGTGGCCAACGCTCCCTTCTTGGAGATAGTACGTAGCGGGTTTAGTGATGAGAGGCAGACCGATGCAAACGTCTGATAGACCGTAGATATCGGAGTCGGCACCAGCCAGGATTGTTGGCAGACTACTAAGTATGAAACCAACTACCCAGATGGTTGCTACGGCAAGACGCGCAGTAAATCTTGTCAAACGAATCATACCAAGGGGATACACTATACAGAAAAATCTGTCGAGACTGATGAGAGTGACGAAGAACACACTCGCCTCACTGGATAACACGGAAACGATACCGGCAAACTTACACGCCCGTCCCAACCGCCATGACGTAGCTACAGTGTAGTAGAGCTGACCAAAATGTAAGTCAGCAGTTGCTATAGTAACCATGTAGACACCCATCAGGAAGTCTGAGATCGCTAAGTTCAGTACAAGGAAATTATGGACGTACTTGGTGCCATCTCCAAGGCTTTGCGTCACGGCGACTCGCCACCGCCATGCGACTACAGCAATGTTACCGATGAGGGCGCTCAGACCTAAGATCCACATAAACACTCGAAGGAATGTGTTTTGCATGAGGCTTCCGCAGTTGAATAAAGGTGATTGTTGTTGTGTCGTGTAACATTGCTCAGTATCAAAAGACTTGAGTCCTTTGAACTCGCAGCAAAGTCGATGGTCATCCACGTACCTTTGGAAACAAAACAAAAACTGCAGTTCAAAATAAGTTTCTATTGCAAAACAAAATCACTCATCGGTCCTGTTTGTGTAAGTGAATAGTTGTGTGGCTTTGTTGCAAAGATTTAGTAGGACAATTTTGGTTGATTTGCGGTGCAATGTTTCCCAAGCCCATTTATTAAGCATGAGGGGGGTTAACCACCTCGCTCATTTGTCGCTGTCATCAAGGTAGCACTAATAAAACTGGTTCATCGTGTGTCATTTACGAACTAGCCTCTTAAATGGAAACAATGCGCATTTGTGTGAGCGCCGCAGTCTCGCCGGGTTTCAGCGTGTAAATGTTGCCCCAATGATCAAATTGAATTTGTACCGTCACCTACTCAGTACAAGTCATCCGGTAGGGGCAAACTACGTACATTTCCTTCAGAATAAAGTGTGCCACACAACACCCGCTATTTCCCCCAATTATTTTGGACAATAAAGAGAGACACGTTCACTTATAAATACACCTGCGATTTTTATTGACCGTTATAGATAATCGAGTTTAGAGATTATTGATAGGGATTCTTACAGTGTTCGTAATTTTGTTAAGTTCTGGATGGCAGTTGGGTCTATGGTGATTGGGCCGTCTCCGTCGAACCGCCCTCGCATCAACACGCTGAAAGTGCACAGTAAAATATTGAACAATATTATATATAGTCAAGTTGTATACAAATAATTGACATTTTGTTCGTGAAATTATGAGAACATCGATATGGTTGCTTTAAATTGTTTCGAATCCTTTTGTAGTCAATTATGTCTTAGTTCACCGCCAAAATGAGTAGTGTAGTTTCCTTACATTGTTGTGAGTTCATCTAATCCACGGAAAGCAGCTGCATTGATTGTTGCCACGGGGACGTCTTGAATAACGCTGCAACAGAGAGTTGAAATTGATTTAGTTTGCGCGACCATGTGAATGTTATGTTCAAAGGCAAATGACATAAAACCATGGTCCAGTTACTCAGAGTGGACTAAACCAGCCAATCCAGAAACACCGGAACAAACCCTTTCTCCTTCATAGTGTCCTTGGTAGTGTCCCGAAAGACGCAGGCTTGATGTAAAGGAGTCATCACGTGTCAGACGAGTCACCCGTGACAATACTTATAGAACTGTATTAGCGCCGCCATTGAGTGAAACTGTCTGGGACAAAGCTTATTATAGGTCCATCTGTATGTTGACCGAATTGGGCAAACATTGGGCTTCTTGCCCAGGCCGTGCCGCAATTGTTGAGCGCCCTCTAGCTTAGCACAAACTCATTGTGTCATGACTTCGCTCGGCCCACCAATCTCATCCAAGAACGATGGGAGGGGCAGATGAGCTTGACCATTTTTTGGTCAGGATGTAGCGATGCATTATGGGAACGACTGTACCACTGATCGGCGCAATGTGCACAATCACAGCATGGAGATTCCATGAATCGTGTAAACCCAAAATTAGAGTGTTGCGATCGAGCCATATTTTTAGCACAAGGCAAACAATGACAACATTATTTACAACACGTAATAGCTACATTATTGGTTGTCGAATCTTTAGTAAACAGTGAGTCTTATGACAAGCTAAACTTACATTCCGTGCAGATTAACCAGTTCTTTAAACGTGTCTTTTTCTATAACCGAGAAGTCATTCTGCGAGATGTTTCTGCATGGTAACAAATATGGACGTAAACAATATGGAAATCAGATTTAGTATCGTTTTGATCCTAATCGCGACTGGAGACCTTTCAGGCGGCAGTGGGCGGTAGACCTTACTGGGTTAAGCCAAACACTCGTTGACAATGTGAACAAATGAGCAGATACATGAGCATTCGTTGTAACGAGAAACACTTCGTTGTTCAAATTTTCAGACCATTGCATTAAATTTATAAATGTTTGAGAATTATTCTCAAAGCTTCGCAAGGTGTAAACATTAATTAATAATAAGAGGTCTGCGATTACACCATGTAACATTACTCTTTGAGGCTGTAGTGGTATCTATGCGATGAGCCGGTTTGTACTTAACGTTTCGCCCAGTGTACTCTGCTTGTATTCAGTATAGAAAGTCGGTTTGCATTTCTATAAAATTCAATATAAAAGTGACAGTAGAGGGCGTGTACTTACAGCCAAGTCAAACTACCCAATCCTTCAAATGACAAGGGTTCCATCTCCTCAATGCTATTGTTCGTAAGGTATCTATAAAAAAAAAGTTTTAGTTTAATGTTTTTAATCTGTAATCAATACATACTCGTTATTTTCCATAGAGATTTCAGTCTGTCATTTATTGCCTTTAACTTCCATTGTTTTACATTGTTTTCTATTGACCGACTCAATTCACCTGACGTCATTTTTGAAGTCAATGTCCCCGTGGGTAATACATTGTGACGCGCATTCATAACGTAGGTCGATTCCCTACTGGCAAGCGCGGTAGACTGTAGCCGCAGGCGTTGGTGCAAGGGTTTAGTGGTAACACAAATACAACGTCCTGTATTATTTCATTGAATCCATTTATTTCCATTTTGGGGCCTACATTTCCAGTCTTGTGTCTGATACTCACAATGTGTGAAGTCTGAAGAAACGCTTGAAGTTTCCCGGCTCAAGTTTGCTCATATTCCCGCCTGAAAGTCGCCTTTATAATATGAACAGAAAATTCCGGAATTACTTCAAATAAATGGAACCAAGCAATAAGGACACATTAAACAATTTTGAATCGGTTCTCTCCCGACCCAAGTACTAAAACCGACCAGACTTTATAAGTTTATTGGTATTTGTTATTTTTACTCGATACTATTCCGTCTTCAGAGTGATCCCACTATTATGAGGCACCTGTAATATGTATTCGTATGTCTATGTATGATAAGACGATAAGACGATATATCGTCTTATCGTACACAGACCAAGGGTCGTAGCTCTAGCCTATGCCTCCCAGAAACACTATACTGAAGTTGACCGGCCATATACATGTACTAAGTTCGTTCGCCTGCGTGAGTGATCACGCACGCCGACACTTGAGTGTCCTGTTCATTTTTGAAAGACTACGGTGGGGTTTGCCTTATCGGACTGCTGGCGGCACAACCACAGAGCCTGGGATTGTCTTCTTCATCCCCCCCCCCCCCCCCATCAAATAATCATTTCCAGGATTGTAGGGTCATGTGACCTTCTGAAATTAGGCTTCATCAAAATGTAAAGCTCCATTCTCCTAGGTGTATTATGATTTCCCTACATTACTGTAAACAATAAACGTATGTGAATAGCTTAGACTTATACTAACAAAACATCAGTTATGGCTGCCATGTTGTCTAGTGTTTCCTTCGCCCAGCCTGACTGACACTCAATGTAGAGGTCGCCCTCATCGTACCAACAGTCACATTCAACTGGACAGCGATGTTTATCTAAAGAAAAGAATGTATGTTTTGAAAGCTTTATTTGTCTGCTTTGGGGTCATTATCTGTCCAAAGGGTGCTTAAAACGGTCACACCCTTCTTGGTACATGTGTACTGTACTTTCCTTCATCACTGTTCTAGTGCACCTCTTTCATCATTTTCTGACGATCACAGCGTGTGTTCGGAGTGTGGGTTCGAATCCAGATTTTGTTGGTCACGGTTCGTGTGCCCTTGGGCAAAATAATTGGCCATAACTGGTTTATCCTTTGGGTGGGATGTACATGTAAAACGGTGTAGGCCATTATACTCCATTAACTACAAGCATTAGACTTTTGGATAGAAATTGCATAATTTTGTCGGGGTCTTTACCAAAGTATGACCCTACGTTCAGCTTTAAAAAATATATCGCGGCGCAAAAGCCAGTTATTCTGCAGTGACAGTAGTAGATTACAGTAGTTGTCGGATTAGCGAGAGGAAAAACACACAACAGACAATAACGAGGAAACCAGGTTTATGAGTCAAGATAATGTATTTAGGTAAATGAACTGAAAACATGAATAAACGCTTGCACCAATAATAATAGGCAAAACTTAGTCAATGGCAACGGGCAGTCCGATGACACAATCAACCGAATGAGAATAATAACGCTATAAAAATACATTTGAACTTCAACAATAAATTGAAAACTGACAGATACAGGCAGATTGGTGGTCTTAGGTCAATAACTATTTAGACTAAATCATAATTATGAATGACAAGAATATGGTATGAAAAACAAAATACATTTGAGTAAAACGATTTTTTTAAAAACGAAAACGAACCCGTCGGCAACAGAAAAACTTAATTGTTAGAGGCAAATAACAAATGAGTTAATAAATAAAAATAATGGATAAACAATAACTTAGTGAGATTGATGCGATGAAAAACAAAACATTTGAAGAAAAAAAATAATACAACCGAATACGTCACCACTACAAGCAGAAACATGACATGACCAAAATGAACAACAAATTTGATGAAAATAAAATCATGTAAACGGAAAAACATACAAGGGTTTGTTCACAGAATTGAAAGAAATTGACAACATATCTCTTAGTACTAGATATAAACCACATTGTCAGAGGCAAAGAAATCACCCCACCTCCGAAAAATAAAATAAAATAAACAAACACCCCAACAAACATAATGTTTATGAAATTCATACTGAATCTTTTTTTTTTGTCTTTGAAATTTTTCCATCATCAGAAATGAAGTCATATGCGAGAAAACTGAAAACCTAAAAAAAACCTTCTAAAAACACGCAACTGCTGATATAAGAGGTTACAAACCAAATAAAGGTTAATGTGTTTAAAATTTTGCTTGTTTTTCACCATTTCCTCCCGACTCACACAATTGATAAAGCCCAACTTTACAAATGTTTGCATTTTCATGGTTGATTTGCAAAAAATGGACACTGTCTGCGACTAGTTTGTCAACTCTACCAATCCTGTATAATACCTTTAAGTGCAGAAAATTGTCAAATGCAGCGAAGTGTTTACAAAAAAGAGAATACTTTTACTTTAGTAATTTAAACAATATAAAACATAACAAATTTAACGACAATGATAGAGTGAAACAAATGATAAATGTGAACTCAACATTACTGCTTGGTGTGGTGCACCCCTTTTTCTGTAATCATTGCGTTCTGGAAGTCTCAGGAATTCTTGAAAAAATTTTCGGGAAAGTACTTTTGTTTTAGAGGGTCAAACAAGTGAGTTTGGGACCATGTGGGGCGGGGGAGTCGGTCTGAACACTGAAAGCCGTCATCACTAAATAGACTAGAAAATGGCAAGAGGCAACACAATATTGACAAGAAAACCATCAATTCTTGTTCACCAACGACTGCAATTTCTCATAACAAATAAGGGCTCAGACTAATTCAATCTTCCAGCCAACCTCGGTTTGATTACATTGATTTAAATGGGTGGTGGACAAGATGGCTGCACGCTGGTAACGGTCAAACGCACCTCTCTGCCCACAGCCTGCCGTTTAATAAGAACATCTGAACGGTTTGATGGGCAAAACCACGAGCGTCTTCTAAAATTCTCACATTGCCTTCGGTTTGGGCAGTTTGGGCTAGTATAAACAACGTTTATTATTAAATTAATATTTTTGGAAAGATGTTTTAAAAGTAGAATTTAATGATTCACACAAATATCCCTCTTAATTGTGTGGTTTTTCCCTTTACTCCGTGAACTAACACACTTCTGTAATTTTGTGGGGTATAAATTTGGTTCTACAAAATGGTGACCCTGTTAGTTCACGAGGTATAAAGAAAAGCCACACAATTTCCATGTAAAATTGTGTGGATCATTACATTCTACTTTTGAAACATCTCTCCAACCGTACTCATTTTATAACAAACGCTTTTTATAACCCTAAAATGCGCCAAATCCGAAGGCAATATGCCCCGACATGTCACGAGGGCAACCTGACCCCCAAAGTGGCTTGACCAAAAATTATTCGGAGTTGATGATGTTAAGTATCCTGTCAATTCAGCAAATTAATCAATGATGAAATGTTCAGTTCGTTTGAGTTCAGTCTTTCATGATGCAATCGGCACAGCACGTGTGGGATACTCTCTTGCTTTCGCTGTGCTTGACGCAAGAATACCGAAGGCATTCCTCGCAAACTCGAGTTGTTCTGCGTCTCTTCCCCCGGGGACAAAGATGACATGTTCCCTGTGTGGCCGGGTCGTGGCCCCTGCGCCGTAAATGACATTGATACTTGACTTCATAGCCCAGGTAAGTCATTGCCAATGTGGTGCGTTGTTTCATCCCGATTGGTTTATCTGCCCGTTTCTTGATTTGCGGCCCAATTAAGGCGTCGATGAGTTCACTGAGGAAGGCATGGCGACGGCTGTTACTCTCTCCCGCAGACCATTCAGGGTTCAACTCTAACCACAACACATAGGCATTGATGGCAGCAATGTTTATCATATGGTAAAATGCGATCAAAGGCCATTGCTTAGTGATCCTGGAGCAGGTATATAAGCTGCACATTTGATCGACAGCTTCCGTTGCAGCCTTTGTGCTGTTGTAATAATGTACGATTTCTGGTTTCCCAGAAACTTGTCGGACCTCCTTTTTGTGATGCTTTGTAGAAAGTACGGTCATATTCGTTGTCTTCTTTGGCACGAACGAGACAAGAGTCATGTTGTCAGTGAACATGAAATGTGACCATTTCGTCCCCCTGCCTGCTGTGTTTGCCTTCTTCATGTCATTCGGGATTTCTGGTCTGTTGCACTTGATTTCTCCTACGACTGTCAACTGTTGGGTCAGAAAGTATTCAGCTAACGCCTTGCTGGTGAAGTTACTCCCACAAGTCACGTTGCGTCCAGTTCCATAATATGGCTGCATCATGTCTTTGACAACACGTTCACCAAGTGCAGGGTTTCGCCTGATGTCATCCTTCCCAATGTATGGCTCTAAATTGCACACATAGTGGTTATCGCTGTCTACACATACCACAAATTTGAGACCATACCTGGTGGATTTATTGGGCATATACTGTCTGAATGGGCACTTCCCGCGGAAACTGATCAGTTGCTCATCGACTGTGAGGCACTCACCGGGGGTATAGTATTTCCTGCACGAATCGCCGAAGATCTCAAACACTTCTCTAATCGGAGCAAACTTGTCGACCATCTTCCGTTGCCGTCGGGTTGTGCGATCATCAAAGCGTAGCATGGTGAGTATGTCTTGAAATCTGGTTCCAGACATGGTTGCTTGACATGTAACTCTGGAAAAGATGCCTGGCCTCCAGAACGATCGGGTTGTTTCATTGCCGGACTTTGTTAATCCAAGGTATAGGAGTAGACCAATAGCTGACCGCAGCTCAATCATGGCGATGTCCGACCACTGCCGACCTCGAAGTGTCCGTCCAAAGACGTTCGTGTTGTCTAGGATCAGCCGCATCATCTCAGCGGGCATAAATAACTCAAAAAGCTCCAACATCGACGCATGTCTGTCCACGTTTATGGGGCCCGATGCAATGTTTGCAGGTTCAACTTTTGCTTTGGGGGGCAATTGGTCAGTCCATACTGTACCATCTCTTGCCACACTTCTGGTTGGCTGTTGTGACTCGGCTGGAGTTGTTGGCTGGACCGGAATGCACGGTTTCGATAGGTCATGGCCTGGAGGAGGTAGGTAAGTAGTATGGCTGTCTACTGACTGGGCAAGATCATTGTACCACTGCGGTCCTGTCCTCCCAGCAGAGGGCAAGACGGTTGGGTACGGTGGCTGAGCAGGGCCATGTTGTCCCGCTACATCACTGTTTGCTGGCCTTTCCTGAGCCCTGTGTGATGGAACTTCATTTTCATACTGATCTTCGTCGTCACTGTCTTCATCAAAACTGCTCTCTGAATGTTCTCTTCCACTGGTGTCTGATTCCTCTTCTTCAGAGGATAAAACACTTCCTTCAGAGTCGTTATGGAAAACACCCGGCAGTGCATCATGTACAGATATTCTCGATGAAGCCGCCATTTGTGAAAACAGAACTTAAACCTGTTACCGCAAGCACATGTAAGCTATCCGTCCTTTGTGCGTGCAGCAGGCATGGGTGTCAGACTACTGTGTTTAACAGCAGCGTCGCGTGTGTGCCCTGTACGGACCTATGGCCCTGAACGCTCTCACGTGCTGACTAGCCGTTGTGGACTAGACCATTTTCAATAGGGGGATCCAGAGCACAGGCTGCGTATCGGAACCATACAACTTCATGGACATTACAATTTCAGATTCAAATCATGTTCTCATTTACAATTACTTTACGAGAAGTCTCCTCAAAAGATAAGATCAACCTATGGTGGCCCTGAAGGGACATCAAACATAAATGTTTACGTGAATATTTATGTAAATATTTACGGCTTTTGCCCCAATTTGCAAATATTCACGTATATATTCTCGTAAAAATTTGTGATTGAGGCGAAAATCGTGAATATTTACGTAAATATTTACGTAAATATTTGCGATTTGTACCCCCATTCGCAAATATTTACGTAAATATTTACGTAAATATTCACGATTTGTGCCCAAGTCGCAAACCCAGTCATCCGTGAATATTTGGTTTCTTTCCAGCTAGCCGCGCACTGGGTCGAAATTTCCAGCCGCGTATTCAGGACAATTATAATCCATGCAGTACAAGGAGGTAATATATCTGTCTCCCCTTCTTTCTGATTCTCTATTTTGAACATTTAAAAAAAAAAAAGCTTTCTTTGTCGGTATAATTTGTTCACTAAGCGGACTTGAAGGTAGAATTAGATTATTCGGCTGATCAATTAGTGAGTAATTAAACACCACAATTAAGACCTCATCATCCAGACCATTGTACACAACTGTTGAAAAAATTGCTCTCACCTAAAATTAAGTACATGTACCCTTCACGTTGTTTAAAAGATGATTTTTTTTTTAAATTCCATACTGATAGACCATACCACTGACGGGCACACATAATTTCGGAGTCGGTGAACTCGGATCATTAAGTAATAAATAGTTAACTGCTAAAACACACGCAATGTTCTATCATACGTTATCGAATGCGTTGGTCAATTTTAAATCGCTCAAACTAGAAACAGAATTGTTACCGCCTTGAACTGCATGTATTCCAATTGTCCTGAATACGCGGTTGGCTGGTCACGGAATCCGCAGATAGAAATTTCGGCCCAATATGCGGCTAGCTGGATAGAAACCAAATATTCACGGGTGACTGGGTTTGCGATTGGGGCCCAAATCGCAAATATTCACGTGAATATTTACGTAAATATTTGCGATTGGGGGAACATATCGCAAATATTTACGTAAATATTTACGTAAATATTTGTGAATGGGGCACATATCGCAAATATTCACGTCAATATTCACGTCAATATTTGAGATTAAGGGACAAATCGTGAATATTCACGTAAATGTTTATGTGAATATTCACGTTTTTTGCCCCGATTCGCAAATATTCACGTCAATATTTACGTAAATATTTGTGATTTGGGGCACAAATCGTCAATATTTACGTGAATATTCACGATCTGGCCCTCAGCCTCAAATTTTTACGTGAATATTTACGTGAATATATGCGAATCGGGGCAAAAAACGCGAATATTTACGCAAATATTCACGTAAATATATATGTTTGATGTCCCTTCAGGGCCACCATATCAACCCCTTACATACGAAGCATATGAGTAAACGTAGATAACGTAATTTTCAACCAGCAAACTGGAAATAAACTGGTAGCCAATGCTTGACCACGATTTCAGTGGCGTTACAGGTTTTGGTGGAGGGGCTGCAACCTCCACTCAGAACCCTAGCCACCCCGCCCCAAAATGAGAGGGGGGATGCACAAATGAATGGTCCGCCGGTACATTTAATAGGCCCCTAAATTATGTCTCGCCCCGCCCGCTGACCCCCCCCCCCCCATGAAAATGCCTGAGTGGTTACCACCACAGCAGAATTTGTTTCAGACTTTCCAAATCATTTTGAGTTTTAAGTTAGAAAATGTAACCTGTTGGAAATTGTCAACCAACCAATGGTATAAATGCAACACACTAGTGACTGATGTGACTAGTGACTAGTGACTGATGTCATGAAAAAAATAAAGACAAAGAAAAGAAACAACCAAAAAAGAAAACAGCCAATTCAACAAACAAACAAACAAACACTACCAGGCCATTTAGTTTAATACATGTCCTGATGGGAAGAAAGGGAAATATTTTTCCTGTATATAGGCAGGAAGCATGTTCATAAATCACACCTTGATCCCCAAAAGTGGAAGACGTTGAATAACTTAAAGAATGAAATACTTTCCAAATTTAACTGCAATTTGCTTTTTTTCTTTATGGCCCCGTACTTCGCTGTCCCGAACCTGTGTCTGTTTATTGTCCCTCATAAAGGATCAAGGTCACAACAGAGGGCTCCATTCTTCCATCGCCCCATCCAACCCTGCTATACGGCAACATTCATCAGTAATCTCAACCTTCGAAGTTCAAATCAATCAAGTATTTCACTTCAGTCTACCTCAGTCTGGTTTTGCTGTAGTAACACGTTTGGTGTTGTTTCCCCTTGTCTTTTGCGTTGTACCATCGGGGTGTTTATATTTCTATAATGTTTTGTCTTTGTTCGACCACAGATTAAATTTGTATTTATTGACATGTTTGATCCATTATTTCGTTTGCACTTGCGCTGTTGGATGTCGTATATGAACGGAGCAAGAAGAAGTCAGCAGTAGGCCTATATATCGCGAGATTGTGTGAGAACCGTTACCACGGCAAACATTAACTAACGACCTGTCCACAAGACTTGTCTAATCGGTACTGCGTGGACGGCAAGTCATGCGTGACCTTGGGTAGTCCGCACATACCTCCATGGTCCGCATAATAGCTCATGGGACTATCTCCTAAATTCAATTTTATTCTCCCAGTTTCTGTGCAGTTTATCCAAAACTGTTTACAGTTATAATGAGGTGAAAAAATCGTATTGTTTGAACATGATTGGCGTGAATTTTTTTTTTTTTTTTTTGTACGTAAAAATTACGTAAAAAGAAAGGTAGATCATAAAATTTAACCCCGAAAATTTTTCCTGCATCAACATCGGCTGCAATTCAAAATAACCTGACAGTATTGTCATTATAGAGTATTTCATATTCTACCTGGAAATTATGAAACCGTGATACTCTGCAAAGTGGACTTCTGTAATAAAACACTCGATTATTATGCAAGCTCCTCCTTTCTGAACACCCCCATATCAAAGTTAAATGGTCCTGCAAATAGTTTGTTGACCTATTGTGAATGATAAAGCACGCTGGCGCGCTAGAGTGCTGTTACTTACTGTATGTAGCGTCTACATGGGGGGGGGGGGGTGTCGTGTCGTTGCCAGTCTGCAGGTGGCGCCTCACATAGGCCAGGGTATATCTCAGAAATGTATTGGGTAGATTTTGTGGGCTTGATTGGAAAATAATGTTTGTACCAGGTGTATTATGATTATGAATTTCAACAACTTACTGTAATTAACAACAAAAGGTAAACGCGTTCTGTTATCGTTAATTTTAAAAACATCTTTTTATGCTGCAGGTTACGGCGGTATCAATTTCTGCATTCCTAGTATCATGGAGGTAGCATTTTTTCACTAAAACACGTATGAGCTCATGGCTTCCCCCTCTATGTGCTTTAGTTACAGTTGTGATTGATTCCAGGTTTTTCGGCTGGGGTTTTCCGATTACCGTATTTTGCAGGCACCACAGGGGTTATGACCTGACGCCTGGGCTTAGCAATTCGAAGACCCTGGGTTTCTGGTTCATTACCCCACGAATTACCCAAGGGATCTTTGCAGTGTGTGGACATCTGCTGCATGTTTTTGTGGGGTGGTGTGGAATAATTAGGGGGCAGAGCTTCACGGCAGTTGATAGTTTGGAAGGGATTGTGGTTTCTGTGGTTAGAGCGTGGTAGTGCGGTGGTTTTTCACAGCATCTGTTTGCGCCCCCACCCCATGATTTGTTGCTGCCTACAATTACGTTTGCTTACTGAAATGGCTTACAGCTTGAGGCAGAAGTGGCTACTCAATTAGTTATGAGTAGCAGAAGTGGCTTTACAACACTGTTGAATAGCAGAAGTGGCTATACACAACTTTTGAGTAGCAGAAATGGCTACTCAATTTTGTTTTGAGTAGCAGGAGCAGAAGTGGCTTTACAACACTGTTGAATAGCAGAAGTTGCTACACAACTTTTGATTAGCGGATGTGACTACTGAATTAGTTTTGAGTAGAAGAAGTGGCTTTTGAGTAGCAGAAGTGGCTACATAAATTTTGAGTAGCAGACGTGGGTACTCAATTAGTTTTGAGTAGCAGAAGTGGTTTTACAACTGTTGAGTAGCAGAAGTGGCTAAACACAGCTTATGAGTAGCAGAAGTGACTACTCAATTTAGTTTTTAGTTGCAGAAGTTGCTTTACAACACTGTTGAGTAGCAGAAGTGGCTTTACAACACTCTTGAGTAGAAATGGCTACTCAACTTTTGAGTAGCAGAAGTGGGTACTCAATTAGTTTTGAGTAGCAGAAATGGCTTTACAACTGATGAGTAGCAGAAGTGGCCTTGGGAAGCATTTGCAGCAACCAGCTGCTGCTGCAGCAGCTATAATAAGCGACCACTAGTTGAAAACCTTTTCAGATAAGATGTTAATGTAATATGAAACTGCAACAGCAGCAGGAAACTCACCACAATTGACTTCGTCGTCACCAAGAAGGCAGTGCTCTGTTCCGTCACAAACTTGTTCCCATAGCAAGCACTGTCCACTCCTACTGCATTTGAAAAACTCCGGGCAACTTACGTATGCTGCGGGGGAAAACGCATTATCTTAGTATTCAGTAATACGTGCAACTATCGCGAATTAATTACTATTTTATAAAAGTGAAGCATTTGGGACTTGCTGTCAGAGGATTTTTACTTTCCATGTTCTACCACACCGTAAAGCCTGCAAAAATTACAGTATAAATACAATCTGCATAATGTCGGTGAAGTAGGGCGCCATCACTCAGCCCAGGTGCAACGCTCGTAGTCATACTGTTTCTATTGTCGCACCATCCATTACCTCTCGGATGACGACAGAATGACGTCTGTGCATAATGCTTATTGGCAAACTGCAATTTGTTTATCGTTCAACCTTTACTAAAATAATTGGTTTCGGTTTAAGGTTTGATGTTTGGTAGAAGAAGGTTGTCTTACAGCATTGATTTTCATCTGTTCCATTACTGCATTGTACAAAGCCATCGCATACTGCATCTACTGACACACAGACTGTCGTTTCATCACAGTGAAACTCTCCGTCTCTATCACATACTCCATCTTCAACTATAAGAAAAGGAAAACAATTTCATGTGCTTTCATTTGCAAATTATAAACAGTCGACTATCTGTATAACAAGGTCACTGGGACCCGCCAACTCAACAGGAACATTGTTTAATTGATGTTAAACTTGCATCGATGTTAAGTAATATTATTATAGGCTACTGGTTTTACCCAGCCTGCATCGATGTGTGTTAGGCACTCATCAGCACTTTATACTCAAATGCTGTTATTGAGCAAAACAAAGCAACAATAAGCAGAAATTGGATTCCGGACTCCAGAATGTACTCTTTATAATACTGTTCTTATAAAAAAAAGCCAACTGCACTGACATTGGTCAGCAGGGTTTGTAATACTGATCTCGAAGTATTTTTGACGTTGTAGAGGTCAGAGTGTGATTATAACATCGACCATGGAAAGGTGACTTTAATACTGATCTTGTTAGTTCAGATTGCTGTTGTACCACTGACCTTCTAGAGGTATTAAAACTGACCTTGGATTGGTCACAATGTGGTTGTAGTATTGACCTTTAGGTTATTGTTTGTAACCTATGCGAGGTCAAAGTTTGGTTATAAAACTGACCTTATAGATGGGTCAGATTGTGGGTGTACGGTACTGACCTTGGCTAGAGTGTGGTTGCGATGCTGACCTCGGATGAGTCACAGTATTGTTGTAAGAAGCTTCTAATACTGATGTTGAAGGGGTCAAAGTGTGGCTACACTACTGATCTTAGAGGGGTCAGCTTGTGATAGTAAAACTGACCTTGGAGGGGTCAGAATGGGGTTCAATATTGAACTCGGAGACGTCACACTGCAAAACGGGGGCCTTAAAATTGACACCATTGGTGGTGTCACATCATATAGATACCCAAGAAACAGAATTGACATCGGAGTGTTAGGAGAACACCAATGTAACTGTGATGGCAGAAGTACATAAGTGTTAGGAGTACACCCTATGATGTAAATTGTTGTTCTTTCCCCCCCCCCTGTTTTCGTTATCTGTTTGTGATAACACCTATGGTGTCACTTTTAACACCCCGTTTTTGCAATGCAGAATGTGGTAATAAACGGTCAGAGTATGATTGTTAATATTGGCAGTTGTAAATTAAAACCTTACTTGAGTCTCTCATCTTGATTTCCATTCTAAATCCACGCCTCGCTGCTGTAAAGTCTGACGTAAACATGACATAAATTTGATCCCCACTAGACAGAATAGAGGTTAGTTTCGTGGGTCCAGATATCACCAGCTCGTTACCAGTTTTCGTGTGTATTGCATCATTCATTGAAGCACTTATATCACCAAGGCTCAGACCCGGGCTGGAGATGGTTACTTTGTCGAATCTGGTTTCAGTATCAAAATCAAGAATGTTGATTTGTATGAACCCGTTGGCGTCATCTGCCAGTACCATCCATGTACAATTCATGTCGTTTTTATAGTTGCTAGGGTAGTTTGGAGAGGTGAGGTTGTAAGTTGTACCCTCCGTGAGGTAGATAGTTCTTTCACCGCACAAACTAACTGAATACAAACACACGTGGTAATTGCAAATGGTCACATTATGAAACTTATAACTTTAAGAAACTGGACTCCGGCTGTGTGTCTTTTGTAACTGATTATTTTTTAATAAAGACTATGTTATGAGAGGCTGTCTCGAGGTACCGCCACGAGATGGTACGACTAAATTTTTCACCATGACATTAAATTTTAGGGTACGACACTTTGGAGTAAACACTGGTTTAGCTTTTATTCAGCCTTGGGGTTAGAGTTAGGTTTAGGTTTGTTTGGAGTCAGGGTTATGTTTAGGGTTAGTTTAGGTTTGAAGTTAGGGTTCATTTCATTTCATCAATTATTAAAAAAATTATAAAGTCGAATTGCAAGTAAAAATGGACAATGAAGTACACTATAAACTTAAAAGCAATGCATTAAAAACAATCAAGAGTTCTTGAGTTTTGGGGTGCTGGCAAGTGTCACTGAAATTGAGTTGTTGTAAAGAGTCTTCTCCATGGAGGAATTACAACGAGATTGGCGACGATCTTTGAAGCGAGAATTGTGCCAGTACCTGCTCGTAAGGTGTGTATGACCATGGTATGACGCTCCAAACAATTCGCAGAGCACGTTAAAGGTTATAATAGGGGTAAGGGGTAGGTTCATGGTTAGGTTTAGAGTCGGGTTTAGGTTTGGAGTTAGATTTAGGGCTAGAGTTGGGTTTAAGAATAGAGTAAGTCTAAGCATGGAGGTAGAAATAGGTTTAGGTTTAGATCGTAGCATGATTCTATGCCATAATGTGTAACCTACGTCCACAATGGTACAGTTCCAGGAACCTGCTCAACGGTTTTGAGAGGCATATCAGGTCCGGCGAGCCACAAGTTACTTGATCCTCCTCACAACTCACTGGAGAAAATAATAAATAAATTGATTCAGTAGTTCTGCACTGCATTTTTGTGTGGAGGCCCAACGAGTTAGGAACCGTTGCAAGAGTTGGGGAACAATTTTTCTTTGGTCACATGGCTGCTAGACGCCATTTTCGATCAAATTGTAGCACAACCCAATGTGTAGTCTAGTCTGGCAACCTGTTTGCGTACATGCGTTTTACAGATATTTTTAACAAAACTGCAACAAGCTTCCGTGCAACAAGGCGCATTGTTGTTGCACCTCTTCCATTACGGCTCTGAACGAGTTTATTCAATGCTGCCCTCTAGCGGTGAAAGTCTTACCATTTTTTCTTGACTCCACGTGAAATGAAAACCCACTACTCGCCGCATAGGAATTGGTCTCAAAGACAACCCACATGAATGCATTCCTTGATGCAAATGCAACCAATGGGTTATCACCACCGGTCAGTTTCGGTCCAATCTGTGTTGTCTTATTTTCAAACGTGTCACCCCAGCCGAATGATAGCGGGTCTTGGCCAGCTTGAAGTTGCAACGCTCGTACAGTAACATAGACATGATTTCCGGGGGGTGCCACTATCTGCCACATACAGTCCAGATTGTTATAGTAGTTCCGAGGATAATTTGGAGAAGTGAGGGTAAAAAGTTGATCGTGATGCGAAAGCTCGATAGATCTGCGACCACATGGAGCTAAATAAAAAGAACACAATAAGGAATTGTCGACTTTCCGATGCTAGGTGGCGGCAGATTACTTGTCAACATTTTAAAAACCGTTTTAGAATTGTGAGTATACCATGCACCCAATCGCATCAAAGTCTCATAATTCAAGCCATCTATACAATTTGGAGTCTAGCGAATTATGAAAGTTAAAACTAGGCAATAATGAATAATACTGCTTTCTTTATGAACTGAAATTATCATGTTGTAATTTGAGCATTGCATACAATGGGGAACGCTCACGTGTCTTTACGCACTACGCACATCTATCAGCCGATGAGAGGCCTTGTTACGGCCTTAGAGAGGGCGCTGTTTGATGACCTCACAGATAGACTAAACTAATAGATCACATGAAAAGTATGCTTACCACAGACAAAGATATTGTCGCCCTTACATTCTTCATCTTCACCGCACGTTGTGTCTACGTGAATACAACGATTTTCAGATCTACAAAATAGCTCAGTATCACCACAAGAGTCTTAAACGAGAAATGATGCAAAGACATGTAGATACCGTTATAACTTGGAAATATTGATTTATGCTTAGATTATTGTTATATACAGAGTCTGGAATTTCTTTGTCTGGAATACGTCCATCAATAATATTTTGATTATCTGTCAGGTTTATCGTTCTCTGGAATTGTCGCTGCCCGGATGTAAGGTTTATCACTACATGGACGATCTCTGAGATAGTTTGTGTTTGTGTTTTGTTTGGCAGGATTATCTATCTGCCTGTGATTTGTCTGGATTCAACTTTATGGATGATCGTTGTCTTGATTCGCTTTGTCTGGATACTCCCATCATGGATAATCACTGTCTTAAATTTGTTTTGATTATCACTGATGTTCTCTCCATGGATAATCTTTGTATGAATTATCACCTAATGGATTACTGCCTGAATGTCTCTGCCTGAGTTGTCTTTGTCTGAATTATGAATAGATGTTTACTGTCTAGATTATCCCTGCCCAGATAATGATTGTCTGGATAATCTTTGTTTGAATGATCTTTGTCTGGTTAACTATTAGAAATGAAGAAAAAAATGCTCAAGGCCGACCAAGATTTAGACTTGTCCTTTGTCATTGAAGCCGGTCATACTCACTACATCCAAGCTCGTCCCCATAGTCCTCACAGTCAACATAACCATCGCAGATAGATGAGTTGTGTATACATACACCAGTCGGACACGTGTACTGACCCATGCCGCAATCTGAAAGGTAACCAACGATCACTTTATATTCTTTGAAGAAACTTATTTTATACCAGAACTTTTATAAAACACCAAATATTCCCAAAATGAACTTTTTGAGTTCACTTTTAGTACAATTCGATTGGTAAAATATTTCTCTGTTGTTCGGAGCACATGATTCTTGGTTTCTCAATGGACACATTTACGACGCTAGTTGGCAGCAGACATTATTTTTGAATTACTTTCGGAACGAGGCTTCCAACAGCCGGACGTTACCTTAGACGGAGCAGAAGCTTAAGTCGTGGTTTTCAAAACTATGAAGGTTTCTCGCGTCCCCCGTTTGTGCATTGATAATATTCCGATTGCTGCAGTCACCTCTCTGATGTTTTGTCAAACTCGAAGGTAACCTTTGGCTACAGCCAAGAGCAATAATTTAACAATGGTTCCAAAATAAAGGTTGTACTAAAAGAATGCAGTCTTAATTGTTTCCCCGGTTGATTGCCACTATTTCGTATACATTATGTTGTTATAGCTTTTTTCATGCCTCCGCTGTGAAGCTTTGGAATGATTTTACTTACACTTGATACTGTACAATGAAAGTACTAACAATTCAAACTGAAGGTCGAAACACATGATTGCCTCTACTGGGACGTCTTGGTCAATTAAGTGTGCTCTATGTGAATCAAGCAAATTATTACTATTATTATTGACCAAGTTAACCTGACGCCATGATGAGAGCTATTTTGGGAGTCATGTCGTGTGTCATACAGGGTAGGCTGACGCAGCTTTTACACACACGCTTACATAAAGTGTACGTGCAGATTGACCTCCAAAATAACGAGCGTGTCAGGCAGAAGCCACGTGTGACTTGCTCCACGACGCTTCAGTTGTGTAAATTACAAACTATTATGCAGTCCCGAAAAAAACCTGCCATCGCTACAAAGCACTTTCATTCATGTAATTGCTATAGCGCCCTCTAGCGGTCAGTGGTTCTTTCAGCGATAGTGCTTAGATAGAGATTTTAGCGGTTAGGTTTTCGTGACTACATTCGTGGCTACACAACTGGAGCGTCTTGGAGCCAAGAAGACTACGAAGCAAGGGGTCAGGAGAAATCTGCTTGTTAGACGTCAGTGCGCTTACCGTTTGGTGCAATCTCTGTTACTGTAGCATCTAACGAATGATTACCATATTGGTAACTATTCAGAGTAAGCACTTCAAGCTCTCTGCGCGTCGCAAACACTTTCTGTGTTATCCACATTCGGGAGCTCCTTGCTGTGACATATTCCCGAAATGTTTGTGGAAGAAATTCATTGTACGTCACAACATGTAGTACTGTTGATTGGTCCGAAGGATCCTGACCGTCGCCAATGGTGATACTTACAGCTGGGTAGTCAATACGGAATTGTTCGATAAAGAGAAAATGGAGAGCGACACGATGCTCATCCGAGGCGGTTATGAGAAATAAACAATCCATAGATTGTGGGCTGAATGGGTGATACGATATCACGTGATGTAGTCCACCGGTGACGTCTATCGAAGGTCGATGGCCACATCGTCCTGGAACGTTTATGAAAAGCACAATGATTGTATGAGGAATTTGAAGAGCATGGAAAATGTTTGTTGTATCCAGAGTGAACATTAAAAAAAAAAAAAAATTGAAACATTGTTCATGGGTAAGACTTCAGGAATTTATTAATAAAACATCACTCTGTGGGGAGTTTTCTCTTGGCTAATGATAAAATAGTGTTCTCGTGCAGAGAGTACGTATCCTAGCTAGATCATGGCGCTTTACAACTTTATTATCTCTGTTCATTGGGCATACTTTTATACCATTCTTCTAACTTCCGTAGCTCCCTGGGGAGTATACAACCCCAAGCTGATTTTAGCGCCAAGAAGTTAAGCCAATGCTATACTGCCTTAACCTTTTCAGAGGAGCAAGAGGAGCTTGCTTAAGTGCTTTGCATGCTTAAGGACGCAAGTGTCATGACCGGGAATCGAGCCCACACTCCAACGATTCAACTAATCAGAACTCGAGGTGTTTGATAAATTTGTAATTACCCATCCCATGAATTAAAAAAGAAGGTATTTTGTGTAGCCCACCGTTATACCATCCCAGACACACATAGGAGAAGTTGAATGCACTAGTTTAGTTTGTTCACCTTGCACATCTCAAAAGAGTTGATGAGGTTGAGAGAACCGTCATCTCTGGTGCACATTTAAGTCTATGTTAGGTTGTGACCTAACTTCCAGCCAGCCTGGTTTGACAATATTCGTCAATGATCCTGATCCAGTGCGGCTGGTAGACATCACAAATGTCTTGCAAAATACAAGGGGTGTTTTTTCCAGGGTCTGTGTTTTTTACACGTTTCGTCTCAAGTTTGACCTTTCTAATACAGACTCCAGGTGGCGCACTATATTGTAAACCTACTAAAAAAGAGAGATACTGTCTTCAACGATATCGTTACATACCGCAAAAATATTCGTCGGTGAACTTATCGCAATGTGCTATCCCGTCACATACAAAGGCATCTTCCAAGCATTTCTCACCACACGAGAATACATTGAAATCACATTCAGCTGTAAAAAAAAAAAAGAGGGGTCGTACATTCTTATTACTTCAGATTTTTGGTTTGGAATGAAAGTATTATTCACACCACCAAGTCTCACCATCCAATAGAGAAAACCCAGCAACGATAGTAATAGCTGAATACAAGCAGAGCTGTGTATTGAGAGACGGAGTTGCTACATAAAGGAACCTGGTGGTTGCTGGACGCCATTTTCGGACCAAATGCAGCACAACACAATGTACAGTCTGCTTTCGCGTGGTCTTTGCTATCTCAGTACACCACCCTTAATTTAGTTAGCCAGCAAATACCGCTGCTCTTCAATACAAAATGCAGATATTTTGTACTATGAAATGATAACACATGCAAAAAAAACCTAATGGCTTGAGGGTTTGATCCCAGCAGAGCCTTCGAGACAGACTCTGCTAGGTCAAAACGTCAGGGAATTGTGCAATTATTCTATTCGTCATTTTGGTTGGTAAGCAGTTTGCATCATCTCAAATAAAACAATACATAAGAACTTACAGCATCCTTTTTCGTCGGCTAGAGACGGGCATTGCGGTATACCGTCACACCTCTGGTGTGGTGGTAAACACGTTAAACCGTTGTGACAGGCAAACTCATCGGGACCACAATCTTGAAGGCAAAAAATGTAATAAGACTTTTAGTCACGTGAATGGAACATAATGTATGCCTCTAGTTGGTAGAAATCGTGATTACTTTATAACTTGTTTTAAAATCGGGCAATGTGGTTTTGAATATCATTTAGGGTTAGGTCAGAGTCTGGGTTAGGGTTGGGGTAGGGTATAGGGTTTCAGTCGGGGTAGGGTTAGGGGTTTGGGTAGGGTTAGGGTAGGATTTTTGGAGGGTTTGGGTAGGGTTAGGGTTAGAGTTGTGATGGGTTAGGGGTTTGGGTGAGCTTTGGGTAGGGTAAGGGTACAGTTAGGGTTAGAGTTGGGATACGGTTAGGGGTTCGGGTAGGCTTTGGGTAGGGTTAGGGTAGGGGTAAGATAGAGTCAATGTGGAAATTATTTCACCACTTCCGAGAAGCGATTACTGTATAAAAATCTCGTACCTTTTAATTGCATGCAATGTTTTAAGTCGTGCTTATGATACGTACCAATAGTCTCATTGTACGATCTTAGCGTGATTGTCACATGGTGTTGCCTGATAAAAGTTGGTAGCGTTTGCAGATGCAAAGCTAACCAGACAGGAGCTCCAAGTTCTGGTGAATATGCAGGAAGAGAGCCTAAGCGGCGGCTGGTGACAGTCATAAACACAGTTGAAAGGTCAACTTCGTTATTACTATCTGCCACCCCAGCAGTGACTTTACTAGACTCGTCTTGTTCCATGCCTTGTACATTTATTTCGAGTCGAGAGAGCGGTGGTACGCTGACTACCCAGAAGCAGTCCTGATCCCGTGCAAAGTAACTCTCCTCTATGGGGTGATGTACAACAAGTACTCGCGTTTTCTCGGCACCGGAGATTATAAGTTGAGAGCCACAGGCATCTGCGTTGATCAAATAAAACAATCAAAATTGTCTGTTGTACTTAGTAGAGTGTGGTTGGACTACTTTAGTTTGTTGTTTGGTATGTCATTCAACAATCAATCTTGGATTAGTGTTAAAACAGCAAGACCTGCCAGAAGTCACTTGAGAATCAGCTTCAACGTCGGTCATATGGATCTGACCTTTAGGCAATCGTATGTGCAGTAATGGATTGGTCACTCGTAATCCGCATTGTGCCAATATGGGCTCCAATGCGGTTATGGGTAAAATCGCATGTGATTTAATCACATGCGATTGTCCGCTTAGAAATAACGTTGGCTGTGTGAACCAATGTTGATTGTTATATAATAAGTACAATAAGCACAATTTTTTCAAGGAGCTAAAATGCTTATTTTTGTCTCATGTCATCTTCAGGTCTCTTATAGGGGTACGGTATCTAATAGACTCCTTGCATTATGGTGTCGCAAGCTCAAACAGCGCCCTCACTTGGGTGTAATTAGTGGGTCGTCATCAGCTGAGAGACTTGTGTGCGTCTCAGTTGTTTGATCTATGCGTTGGTGCCTTGACAAAAGGTCTTGATAAGTCAGTATGTAATGTGCAAACGGGTAGGCCTCAGTTTTAAAGAACTTAGCGCGCTGTTAATTAAAACCTTCAAATGCTTCTGTTCTCCGATGACACAAATCAGCTACAAATTAATGATAATAGTAGCAATAAGCAGCTCCTATACAGGGACATCAGAAGATGAAACATAACAAACAAACAAACAAACAAACAAACACCCCCAAAAAAACAAAACAAAAAAAACAAACAAACAAACACCCCAACAAACACCCCAACTAACAAACAAACAAACAAACACCCCAACACCCCAACAAAAAACAAACAAACAAACACACAAACAAACAAACAAACAAACACCCCAACAAACACCCCAACTAACAAACAAACAAACAAACACCCCAACTAACAAACAAACACCCCCCCAAAAAAACAAAAAACAACCCACACAAACAAACAAACAAACAAACACCCCAACACCCCCCCAACTAACAAACAAACAAACAAACAAACACCCCAACAAACAAACAAACAAACAAACAGCAAGAGAGGAGACACAATTGGCCCCATAGTATAAACGTAGACATGTTTTGCACTAATAGAAGACCTGCAGGCAATGATCTTTCTCGTGTTTGATGTCTTTTTGTCTAAAATTGTGACACTGTTCACGATACCAACTCCCATCATCGTAGATTAATGTCACATACCTTGATGTTTGTGTTGACATTGGGTGGGCGCCTCATCCCAGTAATCAGGACAATCGAAACGCCCATCACAGACACTTTCTTGTGTGATACAAACCATACTCGTAGATACCACCGGGCAACGAATCGTCCCAGCTGGGCATAACCCTTAAGAGCATCAAGAAAATATTAAGAAAAACAAATAATGAGAGTGGCTTCTTTAGCACTCAAATCCGTCACTCATGGACGTTCATGGTGCCCAAACACCAAGTAGCCAATTAATATGTAGTGTAGCAAGCTAAATCAATCACAAGAGCGATATCTTACAGGTACCCATTACCCCGGTGTGAATAGAAGCAATATTGTAATAAAGCGTCCTGCTCATTTCTACACAAATGTCATGACCGAGATTCCAGCCGACATCGCGACATCCCGATAACTCAGCCACCAGAACTTGAGTCCGATGCACTAAACCGCTCGGCTACGACATGCTACGATTAACATTGATCATTATAGTGCGCCATCAATCGTTTGGTCGGAGTTAGGCCGGACAGACAAAGTAAAGGCCGTGTCCGAATTAACATCTTCGCCAGTGGCTAAGTCCCATTCCTCAGCAGCCATTAGCCGTAGCCGTTGCAGCTAATAGCCGTAGCCGAAGTCGCTTTAGTCGGTAGAGTCATACAGTCGAAATAGTTGATAATAGTCAAACGTACAAAAAAGTTATTAAAATACGTTCAGTTGTTATGGGTTTCATTTTACAGAATGTTTGTAATTCTATTGTGACTCTTGGGCTTCGTCGATGTCTTGCAAGGAAATAACATGCAGAGATTTGGCGTTCTGTCGGATGAATTCACAATATCAAGTTATGATACCATCTTGGGAAAAGAACTACGGTCCGAACTGCAAAAAGTGGGCGTGTTCAAATCGACACCCTGGGTGTTGGCAAAAGATACCCAAGAGGTTATCAAAATTAACATCAAAGGGTGCTAAAATAACACCAACGTTTTGTTAGTGTGTTTGCAGAAATTAGTGTTATTTAACACCCTATGGTATTAATTTTGATTCTGTTTTCGGTATCTATAAGTGACAACACCTATGGTGTCAATTTAACACCCCAGTTTTTGCAGTGCGGCACATTTTTTCGGTGCCGTTGTTCTCTATACGGACATGCTAATGTAAAAATGCATTGATTTCTGCATGTTATACATAGTTAATCCACCAAAATAAACGGTGTGAAACTTATTAAACGGAGCATCATTTAGCACTCCACAACTTACTTTCACCTCTTTGGTGAAATTCCAGCTCAATATTCGGCCTTAAGTTCGCACTTGTGAGTTGAGCTGACCATACGAAGATAAATGCCTCCCTAGACTGCCTGGTAACGTAAACCACACCTGGTCCAATGTTGCTGTATGTACTAAATACAACATTCTCGGCCACTGTAGGGTCTTCGCCAAGTCCAACTAACAGACGGAATTTTCCAAAATTTGGGATGAACAAACTGTACACCGTTATGAACATGTATGTGCTGACGTTACTCTTCACCGACCACATACAGCTGAATACCCCAACACCTTGATCTCGGAAGACTGCTGGTGACTGCGGGTTCATAATGATGACATTTTCTGCACCACAGTACCGGTCTGCAAGAAATGATTTTAAGTAATATATTTTTTCCCAGCCAACTTCAACAAGTTCATTCATTTTTATCACACGGCTCAATCAATTTCGTTTGAGAATGAATGCCCCGTTCATTCAGTACCCACGGATTGAACGTAGTTAGTGAGCGGCATTAACAGCAGCAGCTAAAAACAACTGCGTCAATAGCAACAGCAGCACAATGTGGGCAGGTCCTTGTAGCGGTCTGCATAATAATAATAATACTCTCGCGAGACTTCTGTTCTCGCGAGACTTCTTTTTCCGCTCACGGTCCAACTTAACGTCTTGTACATCTTGAATGCGACTTGTGCACGGCCAATAGGCTCTTCGGCCGGTTTCGTGGAAGTATTTTATTGTAACTTGGTACAATCCAGGACTATACAAATAACATGAATATTTACACAGGATGACGTCATGTTGATTCGCTCGATGTCAGCGTTACCTACCAACACACTGATTAGAAACCTTCGTAAGTTATAATTTAATGCAATAACTCATGTCATGAAAAAGAAAGAGCTGTTTCTATCTGTTGGTCTGCAATAACCGGGTGACTTGGGTAGCATGTTTTGTATCTACACACTTGACTCAAACTCTACACCACGCACATCACCAATAGCACCAATATAAATAGCAGCGACAGCAGCACCAACAGCAGTATCAGCAGCAACAGCAGTAACACCAATACCAGCATTAACAGCAGCGAAAGTAGCAGGAACAACTGCAACTGCTGCATCAGCGGCAACAACGGCAGGGCAACAACAATAGCAGCAGCATTATACAACAGCATGGGCAGCAGCAACACTTGCAACAAAGCAGCAACAACAGCATCAGCAGCAACAGCATCACAATCAACAGCAGACTCAGCAACAGCTATCGTAACAACAATAGCAGTAAACGCGGCAGCAGCAGCACATGCAGGTACATTTCTTGCGCAATAAGTCATGCTAAGCGAGATGAACTTCACCCCCATTGCACTAAACCTGTTCATTACATCAATAATAATACAAACTAAAGTGGAGTTTTTAAATTGTTCAATTTTGGCCTCATCAACTCACCGCAAAAACGTTCATCTGTCCCATAAGGGCAGTCTGCAACTCCGTCACACATTTGGAAGAACGCAATACACGTCCAGTCTTCTATACATAAAAACTGATCAGGGAGGCACTTATCTAGAATAAATAAGTCTTCATTCATATATTATTTACAACAACATGTCAAACACCGGCGGTAAAGATTACCGGGAAAGTAAACTCTGATCCCATTTCGTTGTGCATAGCCTACATAGATTTAAGAAAAAATGGCAAACGATCAACAATCGCCGAGCCTAGCGAGCGTGTCCACTGAAATGTCCACAACTAGGAATCAGTTTAGTGAAATTATTATACAACTACATGTAATCGACCAGGAACAAGTGTTTCAATGAGATGGTGGGTTGCGTAATGTGTCTAATCCACAGCAAAGCAGACTGGCTTCAGATACTGAGTGATAGCATTGGCCAGATTGATTGATGAAAGAGTTTGCATAACAAGAGTCATGAACAATTAACAACGATGTTACAATGAATGGTAACTTTTATTTCTAAATGGAATCGATTAAGGGTTAGGCAGGAATTGTATTCAATTTTTGTGCACATTGTTTTCTGTAATATTTCTTGTTTTATTTTACATTGTGTTTGCCATAAACTACGAGTCAGATAGCAATTTAGACATACCGCATCCAATCTCATCTGATGCATCCGAGCATTCGACATGACCTGAGCAGACTTGGAAGGGGTTGTTTTGACAAGTTTCTTCAGAATACTTGCATAGATGACCAAATGGACACCCTGAAGTAAGAAATAAAGGGTTTTATGTTTCACTTGTCACTGGCCCCAAACTGACGTGTGAATAACCCAAGGGTCTACGGTCGACCTCACTCTATGTCCCTGGTCCAAATTCATCATAGTTAGTAAGCGCAGACCCTAAACTGAAAGCAGATATCACTAACTGTGTCATCTTGATCCATAGAGCAAGGAACAAATCCTTGCTCTTTGCTCGATCATAGTCTGCTTGTGGCTAGCCTTGTCCAAGGCTCTTTACGCAAGCACCCCGCTTTGAATTCACCAGGTAGCATAACAATACTGGCACGGTACTGCAGTACTTGATATACAGTATACCGTGGGGTCGAAGCATGGTTTTTCAACCTCATACCCCAAAACGAGGCCAAAACAGAGCCTTGTTCCCACTGTAAAAAAGGTCAGATTGTGGGCGGAGTTGCTTTATGTTACTATTTCCCGAAGGTGTAAGTTCATTGGTTAAACACATATCATTACGTCATATCGAGAGTTTATGATTGGACGATTATCCGCCCAGTACAGGAAGTGAATATTCAATATTCGATTCCAGCATACGTAATTAGCGCTGGAATCCCTGCGCAAAGATAAAGAAAAATATAAGCTACCATTTACAATGGGAACAAGGCTCTGTTTCGGCCTCGTTTTTTGGTATGAGGTTGAAGAATCATGCTTCGACCCCACGGTATACTGTATATCAAGTACTGTAGTATCGTGCCAGTGTTATGCTACCTGGTGAATTCAAAGCGGGGTGCTTGCGTAAAGAGCCTTGGACAAGGCTAGCTTGTGGCTGGACATGGAAACATGAACTCTCACCCAATTAGTGCACGCACGTGCGCTTCGTCACAACCACAAATAAAAGCGAAGGGCGCCGTCAATCACGTGCGCGTCTGCAGCAACTGTAACTAGTAGCCTCGCTAGTATGGTCAGCGTGCCGTATCGATACCTCGAGCAAGACATGCTGGGAAAAATAGCGTGGTGAAATCGATCCCCCCTGGGAACGAGGTTGGGTAACTAGACAAGAATTCAGTGTTTGGCCACAAGACTCGCTGTGATCGAGACGACACAGCCACTTTAAGGCCCGATACGATCGCTGGTGTTGTTGTTGCAGCGTACACAAGGACATTATTGAACTTAACAGAGATTTTTGTGATTTATTGGGCCTACAGGGACACGTTCTTGGATTGGGTCAACAATTTGGTTCTACAAAATGGCGGACTGTGTTAGCTCACTAAATAAATGGAAACTCCACAATTTCAGGGCATAATGTGTGGATCATTATACTCTACTTTAAAACATTCTTTTATAGCAACAAATCGCCCAATCCAAGGAAACATGTCCAATAATGATGTAATTCGTTTGCGACTTACATGCTTCACAGAATAGTTCATCAGCTGCTGTATTATAGCAATCAGCTACGCCATCACAGGTTCTCTCAATGGGTACACACGTTCCATCCCCACAGGAAAAGCCTCTCCCAAATAGCTCTCGTTGATTTAAAGAAAACTCTGCCGAAGAAATTGATATCAATAGTTTTTCCGATAGTGCACAGTGTATGGTACTTGATACGGAAGTTTATAGTGACCATCGTCGTTTCTAGTTTTCCTGAGCTGAACCGCAAGCCCTCTTTCCGGTTCTCGGTTTCAGTAATAAGCCCTTAGGAGTTACATTGGGCTAGTTTTTATTTGACGATTTATGCAAGAACAGGCTAAGAGTTCAACTTGGCTTACACCACGTCCTTCAGAAATCATCAATTGTCTTCTCAGAATTAAACGTTTCTACCGTAAGAGAAGCCTTTGAACGATGAATTGGGTGTTTTGTTTTGTAAAATTATGCAAATAAAGGAAAAACAGGTTCATTTTTAACTACAAATTTTCGTTTTTCCCCTTTTTTTGGTAATATATAGCAACTTTTCATGAAGTTGTTTTCAAAATGTTAAAATCATGCTGTTTTTCTTCATAAAATATTGCTGGAGGAACAAAGTAAGAATCGGGTGCAGTCTTAAAAATATTTTTAACAGTCTTTTTATTTATACCTTTTCGTTAGCAAAAAAATGTGCAACATCTTGTACTCCAAACTATTATTGCATCATAATATCAAATAAGAGTACGTAATTTTTTTATTTACAATGTATACTTCATTATTTGGAAAGCTGGCCCCCAAAAAAGAGTTTATTTGTGGTTCGAGTGGTAATAATTTTAGTAAGGGGTAGAATTTTCTATCCCTTGTTCCTCACTTCTGGCCGAAAAGAGGAGGGGATAGAATTTTCTATCCCTTGTTCCTCAAACCAAGCCGAAAGGAGTTGGGGATAGAATTTTCTATCCCTTGTTGCTCAAATCCAGCCGAAAAGGGGAGGGATAGAATTTTCTATCCCTTGAATAGAATTTTCTTTCCCTTGTTTCTAAACTTTAGCCGAAAAGTGGAAGGGAAAATTTGTTTTATCCTTTGCTGCTCAAATCAAGCGAAAAAGAGGAGGGGATAGATTTTTTTATCCCTTGAACCTCAAACCTGACAAAATGTGCAATATATTGATACGGAATAACTGGAATTTATAAAAAAAATTATTTGTTAGCCTAAAAAAATTAGATTGTTTCGTAAAATCTGGAGCATGTTTTTCACAATTTTGAGGAGAAAATGGTAAAAGAAAAATTTGTTGCTTTAAATTCCTGTTTCGATAGCAATTTTCGGACTATAATGAAAATTTTAAGCTGTAAATTTGAAAAATAACCAAAAATGAAAAAATGCAGTTAAAAATGAACCTGTTGAAAGTATGTCAGTTTTTGAGCCGAATGTTGCAAAAACTGTGAGCGTGAACTGTGAGCGTGCAACTGTGAGCGTGTTCATTTTAAGCTTCCGTATATCAGATTTGACAGAACAAAGTGGTGACTGGCAGGTTTACGGGGCAGTCTTGATTAGTGACGCTAGTTTCTGTATTAGTTCCCGGTTACGGATAACTCTTCTCCAGTAATTCGTTGTGGTACCGTTGAGCACGTTCACAAAACGAACGTCGTCAATCAAGACTAATGGAATAATGGTAAGAGCTTCCGGCGTAGCAAACAATTGATGGAAAGAAATTGACTGTTATTATGTACGATACGGGAAGTGCATTAAAGGCAAAGTATAACTTTGGTTTTGGAACTGTTCGATTGTTTTAATCCTATATAATGTAGGTAAGCCTACAACACAACGAAGTGAAAATTTCATTTCAAAAGGTGGTCGCGGTTTTTTGTTTTTGTTTTTGTTTTGTTTTTGTTTGTTTTTTTTTTTTTTGGGGGGGAGATATCACCGTAAATACGGAGCGAATAATGTCCACCCAGGGATAATAATACTCAATACACAGGAATACACAATCTGAGAAACGTTTCTGACAGTAACGCTTCTCAGATTCAATTTTTGGGGGATAAAATCTGACATGTTTTTACATAACCAGGCTACTGAGGTAAAACTTGTTATCAAAATGCTTTTCACTATCGAAAGCTGATGCAGGCTTCTAAAACAAACAGCCAATAATTGTAAGAGTGATGCCAAACGATATTCCCTTTAACTGAACTCGTAAATCATACAAGTTCGGTATGGCATCAGTGTGGATGGCTCACTCTATGAAGTGTTTTAGTTCCTTCAATTGAGTGCAGTAATTATGATGATTTATACAGAGTTGATGTCAGGTTGCCATTGGCGCGAGCGTTCCAAGAGTAGTACCTTGATATTCCTGTCAGAGTCATTGCACTGTGAAAGGTGGAAAATAGACTAACGTACGCAGAAATAATGAACAAAGTGTCTGGTGTGTGTGTGTGTGTTGTTGTTTTTTACATATATTTTATTATTGTTATTATTATTATTATTTACGTTTACTGCATAACAAACATTACCAGCACAGTCCATCGTTTGGCTGAAAGTCCCGTGTAGCAAAGCACAGATTACGGTGACGTGCAGAAAAAACACACCCATGGCGAGGCCCTGTGGGGAAAAAAATCGAATCGAAAGTCATCACTGTTGTTCACATATAAGCAAGCATCCTTATTTACAGGTTTCCTTGGGCTTTCGAGCTACAGTGATTAAGTTCACTTATGGGGCATCCTTGGTTTCATTACCAGAAATAATATATAATAATCGGCTAATGTGGACTCTAAACCTAAACGAACATTGTATAACACCGTGTTCGAAATGGCAGCTGTGACTACATGCGTCATTTAGACGTTTAGTCCTCAGCAACACCAGTCATAGCCATAGCCATTCGACCTACTTCTGACTCAACTTAACAACACAGATAATCAAATGATTGTTGGATAGTACAATCATAGAAAAGACAAGATGGGAATTAATACATTCAAAACAGTGATACATGTACACTCTTCTAGCCACGTTAAAACACTACTGCTGCTGCTAGCTGCTGCTGCTGCTGCTGCTGCTGCTGCTGCTGTTGTTGTTGTTGTTGTTTGAAAACGAGCGAGACTTGCACAGTCTCATCATATATGTACATGTTTCAATCCAATAGTTTTGTGCTGAAGGTTACTGCTTACCGTTTGCTGTATATAAACCCGATCCAATTTCAGCCTCTCCAAGTGCACATCTGACCGTCAAACTGGTCTTGTAAAAACGATTTACCAATTAGTGACAAGTAGTTCAGGACCGAATTTGCATATCAAATAAAAGTGCAATTGGGGCTACGTGCCTCCTTTATGTATCTTTCCATGTATGATCTAGAGACTTGTTATTAACGATCTCTGCTCTTATTGACCCGATGATGACTAGTAATTGAGCTTTCATTTTAGCCTGCTATGTTATGCTTGGCTAACCCTTAAGTTTACTGTGATCAGAAGATACCAGCAAAAATAAGGCAGTGTGTCAACACATCTTTTTCCTTTTTACCGCCCAACTCGGTTGAAGATAGATTCATGGTATTTCAAGAGCTGTCCTCGTAGCACAAAGATTGAATTACAACATCTGTTACATTAACAAGTTACAAATTTACACTGAATTAGGGGAGGAATAAGACACCAACCATTGAAAAAAAAAAAAGTAAATTGATTAAAATAAAACAAAATCTAACGAAAGGGCAATAAAAACCGCCAACGTCATGGGACATTCAACAATCTACATACAATAATTATTCGACCTCGGGATAATTAAACTCGTAAACAGGCCAATGTGACCGAGCGAACTTCTTCTCAAAGCTTTTTAGCAGAAACACATCAAATACCAGCATTTTTCTCCCTTCCTTTATGAAGGTGACCTACTTCAAGGCACTTTTAAGGGTCATTTAAGTTAATGGATAAAGATAACTTAGGAGGGGCGGGGTCAAAGACATGGGGGAGTTCAAAGCGTGCTCTGCCTCAAAACAAAAATGCACCTAAGAGTATGTTAATTGCAAACACTTTCCCTGGGCTTCAAACTTGAGTGGACCATTGTATAGGCTTCTTAGATGTCACTCTCCACACAGGACTTATGCTCTCCTTTTAGTTTCGCCAAACTAAAAGGAGAGCATAAGTCCTGTGTGGAGAGTGACATCTAAGAAGCCTATAACCATGCAATCTAATGTTTGCTTAGTTAAAGTGCTAAAGGGTAACTGGAGCCGAAAGTCAAAAGGAAAATGCGCTGTTTGGACACACACACACACACACACAGTCCACCTTACGAATCCGGTTTGTGGGGTACTGCTATTGTTGTTCTATTATTCCCTTTTCTAAAGAATTCCCTTGTGGGGCCCAATTGTTCCTATTGAAATTACCTAGTGGGGTTCATTGTTCCATTGTTAAAAATACCCCGTAAGTTGGCATGTGTAAGGGCACCCATTCCTGTTTTTGCATCCCTTTGGAGACATCTTTTGTTCTTTCCTTTGTCCCTGTAGTTAAGAACCTCCCATAGACTTTGTACACAAAATTCCTTGTGGAGCAACCCAGTCTTTAGAATTTCCCTATGGAGACCCTTTGTTTTCCCTTTTCTGTTTTGTTCTCGGTCTCCATAAGGTAGTGAATATGAAGGCACACACACAAAAATACATTTTTTTTCACCTTCTTAAAGTTAATTTCTCTTCTGGGCCTGTATATATCGATCGACAAATTCAACAAACTGTAAGCCTAGGCCTATATTATGGGTGCACCCAAAATAAACTCCTGTAGCATACAGTGCAAACTTTAAAAAGAAAAAAGAAAAAAAGAAGAAGAAAAAAACCTAAACAAAACAAACAAATTTAGAAAAGCCTCACAGCTTTTTGCTGTAAAGGTAAAATTATCCACTGACTCCTTTATCCTCTGCTCAATTTAATTTGGGGAGTCCCTAGGCCTGTCGAGTTTTCCTCCCTCTAAATAAAACCACCCCTAAACCAGTGTAATTCCAAACGTCCGAGCATCATCAATCTTGAAAAATGTCCCTACACCTCTCGACAAATAGGACTATTTATTTCAGGGCCTATGTCATCCAATATACCTCAAGTTGGAAGCCAACAGCCCCCAGGTTGCAATCGGGCAACATTTTTACAATGTTTCCCTTTTATTGGGCTCTCAAATTTTGATTCATAGAGAATATTTAAGCGCCTACAAAATATTAATGAGGCCGACGCTCTGTTTTCTCAAAATCGGACAGGCTGAAGTGTCTCCGATGACCGTTCATGTTTAAATGAGGATATACTATATGTGACACATTTACCCTGGGGAGGGCTGATGTGCGGACGGCCTAATATCGGAAAAGTCCCTGAGCGGCTAGAGACGGATCCGTTGGGATGGAAATTTACCGTCCCGAAGAATGATTATAAATAAAAGGTCCCCTGCCAAATAAAAGTTACTTAGACACAGAGGAATTAACTAGAAAATAAACCGCGTTATTTATTATAACATTAGCCAATCACTTATGCAATAATCCGAAGGATAATACAAATCATCAACTTACAAAGATCATCATTTACACACTCCTTATATGCCCCGTGCGTAAGTCTTTCTACCTCAAAACCACGCTGGCGCCTCAAAACCATGCCGGTACCTCAAAACCACGCCGGTACCGTTATGCCACATTCGTAAGTCTTTCTACCTCAAAACCACGTACCTCAAAACCACGCCGGTACCTCAAAAACTACGCCGGCGCCTCACTTAAGGAGCCGTGCAAAATAACAACTCTACACAATACAACTACAAGGCAACGAGCCAAGTGATGTTCTTTTACATTCCTGGACGTTCCTTCTTTGCCAAATGCTTCGATATTTCAATATTTAGGGGGCACTAGTTAATCTGCGGGTCCGCTCACAATAATTGAGGGACCACGCTACGCTGTTTCAACAACACATATTATCCAACAGAGATTTACTTTATATATCCCTTCAAAACCCGTGCTCAAGTATAATTAATAATATTGTCGAGGACTCACCACTTCACTGACTCTGTGACGTTGCACCTAGTGTTGGTGAACTTGAAACTATATAGATTATTTATTACTGAACTTCAGATATGCACAGCTCTCTCTCAACTTGACCTCTCTCATTGACTTGATAAACCAAAAAGGGACGCTCCCAAGGGAGACGCGTTGCTAGCTCGCCAACTAACTTATGCAAAGCAGCCTTTTTAGCTGGCGCCCGCCTGTTGCACCGCTGCACAATGCTGGGACAGGCAGGAAAGATTGGACCGATCCACTTAAAAACAAGAGGGGGGAGATCATGCTGTTGCGTCACATATACACAAATGTATGTAAATATTAGAAGAGAAAGAAAACCAGGTTATTGACTCGGGTCTTATAATTAGGAAAGTTTGGACCGATCCACTTAAAAACAAGAGGGGGGAGATGGAGCTTCGGCAGCAAAAATTAAGTCACGCCGCCAACGGTAGAATAAGATTAGTCTTGGAACGTGTTTCACGCCCCAACCATAGAGCAAGGAGCCCCAACTTAAAAAAGAAGAAGACATATATAGACCATCCTCCTGAGATAATGTCATAACTTGGAGAGCAATGTCATCAAAGAGCATGACGCCTTAAAAATTATGATAACAATTGGTAAGATTGTTCTTTTATGAAAAGGGCAAGTCTACTTCTGACTCTATAATTTTGACCAGAGTTTAACATTTGGGGGTACACTGTTCACACCTGTTGACAGTTACTGTGGTGATTTGGGCTTGATTGGGCTATTTTGGGCTTTACGGATGTTGACAAGCGAAGCGTGCATTGTATTGTAAACTGCACGATAATGATACAGTGGGCCAAATGATGTCTAACTTTAACCGTAGCTGTCTCAAGTTTCTGTAAAAATGTTGACGTGTGGCGTGAAACTGTAAGGTAACTTGATTAATTTACTTGTGTATATTGTCAAGATGGGTGTGAACTCTAGAGTAATGACCCAGTTTTAGTTGTGACAATGACAGGAATTCTAGCTAGCTGCAGCCCTGCAAAGTGCAACTTTGATTGTGCAAGCAGTACCCGTCAAAAACCCAAGTTGTTGTGCAGTCAGTTCAGTACGGTTCAGTACCCTCATAAAATCGTTGCTCATACGGGATCAAAATGGCAACTGTGTACATGTCGTTGTATTGGAGGTATATCTACTCTTTCTGCCTAGGAAATTTCTAACAGAAATTGTAGTACTACTTGCTACTACTTTTTTAGTACTGTAGTAGAATACACTTATTCGGTCGTACTTTATTTTTGTTGTTGACATCTTCGGTCGTACGATAATTTTTTTTATAGTTAGTACGACTGAAGTAAAAACACATTTTTTAAAGGAGTACAGTGCCCCAGTTACTTGGTCTAGTGAATAATTAACGCATCCAATAGACCAACTAACCCAAAATAAGGTGTAAAACATCATCAACAAATAAATTATGGCAAAGTTTTTCTGCGATAGGGCCTAATGATCATCTTAAAATAAACCAATACGTTGGTTGAAAATTTTGTTAAAATTTCTCACCTTTCAAATTTGAACGCCAGAGCAATTAACATTGATGTAAAATGCTAAGAATGTGTAAGAAATATTTCATGGAAATCATGTTTTTTTTTAGGAGTAAAAATAACCTAAATCGACTTTTGGGGTATCATACCCTTGACATCGTTCCACTCAACATCTCGATGTGTCGAATGGTGGCGTACTGAGTTAGTTAAAATACACGGCTGCTAAAGTAAGTTTAGTTATTGCTTTTAAGATACATTACTTTCAACAAATTCTTGTAATGTTTTTTCGTGAGAAAATGAAACTTGGAGGAAGGGTTGCGACTGTGAAATAGATTTTTATTCAAGTCATTGTTTCTTTTATTTATTTTATGCGCGCTTTTCACTTTTCATTTGCCTCCACTGATGTTTGGTGTTTTTGTCACTGGGTTTCTGCACTTCTGTTGAGCATTCACTGGATATTTAGGAAGTCCATGTTCATGCCAACACACTTCTGAAGTTTGTGTGCTTGGGAGACAGTTTTATGAATTTGCAATAGAGGGTACGCTACTGATTCAGAATTTGAATCAACCGTTCCTGAGCTGGTCAAACAGGTGACAATACTTTTCTTGAAGCCTCTTCAAAAGTATAAATTTGCTTAGTCTGTGGGAACTTGGTGAATTTCATTACATTTTTGTTTCTGATGTCAAAGAGATTGCAACAGAAAACAACAAAAATAACATCCACCAAACCCAAAGTAAGGTGCCAAACATCATCGACAAATAAATTTAGACCCAGTAAATTTTTTCTGCAAAGTTTGTGTCCTTGGGAGACAATTTCATGAATGGGTATTTTTTCATTTAAGGTACTTAAAAAAAAAATTGTTGGTAGATATTGGTGAGTTTTATGACATGTTTAGGTAAACTAAAAAGCTTTTTTTGTTAAAAGATGTCAAGGAGATTGCAACAAACACACTGTGAACTCAAAAAGTGATCCGGAACTACTCATGTGATTGTAGTACGCTAGAATCTAATAACTAAAGTAGTGCATTTTTTCTTCTTAAGAGGGCATGAAGGGTATTGTTGCATATATTTTCATCTTTTTTATGTATTGTTGACTGTAATCAAACATGCATATAAATTTTATCAGCTATCTGAGTAGTACAATGTAAGCCTACTAGCTACAATGTAGTACGACAACAGGATGTTTTTAGGGACACTAATCAGACAGACCTGAGTGACAGAGGTTAGGACAGGGTACCTTCACGGGAAACAAAGCAAATTGCAGTTAAGTTTGGAATTTACACATTTAAAAAGGAAAATCAAATCCATAGTATTTCTACGATTATTGAGTGAGACTAGGGACGTGGATTGAGGGACATCTACATTGTTGTCAAGGAAACTGATGAATTTGATTTGGATACGCTCGACAGATAATGAATGGAAAGAAACGCGCAAATTCAAGACCAGGTCTTACAAGAGAAAAGTAAAGGATTAGCTTTGTATTGCGATCTAGATTTCTGTAGTGTCGCCAAAAAATACCGAAGCACTTTAAGAAATGCTAAAAATTGAATAGTATCAATTTTATGTTTCATCTTCATTGGGTCTCAATCTAATAGGATTCTGTGCTAAAAGAACCCATTATAATCAAAATGCATGATGTGTTGGTCTTGCTGTTGCTTTGACTAAACATACATTCTTTCAGTAGGATCTTTCAAGCATTTGTGATCGTTTAGTTTTACGATTGAGTCTAACCATTTTAGAAAGTAGAAAAACCCAATCCTCCTTTTCTTTCTTGAACCCCTTGAGGTAACCTTTAAGACTACTGGGATCTTTAGGATTTGTGTGCTACAAGAACCCATAGGCCTATGTTGCAGCAATCAAAATGCATGATTTGTCAGTCTTCAAATTCTATATTCCTTGAAAACAGATATTATTTCAGAAGTATTTTCCGAGGATTTGGACTGTACTGACCAGTACATGTGCATGATCATTTGAAATAGCTTTTAGATTGAGTAAAGTATCATTTCAGAAAGTAAAAAACCCATTCCTACTTTTTCTTTATCCCATTGAGGTAATCTTCAAGGTATAAACTTCTGCAGGGTTATGTAAATCTTGCATTACTTCCTACTGTTACCAAGCAGCCTAATCCCAGCATACAATCCTATTCAGGGTCAACAGTTTAGTGTGAAAGCTGAAAGAAAACCATTCAAGTTGTTGGGAATTCCCCCAAAAGTTAGCTTCCCAGGAGAATACAGAAGGGAAGGTCCGACCTTGGTGGGACAGTTTGACCATTTGACTGTAGATGGATGGGGGCAGGTTAAAAAACAGTGAGTGTGTGTGAAAGATTGGTTGAGTGGCCTAAGCTTGCTGGGGGTTATTTGGGTTTGTACTTAGGGATTAAGGATCAATGGGTTGTAGGGAGGGATTAAGGGTTAACAATGTGCAGGCCCTATTGATTGCAGGGCAACAGTATGGTAGTTAAGTGTTTGGAAAGCTTGTCACCTACAACAATGCTGTGTAGGGATCAGACATTTCATATGATTAGAGAAAGTGCAACACATCACTGCACATGGCAGAGCTGCAAACTCTCCCTGATTCTGCAGAAAGTTCCCTGAAAATCAACCACTCTACCCATGTTCTGATGGACAGATTTGATGATCTCTCTAACTATGGAAACTTTTTCCCTATTGTGTTGAAGTATATAAAAAAAAGTTAATGGCGATGTTTTGATCCTGTAGTAGAGTCTTTCATGAAGGCTAAATGACATCACAATGCATTTTACATAGTAAAGCATAAATATTTCCCTGATTGTTGAACACAATTTTCCTGATTGCCAGAATGCAAATGTTGACAGCTCACTTACATCTGTTTGATCAATAGTTTTAAAAACTGTGGGGCATTCTGGACCCAAATTATGTTATGCTTGGCCGAAGCACGCTAAATTGAAACAATGGATTCGGAATGTTTTCTACTTGGTGTTTATCTTGGTTTGAAAAACCCTACTGTGCAATTGGGAGCATAACTTATGATTTTCTTCAGTTTGTCTGCCATTGATGGTAGAATTAAAAGCAAACTGCAGTGGATTGGATTGTAATTGAACTCTAGACAAGTAGGTCATTGCTGGATTTGGTTTCACTTGGTTAGTTATTAAAAAGGCAGATTGATTGAACATGTAGATTGGATACTGGATTTGTTTGTACTTGACGCATTTTATGTACACAGCCCTACGATATGAATCATTATCACTCTCTGAAACTTTAAAGCGATGTTGCGCTTTTTATTTGAAGGTATACCATGCCTTGCTCATTTTAAGCTTTTTATAAAGTAGCCCACCGGGCTTGTAAACTGTGCATTTTACTTGCCCCCCCCCCCCCCCAGAGTTTAAGTGTCCCAGATTTGAAATGTTTATTGTCCTAATATCTTTCTGATAGGTCTATTAATTTGGGTTGCGATCACAACCAGGGTCCAATTTCATGGCTCTGCTCACTGTGAAATTCTGCGCTTACGCTGCCCTGTATTTCTGGGTCACATAAAGTGTGGATAGAGGATACTGGTCTTTGACTTTCTGTGTACTTAAACGAGCTCTGACAGCGAGTACAAATAAAGTAGTGAGCCATTAGCCTGACTGACATTGTGATCCCAGTCATCACCTTGCAAAGCCACACATTGGACTTCATATGTTGCTTTATGTGAGACTGTGTACAATGGGACCCTTTGAATACCAAATTGCTTAGTTACAGGCAAGTGATGAGTACATAGTGTTGGCCAATGAATGCATGAGTGTGTACAGTGCCAGTTTGTACAAAACTTTAGTGTGTGGTAGGTGTTTGATCTTTACCTTCTCTAGCTTGCTGATTGATATGTGTTTGTGATCAACTTGTTGTCTACACAAGGACATATGAAACATGTTTTTTTTGTTTTTTTGGGGGGAAGGGGTGTAGTGGGTAGGTTGCGTGCTGGAAAAATGTACTTTGTTTTGATCTTGACCAACAAGGGCATAGAAAAAATATGGTTTTTGTCTTAAAATTGTATTTATTTATTTATTTATTTATTTATTAATTTGTTTTAATTATTAGACCTACACAATGTATTTTGTATTTATTTATTAGACGTATCTATTTAAAATTGTATTATTATTATTATTAGTTTTATCACAGCACGCAAAAGAAGGATCTCATTTTCTTTTGTGACGGTAGAATTCGTTTTTTTGCGCTTAGATTGGGGAACCTTAGATAAAGACCCGAGTTGTAGTCTTCCCTTCTGACACTAAAGCCCTTTTCACACGAGAAACAAAAAACCAACATTCCTTGCAACGAATTTAACGAGCACTGAAGTCATCCCACGCCTGACCGCTTTCGCAAGCTTTCACACGACACCAAGTAAAAATGTGACCACGTTCCATGAGACGAGAGTACAGACTTAGCTGGTTACCACTGAACTATAGAGTTTTTGTTCTTAAACAGCGCTAGTACCAGCTAAATGATGACGTATGCCGCTGTGCACAGTGTGTTGCGGTAAAAAATAAACCATGTAAACATTCTTCAAAATGGCTGCTGACACTCACGAAGACGTTGGGGAGTCCATTCATAATACTATGCCCGTAATATCCTCCAAAAAAACGACCGGTGACGACATCAACCAAAGATAAGAGAAAGAAGGCCAAGAAATCTTGGTGCTACGAGGAAACGATTGCCTTGATAAACATTATGGAGAAGGAAACCACCCAATCTAAAATGAATGGTTTGACCCAAAACGGCCATGTTTGGCGGGAAATCGCGGACGAGGTGGCAAATGGTCGCAACGGTGACCAGTGCCCGGTGACGGTGTGTAAACACACAAAGGTCGGCTCCCGAATGTTCTTCACGCATGCGTGTTAATACCGCTTTCGCGATGATTGTCGGTCAATAAACAACGAATCGTTTCACACGAAGGTTTGACTAGATTCCTTGCGAAAAATTACGCTAGCGTAAGATTTTGTCGGAGGTCGGGACCTACTACAAAATTTCGCAAGGTTTGCGAAAATTTCGCAAGGAATGTAGGCGATGTAAAATATTACTGTCCTTTCACACGAAGCCCAAATTGTAATTTTTTACAAAAAATTGTAAAATTTCGCAAAGAATGTTCGTTTTTTTCGTCGTGTGAAAAGGGCTTAAGCACCTGGAATAGCATTCTGGTGTATCAACTATTGACTTGTTTTCCCAGAACAGATGTTAATGTCCATCCTTTACGCCCATAACTGAATCAAGAGTGGCTAGGAAGAAACCAAATTATGTAAACAAGAATGTCAAAGTCTCATGTTTCTGTTTCTAGAGTTGATGTACTCTCAGGGGACAGGTGAACAATAAAAGAAAGAACATTTATCAACAAGTCCCTGGTGCTTTTAACTTCTCATGATGGGATTGAAGTCAATCTTCATCGTCCATCTTGCCTTCTTGATGTCCACACTCCATCAGACAGGAGCTACCTTTTACGGTGCAAACTATTGGAATGATCGGTACTCTGAGCAAGGGATAGACTATGAAACCGGTAAGTGCCAACCGCATCTTCCCCCTCCACAGTCAAGCGTACAGAGTGTGATGCTACGTGCACTTGGAACCGACCACATTTTTGTGTGTGTGTGTGTGTGATTTGAATATTCATGAAATGAGACGCATTTAGACACAATGGTGAGCTGACTGTGACCTACATGTATGTATGCAAATTGCCATGTAACTAAGAAGAAATTTCCAGCAAGCCTCAGTAATTTATGCAATGGCAATAAATCTATGGTGTAACACTTGTGAATGATACCTGTCCATAGATTTAATTAGTTAGAAAGTAAAGGAAGAACCTACCAGGCCTGAAATTACATGAAGGCCATGGCTGGCATCTGTTGCCCTGGTCTTGGTCTTGGTGCCCCTTCATAAGTTTCCCATAATTTTCCAATGGAAGTGCCCTTTGCAAAGTGAACCTGGCCTTGCCCTCCCAAAAGATGAAATTCCAGGCCTCCATTCCTGTACAGGCAACTATTTTAAAATCTTCTTCATATTATTTATTTTTTAAATGAAAGTTTGTCCTCTGTCTTCTGTAGGTTCTAACATGTTTAATGGTCTGTGGTCTGCTACTAGTGCTTTGACTGGTGGTTACGGGCGTCTAAATGCTGACTACTCGTCAAGGTCTTGTTCATGCTCTTGTAATGAGAATGAAATGACTGTTGACTGTACTGGGACAACAACAGTGTAAGTAACTCTCATTAGAATGTTTTCTGTCTTTGGTTGGTGGTTACTCCAACCAAACCCCCTCCACTTTGTGGTCAGCAATTTTAAATCAACATTGGAATGTTTGGACAAAGTTAAGCCTGTTTTACACTAGAAAAAAAGCCAAGGAGTCCTTGGTAAAGAAAACATAATGTTGGTGTCAAATAACCACACCACTTGTGAAATAGAGCTGTGCCATGTTTGCTGTGTGCAAACATGGGGACCCTAACTAAGTCATGACCAACATAAACAATGGTCAAGCCTCCCCCCCAAAAAAAAAGGAACAAAGAAGAAAAAAGAATAAGGTAAAACCCCAGAAACCAAGGTCCTTCATCTCATGACAGCCTTAGGCCCCGTTCCCACTGGACCCCGCATTGATCGCGCAATTCGAGAAAAGGGCGATCAGACCCCGCAATTTCTCGAAAAGGGCGATCAAAGGGCGATCAAGCGTAAGTGGGAACGCGAGGGCGATCAGGATCAGACCCCGCAATTTTGATCCACCTCGGGAGTAGGATTAAAGCGGGATCTGATCGCCCTTGTGGATTAATGGGCGATCAAAAGTCTAGTGGGAACGCAAAGGGCGATCAGACCCCGCAATTTGAGGGCGAACATCCGGTACGGTAGGCCCGAATGGCGCGAGTGTTTATTTGAGAAAATTTTTCTTCTAGTAGTACCTGTCGACTTGTTGGTGATGGTCTTCAGTGATTGCCGTTTCGAACATGAGGGCATACATGACGGATTTTCGTCGCAGAAAAAGCAACCGTCGCTCATTTCTCCGACGTCTACAATGTCTTCGATGTCGAGAACGAAGCTAAAAAAAAGCTGATATTCTAATACTATTCTGAAGACGTAGATGATGGCGCAACAAAATAAATGGCACAAAAAAGTCCATCATGTCGGTCAACAGTAGTCAGTATACAGTAGGGCCTACATGTACTATCATGACAAAAAAATGGCGACTGCCGCGCGCGCGTAGTAGAGGAGCCACCCAACACTGTGTGGTCGCCATAGATACGTTGCGCCTGCGCACTGCCCACTTGGTCGACCTGCGTTGGTGAACTTTGAATCCACTTCCGTTCCCAAAAGGGAGATCAATGCGCGATCATACTCTAGTGGGAACGCGACCGCGATTCACGTCTGCGACTAATCCTTTTGCGGGGTCAGGATCTCGTAATTGTGGATCCAGTGGGAACGCGGTCTTAGATCCACCTCCAGGCTGACCGTGACGATGCAATGACACTGGCAACTGACTTTTCAGGATGATACTTTACCTGACCTAAGACCTTTAGGTTGCTGATAAATTTTGACCTTAGAATGCAAAATAATGTTAAGATGATCGACATCAGTCTCCGTCTCAAACGAATTAAGAGCAGAAAAATTACAACTTCTGCAACGTAGTTCAGACAGGCAGAAATCAATCGCAGTCGACTTGGGTGTTGTTGTGAAATTGTGCGTTCAATCTAAGTTGCCAACAGTGAATCAGTGTACGAAAAAGTTTGCAACAAAATGCCGGCTGCCGAATGGACTAGCCAGTCACATTACGAATGACTTATGTTTCAGTTTACAATCCATTAAAGAGAAAGAAAATTAGTTAAATACACACTTTGTCTTGGAAATTTCTTTTAAAATACAGGAAATAGACGCTGTCATATAAAAAAAAGACATGTGTTTGCACTTGTGTCTACATCACAGAATCAACATCACTGAATGATTGTGGATGACAAGAGCATGGTTTTGTCTGGGTGACGCTTGTTCCATGACATTTCTCAGTAATAGTGACCTGAGCGTTAACTTTCTGCCTGATGTTGACAGTTTTGCAAAGCGCTTGGTCAACTAAGGTTGATCTTAGTATCGCTTAATGCATGTGTGCAAGTGGATTTACCCATCATGCACTCTGAGAATCAATCCAGACGGTGGGTGCTGAATAACTTCTTCTTTTTTTCCAGCGGAATAAAAAGAATCAACATTTAAGTTATTTTTTACAATCAAGAGTTTGAACACAGTCATCGAGGTTTGTTTTATTGCGGCAATTAAAATAAGCAGCAGTGGTTTGTTGGGTCATCAAATGGTACTGTATCAACTCTGACAGTATTTGAGAAGGACATTTTACTCTGAAGGATTTGTACATGTATGAACAAAGTAATCAATGAGCTTTCAGATTGAAACTAATTAAGTTTTTTTTTAATGATCACCATTCCATTTCCTTGTCTTTAATTTCTTTTGATTTTCTATTATTTTCTGTTGTAGAACTCTGAAGAATTACAATTTTGAGAATCTGACTGCGGAAACGTTCCATCCAGGCACAACAGAAATGTGAGTGTATCACAACATAATTCTGATGCTACATGTATAATGTAACATCACTCACACGTTAGCCTTGGCTCCAAGCCATATCAAATTGAGCAGAGGATAAAAGTTCAAGAGTCATTGAATAATTTCTCCCTTACAGTAAAAAGCTGTGAGACTTCTAAGTATATGTTTGTGTATTGTTGAATAGTTAGCATTTTGCACTGTATGCTCTAGGAGTTAATTTAGTGGGGTGCACCCTCAGGCAAAGTTTCCAAAGTGCTCCTGTGACAGCAGTTTATGGAATTATAGCGCCCTCAGTGTTTTAAGTGTATACCCCCATAATTGGGTAGGGTCGGGGACTAAAGGATCTCCTGCAATGTTCTGTTTTGACCGGAAGTAAAGTTAACGCTTGCTGCACAGACTGGATGGCCTTTTTTGTTGACCGTTTACAAGCTGCAGACTCATTCTGGATACATGTGCTAAGTTCTTTAAAGGAAAACGCAACATTTGTTTGGAGAAGGGCAGCAAGGCAATGACAAGCTGTTGTCTCTATGATTTGTAAGGCCTGCTATGACATATAAAACCCACAGTCAAAACCTTTGATTTTTGGGATTCTCTACACAGCACCATTGTCGGCAATCTGAAGACCGTTCATGCTGGTACTTTTGCACTTCTCAACAAGCTCACTAAATTGTAAGTAATCAAATTAATTTCATAAAATGGTGTTTTATATTATAACCTGAAGGGGATTGTGGTTTAGTGCACTGCAATCAAGCTCTGTTGGTCACAGAGTCTGGGTTAGTATCCCGGCCCGCAGTCAGGGGCATCAGACTAGAGCCTTGGTGTAATTGATCAGCAGAGTTCGGGTTCCAGTCCTGGTCTTGACACTTGGGTCCTTTAAGCAAGACAATTAAAACCATTATTGCTTCATCCTTTGAATAGGACGTAATGCTTTCTGGTCCAGTGAATTGTGTAATCAGGGATGTGATTTCTCCGTTTTTAACCGGAATTACGTTTTTTTTGCCCTAAAAAAAAAAAGAAATTCCGTTTCTTTTGCCCCCCCCCAATTTTTTTTTACATTTTTTATATATATATATTTTTTAAATATCAAATTCATAAAAAAATGAAGATAAAACCATATAATAACGCCCCAGATTGCAGAGTAGGGCTTTTAAAACCAAAGATAAATGTTAATATTGGGCTTCATGCTTGCAAGTTTTCGAGCTCGCATGCTTTCGCGCTTTGCGCTCAGAGTTCAGGTTTTTTTCTCAACAGCCTATCACATCCCTGTGTAATACACTTAAAAGAACCCAGTTACACTTATCACTAAGAGAAGGGGTTTGCCCAGTGGTTTCAGGCAGTGGCTGCTGAATGCTGTGCAGGTGTTACATGTACATAAATTGCTCTTATAATTCATAAACTTCAAACCTATTTTAAAAAGTGTTTCTCTGTAATCAAGCACCTTGGGTCCCTTATTGGTGTGCTAATATGACTCGTGTAAAATTATTATTCTGTATGTTGTGTTGTCATTTAGCCTTTGAGAAAGACTCTGCTAGGGTCTAAACATTAGGCCATTAACCATTCATAGTTTTATTTTTCAGAACGATACACAACACAGATTTAACAACTTTCCCAGATGTATCAAACTGCACAAGTCTTCAATGGCTGTAAGTTCAATGTTGTCTTTTTGTAGGATTGAACAAAGTAAAATTACTAGAGCAGGATTTGAACCTGGGACCTCCAGATTAACGTGCCGGTGCTCTGTCAACTGAGCTATTTAGCCCTAATGTTGGCAACCTCCCTATTTTGTCAATGTCTTTGTTCTGGAGTGCCAGTCAGAAGCCATTCAATCTGTAACTGCCGTACAGCCAGGGATCACACCCAAGTTTACGATACCAAGCATGCCAAGTGGGAAGTGTTCATCCCTCTGCTGCCACTTCCTAGGTTGTATTGTAAACTTGGGTGTGATCCCTGACTGTACGGCAGTTACAGGTTGAATGCCTTCTAGTTTTGCTCAAGTAAATTTTTCTTTGTTTAACCCTAAATTGTTTAAATTTACCTGGTCAGTTTTCCTTATGGTTTATTTCTTGACTTAAAGTTTGAAATCTTTTTGGGGGTTTCGGCCATCCGCCGAAACCACCTTTGATTTCGTCGAGATTTTTATTTTTTTTTATTATTATTATTATTATTATTCTTCTTCTTCTTCTTTCCGAAAATTCTCATAACATTTACACGTACAAATTTGTGAGCGTTCGTTCTCAGGAACTAAAGTCCTAAAAGACACAAACAATACATCAAATGAAAGCCTGTGTTCTAACTTAGATCAGGCAGCAGTTCGACCGAGGGTTTTTAATCCTTTGTTAACGATATTAACGATTTAAAAACACGTATCGTCAACAAAGCACGATCGTCTTGTGTGTGTACATTGCACGTAATTCACGCTGTACATCCCATACGGCCATACCCACACAGAGCCCATTGTCCACACGCGTAGCATCGTAACACGCTGCATACGGCCAGACCCACAGTCCACATGTGTGGCATTGTTCGACCTTTTTACCGTTCATTTTGGTTCGCTGCTTCGCTTCTACAGTTTACGGTGAACCTGTATAGTGCCCTCTTGGTTGTGGAGAGTCCTCGAACTTTAAAATGCGGAAGCGTTTTGGGATATAAGAACGGGTTTATTCTCATGCAATTTCATTTAATTCTCCCACCACAATTTATTTCAAGGTCTGTGCGGTTTAGCTTATTAATAGATTTAGCCTTGCCTTGGTAGTTTATTATTTACATTTTATTATTTAAAACTTTATATCGTCTGAACCATACGTAAAAGAGTTATCATTTTGTGTACCATCTTGTAACTTACGGCACATTAAACATGTTTTTTCCCCCACCTGTACAAAAGTTAATGCATATCACAGTTAACTATTATGTCAACATTAAGAATAAATCACTTGTTATTTTATAATCTTTAACCTTTTTTGGAACTTAAAACACATGTAACATTAAAGTTTGTAACGTGACCGCACATCAACTTTTTCTTTTGATTCAAACAGAAAGGTTATGGTCTCTGAATCAAATGTCATAAAGTCACAATGTTTGTGCCATCTTTTAAGTCTTGACACAAGTGCATCTTTAAAAAAAAACGATCAACTTTGACCTTTCCTTTCAATCCAAATAAGAAGTTCAAGGGCTTACGTCCAAACTTAGCATTTTTTTATATGAAACGTGATTTTGTCTATAAAGTGATGATATTTTCTATTTTTGTTCCACCAAAGGCCGAAACCCCAGTGTTTGTTTGCTACAAACTTATGTCTAGTTTGTTTTTAATATTAAAATAATATATTTGGTATCATTGTTTTCGTGTATTTAATTACTTTGTTTACAGGGATCTGACAAGAAACAAAATCAATTTGTCTCCAATGAACTACAAGACCATCACATTTTCTCCAACACTTGAACGAATGTAAGTCATTGCATGTTTTGTGTACATAAATCTCTTAGCTCTGGGGGTCATGACCTTGCCAATCTGCTGGCTGCAGGAATAAGACCAGGATTTTCAAAGACCAGGATTTTTTAACAAAGGCTTTGTAGGATTGAATCATGTAGACCTACTGAAGCGTATTGGGTTTAATCAAAATGGGAAATGGTTTGGTTGTCCCAGGTGTATTTTGTTTCCCCTTTCATATATAAAAACTTGCCCAGGGGTTGGAAAAATTTGCTTTTATGTAGTGTAGGGTTTTAAGCAGCCATAATTGCTTCAACCTTTGGACGGGAGGTAAAGCTGTTGGTCCTGTGTGTTGTGTGATGCATGGTTGGCTGCAGATTGTGCCGCATCACCTTTTAAACCTTTATAAGTTGCTACACAATAGGTCTTATAATTCAAACCAAGCTCTGCAGACCTGTTGTAAAAATAATGAGCAGTTTGTAATAAAATGAAAGTATAAGAACTGCGTGTTATTAATTTGGACAAAATTGTTGATTGCCCGACGTCTCTGCCCCAGCAGAGTCCTTGTCAAAGGCAAACTGACAACACGACACTCATAAACAGGTATACTGGTGTAACCAAGCAGTCTTGTGAAAGAAAACACACAGACAAAGCAAGAGATGAACAATGAAGAGGGAGACAAGGGGGGGGGGGTTGAGAGGGAAGGGGCTGGTTTGACATCAAGAGATTGGTTCAAAGGACAAAATCAACAGTGGGAAGGAGAAAAAGTAATTAATTAGTGGTAGAGACAGACTAAAAGGGGGATATCTGTGACATCTTATATTTGTCTAACTTTCTTTTTCCTTAGGAGCTTGATGGAGAATGAAATAGACTGGTTACCACCTGGCTTGTTCTCCAAGACAAACATTCAATATCTGTAAGTCAAAGGTGATACGTCAGAGGTCACACATAGATGCTTGTAAATGTCTATATTTTATTTTATCAAAGTAATAATTTTATTAGGGATATAATTGTGGTTTTATCCTTAACATTGATGTCTTATAAGAACTTTTTACTTGGTACTTTCCTAGTAGTAGTTTAAAGCAGCTTTGTAAGTTATTTAACTATTAGACTCAGTTTGCAGCACCCGCAGTGAAATGTGCATACAGGTTGCCTATCATTCACATCAACAATCTCTACCCTAGCAGGTACCCATTGACTCCTGGGTGATGAGAAGTAATTATGGTAAATTGCCATTCAAAAGAAAACAGTTGTCACATCAGAGATTCAAACCCACACTCTGATCTTGAGCTCGATGCTCTAGACCACAAGTGTCATGACTGGAAAAGACTTAATTTTGGTTTCAAACACTTTCCATTTGTTATTTCTTATTGTAGTGGTCTTAGCATGAACGCATTGAAGAAGTTCCCGAGCGATTCACTTCAGAATATGCTAAATTTGACGTTTCTGTCGGTTGATGCTAATCAGATTACATCAATATCAAAGAGGAATCTTCTGCCATTATCGTCCTCCGTCATTCAACATCTGTAAGTAAAATACTTAGATAGAGTTGATGAAGAAAACTGGTTTTGTTATATGTTTTTTACAGGCATGCAACTTGCATGGGATTCGAACCCACACCCCAACCATTGTGGAGCAGATTTCTTAACCAGTAAACCATTGCAGAATGTTGTTTTAGTATTTCCCTAACACTGACATGTGATATGCACTGGATGCACAGTGTTTTTATGGCATGCTACTTGGGTTGGATTCGAACCCACAACCCCAACCTTTCCAGAGCAGATATCGTAAATACTAGACCACTCAGTGCATATTTCTATGCTTTCTGAGTTCTGCGGAAAAAAACCCACATACTTTTCAGATGGGATTTGAACCTACCACACCAACATTCTAGAGCATATGTCTAGACTCCACCGCTAGACCACCTAGATTGACTGGTGATGAGAGACCAGGGCCAAAATTCATGTCACTGCTCACTGCGGCCCATAAAACCATACGCTCTACAGGGGCTTGATAGTGTGGCAGCATTAGTCTTTGGTCTTTGGTTGTTTGGTCGTTGGTCTTTTGGCCATTGGCCGTTAGTCTTTGGTCATTGGTTGTTGGTCGATGGTCATTGGTTGTTGGTCGATGGTCATTGGTCGTTGGTCTTTTGGCCATTGGCCGTTGGTCGATGGTCATTGGTTGTTGGTCTTTGGTCATTGGTTGTTGGTCGATGGTCATTGGTTGTTGGTAGATGGTCATTGGTCGTTGGTCTTTTGGCCATTGGCCGTTGGTCGATGGTCATTGGTTGTTGGTCTTTGGTCTTTGGTCATTGGTTTAAGGTTCTTGAAAGCAATTGCTTGTGTGTCCATTGACTAGAGTGATTATTTGCTTGTGAGTACTTGAGTAGTTAAAACTTGCTTAGGTTTAGTATTTGCTATATTTTCCATATATAATTCAGAATAGATATGCTTCAAGCATTATTATTTTCAGTTTTGGTTGATTGGTTTTTTTTGCAGGAATTTCAGCAATAACTTGATAGACTATGTCGCACCGAAAGCATTCCGACAACTCCAGCAACTCAAGATTCTGTAAGTTTCAAATAGACCTTATGCATTGACGTCATTCAACCACCATCTTAGAGGTAAAACGGTGACGAAACAATCGAAACGCACAGATTTGTGCGCGCGGCGCACAGGATTGGCCAATGAACAACCTTTTTTTGACCTCTGCATTTTGAAGAAGTACTCAAGAATATTTACTATATATTTAACATTGTACATTGTATACTTTGGTTGGTGTCCTTCAGTGGGTTAAGCTTGTTGACCAGTTGGACAGATGTCAAACACCAGACATCATACAAGGTATTTACTCAACACCTGACGTCATCACAAACGTCAAATCTTGGTTGTGCCATTTTGGTTGTCAAATTCCTTCCGCATTGCTGTGCAGTGTGCTAGAATGCTCAACTACGACATGATATGTTTCTTGATAAGATAACTAGTGGATTGGAGTGAATGTACTCTTCCAAAAAACAATGATGTACCATCCCTTTATGATATATTTCTTGATAGCTAGAAGATGGGAATGAGCGTGCTCTTCCAATAACCAATGAGTTACCATCCCTTTATGAAATGTTTCTTGATAACTAGAGGATTGGAGTGAATGTACTCTTCTAGTAACCAATGATGTACCATCTCTTTATAATAATAATAATAATAATAACACAGTACTTATATAGCGCATCACACCAAAGGCTCGATGCGCTTCACAACAATAAAAGCAATCAAACAAGCATACAGGCAATTAAACAAGCAGGTAACTCTTTATGACATGTTTCTTAATAACTAGAGGATTGGAGTGAGTGTACTCTTCTAGTAACCAATGATGTACCATCTCTTTATGACATGTTTCTTAATAACTAGAGGATTGGAGTGAATGTACTCTTCTAGTAACCAATGATGTACCATCCTTTTATGAAATGTTTCTTAATAACTAGAGGATTGGAGTGAATGTACTCTTCTAGTAACCAATGATGTACCATCTCTTTATGACATGTTTCTTAATAACTAGAGGATTGGAGTGAATGTACTCTTCTAGTAACCAATGATGTACCATCCTTTTATGAAATGTTTCTTTATAACTAGAAGATTTGAATGATTGTACTCTTCCTATAATCAATTATGTATATTTATGTATTGTCTCTTTTAGTGAATTTAATTTTCTTTGTTGTTTGTAGTGAACTGCATAGGAACCTGTTGACGGATCTTCCTTCTCAGACAATGGATCAAATCCCACAACTTTTACATCTGTGAGTTTCCTAAATTGTTTTTGACTGGGATGGGATTAACATGCAGGTGCATTACCAACCTTGATTTCTTGCCCTCTTGTTCTCAACCTTCCTATTTTGTCAAAATCATTGTTCAGGTTTCGCTAGAGTCAGTTTCCCTGTGGTTTATTACTGCTAGTTATAAAGTGTAAGTTCTGATAGCGCTGTGCATCTTCAGCATTACTGCTAGTAGTTATAAAGTGTCTTTTTCTGATTGTGTTGTGCATCTTTGTTATTACTGCTAATTATAAAGTGCCGTATCTGATAGCGTTGTGCATCTTCGTTATTTTCCTAAACAGATGAACAGAACTTGTGACTTTCATTTAAGTGCTTATTAGTTTTTACCTGTTCCAATCATTATTAAGAGGAAGAACAACAATCTGACCTATAAATGAAGTTTATAAAAGTTGTCATACAAGGCAACTTGGCGGCAATGCAACATTCATTTTACTGGCAGTGGCTTTACTCTCCCCAAAAAAATTGTGTGAAGATGAAATGTCTTTTCTTCTTGCATGGAATGGTTTGATATTCTCTTTGTTTGATTGCAGAGATTTGAGCTACAACAAACTTGCAACTCTGAAGGCGAAGGCTTTGACTGATCTGCCATTCCTACGAACATTGTAAGTCACAGTTATGTCATGTTTTTTTCAAGACAAATTTACTGGTTGCTTGGTAGAAGCAACAGAGGCAGTAACAATTGCTTTTCTCCATGATAAGTTATTAAAGGTATTATACATGACTGGTAACGATAAAGAACATCATTGTGTAACTTTAGTCTGAATGCTAGCTGATTTTGAAGTTCATACTAGAATTTTTTTTTCTGTGAAATATTTCCCTCTGAAAGAAGTCATATAAAAACTATCAGGGAAAAAGAAAGCAAACTCTACAGCTGATTTTCGTTGTAACAACCAAAATTAAGGACATAGTGTTTATATGCTAAACACTGTGCATGGGTTCTCACTATTTTCTCCTGACTCACACAACGGATTATGCCCAAATTTTCACAGGTTTTTTCTTTTTTGCACATGATTGATCACACAAAACATGAGTACTGTCCATGGCTCTTTTGTCAGCTTTACCAATCCTATGTAAAACTTTAAGCTGAACAGCTGAAACATCTTTTGCTTTTGTCAGGATTAATAAAAACATTTGTTTGAGGGTGGATACAAGCGCTATATAAGACTACTATATTGTCATTATTATTATTATTATTTATGCAAGTTTTTTATCCATTGTATTTTACAGGATCTTACACAATCAACTAGATGGATTTGAACTGTCTGTTATTCGGTACAATGCATTCATTGGAATTGGTGGAAATCTCACAGAATTGTAAGTTACGTTGAAGTTCTCTAATGCTTTCCTCCGTTATTCCTGTTTGATATACAATTTACTGAATCAATAGGCCATAGTTGAAGCGCCATCTTAGAAATACAGTCGACTCTCGTTAATACGAGCTCGGAAGATACGAGACGCCGGTTAATACGAGGTATTTCACCGGTCCCGAACTCTCCCATGCGTGTTTCTATGTCTTAAAAAACGGAAGATACGAGCACGGTCGTAACAAGAACACGGATAATACGAGGTATTTTTGCGGCCCCATGATGACAAAATGTATTGTTTTTCATACTTTTATAGCGAGATCAGAAAAATATTGTTGCGTAAAAGCTTACCGTTCAGTCAGCCAAGTTTCTGAAATTTCATGCTTGTTGCCAAACTATTTATCGGATCGGACCGGCTACACGGTTCCGACCAATCCGAAAACCAGAAACATTACGCTGGTCACCTATGCTTGAAATACTTCTTCGCCTACACACCTAGCGGCTACCAGCAAAAACAACCTTCAGCATAGGCGCTACGCAGTATCGAATCTGTCACATCATGGTCACATGAACGGCAAGTTTGACATGACTTTACTATGATTTTTATCTTGAGTTATACAAAATATTAAATTTCTTTGATCAAAGTCAACAAAAATGCATTCATCATTGATATTTTTGCGTACAGGATGCTCGTAAGAACTGTACTAATATCCTAGGAAGCAAACCGCTCCGTTCTAGCCTAGACACGTGTGTAGTGCATGCACTATGACGACGTGTGTGTACATGTACGTGTAAATAGTGCGCTGCGTTTAAGACGAGGTTCGGATAATACGAGGAAAACGGGCCAGTCCGGCGGACCTCGTATTAACGACAGTCGACTGTATACCACTATGGATCTTGGAAAACCGAGTAAAGGTAAAAAAGAAATCAAGCTGCCAAGGTGGACGCCGTGCTGTAGTTTACATGTTTCTGTGCCAGATTTTATGTGTTGGGAACTGCATTGCTTCAAAATCAACGTGGTGGTGGCCGATATTGGTTGGACTTCAATTTCACCCAGCAGAATCCTTTGCCTGTTGATCATTTCTGGTCATGTGCACTTAATCATGCATTGGAGACACAAAATCCACAATCTTGGTCATGTCTGGGCATATTGTATGGTGATGAGCAGTGAGGATTGAATAGTGAGACAACAGAATTAGCTGATTGCAAACTATTTACCAACCAAAAGGGCTTATGGTATAAATGCAAAGAATAGTTAACGGCCTGACGTTTCAACCCTAGCAGAGTCTTTCTCAAAGGTCAAATGATTAAGGTTGAATAATCTCTAAAGAGACCTTCAGATTTCTAAATGAATGGTTGACATTTTATTAAAATAAAAGTTGAGGCCAAATCTTGTGAGTTAGATTTGAATAATGTCTGGTACAATGCCTCGTATAGTCACAATTGAATGCTCAATTTGAATTCCACAGCCTAAATTTAGTGTTTCAGGGTGTTAACAAAAAAAATCTTCATATTTGATAGCCATATTTACCTACTTATAAGTTTCTATAGTTATTTTTGGATTGTATGAAAGTGGTGAGTGTTAAGCATTAGTGGTGAAATAAGTCTAAGAAATCAGATTGTTTTTGTTCAAAATAATATGGTAGGTAAAAGCTTAAATGTAAGTAGGTGAAAATGCCTGTCAAAAGTGGGTACACTTTTTTTAACCACACTGTACAATGCATGTCATACAGTTCGGGAAATCCTTGGAATTGCAACCTCCAGATTAGCAAACATTGGTACCCCTGTGCCTAAACATTGCATTGAGAAAATTGTGTACGGGTGTTTGTTGTCTCTAATGTAACTATAAAAAGCTTGCCCTGGACCATGAGACATAGCAACACTGGATGTACTCCGGGGAATTCAACTTGAGCATCAATCCGCTACGGAGATTGTGCTTTTGCCAAAGCTGCTTCTGCCCTGTGGAATAAGCTCCCTATCACACTTTGAAAAATAACATCACTCGACAACTTCAAGAGGAAACTGAAGTCACCCTTGTTTACATAGACTTACTTTTTAAAATGTAACTACAAGCATATAATATACATCTTTTCATTTTGTATAATGTATGTTTTTCTTTTTGTGTTGGTGCCTTGATCGGTTTTCTGGAGAAGAACGTATTATAAATCCAATTTATTATTATTTTTATCAAGTTGTGACTTAACAAGCCATTACACTATGGCCTTTTCCCAAACCTCGGTTTGGGGTCTGGCTTGGGTTCCGGCATCACTTTGGAGCAGTGTTCATTTTGTGCAGTGTTTCCAACATCAAATGAAGCCCGGTGCCGGAGACTGAGAGAAAGCCAATGTTTAGAAAAAGCCCCAGACGTCATTCAGGTCTCATTTCCAAACGATACTGCATTTTTAACTTAAATTGAACCAATTGGAGCACTTATATTAGAGTGTTTTCATTCCCACAGGTATTTAAGTTCCAACAAGCTGACGTCATTCCCACATGGGTTTTTCTCTGAGGAGATGTACGACAAACTCCGAGACTTGTAAGTAATTTTTATGAAGCTTAATGATTAAACATCCAAATAATAATAACAATACTTGGTTCTTATACGGAGCACCTGCGTAGTGAGTAGTTAGATCAAGGTACATTACTACATGGTATTCCCTGTTCATCATGCATACTGAGACCATTCCTCAAACTTTCTCAACTCCTTAGGCAGCGTTCTCCATTAATGGTGGTCCGCAGCTGGCCAAATGCCAGTCATAACCTCTGAGGACCAGTCAAAATTATGTCCACGTGATCCTGCTTGCTAGTTCATCGCTTCCAAGCGCTACATGTAAACCACTGACTGCACTGATTGTTCTGTGGCTTCAAGCTCCAGTACCATACAAAATGACGGTGTTGAAAGAAAACCGTAAAAGATGTTGACCAGTGAAAGGGCTGGTGCACTATTGAAATGACAAACTGACTGGTCCTGCTGGCCAATCACTGACAATTTTAAAGGCAAACACTGCAAGGGACATACATTGTCAATCGTCAAACCGATTTCAGTACTAAGGAGTAAATCCAACACAAGACAGTCTCAGCTCCCTCAGCTTCCCATGTATACACCTGGGTTAAGAGAAACAATTATGGTTAAGTTCCATGCTCACAAACACAAGTGTCATGACCAGGAATCGAACCCACACTCTGATGATTCAGCCATTAGAATTTGAGTCCAATGCACTAGATTTATCGGCCATGACACACTAGTTAGAAAGAAAAGAAATATAATTAATGTGAAAAGTCAAAGTTGAGTTTTGAATGAAACATACAATCCTCTGGGTCTTGTGTAAAAAACTTATGGTTTTAAATTAGATTTAAACGGACCACTACAGAAACAACAGTATACCATGTTTCCCAATAATGTACCTTATCTTGCTTCAAAGTCAGGGATAATAATAAAAGTAATACAAATGTACAAGTATTTATAAAGCGCATTTTTCCCAATGGTTGCGATGTGCTGTGGGCAGTAATTCCAGAGAGGAACATTGTGTTGAAAATAGGTGTACTTGGAGTTTTTGTTTGAGAACTTTTGAAGTCTGAATGTTGAGAGGTAGCCAGCTTCAGCATCTGGGTCCAGCTCCTGAGAAAGCCTTTTCACCATGTTCACCTGCATGTTAAACATAAATGCAGTAGATTCAGCATTACTCAGTTTGTGTTTTTTTGTTTCATTTTTATTTCCAGGCACATAGATAATAACGAGATCAGCAACATAACAGAGTTCACTGAAGACCAATTTGATGGTGCTCTGACATTGTACAGTTACAAGTTAACTTTACACGACCCGTTTGCTAATATACCAAACTTGGATAAACTGTAAGTACACACTTAGTTATCTCATGCACTCTTAAATACTGAATATCACTGCCTCAGTGCAAAAACTTTGTATCTCGTTTTTGCAAAAAAAACCTCACAAAAATTCTCCATACAAAAATGCTTCTCTTGGTGCATACTTGTTTTGTGTGTCGCCTGGGCTTTTTTTTAGTGAGATACGACATTGTGACATTTTTAATTCCCACGTATTTAAGTGCTATTTTAGGAGATATGACGTCTGCAAAACAGACGAGGACTGACTTGTATTATATAGGACTCAGATATGCTTAATTTTTCAGCATTATGTGAATCCCCCCCTTAGTGGCAGACCCCAGTTTGCCTATAACATACTCGGGTTGGTACTCACCGTTTTGAGAATCGGCAGTTTTCAACAATATCTTTCTCATCTGATCAAAAGTTGACACGGTGTGAACAGGTAGTTTAGGGTTCCACTGCCTGTGAGTTACTGACACAAATATCAACAAAATTTGTCAGGTTCTTGTTTATGATGTGAGGCGTCCTTGGTTTCATTACCAGAAAAATATAACAATAATAATGCATTCTGTTTGTCATGCACTTCTTGGCAATGGTTGTTTCCTATTGTTTTTTTAGGTATATGCAATCAAATAGAATCGAAGGAATCAATCTTGAAGACTTGTGTAAAATGAGCGTCCTTAGTTTGTTGGATTTGGGCTCTAATCTACTGACTGATGACACATTGGATGAGAATGCCTTTATGTGTCTGACAAACCTTGGCACTTTGTAAGTATTTGTTTTTCTTCTTTACAGCTAGTTGCCAGAACAGTTGAAACTATTAGACTGCAGGTTGTGTAAGGGACACTGTTTGCAGTAACTGTGTTCATGTGTGTACTGTGTATGATTTGACAACATATGATATCATATTGAAGGCTGGAATAGTTTATCATTCATTAAAAACCACAGTGGATAAGGTTAAATGGTCATACAGTAGAAGGGTTGACTGTGTACTGGGTAAATGCATTCAGAACATGTTATCATATTGAAGGCTGGCATGGTTTATCTTTCGTTCAAAACCACAGTGGATGAGATTAAATGGTCATACAGTAAAAGGGTTGACTGTAATGGATAAATGCATTCAGAACATGTTATCATATGAAATCATAAATACCTGGGACAGTTAATCCATTCTGGTTGGTTGAAAAGAGATCATGTGGCCATGTTTGAATGTGGGATATGAACACAGTGAGGAGTGTTTAAACATGGCCCGAGGAAATTTAGTCTAAAGAGGGCGCTATCAGATGATTGCAAGCAGCGCACAAATTACATGGCCCAATTTAAGATAGTAGGTTGCATATTTGGCTCATGCAAGTTTGAAATTTGCATGCGATAGTGTAAAACTAAAGTGCGCAATTGTAGACCTTGTGCAAGGAGCTACCTAGCGCTCGACATGGACGGAAGTTCAAGGCAAAGCGACCAGATGCTAAAGCACAAAGAACAGCTATCACCCAATGATCTGCCTCCTTTTGGCTGCAGGGATGGCACTTTTTGAGTGTGACATGTATATGTAACACTCAAATCCATAGTGAATGATTTTAATTGGTCTGACAGTAGAAGGGTTGACTATTCTGTGTTGATGCATGATGGCATATTTCAAGCCGGCATACTATCATTCATTCAAAACCAGAGCTTTGTATGCTATTGAATAGTCAGACAGTAGGAGGAGTGACTGAGCACTGCGCAGACACACTCACCACATGGAATAGTCAGACAGTAGGAGGAGTGACTGAGCACTGCGCAGACACACTCACCACATGGAATAGTCAGACAGTAGGAGGAGTGACTGAGCACTGCGCAGACACACTCACCACATGGAATAGTCAGACAGTAGGAGGAGTGACTGAGCACTGCGCAGACACACTCACCACATGGAATAGTCAGACAGTAGGAGGAGTGACTGAGCACTGCGCAGACACACTCACCACATGGAATAGTCAGACAGTAGGAGGAGTGACTGAGCACTGCGCAGACACACTCACCACATGGAATAGTCAGACAGTAGGAGGAGTGACTGAGCACTGCGCAGACACACTCACCACATGGAATAGTCAGACAGTAGGAGGAGTGACTGAGCACTGCGCAGACACACTCACCACATGGAATAGTCAGACAGTAGGAGGAGTGACTGAGCACTGCGCAGACACACTCACCACATGGAATAGTCAGACAGTAGGAGGAGTGACTGAGCACTGCGCAGACACACTCACCACATGGAATAGTCAGACAGTAGGAGGAGTGACTGAGCACTGTGCAGATACACTCCCCACATGGAATAGTTAGACAGTAGGAGGAGTGACTGAGCACTGCGCAGACACACTCACCACATGGAACAGTCAGACAGTAGGAGTGACTGAGCACTGCGCAGACACACTCACCACATGGAATAGTCAGACAGTAGGAGGAGTGACTGAGCACTGCGCAGACACACTCACCACATGGAATAGTCAGACAGTAGGAGGAGTGACTGAGCACTGCGCAGATACACTCCCCACATGGAATAGTTAGACAGTAGGAGGAGTGACTGAGCACTGCGCAGACACACTCACCACATGGAACAGTCAGACAGAAGGAGGAGTGACTGAGCACTGCGCAGACACACTCACCACATGGAATAGTCAGACAGTAGGAGGAGTGACTGAGCACTGCGCAGACACACTCACCACATGGAATAGTCAGACAGTAGGAGGAGTGACTGAGCACTGCGCAGACACACTCACCACATGGAATAGTCAGACAGTAGGAGGAGTGACTGAGCACTGCGCAGACACACTCACCACATGGAATAGTCAGACAGTAGGAGTGACTGAGCACTGCGCAGACACACTCACCACATGGAATAGTCAGACAGTAGGAGGAGTGACTGAGCACTGCGCAGACACACTCACCACATGGAATAGTCAGACAGTAGGAGGAGTGACTGAGCACTGCGCAGACACACTCACCACATGGAACAGTCAGACAGTAGGAGGAGTGACTGAGCACTGCGCAGACACACTCACCACATGGAATAGTCAGACAGTAGGAGGAGTGACTGAGCACTGCGCAGACACACTCACCACATGGAACAGTCAGACAGTAGGAGGAGTGACTGAGCACTGCGCAGACACACTCACCACATGGAATAGTCAGACAGTAGGAGGAGTGACTGAGCACTGCGCAGACACACTCACCACATGGAACAGTCAGACAGGAGGAGTGACTGAGCACTGCGCAGATACAATCACCACATGGAATAGTCGGACAGTAGGAGGAGTGACTGAGCACTGCGCAGACACACTCACCACATGGAATAGTCAGACAGTAGGAGGAGTGACTGAGCACTGCGCAGACACACTCACCACATGGAATAGTTAGACAGTAGGAGGAGTGACTGAGCACTGCGCAGACACACTCACCACATGGAATAGTCAGACAGTAGGAGGAGTGACTGAGCACTGCGCAGACACACTCACCATATGGAATAGTCAGACAGTAGGAGGAGTAACTGAGCACTGCGCAGACACACTCACCACATGGAACAGTCAGACAGTAGGAGGAGTGACTGAGCACTGCGCAGACACACTCACCACATGGAATAGTCAGACAGTAGGAAGAGTGACTGAGCACTGCGCAGATACAATCACCACATGGAATAGTCGGACAGTAGGAGGAGTGACTGAGCACTGCGCAGACACACTCACCACATGGAATAGTCAGACAGTAGGAGGAGTGACTGAGCGCTGCGCAGATACACTCACCACATGGTATTAGATTGACTAGCTTATTAATAATTCAACATCATTGATTTAATTTGATTGCAGGGATCTTGGTTCGAATAACTTCAAGTATGTCCCTCCAGCTGTACAATTCCAAGACAGAGTTCTCAGCTTGAGTTCACTGTAAGTACCCATCAACCAGTCAGATATTTCTTTACCCTCTTCCAAGGTTTCCCCTTAAACTTTGTAGCGACTGGCCAGCAGGACCAGGTAGCTTGTCTTTGAATTTTGCTTGGCCACAAGCTTTTTCTCTACTCCATATTTCAAATTAAATAGAGATTCTTTCCAACAGAACTAGCCAGCAGGACCGCTTGAGTAAAGTTTGACTGGTCCTCATGTGTTTTAATTGGCTCCTGGCCATCAAACCGCTGTTTAGGCAGAAAGCTGTATTCGCCAAGATGCCTCTAAATCTCCAATATACAATGCACATAATGGTGAAGTAACTGCGCCACACTGCCTGTCACTGTTATGGTTGGTCAGTGCCACAGATTGCCACTGCAGAAATTGACCAAGATTGAGGACCTTATCTCTTCCAACAGTGGCCCAAATTCCAATGCAATTGAGCACAGCTGGTGGCCTCTCCAGTTTACCACTTTCATTGAATCACCTTGGGCAATGGTTCCTTTCCACATGAGCTTGTATGGCTACACAAAAAGCCACTTTTATTATTATCAACAAAGTCTACCCTCACAGGTACACATGTACCTTGGTGATGTGTAGCACATATAGTTAAGTGTCTTGCTCAAGGACACAAGTGTCAGGACCAGGACTCAAACCCACATGCCGATGATTCAAGCCACCAGATTCAATTTCATAGAGCTGCTTAAGAAGAAAATATTACTGAATGATTTTCTGCTAGGCAGAAATGAATAGGATGGCAGTCACAAATGGTTCATGTTTCATGGTATTTGCCTGGTAACCTGATGAGCATTTTGTTGTGCTCTGCTACTTTTTGTGCTTAAGCAGCTCTATGAAATTTGGCCAAGAACTTGAGTTCTGTGTGCTAGACCACTCGTCTAAGTCACTGGCAATTTAAGTAGCTAAACCATTACATATTTGCATTGCACTAAGTCTTTTTTGATTTTATTTTATTTTGTTTTTCCAGGGACCTGTCAGGCAATGACTTGACATTCCTGTTGGCTGGAGCCTTCTCAAACGTCACAACGCTGAGAAGCTTGACTCTTTCTTCAAACAAAATCATCTCAGTAGAGAATGGAGCTTTCCCATTGGAGATTTCTTACATGTGAGTAGTGTTATACAATCCCAATATGAACCTCAACTCTCTTCCTCACTTTACCGAACTCCAACACCCAACTGATAAACTCCAATATTCATACATGAAGACTTTTTGTAAATATGAAGTCTTGTATCTTCACCATGTTCACTTAAGCAAGTAGGTTGGTTAATGTTTTCACCTGTATGTATTGGGTTATGTACATGTGAGAAATAACTTCCTGGAATGATTGACTATGATCCTTTGTCACTCTAACAAAATCCTAAATCCACACCAGTTGACTTTGTTGTGGTGGTATGTATATGGCTAATACCATGTTATTGTTAATATCATCTTCAAGCAAACTTGAATTCTGGTCGCTCCATGGCAACAACAGTGTGGAATTAAACCATATTGCACAGTCCATATTGCACAGTCCATATTGCACAGTCCATATTGCACAGTCCATATCACACCTTGCAAGTTATAATGATAATACAAAGCATTTATAACCAGAGAAAGTAACACATGAGCGCTTAACACAAAATTAAACAATAAGCATGACAAGCAAACAAGAATTATACAGAATAAGCAAAACAAACGAGTGATTAATTAAACAGGTGAGTTTTTAGAGATTTTTTGAAAGCTGCCTTCAAACTGTCTGTAGCCATCGGCTAGCTGGGTGGTCTAGTGGTAAGCGGCTCTAGCAATGTAATGGTCCTGGGTTCGAATCCCACCTGAGTGATTTGCCGGTGGATTTTTTTTTTCACAGAACTCTGGAAAGCACTGAATATGCAGTGCTTAATACACATCGGTGTAAGGGTAAAAGACCAATTATATTATAAGTTCCCAATGCAAAAGTTATTAAGTTTTTTGAAAAGCTGCTAGTGAGGTAGAGTGGTGGATACTGTAGGGTAAATTGTTTCAGAGTTGTGGGGCAGCAGCATTGAAGCTTTTGAGCCAGTGGTAGTACGGGTTTTGAGCACAACGAATAATTTGGTATCTGTAGATGATCGAAGGCTTCTGGGTGGTTGGTACTGTTGAATGAAGTATGAAGGTGCAGAGTCAGTATTGAGACATTTGGAGACCAGGGTCAGTATTTTGAAGTGGATTATGTTGAAGACTGTCGTCCAATGAAGATCGTGAAGGATAGGAGTGACACAGTCATTTTTTGTGAGCCTGATAAATCAGTTTGGTGGCACGGTTTTGGAGCAGCTGAAGGCATTTACAGTCAGCAGATCAGATCCCAAAGAGAAGTGAATTTGCATAATCGAGCCGAGATGTAACACAAGGGCTCTAATAGCAGCATGGCAAGATGGTTTATCAATGTACATTTTTATGCATGACAGGATTTGTAAATTAAAGTTTACAGATTGACAAATAGCAGTGACTTGGTTGGTTATCGATATGGTCTGGTCAAACTCCAGACCCTTAGTGGAAGCCTGGATGGTGTCATATCCTACTTGGAGGGAGACATTGGATTAGGAGTTGCGAAAGCCGGTATCGGCACAGACAAAAAACTCAGTTTTGGATTCGTTCAGTTGAAGCATCTTACTTAACATCCAGTGCTTTATACCCATAATGCAATCGGATAGTCACTGGGATTGCTGCGATTAAATTAGATGTACAGCTGCGTATCACCAGCATAGAAACCATAGAACAATGATGGAGAGAGGATAAGTAAATAGGGAAACAGCTGAGGCTCCTCACTAGAGCCTTGTGGTGAACCAAACTCCAGTAATTGCACTGTTTTAACTCTGTGTAATTGCGTAAATGTAAGCTGTGCATCAAGATTGCTTGAAGATAGATTTGTTATCACAATTTCATAAAGCTGCTTATGCAGGAAATATTGCTGAAAAATTTTCTGTTTAGCAGAATAAGCAGGATACCAGTCACAAATGAGCAGGATACCAGTCACAAATGGTACATATGTCCTGGTATTTTTGCTGGTAACCTTATTCTTGTAAGCAGTTTTTTGTTGTACTTAGCTGGCCAAATTTCATAAAGCCTATAAGCACAAAAACTTGCTGAGCACACACAAATCTTTCTTAGCAGAAACAGGTTACCAGCCAACATTCCATTTAGTTTACATTGTTGCCACTGGTACCCCGTTCATTTCCCACCAAGTAAAGAAATTTGCTAAGCAGAATCTTCTGCTTAACAGCTTTTTTGGAATTGCGCCCTGCTGTTTGGGCCAAGACGGGCACTTTTCATACATCTTTATCAGGCTTTATTTTGCATGTTAACCTGTCTGCCAGTGCTCATAAGAATACCAGCTTTGGATGCATTTAGTTGAAGTTCCTTGCTTGACTGCATATCGGTTTATTTTGTATCATCCACAGCCTGAAAAGTTTCTGGTAAAACTGAATACTGCTGTATTTTGTTGACAGTTGCCATGGATTAAAAATAGCACAAAAATAACAACCCAATCTATTTTGGGCACTGGGCATAAATAAAAAATTAAAAAACGGTATACATTTTTTTTTGAATATGCCGAGCTTAATATTTTGACATTAATTTCTTTGTTTGCAGTGCCTTGAACTACAATGAGTTCTACTTTCTTCATGAGAACCCATTCAGGAATCTGACAATGCTATCCACTCTGAATTTACAAAATAATGAAATTGATGTCATACCTGATACTGCATTTGATGGTTGCACATCCCTGAATAGCATGTAAGTAGACTTATGTCGTCTAGCATTAGCACAGTTTATTCCAACACTCAAAGCATGGCGTGTTGTGGCTGAGTGGTTTAGTTCATCGGACCCAAGTTCTGGTTTTGTCAGCAGCAGAGTGTGGGTTTGAATCTCGGTCATGACATTTGTGCCCTTGAGCAAGGCACTTAACCATAATTGCTTCGTAAAAAGTTGGGAAGGTAGTTGTTCTGCTCTACCAGCAAGGCTCCTAGTGGATAATACCCTTGCCTACATCCTGACGGACTGTGAAGGGGGTAACTTTGTTTCAGCCGCAGGAGTAGTAGGTGGCAACATGCCCCTGGTGACAGTTGATCTGGGTCAACAGCCCAAATGAGTTAGTGTAGCCCTCATTTTGAAGTGGCCGTCTGGCCTTGTGAGTTGGGCGATATCTCATGAAACAAATATTTAAAAAACACCATAAAGAGTAGAAATCAGAGATTTGGGTTAATGGGAAACTTGTTATGGATGCACCACCACTGTCCTTGCCAGGATATAATAATATACAGTACTCACTTGATATCACACTATGAATGCACAACGATGTGAAACTGTATGAATGTAAGTATTGCATTCAGAATGTAGGATTTTTTTTCCAGATCTTTAAGTGCATGATTGGTTGGTCAAGCATTTTGCTGTGTAGAAAAATTAGAGTACTGTACGCAGCTTAAAACCAAACCTAATTTGCCCGTAGATAGCCTGTATTGGGAACTGTTCAGAACTTATGTGCCTGTTTCTCACAAACCATCAGAGTTCAAAAGATATGTGAACAGATTTATTCTCTCCCTTCATCTTTTCTGTGCTCTCCTTGTAGCCTTCACCCCAAGTGTCCATCTGCACTTGTATTGGGCGATTTTTCATGAAAAGAAATAATACTTTAGGGTTGAATAAACAAAAGCATACTAGAGCGGGATTTGAACCAACGACCTATGGATTGAGATGCCTGAGCTCTACCAGCTGAGCATTTTAGCCCTACCTTGACAATAACAGTCTCTCTATTTTATCAATATATTTGTTCGGATGCGCCAGTCAGAAGCCATACAATCTTTACCCAGTCAGTTTTCCTTGTGATATATTACTTGATGTAAAATAAATAGTTCGAAGATACTTGTGAAGATACTTGTGCTGGGCCTATTAAAGACCAATATAATACATTTCTTTTTATCAACAGATCTCTGAATGACAACAAAATTGGTCGGATCTTGAGAACCACATTTGAGGATTGTCTACTTTCTGGCAGCACTTACCTTCATAATAATGAAATTGCTTATATTGAGGATGGATCCTTTGCTCATGTCACTTCGGCAAGCCGCATCTACCTCCAGAATAATCGTCTGACCAAAATACCTAGAGGTGGAGACTTCGTCAATATGAAATGTTATTATATGTAAGTATCAAACAATTGAGACTTTACCGATCATACTACTACTTACAGTACAAATTACATGTGCCTAATACCAAACTGATTACTGCTTATGTACGGTAGCTACCAAATGGTTGAGACCTTACCGATCATACTGCTACTTACAATATCAAATATTTGTGCCTTTATCAAAATGACTGCTGCTTATATGTAAGTACCAAGTTGTTGAGACTTTACTTTTTATACTGCTACCTAAAGCACAAATTAATTGTGTCATTCACATGTAAGTACCAATTGGAAGAGACTTTACCAATCGTACTTCTACCTAAAACATCAATTACTTGTGCCTTTACCAAAGTGTCTGCCATTTATATGTAAGTACCAAATGGTTGTGAATTTACCGATCCAGCTGTTGAAATATTTCAATTACCTGTGACTTGACCAAACTGTCTTTCATTTATGTAAGCACAATAAATAATGTTGGCAACTTTACTGATGGTACTGCTAATTAAAGTGTGAATAGTTTCTTCCTTTATAAATCTGACTTCTGTTTATGTGCAATTGCCAAATGGTTGTGACTTTACCGATCACACTGTTACTTGAAGTTCCTAATTGCGGTGCCTTTACAAATTTGACTGAAGTAAGTACCAAATGGTGGAGACTTCACAAGTGCGATGTATTGATCAAATCTGACTGCCACCTAAAATGTACTGTGTACCAAGTGGTTAAAACTTACCAATCTTACTGATACCTAAAGTACTTACAAGTACTCTTGTCAAACTGACTGCTACTTGTATGTTTGTTTTAAATCGTTGAGACTTTAAAGTAATGAAAAAGTGGTGTGCTTTATACTAGTGTGGAATAACCAAATAGTCTAGACTGACTACCTCTGTCATTACCAATGAGTGGTATATGTACATTGTTAGTACTGAGTTGTTGAGACTTAACCAATTTGACTTGTACTTAAATCCTAAAAAGTGTCACCTGTACCAATCCGACTTTCACTTTTGTGTGAAAAGAACAAAACAAGAAAAAAAAAAAAACATGTGGTTGAGACTTTACCAATCAGACTGTCACTTAAACAATTCCTTAATTTGCTGCTCCAAGGGTTGCAAACAGAAATCAATCAATTGTTTTGTATTCGTTGTGTTTTGATTTTATAGATATTTGAGCAATAATTTTATCACAAGCATCCAGAATGGCACCTTTCAAAGTATCCAAGGAAGTTATATGTAAGTTTAGGTTTTTGAGAAAAGTATCATAAATCTTGTAGAAAACAAAAACCGAGGGCTACTTGGGTGAGAAACCCATGGATCTGGCATGCTAGAGCTGGCATTTTGTCTCCGGGCACACTCGCTGGTCAAAGGGTAGAATAGGATGGTTATGGGTTTGAAACCCACCAGTAAGCCTTGGGATCACTTGGTCAAATGGTAGAATACGATGGTTATGGGTTTGAATCCCACCAGTAGCTCTGGGATCACTCGGTGGTCAAATGGTAGAATACGATGGTTATGGGTTTGAATCCCACCAGTAGCTCTGGGATCACTCGGTGGTCAAATGGTAGAATACGATGGTTATGGGTTTGAATCCCACCAGTAGCTCTGGGATCACTCGGTGGTCAAATGGTAGAATACGATGGTTATGGGTTTGAATCCCACCAGTAGCCTTGGGATCACTCGGTGGTCAAATGGTAGAATACGATGGTTATTGGTTTGAATCCCACCGGTACCTTTGGGATCACTCGGTGGTCAAATGGTAGAATACGATGGTTATGGGTTTGAATCCCACCAGTAGCTCTGGGATCACTTGCTGGTCAAAGGGTAGAATAGGATGGTTATGGGTTTGAAACCCACCAGTAGCCTTGGGATCACGTGGTGGTCAAATGGTAGAATACGATGGTTATGGGTTTGAATCCCACCAGTAGCTCTGATGGGATCACTCGGTGGTCAAATGGTAGAATACGATGGTTATTGGTTTGAATCCCACCAGTAGCTCTGGGATCACTCGGTGGTCAAATGGTAGAATACGATGGTTATGGGTTTGAATCCCACCAGTACCTTTGGGATCACTCGGTGCCTTTGAGCTTTTGAGATTTTGAGCATAAATTCCAGTACTCTTTGTCCATCTTTGTTTGTGGGAAATGAAGCAATGAACAGTGAGTGAATGCACTGTGCACACTACACAATGGAATGGCCAGGTGTACAGGTCATCTGATTCCTTGGTGTAGAAGGTATTGCCATGTATGTTTTTCCGCATGGACTGGTTAACTTACATGAATTGTTAAAATCTGTTTCAGTGACTTGTCAAACAACGCCATTTCCTTCATTGAGCCCAATGCGTTCCAGGATGTTTCATGTTCTGGGTAAGTATCGCTAAAGGGAGGGTGTACCTTTGGTAATGACCATAAAAACTTTGCTGTTGATAATGTTCAATATTTAGAAAAATGATTTCTTCCTAAAGAATTCAGTTTAGAGAAAGGGTTTCAAAAAATTGAGAAACATTTCATTCTTTCTCTTACTACGAATTATTCTTCCTGCGTGGACATAACTTCAGATTTCAGTTAGAAATAGAATTTCAGTTTTTCTATGATAAAAACAATTAATTTAAATTATTGTTGAAGCAGAAATAAAATTTGTGACGAGTAACATCTCAAACAAATAAACTCTGCAAACCATGCATTGTTAGGATGTCTGAGTTAACGCTATAAACCATGCATTGTAAGAATATTTGAAACAAGTGATTATTATTTTAAACCCCATTTGAGAATTACTCCTAAATTTGTTCAACCATCACTAAGATTAATTGTTAACTTGAACGCCAGTTGGGTAGTAGCTTAATGGTTTACAGGTAACCGGAAACTATGGTCAATTCTTATTCCCGGGTTTCCTTTTTATTTGTTAAATTTATTTTACTTTCACTTCATCGCTTATTTTTACTTTCCAAACAAAATAACCTAATTATCATAGCCAAAAGCTACATTTAGCTGAAGTATTTAACTGAAGTACACGTTAAACACAATATGGTTGAGACCAACTTGATTCTGGAGGTTTTAGACTTGCGTAGTCTATTTGCGCTTAGGTTATTAGTTGGTAATGAAATAAAATAAAAATTCTGTAAATTCTCTGAAAATGTTACTCTTTGGAAATTTAGAGGTGCTTTACCACAACTAACTGACGTTTGCACATGGAATGTGTAGTAATTTTCTGAATAAACTATTGGTTTTAATGATGATGGTGGTGGTACATGATGAGTTTTAATTTTTATTGTTATGTTTACAGTGACATTCGGTTGAACAACAATCCACTATGGACATTAAGTTCATATTCTTTCAACACTGTCAGCTGTAGATATTTGTAAGTATTCCATGTTGTGAGTAATTTCAGTCAAAGCTCAGTATTTAACTGGCAACAAAGTTCTAACAAATCTTTTAACTGATGGTGAAAATTACTTTTTGAGACTTTTAAACACTAGGGGGCAGCAGACATCCCTGGGGCCAATTTGTGATTTCCATTTTCTACCTGCCAACAGTAAGCACATGAAAAGGCATGCTAACCTTTAGGTTTTGCTAGTTTGTGAAACACGCTTCTGCTCAAAGGGAGGCTGTGTTGTCATGGTAAAAGCAGGGCTGTGGCTGTACATGAATTATGCATTCTCACCCTGTTTAGCTTGTCCAGGATGTACGTTGGTGCCACTTGCCCATTTTATGCTTTAAAAACAATCAGCATCAGTTTGTAGATGACTTTGGATGATACTCAAACAAAACACTAGCTAAATCAAGTCCTATGGGGTTCTGGTAGCCAGTCATGTGAGTGGAGCCAGTTTGTGTGAAGTGGGCATGGCTTGGCATCACATGATACACGTCATCCATTGTTTGGTGGGAAAAATCAGTTTTATTTCATCTACATCATATTACCTCAGTGACTTCTAGCTGGTATATTTTATGATTACAATATTGTTTTGGCAGGTATTTTACATCGGTAGGGTTATCTACAATCCCATCCTTTGCTTTCAGTGGATTAACTGCAACCAGATTGTAAGTATTGAATATTAATTCTTGTATTCATGTATCTTTGATTTATCAAACAAAAAAGCAAAGCTCAGAAATTGAGCTGTAATCTGTCTCCACTAAATGAGTGATTTGGGTCGTCGTTTCCAGCGTTCATCCAGATTTTGCAAGCTCAAATCCTGTTCTAGTAAATTTTTCTTTGTTCACCCCAATATTAAACTGAATTTACCCAGTCAGTTTTACTTGTGGTTCATTACTTGACATTATTTATTTAGTTGGAAAAACCATGTAAGAACATCCTTGTTGAAAAAACCTGTCCATGACAAAACAATCTGATTGTTAAAATCAATAATTTAAAGATGTTTCAACCAAAAAGCTCAGTGATTTTTAATTCCATACCAGTTCCAATCCCAAAATTCCTCATGAATTTTAAACACTTACATGTAACTATCCTTGGTGTCTGTTATGACATTTAGCTTGCCCCATTGAGGAGATAGAGCTTGCAGATGTAATGATTAAACCAGAGATTCAACCAAACTTGGCCCAAGAACTTACCTTGCCTCCTCTTGGTCAATTACTTTTAGTATGGCGTGTCGTGGCCGAGTGGATAAGATCACTGGACTCAAGCTCTGGTGTTTCTGATCAGCAGAGTGTGGGTTCGAGCCCCGGTCGTGACACCTGTGTCCTTAAGCAAGACACTTAACCATGATTGCTTCGTCCTTCGGATGGGACGTAAAGCCGTTGGTCCCGTGTGTTGTGTAACGCACGAAAAAGAACCCAGTGCACTTATCGAAAAGAGAAGGGGTCCGCCCCGGTGTTCCTGGTTTGATCGGCTGCATATTGCGCCACAGCACCTTGTAAACCATTACAAGGTGCTATGTAAAGGAGTAGATCTCATACCTCAAACGTAGCCCCAAAATACCTTGCAGGAAATACTGAATGTTAAGCGCTTAGAGGCTGGCCTGCAGTAGCTGCTATACAAATACAATATATTATTATTATTATTATTATTATTGGGGGTTTCGGCCTGGTAGCCGAAACCACCTTTGATTTCGTCGAGATTTTTATTTTTTTTAATTATTATTTTTATTATTATTATTATTATTATTATTATTAGCTGTTCCGACTTAGCAGTCGGAACAGGTTTTGTTTTTGTTGGGATTATTATTTTTATTATTATTATTATTATTATTATTATTCTTTGTTTCTGTCAAAATTGCCATAGCTTTTGTACACGATTTTGTACGAACCTAAGCTCTAAAATAATAAATATGGGAGATTCAGATCTTACATCAAATTGAAGCTTAGAACATGAAATTATGCTAAGAGTAAAATTGTTCAAGTTCTTCATTAATTAGCTGAGTTATAATGACATGAATATTTAATTAGGCAATCTTGTTCCCACCATATCTCAAGAAGTATATGTCTGATCCTCAAACTGTTTTCAAATATAGACTCGTCTTATTATGTAGCTCTGTAGCGTGGCAAAAAATTCATAAAACGTCATCAATGACGTCATTTGTTGGCGCGTTTTTGTTCTGTGTACAAAACACTTGGCGCTGAAAGGGCAAATGTTTTGACAGTCAAAAACACAATATTTTCAATTAAAATTACGAATTAGTTTCCTAAATTACATAAACTGTTTTGAAAAGTTAATTGCTTTTAATAAGAGATGTTCCTGGTCATTAAAACTAATCAAAGCAGAACAATTTCCACGATAATTAACGATTCAGTGACAAATCGGACACCAATGGCTTGGAGACAAGGTTCCGTTCATCGACTAAAAATGTAGTCAGGATGCCCTGCGACACAGAGAAAAATGCACGCGAAATGCCGTAACGAAATAGCCGACTTCTAGGTACCAGTCGCTGCACACTATTTATACAAAAATATCGATCTATAGCGTATTGAAACGGTGGCTTGTGCATGTGTACATGTACGTCGTGATTCTGTTGCCCAGGGCGCTCGACGATTTTGTCCCGGGCGCTACATTTGAATATTTACTAGTTAATCTTTGCAGCACCATATCTCAAGAAGTACACAGCCGATTTTCAAACTTGTTTCAGTTATAGACTCCTTGGGCACCATAGATCAGCCTTGGGTAACCATGACCCCATGTTGACCTTTACTTCCGGGTCAACCGGAAGTGAGACGATATCTCAAGAACTACACAACCGATTTTCAAACTTTTTTCAGTTATAGACTCCTTGGCATTGGAGATTAGTTTTGGGAAATCGTGACCCAATGTTGACCTTTACTAGGGGTCAACCGGAAGTGGGACCATATCTCAAGAACTACACAACCGATTTTCAATTTCTTTTCAGTTATAGATCCTTTGAGCATTAAAGATTGAACTTGGGTAACCCTGACCCCATGTTGACCTTTACTTCCGGGTCAACTGGAAGTGGGCCTATATCTCAATAATTACTTAGCCAATTTTCAATTTCTTTCAGTTATATACCCTTTAAGCATTGAATATTAAACTAGGGTTACCATGACCCCATGTTTACCTTTCCTTCCGGGTCAACCGGAAGTGGGATCATTACTCAAGAATTACACAACCCATTTTCATTTTTTTTTCAGTGATAGAGTCTTTGAGCATTGAAGATTAGCCTTTTTCTACCGTGACCCAATGTTGACCTTACTTCTAGGTCAACCGGAAGTGGGACCATATCTCAAGAACAACACAGCCGATTTTCTTTTTTTCCAGTTTATAACCCTTTGAGCTCTGAAGATAAGCCTTGGGTTACCGTAACCCCATGTTGACCTTTAATTCCGGGTCAACCGGAAATGGAACCTTATCGTTCAATCTTGAACTTAGGCTCACTTTAAATGTCTGGATCAATTAATCAAAGTACAACAAAACGGAACAGCTTTGTGTTTGTTCACAAACACTTAGTGTCTAGTTATTATTATTATTCTTCTTATTCTTATTCTTATTCTTCTTTCCGAAAATTCTCATAACATTTACACGTACAAATTTGTGAGGGTTCGTTCTCAGGAACTACAGTCTTAAAAGACACAAACAATACATCAAATGAAAGCCTGTGCTCTAACTTAAATCAAGCAGCAGTTTGACCGAGGGTTTTTAATCCTTTGTTGACGATATTAACGATTTAAAAACACGTATCGTTAACAAAGCACGATCGTCTTGTGTGTGTACATTGCACGTAGTTCACGCTGTACATCGCATACGGTCTCCACACCACACAGCCATTGCTTCCCACGCTAGGCATCGTAACACGCTGTATACGGCCAGACCCACAGTCCACACGTGTGGCATTGTTCGACCTTTTTACCCTTCATTTTGGTTCGCTGCTTCGCTTCTACAGTTAACTGTGAACCTGTATAGCGCCCTCTTGGTTGGGGAGAGTCCTCGAACTTTTAAATACGGAAGCGTTTTGGGATATTAGTACGGGTTTATTCTCATGCAATTTCATTTAATTCTCCCACCACAATTTATTTCATGGTCTGTGCGGTATAGCTTATTAATAGATTTAGCCTTGCCTTGGTAGTTTATTATTTACATTTTATTATTTAAAACTTTATATCGTCTGAACCATACGTAAAAGAGTTATAATTTTGTGTACCATCTTGTAACTTACGGCACATTAAACATGTTTTTTCCCCCACCCGTACAAAAGTTAATGCATATCACAGTTAACTATTATGTCAACATTAAGAATAAATCACTTGTTATTTTATAATCTTTAAGCTCTTTTGGTACTTAAAACACATGTAACATTATAGTTTGTAACGTGACTGCACATCAACTTTTTCTTTTGATTCAAACAGGAAGGTTATGGTCTCTGTGTTAAAAAACCTTCAAACATAGTGCGACGCTTTGTGCTATTTTTGCATTAATTTTAACTTTATTTTCTATGTTAATTTTGGAATCTCTGCAAGACCCAAGCTTACAGCTTTCAATTACTAATTATTATGACGTCCCACATGTTACAGCGCCCTCTATGAATGTGTATACAACACACGTTGACCTTTCCTTCCAGTCCAAACAGGAAGTTCAAATTAAAACAAATCATATCTTCTGAACCGCATGTCATAGAGTTATAGTTCTTGCGCCGTTTTATAGCTTAATACAACACATGTAACATTTTATTTTGAGGTGTGACCCACTTTGACCTTTACTTCCGTTACATACAGGTAGCTCTAAAACAGGTAGCTCCTGAATCAAATGTCATAAAGTCACAATGTTTGTGCCATCTTGTAAGTCTTGACACAAGTGCATCTTTTTAAAAACCGATCAACTTTGACCTTTCCTTTCAATCCAAATAAGAAGTTCATAGTGCTTACGTCCAAACTTAGCATTTTTTTTATATGAAACGTGATTTTGTCCATAAAGTGATGATATTTTCTCTTTTTGTTCCACCAAAGGCCGAAACCCCAGTGTTCGTTCGCTACAAACTCATTTCTAGTTATTATTATTGTTTTTGTTGCAGGTATATGGGATCGAATTCCATTACGACAATTGAAGAAGAAGCATTTGATGTATCTATAGGTTCCCAACTGTAAGTCCATAATGATGATTATTCTGTAGTCGCTATGGGCATTTTGGTTCAAATCCCTTGCAACTGCTTTTTGACTGTGTGTCTAAAAGATGAATGACAGGATTTGTCATTTTGGAAAACAAAATTGATTACATGGAGTTTTATTATTTTGTTAAAATTAGAAGCCCCAATTGTTTGTTTGATTTATTATTTGTTAATAACAAACTTTTAGACTCCTCGTGGAAATAAATATGAAAATTGTAGTATACTGGCGTGAATAATCATTTGTGTTGCTTGCATACCATGTATTAATATCAGACTTTTTTTATGGCATATGGACAGTGGAGGATTGAATGTGTTGTTAATGACTCGCATATCCATTTTTATCTGTTGGCTTGCACATTTCTTAGTCATTTGAATGTTATTTACGTATTTACAAGGTAACAACTGCCTGGATGGTTGCAGTAGAATTTAATATGGTGTAAATGAATTGAATTTATTGTTTAACTGTTGCATTTTTATAAGTCATTTGAATGCCATTTGCATGCAGGTATTTACAGAGTAACAAGCTGTATGATATAAGAGGCAAGATGTTTGTGGATGGATCAAGTGTTAATGAGCTGTAAGTATTATCATTGTCATTAGATGTTCTTGCAGGAGCGCAAACACCTTTTGTTATTGTTGTACTGGTTTTGATAATTTTTTTCTCAAAACTCCTTTATAATATGTTTCTTATTCAATTTCTTGAGACATATTAGGTCCATTTTTAGGGTAAGTAAAAAAAATAATAAAATGTCAGTAAATTTGCAGGCAATGGTACAATAAACTGCCTGATAACATCTCATTAACTTACAATCAGCTAAGAGAGATCGTGTTAAAAACTTCTCCATCCCAAATTGGTGAGTACTGACCAGAGTTTGTCATAGGCAAACTCAAGTCTGGCCACAAAAACTCAGAAGTTTGTCATCCATCTCATCCATTTCATTGAATTACTTGGGTCATTTAACTTAATGGATGGGCAGTTAATCTGCCTGGGGCAGTCAACAGCCATAGTTTGTGCGTGATCCAATTAAGTCCACTGTTTAGAAAAGGAGTTTCATGGAGATAACAGGTGTGACCTGTCAGACGAAAAGGATGTTTCATTCGACCCTCTTTTTTAATAGAGCTTTCCCGTAATGTGGTGGATTCACGTAATGGTTGGTAATCAGGGAGGAGATACTTCAGATCTGATAGATTAATCTATTTTTGGTTCTCCCCAGGCATCTCATGAACAATGAGCTGCCTTCCATTCCACCTGACGCTTTTGATGGAGCAACATTGATTAAGCTGTGAGTACATATTGGCATCAAGTAAAGAATTAGTAATCAATCTTGAAACCAACCAATCAATAAATGAACATGAATGTGGTATCTTGTATCGGACTCAAGTTCCGATGGCTGAATCATCAGAAAGCAGGTTCAATTCCTGGTCATGACACTTATGTCCCTGAGGAAGGCAATAACCACACTTGCTTCTCTTCATCTAGGTGTGTAAATGGGAACCTGCGAGGGCTTAGGCAGTATTGCCTTGGATTAATCCCTTAGTGCTAATTAAAAGCAGCTTGCAGGTTTTTTGCTCCCCAGGAAGTTGAACAAGTTTGAAGAATGGTCTATGAGTATTTCTGATGAACACAGATAATAATGTTGTAAACCTCCCCCAATTAAGATCAGAAAATTGCACAACTGTGATTTGATACATTAAAAAATTATATGTTTATATATATAAATAAAATAAAAAAAACCATACATAAACAAATAATAAAATAAATATTAAATGTGTAAATAAATCTAACAAATTCATAAAATTAACTTTAATAACAATAATAACTAAATGCGTAAGCAAATAATAAAAATACTACAATTTTTTAATACTTTTAACCCTCCGCTTACCACCAGCCCCCCCTTCAAATAAAAATGTCTAGTTACACCAGTGTTGTTATACTTTGTTTCCTAGATTTCTGTTTGGCAATGTGTTGACAACCTATCCTGCCAAGGCCCTCTCCAGCCAGAATCTACAAGAAATCAGTCTCAATGACAATCAGATTGGGTCTCTACCGGACAATGCTTTTGAAGGACAAACTAGCTTGAGAAAATTGTACGTAAAGTAATGAATAGATTGTGTGAAAAACATGACTCAACATTACAAATCAGAACTGATAGTAAATGTTGGACATCCAGAGCTGCCTGATTCTATAGAAAAGGTCTTTCGATGTTCTGATAAAAAACAAAATTGAAAATCTCTCTGATTATGGAAACTTTGTCCCTTGTATGTTGAATGTAATTCTACATATCTTCTTGATTGCAAGCTGCAAATGTTGACAGCTCTGGACAGCTGTGTGACCCATCACCATGAAACTTGGACAAAGTTGGAATTATTTGTAAGCATTATTTGTGTAAATCAGTATATTCTACTTTTAAAACATCTTTCCAACAGTACCTCATAACAAATGCCCCAAATTCCCAATCTGAAGGCAACTTGTCCCTTTAAATGTTTTAAAGGAAGGGAATTTTTTATTCTTTTCACATACTGTTTTTTTTTTTCATCAGAAACTTGGAGAATAACCGACTCATGGAACTTCAAGCTGGTATCCTGGCCCCTCTAACCAACTTACAAGAATTGTGAGTTAACATCCTCACATATTAGAATAATATTAATTTCAAGATTTATAATTGTTGCATATTTATAGTTACGATGTGATTTATTGCTCAATGAATAGTAATTTTTGTTACTTTACATTTTTAGATTGTTACTGTGTACATTGAATTCATGCATATTCATTTTCATTTGCATTTTTTGATGCTGTTATTACTTCTTGAATACTCTGTTTTGTGTATTTACATCATTTTATTCTTACCATGTGCGTTGCCTTACATAATCAATAATCAATGATATTTATTGCTGTCTTTGCTTCGTGCCTATATACCTGGCTACTTGCATATTCATTGCTGCTTATTTGCATAACTCAAGGCTTTCGTACCTTGCTGATTTATTCTTGATCATTTACATATTTGATGCTGATATGCAAATTCATCATGTTCATTCATTCTTACATTGCATTACTGTCTGTTGCTTTCATCTCATGCTATACATATTCACTTCCTGTTCTTCTTATAATGGTGCCTTCTGGAAGATTGCTCCCCAACAATTTAATTCAAGATGTTGAAGGTGCATTTACTAGTGCGTTAACAAGTCTGACTGATATGTAAGTATATCAACCATCACTTCATTTCCTAACACCCATATGACATTGCTTGATTTTCATAGAGTGTGTTCTGTTTGTATGGCTGGGTCCAAATTTAATAATGGATTTGGCATTTTGGCTGGAGATCCACAAAATTCATTTTCTTCTTCTACATCTATGTCATTTCTTGGTAGACTAATGCTCTGTTTGGTATCACTCCAAGTTTGCAGATGCCACATCTATCGTTCGATGGTTCATGTATTATAGTGTGCATGGCGGGGATAGTTTGGAATCGCTATGGCCAAGTGGTAACACACGTCTTGCACCAAGGCTACTTTAGACCATGTTTCTACCCTTTACCATATTCTGTGTTTTACCTTTTTCATACAAATTTGATTCATTTGCAGAGATCTGTCAGGAAACGAGCTGAGTTTCTGGCCAACAATGCCAAGCCTACCAAACCTGAACAAACTGTAAGTCAAACATTCAGTATGAATTGATTCTGTTAATTTGTCATCAACCATTTGTTAAAACAGGACTATAGACCTTTCCATTGTTGATAAACAAACAGCGCTGGTTGGCATGGACCGCCGAATGTTAGTAAAACATCCAATCGTGTTAACAGATGTTTTAACCAAATTCAACATTTTCGGCAAGCTTCTAATTAAATAAAATACCTCCCATGATCGGTTGCTTTGTTTCCAATAAATTCAACACTATTTTTGAATAATTGTGTAACGTTGTTACAAACTGTAGCTATCTGTTTTTGTTTTGCATTTGATGGCTTTCCATCGTTTTCCAACCTGGGTTGGCAAAAACTTGGGCTGTGACGTTGCAAAAGAAAGGTCTATAGAAATAGTCTGTTCTAGTCTGCTCCCGTTTTGACTCTAATGGAATCCAATTTGGCGTGTCCTGGCCAAGCAGTCAAGCGCACTGGTCTCAAGCTCTGTTGTTTCTGATCAGAAAAGTGTGTTGACAGTTGTGTCCTTAAGCAAGACAACTAGCCATTATTACTCCATGCTTCAGATCAGACGTGAAGTCGTAGGTCCCGTGTGTCGTGTAATGCAACCCAATTACACTTAATGCAAGAGAAGAAGTTTTCCTCACTGTTTCTGGCAGTGGCTGCTGAATGTGCCGCAGCACCTTGTTAACGATTACGTTGGTACATAAATGGGTCTCGTAATTCAGAAACTTAAAAACCTGTCTCGAATTAAATCATGATAAAAGGGCAAACAAATCTGGACCCTTTTTTACTACAGTAAAATCAACAGACATATACAAAGTACGTGACAAAGATGTTGGTGGAATGGTAAAGGTTTGAACTCGGTGCCTTCCATGTCAGAAAACAAATTTGCTTGCATCTCAAATGAATTTTTGAACACAAGTCAAGTTAGTTTTGGTAGACTTATTGCCCACTTGTCAATACTTGATGTTATATACGAAGCCATGTAAAGATGTAGGGTGTCAGCTGTTTATACCATCGAGTTCAAGTTCTGGTTGTTAATTTATCATAGTGTGGGTTCGAATCCCGGTCATGACACTTATTTCCTTGAGCAAGATGCTTCACTATCATTGCGTCTCTTCACCCAGGTGTACAAATGGGTAGAGGTTGATATTGTGTTCGAAAAAACCCAAGGCTGTTTACTCCCCAGGGAGCTGAGAAAGATTTAAAGAATGTTATTGGACCAATGACCAGGGTACTAATGTAAAATGCATTGATACGTTATTGTAAAATGCGCTATATAGGAACTGGTTATCATTATCAAAGATGCAGTTGAATAACTGATTGGAACCTAATGTTGATTTTTGCAGGGACCTATCAAACAACAAGATCAAAGCCGTTGGAATAGATGCATACCATGAACTAAGCACAACTGTCTTTAGAACACTGTAAGTTTTGAACAATGAGGATACTGTTAAAATGTGTTAATTTTGCAGCGTGGATAAGTAATATAGGCATAATTTCTTTTTTGTTTTACCCTTTACATTGATGTGTATTAAGCACTGTATACTCAGTACTTTCCAGAGTTCTGTGAAAATAATCCACAGGCAAATCACTCGGGATTCAAACCCACGACCTTGTCTTACCACTAGACCACCGAGCTAGCTCGATGGCTAGAGGCATTTCAAAAGCAGCGGGTACCGCAACGATTTATTAAGTGTTAATTTTGCATCGGGGATGAATTATTAAACAATTTGTTTGCCCTTTATTACACCGATGTGTATGAAGAACTGTATACTCATTACTCTCCCGAGCTCTGTGAAAAAAATCCACAGGCAAATCATTTGGGTGGGATTCGATCCTACGACATGTGCTTTGCTAAAGCAGATGGTTTACCACTACACCACCGAGCTAGCCCGATGGCAAGAGGCAGTTGGAATCCTATGTACAAATAATACTATTTTAACCACTTCATGCCGGATGACCTCTTTTATCACAAAACTTTTCCAAACTGGCATATGGCAGATGTTTATAATCGCCTGGAACAACTTTCGGAGCATCTCAGTGCAGTGGACGTTAAGCCCTTTTCACACGAGAAAAAAAACCCAACATTCCTTGCGACGAATTTAACGAGCGCTGAAGTCATCCCATGCCTGACCGCTTTCGCAAGCTTTCACACGACACCAAGTAAAAATGTGACCACGTTCCATGAGACGAGAGTACAGACTTAGCTGGTTACCACTGAACTATAGAGTTTTTGTTCTTAAACAGCGCTAGTACCAGTTAAATGATGACGTATGTCACGTGTGCACAGTGTGTTGCGGTAACAAATAAACCATGTAAACATTCTTCAAAATGGCTGCTGACACTCACGAAGACGTTGGGGAGTCCACCAAAAAACGACCGGCGACGACATCAACCAAAGATAAGAGTAAGAAGGCCAAGAAATCTTGGTGCTACGAGGAAACGATTGCCTTGATAAACATTATGGAGAAGGAAACCACTCAATCTAAAATGGATGGTTTGACCCAAAACGGCCATGTTTGGCGGGAAATCGCGGACGAGGTGGCAAATGGTCGCAACGGTGACCAGTGCCCGGTGACGGTGTGTAAACACACAAAGGTCGGCTCCCGAATGTTCTTCACGCATGCGTGTTAATACCGCTTTCGCGAGGATTGTCGGTCAATTAACAACGGATCGTTTCACACGAAGGTTTGACTAGATTCCTTGCGAAAAATTACGCTAGCGTAAGATTTTGTCGGAGGTCGGGACCTACTACAAAATTTCGCAAGGTTTGCGAAAATTTCGCAAGGAATGTAGGCGATGTTAAATATTACTGTCCTTTCACACGAAGCCCAAATTGTAATTTTTTACACAAAATTGTAAAATTTCGCAAAGAATGTTCGTTTTTTCCGTCGTGTGAAAAGGGCTTTAGACAGGCCTGGAATTACATGGAGGCCCTGGAGGCAATGGCCTCCGTTTCCCCTGGTCTCGGCCTTGGTGCCCCTTCAAAAGTTTCCCATACACTTCAAGATTTTAGTGCCTTTTGCAAAATGAAAATGGCCTTGCCCTCTCAAAGATGGAATTCCAGGCCTGATTAGATTTCAAACATGGGACTACATTTTTGTAAAGGGAATGTTTAGTTCGTTTCTGATATTCAGAGCTGAAATTAAATCCAATCAGCATCAACACTTTGACTATCAACCATTTGTGTGTGGAATGTACATTTATTGCTGACAACCAATAATCTAATGTTTCAAATTTTGTTTTGAAAGAGCATCATATAAAATGAATGTTTACAACAATGTAACATGAGGTAAGGACTTTTTCCAATTGAATAAGGAATCTATCTATCGGAAAATGCATGTTCATTATGGGAAAGCTCCAAGAAAGAGGCTCAAATGAAACATCCTTTTCGTCGGACAGGTCACACCTGTTATCTCCATGCAATTCCTTTTCCAAACATTGGACATAATTGGATCATGCACAAACCAGTAGGGCTGCTGACTGCCCCAGGCAGATTAACTGCTCATCCATTAAGTTTAATGATCCAAGTATTTCAATGTAAACACACCTAATTGGTGAAAAGTTTGAAAAGTTTGGCCACAAAACTCAGAAATTCTTTAATGGACCTTTCCTGTAATGTTCACCAGACTGATTTTGACCTCAGAGCCCCTCCTCAAAACTCATACCAGTAACAATTCTCAAGAGAAACACTTCAGTTGAAAGTACTGTCAGAGTCAAGAAAGTAGACTCCTAAAATCACCATTGCTTATTTATATTGAAAGAAACCCATTGTGACTCTGATGCGCAGAATCATACTCAAATTTCATCTTCTTGTCACAGAATTATTGTGAGTTTTGATTAATTATTTATTTGAAATTGCGGTAAACAACCTCATGGCACTGAGCCGACTATAAGTACTTTTTCTATTGGGAAAATGAGTGCATACAAAAACCAATGAATTCGGCCTGAGATCCCCTCTTTAAAACTTTTTAAATCTTGGTGATTATAAAGATCATACCAGTACTGATTCTCCAGAGAAATCTTCAGTCAGAAATACTCTCAGAATCAAGAAAATAGCATTGAGAGTCCAATAAAATCACCATTGCTTATTCCTCTTGTGTTATGAACATATACACAATTCCAGACAGAATTCTTCTTGTATTAACAGCAACCTTAATACAAGAATTCTTCTTGTATTAACAGCAACCTTAATACAAGAATTCTTCTTGTATTAACAGCAACCTTAATACAAGAATTCTTCTTGTATTAACAGCAACCTTAATACAAGAATTCTTCTTGTATTAACAGCAACCTTAATACAAGCATTCTTCTTGTATTGACAGCAACCTTAATACAAGAATTCTTCTTGTATTAACAGCAACCTTAATACAAGAATTCTTCTTGTATTAACAGCAACCTTAATACAATAATTCTTCTTGTATTAACAGCAACCTTAATACAAGAATTCTTCTTGTATTAACAGCAACCTTAATACAAGAATTCTTCTTGTATTAACAGCAACCTTAATACAAGAATTCTTCTTGTATTAACAGCAACCTTAATACAAGAAGAATTCTTGTATTAACAGCAACCTTAATACAAGAATTCTTCTTGTATTAACAGCAACCTTAATACAAGAATTCTTCTTGTATTAACAGCAACCTTAATACAAGAATTCTTCTTGTATTAACAGCAACCTTAATACAAGAATTCTTCTTGTATTAACAGCAACCTTAATACAAGAATTCTTCTGGTAATAACAGCAACCTTAATACAAGAATTCTTCTTGTATTAACAGCAACCTTAATACAAGAATTCTTCTTGTATTAACAGCAACCTTAATACAAGAATTCTTCTTATATTAACAGCAACCTTAATACAAGCATTCTTCTTGTATTGACAGCAACCTTAATACAAGAATTCTTCTTGTATTAACAGCAACCTTAATACAAGAAGAATTCTTGTATTAACAGCAACCTTAATACAAGAATTCTTCTTGTATTAACAGCAACCTTAATACAAGAATTCTTCTTGTATTAACAGCAACCTTAATACAAGAATTCTTCTTGTATTAACAGCAACCTTAATACAAGAATTCTTCTTGTATTAACAGCAACCTTAATACAAGAATTCTTCTGGTAATAACAGCAACCTTAATACAAGAATTCTTCTTGTATTAACAGCAACCTTAATACAAGAATTCTTCTTGTATTAACAGCAACCTTAATACAAGAATTCTTCTTATATTAACAGCAACCTTAATACAAGAATTCTTCTTGTATTAACAGCAACCTTAATACAAGAATTCTTCTTATATTAACAGCAACCTTGCCAATAACGTCCTGGGTTGTTCATGCAACATGTATTTCTCACTCGTCTACCATGATGACGCCATTACTGGTGGAGAATGCACCACGCCACCAGAAGCTGCTGGAATTACATTTGTTTATGGCAGTAGCTTTAGCGAGGACTACTTTCAAATGGATAATGCAGTATTCTTCCAATGTGGTGAGTTTCTTTCTTTTGTTGCTTCTGGTTCACTGCTTCATTAACCAGTATGCTTCCAGATTAAAATACCCTTTCCTGTTACCTGTGTAGAATTATTTTTAGTCAAAAAGCTACTTTTAGCCATTGATAATTTGTTTTGTCAAGAAACCCAGTTTCGACACTCATATAAAGACATTTTCTCATTAACATTTAATTATTTTAATAGCACATATTTTCTGATGGAAAATTGTCATGTAACAGCCAATCACTAACTCACGCACAGTCTAACAATGCAGTATAATCAATCTTTACAAAATGTTGACTTGTATATTAAAGGAACATGTCTTCGATATCAGGCACAAATCTATGCAAAGAGTTAATTCTTTATTGTTTGCAGTGCCTTTTGACAGGGACTATCGAGCCATGACCACAGGAACTCTGAGAAACAGTTGTTGAAGTGGACGCCGAAGCTGTGGGTTATGGAAAGAGCTAAAGAAAACATAGTCTAGTTTCTTACCTCGTTTTTTTCTTTCCTCTACAGCTCCTTATAATGTAACAGCAACAGCTCCAGCTCTTGAGCAGATTCTTGTGACTTGGATGGAACCAGCCCAAATTAATCCAAACATCTCAGCAAATGTAACTGATCCTAGTGACTGGTGAGTTCAGTGGTGTACACAAACACACGGAGGGTGGGGCCTTGCTGGTTGGAGGGGGTTGAACATCTGATTTGCCTACTCGCCTTGAATCAAGACAAAGTACAGCTTTATGTTGCCCAAGCTGCTACATGTACCAGTTCCTCTGTATGCTTACCCTATTTGAATTCATCATTTTGGCCAATTGATGATTCTGATTGGATAGGTATTACATTTGTTTCAATGTTGCCATTAACTTACATTTGTGTACATTGATAATGGTACATGATAATAAATATACAATGGCAAACCACAGAAGTAGTAAAGACAGTAAAAGTTTACACAGAAGATGAATAAATAGGGTGAAGCAAAAGCTTTTGTTCCCTTTCCTATGGACAGACAAACAACATGCAAACACAAAACAGACTGTACTAAAATAGTTACCTTCTTGATTCAAGATTATGTACAATAAAGTGTAACCCTTACTAATACCAACAGCAGGTATGTTCACTCAAATTGCATTGTTTTTGTTGACCAATTGATGACTCTGAAATACTTAGCATCTTTGTATCAAGATATTGGTCCACAACATATTGATGTCTAAACTGCCACTGATAGTACTGTATACATGTACAGCCTCTTACTGCACAATTAACATCATCCAATTGATGACACTAAAACCTTTACTCTATTTGAATCAAGACAAGGTACAAAATAACGTTGGCCTAGCTGCTAATCTCAGTACTGTTTGCCCACTGTATATTATAATTTTCATTATTGATTTTAGCTGACTGATTATGAAATGCTTACTCTTTTTGACTGGTCGTGTTTGTTGACTGGTATTATACACTCTAACTGTTTATTTTGCAGGCAATTTAATGTGATGTGTACCAGTGAGACAGCAGTAACATTGTATGATATAACAAATACCAGTTCATTACTTTTTGACGCGGATGACAATGTACAGACGGGTACAGACTATTTATGTCATGTGACGCTCACATCTGAAAACTACACCAGTGTAGCTGATGAATATGTACCAATCACCACGCTGGAAAATGTTGGTACGTAAATCAAACTCTTCACTTATTTCCCCTTGTGCTATAATAAAGTGATAGTAGCTTTCTTTTTTCAGGCAAGGTAGACCTCAGCATTCAGATGGATTTGATTTCCAAGCTTCATATTTGTTATTGGAGTCTGCATTTTTCTGTCCCATGTCACACATTAAATTACAGTTCGGGCTGGACTAGACCTGGGCCCAATTTCATGGCTCTGCTTACAGTAAGGAAAGAATCTGTACTTACGAAAGCAGGGAATTTCACAGGCTAGCAAGGAAATTTTTGCCTGCATGTATGCGAACTCCACGATCACTCTTCGCTTACACAGCTAGTGCAGAAATTGTAAGCTAAGAGTGGTACTCGCAAGTGCAGAATTTAGTGGTGAGCAGAGCTATGAAGTTGGGTCCTGCATGAAAGAATTACCTCATGTTTGAGCTTGACTTAATGCATAGGCCTACAGACACACAAACCCACATACTTGTGGTTAACCATGTATTTTGGGGTAGTTTGGTGCATGCAATATCGGACAACTTGTAACAAGTTACATTTGTCAATGGACGAGTTATTGTTCAGTCATCATACAGATAGTCGAGTGGTCTCAAATCGAGTTGGCCAATGGTAGCTTGAGTTATCTGGCCATTGTGCGTGTGTACCCGGTGAAATCTGGCTGTTCCGTTTCACTCGGATTCTTCTTGTGAAATGGAACAGTCCAGATTTCACCTCGTCATTACAGTGTGCGACAATGCACTCATATGCATTCAATATTTGTACATTATTTGTTGCCTTGCAAATAAAAATATCCCAACAAATTAAACTGTTTGAAAGAGTACATAATCATTCTCTTGATGTGATTTATGTCTCGCTATGTTTCACATCACCACTATATGGACAAGAGTAAAGAGAAAGACACTAACCTTTTTTTCATGTACTGGTTTTTCTTAGGTAGACCTTTACAGAAAAGGTTGGGTGTTTTACAGAAAATCCCTTGTACTTAGGCAAATATGGATTAAAACTTTGTGACCAAAACAATTTGGGAAGTCATCTTTGAACTTGTGTATGACTTGAACCCACACTCTGTCCTACTAGAACATGAATGCAGTGCACAAAGACTTTTTGGACTTTTTGGACTTGTGCCTCCACAAATTTAGTTCACAATTGTGTACATTCAGTTCTCTAAGGTTGTTTCAATCATTTAAATTAAACATCTTTCTCATGTCTTAATGTCTTGTTTCTTTAGCTGAGACAAATGCAACTGCTACTGGAATGGACATCAAACTGGCTGTTAAATACTATGACTTCAGGTAAGCTACTGGTGACATGTACTCTATTGTATTTCTAGCCACTGTGTCTTATATTTGTTTGACCTACAGGGCTGAAAATAATGGTTTGCGGTAACACCATGTACATGAGTAGGATTTAAAACTTTGCATGGTAGGATTGCAATCTAGTAAGGTCTGCAGCAACACCATGTACATGAGTAGGATTTAAAACTTTGCATAGTGGGAATGCAGGGTCCTATATCGCACAATCATCACCCTGCCGGTCTTAAACTTCCGGTCTCTTAACAAGACCAGAAACAAAATGAACTGTTTTTATTTGAAGAAACTATGAGTTTATCTCATTAAAATACTTTGATACTCAACAAAGTTGGAAAACATGTCTGACTTATAAAACTACCTTGGTAACAATGGAATGTTTGAAACCATGATTATATTGACATGATCACTAATTGTTCGTTAATAGTTTTGAGAACTCGGACTTTGCCCCTGTGGGGAAGGATGTAATCTCAAGCCCAAGCTACGTGGTGTCACCGTATGGAGCATGGCTAGCGATGTCGGATAACCCATCAGGTGATTCGTTCTCACGTTGGTTCCGTCAAGATCCATCGTTGAATATGTTGATAGAAACAGACCTGGTTCTGGAGTGGGTTAATTCATCTGGTGTTATCAACCCAATTAACAGGTAAGAGTTTAAACATTGTGAAAGGTTGTTGCATTATTGCTTGAGCTAACACAGTGGAAAATTTGTGCATTCTGATTGGTTGAAGAGTAGACATGTGGATGTGTTTTAATGAGTGATATGAAGGCCAACTCTGTGAACTAACTCATTGGTATTGTCAACCCAATTAACAAATAAGATTTTAACAATTGTTAAGGGATGGCACACTATTGGTTGTTAATAAATACTTTGGAGAGTCTATGTATTATGATTGGTCAAATGGAAAAGTCTGTGCTGTCAGAGTTGGTTTGTTCCATGGTAACCAACATATTGTGGAAAGTTTTTATAATGTTTTTTTGTTACACTATTTAGTTGCCAGGTATTCTTTGTTTTTTCTAGCCTGTTTCACTCCACTGCAGGAGGAAAGCCTCTTCACCAATTCTCCATAGCACTCTATCCTGAGCTGTCTATTGCCAAGCAATGCCCTTACATGTTCTAAGTTCATCTACTGTTTCCTCAAAATTCTTGGGTCAAAGAACCTTCAACTGCATCGCACCTTCATTATGGAATGACTTGCCTGTTCATAGTCACCAAGCTGACTCTGTTCTGATTTTCAACATATTGTTTTTTGCTTCATATATTTCATTGTTTGGTGTTTTTTGCTGCACATAGAGGCTCCTGCCGCATGCGCTGTACTGTTGTCTCGCAGTACTATTATTATCTCTCCGTGTTTTGTTTGCCAGGTATTATTCAGCCTCGTTTTTTCCAGTCGATGGGCTCGGATTCACTGCACAGGGACAGAGAGATTGTAACTTTATTCTGCATAACTTTGGGTAAGTTATGCCAATGAGTGGTTGAACAGTCTAGGGCACTGGGCTCAAGTTCTAGTGTTTTTGTCAGCGTGAATTTTGGTCTCAGTCATGCCACTTGTGTCCTTTAAGCAAGAAACTTAAAACCTGCAGACAACAATTGTGAGAGAATGGTATCCGCACTTCATGGGTTCCAACATATATTTTTAGGCGGGGAATCTATGTGTCCATCATGCATTATGTGGAATGCGATGTGACAATGAGTAAAATTAAATTACAGGCCAAGCAACACGCAATATTCCATGTTTCTGTATTTCGTACTGCACTTTCCATAACAACTATTTGGATTAAACACTGGGCGATTCGCACAGTGCATGACAGACACATGGATTATTGGATTTCCAGACTTTGTTATCAAACAAGGGCGAGTGGAATATGGCAAAGTACAGCTTCTCTACATCCCATATATCCAACCAGTTAGATATGGGAGAGGGATGTGCTAGCGACCGGGCCCCATGTTGACCAACAAGCATGGTGGAGTCAAAATTGTTGTTCTACAAAATGGTGGACTGTGCTAGTTCACGAAGTTAAAGGAAAATCACACAATTTTGAGGTGTATTTGTGTGGATCATTATAATCTACTTATCTTTCCAATCATATTTATTTTATATCAAATGCTATTTATAGCCCAAAGTGCTCAATCCGAAGCGGCGTGTCCCTTTAGCTATATTTGTTTGGTGCTTCAGATTAGGCATAAAAGTGTAGGTCCTGTGTGTTGTGTAATTCCCCAAAACAAACCCAGTTACACTTGTCGCTAAGAGAAAGGGTTTGCCACGATGTTTCTGGCACAGTTGGCTGCAGTTTGTGCCATACCACCTTGTTAATCCTTCAAGGTGCTATATATAAATGGGTCTCATAATTTCAGACAATTATTTAGTTGCATATATATTTGTTTTGTTTCTGTAGATTTACAAGTGCAATACGTACTGGTATGACGTTTAATGCCTCGGAGATCATTACAATTGGAGGAGGAGATGAGATCTGGTTTTACGTCAACAAAATTCTAGTATTGGAACTTCATGGAGATATCTCAGGAAATCCTATCAAATGCAAGAAGATCGACTTGGCTGCTGCTGCACAAGAAGGTAATACAGGAATTAGAGAAAAAGCTCCAGCAGACCAGTGCCCTGACTTCCCACATGGCTACTGTAATAATAGTAGCTTCTTGTGTAGCGCTCCAGTCCATCACTCAGTGATTCTCATGGTGCTCCAACATTAGTACACCTGGTCACAGGCCATTTGTTTCATTCGTTAAACCATCTCAGCTCCCTGGGAAGTAAACAGCCTGTGCTGTTAAATATGTACTGCACCAAGCTAGATCAATCACAACAACCACCTCTGCCCACACAGGTACCCGTTCACCCTTGGGTGACGAGAAGCATTAATAGTTAAGTGCCTTGCTCAATGACACAAGTGTCATGGCCGGAATTCGAACCCACACCCTGATGACTGAATCACCAGAAATTGAGTCCAATTCACATAACGTCTCATTCACAACACAACACAATCAGACAATACTGTCTGATACAGTCCTGACTAAAGGGAGGCACACGCCTCCGTTGCCCCTGGGCTCAATTTCACAGAGTTGCTTAAAAATGTTCTGCTAAGCAGGATACCAGTCACAGATTATACATGTGACATGCTATTTTGGCTGGTAACCATATTCTAGTAAGCATGATTTTGTTGTGCTTTGGTATTTTTTGTGCTTAAGCAGCTCTATGAAATGGGGCGGTGGTCATGACACTGATCATATGGGATGACATTCGTGTCCTTGATCAAGACACTATAACATGTAGCTGCCGCTCAGCACAAGTGCATGGAAAAATGTAGCCCCTCTGCATCCCATATCTACCAATGCTATGTTTTTTCCATGTTCAATGAACGCTTGTGTGATAACGAATTTATCTTCAAGCAAACTTGTCACCTAGCTTGAAACAGCACATTCTCGAACAGGGTTTGATATGAGCTGTTTAATAGGTTTATATCACACACTTGTCTCTATGGATCGACTAATCAAAATCAAACGTGAGCTTGAAGATGATTATCCATAAATTGCTTCTCTTAACCCAGGTGTATAGTCACCTGCGAGGACTGAAACAATATTGTGTAGGATCAACCCCTTAGCGCAAGCAGCTGGCCAAGTTGTATGCTCCCCAAGGAGTTGAGAAAGTTTGAAGATGCCTGATGAACAGGGATAATGTTGTAAAGCTTGATCTAGCTACTATAGGATATTTTTTTTAAATATTTTTTTATATTTTATTTTATTATTATTATTATTTTTTTATGAGATATCGCCCAACTCACAAGGCCGGACGGCCACTTCAAGGTGAGGGCTACACTTAACTGATTTGGGCTGTTGACCCAGATCAACTGTCACCAGAGGCACGTTGCCACCTACTCCTGGGGCTGAAACAGGGTTACCCCCTTCACAATCCATAAGGATGTAGGCATGGGTATCATCCACTAGGAGCCTGGCTGGTAGAGCCGAATGCACTACCTTCCCAACTTTTTACGAAGCAATTATTGTTAAGTGCCTTGCTCAAGGACACAAGTGTCATGACCGGGATTTGAACCCACACTCTGCTGCTGACAACACCAGAGCTTGAGTCCGATGAACTAGACCGCTCGGCCATGACACGCCACAAAAATGTGCGCTTAAACAAAAATGTGCGCTTAAACAGATTAAATGTCAACTATTATTACTTGGTGAAAATTTGATTTATTTTTTTTCTCAGGAGGGGGATTTGTCATACCAGAGGAAGGAACTATTGTAAATGGAGAATGTGTCATTACTAGCTCTCTGACTGATGAACAGGTATTCTTACAGCTAGAGGTGAGTGGGTTTCAGAAATTTATCCGTCATTTACCTAGGAGTAGTGGGTTTGCCCATTGTAGTAAATGTTTCGTTGTTCACCGAAAAGTTTTATTTTGATTTCTGTTGGTAAAACTCACACTTAATACATTGTTTTATTTATATGTGTATGCCCAGTTTATAAATCCACTTCTGGTTTGTTGGCACTTTTACAGAGTGGTGTGAGTTATTTCTTTGACATCTTTCACACTGAGCGTAATCCGTGTTCATCTGAGCTCTTCCTGGAGATCCAGGGGGTTACCTTCCTAGCCATTGATGCTGAGAATCCACCTGTAGATTACACAATGACAATCAATGAGGATCTACATCTCAATGCTGTCATTGAGTCCATATGGGTCGCTGATGTGTTCTCTACTGGACCCAACTTCCAAGTCACTATTACAAATGGTGTGTATGTCAACAATTATTTATTAGTTTAACCCTCCTACAGTGGTTTTGAATGACAGATAGACTATACCAGCCTGCAATATTATCATGTGGTGCTTGTATGTACAGAGTACACAGTCAACCCTCCTTCTGGCTGATTATTCATTATCATCCACTGTGATTTTGATTGATAAACTATGCCAGCCTGCAATATGATCATGTGGTGCATGCATATGCTAAGTACACGGTCAACCCTGTCACTGTCTGATCATTCAATATCATTCACTTTGATTTTGAATGATATACTATGCCAGCCTGTAATTTTGTATTATGCGGTAAATGCATCACACAGTCCTCTGTCTACCCTCCGACTTTTGGATCATAATAATTCAGTATCGCACACTGCAGTGAGGTACTTCAATTGTTATTTTATATGGAATTACTTCTTTGGAGTCGAGGCCCCCCCAAAAAACTTAATATTTACTCAAGTAATAAACCACAAAGAAACTGACTTGGTAAATTTAAATAATTTGGGTTTGAACAAAGAAAATTGACTGGAGCAGGACTTGAACCAACGACCTCCGGATTAACGTACCGGCGCTCTACCAACTGAGCTATCCAGCCCTATGTTGGCGGTCTCCCTATTAGTCAATATCTTTGTTCAGGGGTGCCAGTCAGAAGGCTTCTGGTCCCGCTCCAGTCAATTTGTCTTTGTTCAAACTGTTAAGCATGCTGCTTAACAGTTTTAAATTTAATGTAGTTTTATGGCATAATGCTGTTTAGTTGGTGAATAATTAGAAAAAGAATTGTTTTTATTTTGTTCATTTGTGTTCTCTCAGGAAACGAGGCCAGACATTTCACACTGAAAAACAACACAGCAGAAAATGTTGCAGATGGTGCTGAGCCCCCAACTGAACAACCACCAGATACCTATTATGCTAATGGTACAGCCTTCATTACATGCAACACTATCCCACAAATTGGTAAGTTTGTTAACAAAAGGGGTGTACTGTATCTTCATTGAATGGTATGAATATGAACATCTGAAAAGTTAGTTGAACTTTTGTTTTTTGCAAAAAGTTTAAATAGCCTGATGTTTCGAACCTGGTAGAGTCCTTCTCAAAGGTTCATTTTCCGTTGTATTGGTATGTGTGATCAACAACATACAGTTTTAGACATCAAGAAACAAAACCCATTTTGAAGCAGAATGAAAATGTTGATACATTAAAAACAAAGTGTTGACAAACAATAATTTTCCAGTCTTTGATGAAATGCTTGTAGTTCTTGTTTGACTTGCCACTTGCACATGGCTCAGAAGCATAGCTCAAGGCCTCCCATCCCTACCAGTAAGTTTCCACCTTTTGTTGGTTTGTTTTGCAAAGACGTGTAGACACTATGTTCACAAGATTTGTATTCTTCAAGGTTGTAAATTGGTTAATTTGTGACGTTTGTTGGCTGAGCAGTCTAGTGCATCGGATTCAAGTTTTGATGGTTGAATCATCGGATTAATGTGGGTTTGACTTCCAGTCATGACACTTGTGTCCTTGAGCAAGGTGCTTAACCATAGTTGTTTATCTTAACCCAAGTGTATAAATGGGAAGCTGAAAGTGCTGAGACATTATGTGTTGGTTTAATCCCTCAGCGCTAATTTAAGCAGCTTGGGGCTGTATACTCCCCAGGAACTGAGATACTAGTTTGAGAAAGTGTGCCTGATGAACAGGGATAATTGTTCTAAATCGTCTTGATCTAGCTACTAGGATATGTGCATTGTATGAGAGCCAGGTCTTGTTTTCATTCATATTTTAGTGCCAGAACTGAATATAAGCGGGACGGAAACCTTCGATGTCCATTCTGATAAAGCACTGGTTACCCTGGCAACGGAACTAGACTTTGAGGCGGGGTCGTCATCATATCTTCTTAAAATCAGTGTGATTGATGTGAATGCAAGTCCTCAGTATGAGGGAAGCCTTACAGTACAGGTAAGAATAATGGCCATTGAGGTAGGGCGGGATCTATGCATTATAGATGTCGTGGTTTAGAGCATCGAATTCAAGTTCTGGTGGTTAAGTCATCGGGGTGTGGGTTCGAATCCCAGTCATGACACTTGTGTCCTTCAGCAAGATGCTTTACTACATGTATAACTGCTTCTCTTCACCCAGGGGTACAAATGGGTACCTGCATTATGCTATACTATTTGCTTCTCTTCACCCAGGGGCATAAATGGGTACCTGCGAGGGTAGAGGTTTGTATATGAAAAAGCCTTTGGAGCACCAAGGCAGCTCAGGCTGTATACTCTCTAGGAAGCTGGGAAAGATTGAAAAGAAATGTTATTGGCCCAATGACCAGGGCACTAATGTAAAGTGCATTGATACTTTAATGGAAATATTCTATATAAGAACTAGTTATTGGTGGTAGTATTATTATTATACTCAAGACTACTGAAAACAGGCATGAAATTCTTCCTACTAATGTCTTATTTTTTTTTGGGGGGGGGGGTCAGACTCTGGAAAAACTGAAATTTTTTTCTTAAATAGCCTGAAGAACAGGTCTATAAATGATGTACCATAGGTTAGTCCTTGTCTTCACCTAAGGGCAAAATATGCCTGTGAAAATAGAGCAAGCGGAAGACTGAGTGTTCAGCTGTTATCTGTGTCTGCTGTGGACAAAGAGTATCAATATTGTGAAGCGAGCAGGAGCCGTTGGTATTTTACAACCATTGGTTCCTTCGTTCGTTCGTTCTTTCATTCATGTGGTCACCATCTAACATCACCTAGACTGGCAGGTCTGAGGAGAGCCAGTTAATAGTGTCAAGGGTCATCGGGCTAGCAGCACAGTTGGGGGTCCGAAGATTTTGCACTCCTGGATTCTACGGGTCAGTAGTGACAGCACCAATTTTACAAAGAAACTGCTGGGTACGACCAGTACCTGATCTCAGAGAGTTCAGGTTGGTCCATGACTTGCCGGGGAGTTCATATCCCAGTGGCCTGCTTGACATGGTGTCATTGAAGGACCTCAGCTGTGTAGCTGGAAATGATGGGGTTGGACTTGGTTGTGTCTGCGCACTCGGATATGTGTGCATTGTGTAAAAAGAGGCATGTCGCAATGTCTTCAGAAAAAAACTTTGAAACAAAATTGAAAATTAATTAATTTTAAAACAGAAGCAATGTTTTACTCATTTTCGTGATTAAAAAATCCATGTTATCTTCATGTATGTTTTATAATAGTCATGTATCAACACATTGACCCCTTTATGGCTATGTACCGACAGTGAGCAAGGCCCAGTAGGCCTCAGTGTGCGCGGCCATGATGCGTCTTATAAATGGTGGTGTGCCTTACATCTTGACACTTGAAATGTATTTCAATGAGTTTGGGTACTGCACTTTTTACAGTCAAATGCCTGTTATCCAAGAAAGTACGGTGGTATTATTAACTTAAAGCAGGAACCCAGCACAGACAACTAGTTTTTCTCATAGCAGAGTTGCAGCTCCATTTAATCTCAAACACTTTATATATTTATTTATATATTTCATCACACATGCAACAGCGTAAGCGTCAATAGCAAGATGGTGATAAGAAAATTAGAAGAAATGTTCAGTTTTAGTTGTTGGAAGAAAACCTCCAGTGTACTATTATCCCTCAGAGAGAAAGTTAACATGGCTTTGACAATGAACAGTTAACATAAGCCTTAAAAACGATAAGTAGCAAAAGGTTTTCAAATTTGTAAATTGCCAAATCACAAAAACTAAAACTAGTCCACACATACATAAATATTTCAAAAAGAGAATAAAATGAGTAGAATTACGTATTGAGGGGCTGGAGTGATCCACTGGCCATTGCTCCAACTGATCATTGTACCATTTGACAATTGATCATTGTACCATTTGACAATTGATCATTGTACCATTTGACAATTGATCATTTATTTTGAGACCCAACCTCAACACAGTGTTCTTACTACATGTACTTGTTTAAAGACAAAGAAAAAGTCAAGTAGTTTCCGATACGCTTAAATAATTACTGAGATATTCTAAAGTTTAAAAATTAAATAGCAATCTAATTTATATTCCCACTTCACTACTATTGATGTATACAACTTTCTACTCCCTCCCACTGTCTGACTATTTGATCCACTATCATCCAAGTGGTTTTAAATTTAAAAAACAGTCAATCCTCCTACTGTCTGACCAGCCATTTTTACCAACTCTAGTTTGAATGATAGATGCTTGATTCTTACCTCCTGATGCTACTCTGTACCTACATAATACAACTATACGTGACCTCTAATGAAGTACTTTTGTCACATTTTGGCCGGAGCTTCTGCCTGTCTTTGATCTGTATTTGATAGAGTGCAGAAGTGTAATGTTAATCTTGTTGGTGAAGGTTTTTTTTCTTTTTTTTCTTTCTTGTAGCTCTTTATTAAAACTGACTTTCAGCCTTGTAGCGTGCTCGCTTAACAAACCAATACAAAAATAAAATGTGTAGTTTTTATTTCATCAGATTCTTGATCTCGTCCTGGTTGAGGAAACGATTAAATACCTTGAGATTAGTGTATGCAGCAGAACCACTGTATTCATGGGATGAACGTGTCATAGTACATTGGTTGGTCATACCCAAGTACAACTTAGTACAACTATCTTTAATACTAGCGCTTCGAGCATTGGTTTCATCTTCAAGCTTAAATTCTCCGTCAATGTAAAGCTTCACAACATTCACTTCCTTCTGATTCATTTTGATCGTTACAGCCAAGTGAAACCATCTATCTAAAGGGACTTTAGTTTTGTGATATTTGTTAGCAATAGTAGATCTGACTGTACGGACATCAAATTCAAACATTTCTCCCTGGCTATTGTACAACAGGGCAATACCCCATGCATAGCCTGTTTGTCCCCCAGAGCTGATGTAGTATCTTGCTCCAGTAAAGCCTGATGACGTATCTATCTTTAGCCATAAAGACCACGTCATAGATTCACAGAGACCCGGGTCAGAGATACATGTGTCTTTAAAGTCACCTAGGTCTAAGTATGAACCTGCCTGAGTATACACAGCGCATGCTTGATCAGCTATGTCAGGACCAGGAACCATCTTCACAAGGCTCGTGTTCCCTCGGACAGTATACTCTGTACTGTTAGCCAGAGTTCCCTCACAGAGTCCATAGTTTCCAGCTTGAGCAAATGACTGGTAGAGAATGAGGTGCTTCAGGAGGGGATCTATAAGTAAATTGTTAAATAAAACACAATCAAATAAAGTAATTACTGTATTCAGAGTCCTTGCCTAGCTCAGAGCCCCTGACACTCCCCCCCTCCACCCTCGCAGAAATTTAAACTGTTTGAGTCAGGATTTTTACTGCATGGATTTTGCAAGAACAATCAGTCTCCCATGCAGGTCCCAGTGCCTTCCGCGCTGATTTTAAAGCAATGGCTGTACACAGCACATGCAACATAGTATAGTCACATGTTAACTAAAGCGCAATGTCCATCTCGATAGCTTGATTTATTTTTTAGCTGTACTTTGTTTCCCAAGATGCACTGTTGCATATTTTAAATTTGGGGCTTATTTGTATAGGCTCTGGTTTCTTACCTGTACAGTTGAGCCATGTTCGAATCTCCTCTTGGTCATCACTGTAGATGAATGTATCCATGTATGTAACCACGAAGGGTCTGTAAGGTGTACGGGTATTCAGACCACCAACACGTAGCGTAGTGCACTGGCATGGATCAGGTACAGGAATTACCCAACGGTACCGGAAACTAGACTCGGGATCCCGTTCTTGTCCAATGGTGCAGATTAGCCCTGCATGGTCAAGAGCACATTTTTTTGTTTTTAGTAGGAATCAAGTATTTAGTTTTTATTTTTCAATATTTTAGATCTCATGTTACCTTAGTAATAAATTTTAAACACCATTTGTACCTAGCACTACAACAGATGAAGAATGATGAATTTAATAATAATACAGAACATTTATGAAGCGCACAAATCCGCAAAAAAAACACTCATGGCGCATACAGAGCAAACATGATCATAAAAACAAAAGCAACATACATGTACATAGTAGCAAACAAGATGCAATCATATGATTTACCAATGGAAAAACAGAATAAGCATTTACACATGATCCTTACCATATAACTTTCCATGACATGTGTTTTTAACCTGTTTTTGAATGTCTCAAGTGATGGAGAAGTACGAATCTGATAGGGAAGTGCGTTCCATAACCGAGGAGCTGCAACAGAGAAAGCTCTGTCGCCCCAGGACCTAGATGATTTAGGCTCAACCAAGAGGAATTTAGCAGCTGATTGCAAACCAGACCAGGGTGGATTGTATAATTCAAGTAGTTCAGATATGTATGGTGGAGCTTGATCATTGACAGCACGGTAGGTGAGAAGCAACAGCTTAAACTGGATCCACAGATGAACGGGGAGCCAGTGTAACTCACAAAGAACAGGAGTTATGTGCATGGAAGGCTTGGTGCACGTGACAAGCTTATGCAGAGCTCTGTGGAAGTGCAGCCACTCAGGCGCTACTTATGTATATGTTATACATTTAACAGAATAACAGAATATGCTGCTAGTAAAAGCCTCGCCAAATAGGGTTATTGTATCCCTCTGATTGTCAATCTTCGTGGTATCAGTGTTGTCATGGTTGTCATGTAAATTCCTGTTGGTAATAAATGAATATCCCTCATATACACAAGGGTCATGTCTGAGATCGCGAGTTAGAGCCAATCTGCAGCCGTGTGCGGGGCGATTTATATGGCTGATGCAGACAAACACTGCAATCTCAGATTTGAAATAAAGTATAATAATACATTAGTTACTAACAATATTTATTACTGGCTAACAAAAACATTCATAATACCAGAAGGAAAAAAAGGGTAAAAAAAAGGAACACTTTACAACCGAGAAACAAAAACAAGCAACGTTAATATTAACAACATCAACCGCTAGTGAACAACATTAAAAGATTAAAAAATATTCAAAGAACAACCAAACGACACCAGCAGCAACAGTGATCAGCAGCAGTTACAACAATAGCGAATAGCTGCACCAACAACCAACAAAGAAACATATATGAAAGAAGTGATCAGCAGAGAAGTTCTTAAAGTAATTTATATTTGCACGGTTGTTTTCATTACAAATTCATCCAATTTCACAATTGTTTGCATAATTCAAGTAAACTAACTACATGGTTCTCTTTTCAGCTACTTTTTCGTTCGATTTAATTTCCGTGCACCCGTAAATTCTTTCTTCTCATTTAAGTTTGCGTCACTCTGTTTTATATTTGGACATTTAAGGCTGCATTATTCACCACACCTGGTTGTTTGTTTAATACCTATTAGCTTTAGATAAATCTTAATTGTTGACCAAATTCTGGCTGCTGGCTCTTTCTGAAATTGAAGGATCTTTGCAATCTGACATTATTTGAATTATCTTGACCAGTGAATGCTAAATATTTGAAAAGGAATCAATTCTTTTGTTTCGTGGATGCTGATGTGATGGAGCATTTGTTTTCAAATGAAATTCAATGAGTCAGAAGTGAATGATTGATTTGTTGAAATTGGCCTGGAAAACCTTTATAAAAACTGCAATATATGGATAAACACATACTTGTTAATATTAAAATGTGTCAGTATTTGCTGACAACAACCCTCCTTGCAGGGTTTTAAACAAAAATCAACAAATTGTTATTTACCTTCTGTACACCACACCAGGAATCCAACCAACAGCAAACTCTTCATCTTTGGTACTTTCAAATTTACGCTCCTGTGAGTATGATTGTCAGACTGTCTTGAAACAGTGTGAAATAATTCCGACTGAAACAGCAATTTTTAAAAATGTCGGCTGCAGCGTTGGCTCCATCACGTGGTATTATTCTTTACATACAGGCATTCTTTTTACCAAGGGCATGGTGTTTACTTGACCAGCCTTGCCTTTTCATTTTCACCCATGTGGAAAATCGCAAATTTGTATTCAAAGAGTGTCAGAACTTATTAATTGCAATTGCTGCTGACGTCGCATTAAACAGCATTAACTCCATTACGCGGTATTATTATTTACCAACAGGCATTATTTTTACCAAGGGCATGGTGTTTACTCGACCAGCCCTGCCTTTTCATTTTCACCCATGTGGAAAATCGCAAATTTGTAATCAAAGAGCGAGCGTCAGAACTTAATAATTGCAATTGCTGCTGACGTCGCATGAAGCACCAGTGACTGAACAGTGTAGAGTGAAACAATTTAAAGCACAGGGATAAATGATAATCAATTTTATCGTTTTTCCCTTCAAAGAAATTTCAATCATTATCATCCACTGAGATTTAAAAATATAGCTAAACTATGCCGGCCTGCAGTTGTGTAGTGAATGTAACAACACAGTTCACAGTCAACCCTCCTACCCTCTAACCATTATCATCAACCCTAGGTTTGAAACAGATAGATCAACTATGCCAGCCTCAAATATGTATCATGTGCTGAATGCATCAACATACATCACTGTCAACCCTCCTACTGTCTGACCATTCAGTGTAAGACAGATAAACTATGTCAGCCTGCAAACTTGGTATCACGAGGTGATTTCATGAATAGTTCACAGCCAAACTTTTTTTTTTTTTGCAAAACAGTTTACTTTCTTCAAATTTGGTTTTGAAAGATATTCTGTCAGACTATTCAATGTCATTTACTGTGGTTTTGAATGATAGATAAACTATGCCAGCCTGCAGTATGATATCATGTGGTGAATGCATCTACACCATACACGGTCAAATCTCCTTATAGATACTGTCTTACCATACCCATCCCATCCAACCATGATTTTAAACTTGATGTCAAAAGTTAATGGAAAAGGGGGGATTCGTACAACAATTTCTGAAACATTTCCCACAAAATTATAGCTTTAAGTTTTGTGCAGGCCTTGTTGTGAAGGGGAATGATATCTAATATGCGCAAAGGATAATTAACGAAACCTTGAGTGCCTCTTTTCATTGTGTCTTGCCTTTGTGTGTGGAGGAAACTAGGACAATGCTATGCGATAGTATAGAGTTGCAGATCAGGAGGGGGATAAAAAAGGAAGCATTTTTGAACATATACAAAATAAAATAAGTAACACGGTTGTTTAGTACTTCAATCAATAAAATGTTTGTGTATATTTCGACGAGCATCATCAGTTGTCTCTAATTTTAAAAAACGTGCAACACTTTTTGAATTATTGAACTTTTAGTATTAGTCATTTTGAGTTTCATGACCTTGCTCAAGTATCAAAACAATGAAAGTTTTGTTAGTCTCACAACTTTACAGGTGATATAAAATATATACAGAGTCTATTGAGATACACCAAGTGTGGATACTGGTCTTTGACAATTACCAAAAGTATACCCTGCCTATATCTCTCCCAATGCAGCCTTACGTTTTCATATAATTCATGCCTTCGTTTTCAAAGACGACGATCGTGAGGCAGTGAGAGTGAGTTTGATTGATTGCACGAACTGCTCCTTTGTTATGTCACCCTTTTTTGGAAAACAGTTTACTTTCTTCAACTTTGGTTTTGAAAGCTATTAAACTGTGCTAGTCTGTACTATGACATCGTGTGATGAAGCATCTATACACAGTACACAGTCAACCCTCTTACTGTCAGACTATTCAATGTCATTTACTGTGGTTTTGAATGATAGATAAACTATGCCAGCCTGCAGTATGATATCATGTGGTGAATGCATCTACACCATACACGGTCAAATCTCCTTATAGATACTGTCTTACCATACCCATCCCATCTAACCATGATTTTGAACTTGATGTCAAAAAGTTAATGGAAAAGGGGGGATTCGTACAACAATTTCTGACACATTTCCCACAAAATTATAGCTTTAAGTTTTGTGCAGGCCTTGTTGTGAAGGGGAATGATATCTAATATGCGCAAAGGATAATTATCGAAACCTTGAGTGCCCTTTTCATTGTGTCTTGCCTTTGTGTGTGGAGGAAACTAGGACAATGCTATGCGATAGTATAGAGTTGCAGATCAGGTGAGGGGGATAAAAAAGGAAGCATTTTAGACAATTAAAATATAAAATAAGTTACACAGTTTTTTAGTACTTCAATCAATAAAATGTTTGTTTATATTTCGACGACCATCATCAGTTGTCTATAATTAAGTCAGGCCACTAACTGTTTTTTTTTTTCTTAAAAAAATACAATAAAACATTGTTGTATAAATATAGAAGAATTCAGGCACACAGTGTGCCTTAAGCTTGTACCTCCATGATGATGTAATATTACAACTACATTTCACATTGATGAGCAACAAATCCATGGCTTCTCCAATCTTCAAAGGAAACAAATCTCCATGCTCCAATACATTGACAAAATTAAAGTGATATTGACACACAGACATACTGTAGTACAAGTGATACATTATCTTATCTTGTGTAAACAAAAATTTAACAGCTTACCATACATAGTGTTTTTTATCCATAGTAATTCTGATCAATATTCTGGTCATGTTTGTTTCTCTATGTCCCGATTAATTTCCACTGAGTATAGAGTATAACTTCCATAGCTTGCAAGTGATTTAACATATTAAATTGTGGTATAAAAAGCTGCTCACCAACACCTCCAACACAAGCAGCTTTCAGTAGCCATTGTACTTTCAATATGAGTGCCAGTTAGAATTCAAACTTACCACACTGGGAGTGTTATGCGATGGACAATGTCAAGTTACACTTCTTGACCCTGATGTTATTAAGCATTCATGTACAGGACACTCTCTTTGCAGTTAGAGGCCCCCTATAAGTAGGCAACTCTTTAGAAATAGCCTTCAACTGCTTACATGAAAAAGTTGTGAATTTCGTTGACTGCTTCTTTATCCAACGACTGCTCATGACTGCCTATGAAAATGCCTTTGACTTCAAATAGCTGCTTTTGGACTGCTAGTTAGCAGTCGTTGTCACCAACTACTTAATACAGATTGCCTAATAATTCTAATGGACTGCCTAGTTAAGCAGGAGACTGCTTACAGACTGCTTAATAAGCAGTTTTTATGAAAGACAGTAAGCTAAAAGCCTCTCTCCCAATTATGAACTCTCTCATCCTCAACAGCGAGTCAACATGTCTAGTTATTTTACTTATTATAATTTAACAAATTAATCTTAGGTATTGTTGCTAATATCGAATATTTTTAATATCATTTTGCGTGAACCTCACATACATTATTTGGTACAGTGTACCAACAAAGGGTTTATTGTTGCAATTCTGTAGTTGGGTCTTTTCCAAGGAGTTTTGTGTAAACCTCAAAGCCTTTTTTCCTTCCTCTTTTCTTTCTTGTTTAGCACAAAGACATGGGTGTTAATCGTTTGTGTGGAATGGACTTTTTTAATGCGTTGCGGCAGTCCCTGCCTATATGGACTGGCCCAGGTCTTTCCCATTTATGATACCAGAGACCTGTGTGGGTCTTTGCATATCCTGCCCACTTGCCCTGGTCTTTCCCACACAACACCCGAATGGCCCTTTGCATATTCTGCCCACATAAGCTTGCCCAGGTCTTTCCAATATGATACCATGGGCTTTTGCATATAGTCAAACCACATGGTTGCCCAGATCTTTCCTGTATGACATCTATATAGAACTTTGCACATCCTGTCTAGACGGGCTTGCCCTGGTCCTTCCCATCGAACCCCACGTGGGCGAATCAATTTCTATCCATAAAGACTTGACATGTTTTTATCATATTACGACACCTGTATTTAGCCTTTTGTATTCAACCCACGCTTACCAGCTTTTTCCCATATGACACCCATACATGTTTTTGCAAATCCTGCCCATATGGGCTAATTGCCCTGGTCCTTTCTATGACACTACCATGAGGCAATGCATATTCTACCCACATGGACTTACCCTTTTGAGGCCCATAAGGGATCCATTTGGGAACAATCTTCATTAATCTAAATCCATATTGGGCCCATATGGGATCAGAATGGGTTGGCCCTTGCCCATATGTACATCTCTTGCTCATATGGGCCCCACAAGGGCTTGCTACCTGGGAAGATTTTCTCTTAGCAGAGCTCCATTTATACTCAAATACTTTCAATTTTAAAAATGTATTTCATTACACATCCAACAGGGTAAGCGCAAACAATAGGATTGTGATTAGGAAACAAGAAGAAACATTCAGTTCTAGATGTGGGAGAAAAACCCCAATGGGGAAAACCCACACAGTCAGGTAGGGACTGAAAACCAAATCCACATGCAAGTCTCCTCTCTAAGGTGGAGTTCAACCAGGTCCACAGAGGTGAAAGGCAGGGAAAGAAACCACTGAGTCAACCTGGTGCCAAGTTGATTACACTTGTTACTTTAAACTATTTACAGTGATAGTGAAAACTAAGTACGATGAATGAACTTCTTGATTAAGTAACAAGACATGCCGCAGTGTGTTGAACTTACTGTAAACTAAGTAATTGATTGGTACGTGTAGGTCAACCTAAGAGCTAAAACAAAATATCAAGATAGAAAGTGACAATGGTTTGCATTAGGTGTTCATTTGCTTCATAGAGACTGCCAACATAAGGGTAGATAGTTCAGTTGGTAATGGTGCTTTAGTCAAGTCCTGCTAGTCCCAGTCCCTGTTGTCTGAAAATGAAAAATATGTCTCGCGTTTTCCAGCACTAGTTGATAGATACCAAAACATGTAGATTCAGAAGTAGCAGGTTTAAGCTCGCTCTACTCATTTTGTCTTTATTTACCCAGCATTGATTTAAATTTTTAGTTGAATGTTGAATTCATTCATTTCTTCTGTTTATACTTCCACAATTTTCTTGTTGAATTTATAAAAATATGTTCACCATCATCGAAGTGGTTTTAAATTTCAAATTACAGTCAACCCTCCTACTGTCTGACCAGCATCCACTCTGGTTTATGATAGATGCTTGATTTTTACCTCCTGGTGCTACTTTGTACCTATATAAGACAACTGTCTTTCGCCTACTGGAGTACTTTTGTCACATTTTGTCCGGAGCTGTTGCCTGTCATTGATCTTCATTTGATAGAGTGCAGAAGTGTTTTGTTAATCTTGTTGGTGAAGGATTACATTTTTTGTTGTCTTGTAGCCCTTAACCAAAAGTGGCTTTTAGCCTTGTTAGTGGCGAACTCAATTAACAAACAAATACAACAAAAAAGTGTAGTTTTTATTTCATCAGATTCTTGATCTCGTCCTGGTTGAGGAAACGATTAAATACCATGAGATTAGTGTATGCAGCAGAACCACTGAATTCATGAGATGAACGTGTCCGAGTACATATGTTGGTCGTACCCAAGTAAAGCTTAGTACAACTATCTTTAATACCAACGCCTTGAGCATCGGTTTCATCTTCAAGCGTAAATTCTCCGTCAATGTAAAGCTTCACAACATTCACTTCCTTCTGATTCTTTTCAATCGTTACAGCCAAGTGAAACCATCTATCTAAAGGGACTTTAGTTTTGTGATATTTGTTAGCAATAGTAGATCTGACTGTGTGGACATAAAATTCAAATATTTCTCCCGGGCTTTTGTACAACAGGGCAATACCCCATGCATAGCCTGTTTGTCCCCCAGAGCTGATGTAGTATCTTGCTCCAGTAAAGCCTGATGACGTATCTATCTTTAGCCATAAAGACCACGTCATAGATTCACAGAGACCTGGGTCAGAGATACATGTGTCTTTAAAGTCACCTAGGTCTAAGTATGAACCTGCCTGAGTATACACAGCGCATGCTTGATCAGCTATGTCAGGACCAGGAACCATCTTCACAAGGCTCGTGTTCCCTCGGACAGTATACTCTGTACTGTTAGCCAGAGTTCCCTCACAGAGTCCATGGTTTCCAGCTTGAGCAAATGACTGGTAGAGAATGAGGTGCTTCAGGAGGGGATCTGTAAGTAGATTGTGAAATAAAACACAATCAAATAAAGTAATTACTGTATGCAGTAGCCTAGCTAGAGACTCAACCCCTTTCAAAGTTCTGTTAACTGTCCTAGTTTGGATTTGTACTGCAAGAATATAGCAAGAATAGTAATCAGTAGCCTATGCATGTCCAAACGTGCAAGAGAGGGGCAAGCAAAGGATTCTTGGTGAAATCCCAGTCCAAGCAACATTGGCAACCACTGTGAGTTAAAACCTGGCATACATATAGTCACATGTAAACTACAGCGCAATTTCCATCTTGGCAGCTTGATTGATTTTTTAGCTAAACTCCGTTACCCTTGATGCCTTGTGTCATATTTTTGAGATGGCGCTTTTGCGTATGGGCTATCGGTGTCTTACCTGTACAGTTGAGCCATATTCGAATCTCCTCTTGGTCATCACTGTAGATGAATGTATCCATGTATGTAACCACAAAGGGTCTGTAAGGTGTACGGGTATTCAGACCACCAACACGTAGCGTAGTGCACTGGCATGGATCAGGTACAGGAATTACCCAACGGTACTGGAAACTAGACTCGGGATCCCGTTCTTGTCCAATGGTGCAGATCAACCCTTCATGGAAGAGAGAAATATTCAAAACAGTCATTATGATTGTGGTTAACTAGTTTGTTTGATAAAAATAATTTGATATCTGAACATTTGAATGTTACATTTTATAAGCTTTTATCTAATAACTTCACTGTTTTAAAAACTATTTTCTGTTTGCACGCAGACAATGTATTTACAAATACATTGTGTGCGTGTAAATGTCTTTACCTACATCTGTACATGTATCAATTTATTGCTATCTATGTGAGGACTTTCCTTTGTCCCTCTAACTTAACACTCTCCATAGACTTAGCGCATGAAAAAATGTGAGGACACAAAAATACAAAGGATTCAATGTGAGGACAGCATTGTCCCTTTTGTATTCCTTTGTTCTACTGTCACCACTCTTATGGTATTACCATTACATGTGTACACATCATGTGTATTTTATAAAAAAGTAGTTAACGACATTGTAAAAGTGTTGAAAAGGAGCTCAAAAGGAAACTAAACTTCTAATGGCTGAAAAAGCCCCCTAGAAAAATGGTGCATTCTTTTGTGGCCCCTTAAATTTCACCCTAGTCTTGCCACTGACAACAGTGCATTACAATGTTACTGTGGAATGGCTTTTGATATAACATCCCCTTAACAAAAATATTGACAAAATAGGGAAGCCACCATCGTAGCGCTAGATGACTCAGTTGGTAGAGAACCAGTACGTTAATCTGAAGGTCGGAGGTTCAAATACAGTTTTATTGTTAAATGTTCATTGTTTATACCCAAACTTGATTTAAATTTATCCAGTCAGTTTCCCTTGCAGTTCTTTACCTAATGCTTGCAGAAAAGAAAACAAACTTGCATCCCCTCATTAATCCTGTAAACCTGGGTTGTATCGTAAACAAGGTAAAGTTGACTTTATCCCTGGCTATATAGTTTACTGTTAAATTATGGCCCCACCCCCTCCCCCCAAAGGGAGGACCCATTAATAAAGTGGGGAGAAATGGATACAAACAGAGTCTTTAAAAGTATTAGTTCTAGCAAAAGACATTGTATTAATGCTCCTTGTCACTTTACATGCTAGACTAAAACTGCAACCCCCCCCCCCCCTCAAGAAAAAAAAATTAAATAAACAAATAATTAAACCAATAAAGTAACATCACCTTGGGTATACCATACCAGGACTCCAGCCAACAGCAAAACTCTTATCGGGCCCCATTGCATCATCGCTGACATCTTGTCTTAGTTTGTATGTCGCCTCGTGTTGTGTTCTCTTGAGTGTGTGTAGTCTGAGAGACTTTTTTAATACCTACTTATAATAATGTCTATTTTATGACTTTCGGCTTCAGTCCTTCATGGGCAGTTTATCATCAAGCATATTTTTATTAGTATTGCCATGTACTCAAGGTTGGTTAAGCGTAGCATCGTGTGGGAGATTATTTGTATATCCAGGGATGTGATTTCTCCGTTTTTAACCGGAATTCCGTTTTTTTTTTGCCCTAAAAAAAAAAGAAATTCCGTTTTTTTTGCCCCCCCCCCAAAAAAAAAAAAATATATATATATTTTTTTTTAAGATCAAATTCATAAAAAAAATAAAGATAAAACCATGTAATAACGCCCAGATTGCAGAGTAGGGCTTTTAAAACCAAAGATAAATGTTAATATTGGGCTTCATGCTTGCAAGTTTTCGAGCTCGCATGCTTTCGCGCTTTGCGCTCAGAGTTCAGGTTTTTTTTCTTAACAGCCTATCACATCCCTGTATATCTTACGTTATGTCTTTTTTGATGACTTTGAGCTATTTTTTTCCTTTCTGGGCAGTTGAGGCTTACCAACCAGCATACTTTAATTAATACTACCATGTACCCAAGGTTGATCAAGTGTGCATCATTTGCGTGAGTTATAGCTCAAGCCCATGCTAAACACTGACATTTAAAATAACCCTGTTAATCATAATCACATTCTCAAACCATTCCTTATCTTGATTAAAGGTGTGTAAATGTTGGTGGAAAAAATGTTTTCAACATCTACAGTTTAGATAGTACAGTTTCCTTAAAATTTAAATCACAATAACAATTTCATTGAGGGGAAATTATGATATATCGTTAGAACTTGTTTTTTTGGTGAGTAGTATTTACAATTTGTGTTTATAGTAGTTGAAGTTTGATTAAATGTATTATTTAGAGCCTGGTATAGGCTTACAGATTTAATGGTTCCGTATAGGTTTAAGGTCTTTATTGAAATTTAATTGACGTTCATAACGTTGGCTAAGTTTGAAGATCCTGGTAAATTGATTTCATTGGTGATATCGCTTCCCCAAATTTGTTTACAAGCATGAAATACTTTCTACCTTAGACATTGAATTTTTTAAATTTGGGTTTGAACAAAGAAAAATTGACTGGAGCAGGACTTGAACCAACGACCTCCGGATTAACGTACCGGCGCTCTACCAACTGAGCTAATCAGCCCTATGTTGGCGGTCTCCCTATTAGTCAATATCTTTGTTCGGGGGTGCCAGTCAGAAGCTGGTACGTTAATCCGGAGGTCGTTGGTTCAAGTCCCGCTCCAGTCAATTTTTCTTTGTTCAAACCCAAATTAATAAAAAATACCCAGTTAGTTTCCCTTGTGGTTTATTACTTGATATTTACATTGAGTTTTTGTGACATCACAAAAACTAGGTGTTTGGGTTTTGTGAATAGCAGGTAAATGTTACTAAGAGTTAAATCAAACAACATCAACATAAAACATTAAATAGAGCTTCATAATATAAGCCCTTTCATATGACCTATATATATTGTTAAAATAGGCTAAGCATGGTAGTCACAAGATATGATTTTTTGAAAGTATACATGTATTCAGCTTTGAATTAATGGAAATCTACACATTAGGAGGTCATGATGACATCACTACACCGGTCTCATTTCTAGTGCAGATCTATGTGTGAAGTTTGAAGGTCGTGTGAGCTTGGGAAGTGTGTCTTTGTTTGCGGACAACATGTCATTCCTTAAATTTTACTAATAACTTGGTTTTGCGCGTACAGCTAAGACTAACCAAGCCTAATGCCAACTTGGGCTGCGTGCATCTTGAGCGGAGACTATATACTGCAAGGTCAAGGTATGCGCCCACTAAGTAGCTTATAAAACAGCATCTTCTTTTCACCATCTTACACGGTTGATTTTGTTCAAATTTCTGAATAAGATTGAATTGATATTATCAAGTAGCAAAATATTTGTCATGAAGTTTGCTTCACAAAATCTTTAGTTTGAAAAAACAATACATCTTTAAACTTGTCACGTCAGGTTCTTTTCAAATTTAATGACATCATCAATGTCATTTTTAAAAAGGACAAGAACAAAATGTAATTTCACACTGAAACTGTGTCCAAATTCCATTTCATATTTGTATTAAAATGTATAATATAAAAGGTATTATATTATAAAATAAATAGACTGCAAAATGAGCTAAATTGCACATAAGTGTTTTATGCATCATTTTGCAGTTTACTTCACTAAAAGAACTTAAACTCAAAGACCTTAGTACTTGGCCACTCACTTAAGTTGTACTGGTCTTCGACAGCCCGAGTACTACTTGGTCAACCTAGTACTGAGCAGTAATTAACACTCGGCAGTACTTGGTATTCGGCAATACTTACATGTAGTACTGGTCTGAAAAGTACTTGACTACAACTCTGAACAAGACTGCCTTTTACTGAGTTGTCCATCAACACTAGTCCAGACAACTCGGATGACTTGTCCGAACTCACTGCCACAATTTGTGTCCATCTCAACTATATTGATAATAAATTTGAATTTTTCTTGTAGATTACAGTTCTGGATGTGAATGACAATTGCCCAATTGTATCCAACGACAGTCTGGAGTTTTTCCCTATACCGGTTCTTCAGCAAGAATCCTTGACTAACGTTCTAGCAACTGATGCTGATAGTGGAGTCAATCAGGACATCTCGTACCACACATCAGAGATAACACAAATGTAAGTTGCAATAGAATATACAATTACAAATAGAACCCTATTGTGTGGAAATCAGACCTGATGTTTGTAAGGGCAAGACAGTTTTTCCTTAGTAAAGAGCATCTCTATGACGGATTTGTAAATTTCTATTGGAACATTTCAAGGGGCACCAAGGCAATTACATGTGGCATGTTGGCAATCTTCTGGAAATTTTAATACAAAACATGTTTAATTTACTTTTTTGACATCAGTGATTCTCACTAGGAAATGCATTGAGATAATTTTACATATTTTTTGGTGTCATTGAAAATTGAAAAACACAGTAAAAATTCATGCTTTGCCTGGCACTTTCCTTTTTTATCAAATTACAAACCACAAGGGTAAATTTGTTTAATGATTTGGGGTTGAACAAAGGAAAATAGACAACTTCCAGCTTAACCTGCCGGTGCTCTACCATGTCTACCAGCTCAGCTATCTAGTCCTATGTTTGGGATCTCCCTATTTTGTCAATATCATTATTATTATTTTTTTCAAAACTGCTGGTTGCACACTTGTTAGGTTTTGCCAGAGCTGTTCTCAGACATTAGCTGTTCCACTATAACTGTTTTTATTCATTTGTTTCAAAAACATAATTTAAATTTGTCATGAACTTGATCTATACCATACCCTTTCTAATTTGGAGATAACGTCAAGCTTTTAGTAGTTCTTTAAAAAGTTGAAAGTTTTTCTTTGTGCTATTTTTCAGCCCGATTGTGAACGACACCTTCTCGGTTTTGAAGTTAACAATCGCAGCCATTGATGGTGGTACCCCGACACGAGGAACCATTGTTAACATCACTGTTACCATCAGTAATACCTGTTTGTATGATGCTATCAATGAACCAGTAGATGTTAGTCTCTATTTTGATTCATCAGACAGTGGTTTCTACCTACGAGTCCCTAAATACTATGCAATTGTGTTTGGTGAGTATTCCGAATTCAAAATATCTACTTGTTACAAGTGTCTTTTTTTTCAGTACCACCAAAGATCATACATGTTTCTTTCTTTTGTGTTACCACAAACCCTTTTAGGAGAGTGTTTTAGCCAGGCATTCTAGTGGAAGACAAACTCATTCTAAAATGACCAGGATTAATAAAAGTGAACCAAATCACTGTATTATCCAATTTTAAAATAGGAAAAGAATCCTAAACAAATACATCAATAATAACATTGGGCTGGGGCAGGGTTAGGTGGCCCAAACATTTTAGCTGGGATAGTTGCTGCCGAACTACCTTCTACACAAACCTACCCTCCAAGTCTTGTGTGTTGTTGTATTTTTAGTGGGAGGAGAAATGTCAATGTAGCCCTCCCAACTAGAATTTAGTATCTAATGAGTCTCCATTATTAAAGACCAGCTTGAACAAAAGCAGCAACAAAATATTGTTGCTGAAATTAACTTAAAATGTTTTCAATCAATAAGGGAATTGAGTTTACATGGGATTAAACTGATTTTAATTGTAAGAAAAACAATAACTTTGAACACCCTTCTCCTGTACTTTTCATGGCGAAAAGCCCAGTTACGTCATCACTCATGTTATGTAATTTGTGGGAGCTCCATTTTGTTTAAGCACTTTGTTGCAGCATGGAGGTATAACAAAGCAACCTCCCACAAATGACGCCAAAGTATTGTCATTTTAATGACTCCGTCAATGGTAGCAGTGTAGCTAGTTTTTCAATATCTTTAGGTTGGGGCTTAATTTTTTCGATCGATAATTACAAACAGTTCAAAAGTGTCAACTATCAAATTTACTATTAAATGATAAACAACTATGTTTTAAATAGCACTCCCGTGAACAATTTCTCGCTCTAGTAGCTGTTTAAGTCACAAGATTTGTAGAGGTTGAAAGGTCATAGTTCATGCTTCCTTCCACAGATTGTAAAGATGACCTCGGGTTACGGAGTGGAGTAATTCAAGACTCGATGGTAACTGCTTCATCATACTATGATGAACCTCATACACCGAATAGAGCACGACTTCTCGCAAATGCCAGTGCAGATGGCAAGATTGGATCAGGTGAGACTATTCTAACAATCATTTATCAACTCATTAGCTCTTACGCACAACTTTGTCATTTACTCTCTGTATGATTAGTACTACAGGTGTAAGTTTATAATCAACATTTTTCTGGACTGGCTACAGACAATTTGTTGCGACCGAAGCATCTTCAGAGCACCCTAAATTTTTTGCAGGCAGCCAGATGGCTGATGGGACTTTCCATTACTTCATTCCACCTGTGCAGAGAGGGACACCTGATATTGGAAAATATGCCTTGTAGTATATGTTTATCCCTTTTCTGGGGATGATTGGGTATCCCCTGATTCCAGACCTTTATCCTGTTGTACAAATGCGGCATACAGAAATGGACATGCTGCAACCCTTGCTCATCAAGGTATTTTGCCAATACTTATTAAGGGTTACCCTGTGAGTTTTTTCCTGCAGGACTCGGAAAGTACTGAGACTATAACAAATGTTTTAACCAAGATAAGATGCATCTGTACTTGTTTGACCTCAGGATGGATTGCTGGTTCCTCAGACACCAGTCAATGGCTTCAAGTTGACATGGGAGCAGTGAGTATCTTCTCTGGAGTAAAAACTCAAGGAGTTGGTGATGTTGAAGCTTGGATTGAGAGTTATTATGTAGAGTACTCAAACGACACCAGTACATGGAGTAGAGTTCAAGATACCGATGGCAATGATGAGGTAATTGTTTAACGGTTTACTTATCATTACGTGGATCACTCATCATGAGTTGACCCGAGTTTGCTTTTGACAAACTTGGGTCGGTACTCACCGATTTGGGATGGAGCAGTTTTCAAAACTCTGATATAGAGTTAATGGGGTTTGTACGAGCAGTTTATTGTGTCACTGTCTGCAAGTTTACTGAAGAAAAAAAATCCTACCCAGTCAGTTTCCCTTGTGGTTTATTACTTGATGAAAACAATTCTACAACATTCTACCAGATTCTAAAGTATTTGGAAAAAGTGTCTACAGTTATTATGCAAGCAACTTTGAATCATAAAAATTACTAAATATGTCTCAAGAGATTGAATAAGAAACAGTCGGACTTCATCCATGTTCTTCAACCCTCATTTGATACCAGCAGCAGGTAGATCTCTTTACAGATTACCAATTGGTGGGGCATCAACCCAGCTCTTGGTCATTAGCCTTAGGGAAGTGAGGGTGCCAGGGTGCAATGTTACTGTTACCCAGCTCATGGTCATTAGCCTTAGGGAAGTGAGGGTGCCAAGGTGCAATGTTAGCCAGCTCACGGTCACCATGGTCACTGGCCTTGTGGAAGTGAAGGTGCCAGGGTGCAGTGTTAGCCAGCTCATGGTCACTGGCCTTGGGGAAGTGAGGGTGCCAGGTTGCAGTGTTAGCCAGCTCATGGTCACTGGCCTTGGGGAAGTGAAGGTGCCAGGGTGCAGTGTTAGCCAGCTCATAGTCACTGGCCTTGGGGAAGTGAGGTTGCCAGGTTGCAGTGTTAGCCAGCTCATGGTCACCATGGTCACTGGCCTTTGGGAAGTGAAGGTGACAGGGTGCATTGTTACCCACCTCATAGTCACTGGCCTTTGGGAAGTGAAGGTGCCAGGGTGCAGTGTTACCCAGCTCATAGTCACTGGCCTTTGGGAAGTGAAGGTGCCAGGGTGCATTGTTACCCAGCTCATAGTCACTGGCCTTGGGGAAGTGAGGTTGCCAGGTTGCAGTGTTAGCCAGCTCATGGTCACCATGGTCACTGGCCTTTGGGAAGTGAAGGTGCCAGGGTGCATTCATACCCAGCTCATTGTCACCGGCCTTTGGGAAGTGAAGGTGCCAGGGTGCATTCATACCCAGCTCATAGTCACTGGCCTTTGGGAAGTGAAGGTGCAGTGTTTTTCTAATAAATACTTCCCTGAAAACAGTTGATAAGAGCCAGAGTTTTGAGCTTGAGGGAATTTCATGTCATGAATAAAATATTGAAAATCATTTCCAAATTTCCTTTTGCGTTTAAACTAAGCCAGGAGCTCCCCAAAATGAGACCTTCCTTTCCTGCTTGCCTGTAGAGAATTTTCCCCTGATTTGTCTTGTAACAATTATTAACGATGATCAAAATACTTTAGAGCGACCATGGTGAGCACACTTCCACACAAAAGCATGTGGGGTGTCGTGGCCGAGCGGATAAGAGCATCGGACTCAAGTTCTGGTGGTTAAGTCATCGGGATGTGGGTTCGAATCCCGGTCGTGACACTTGTGTCCTTGAGCAAGACACTTAACCATAATTGCTTCTCTCCACCCAGGGGTAAAATGGGTACCTGTGAGGGCAGAGATGGTTTATGTGAATGATTAGCTTGGAGCGCGGTAAACTCGCAGCACCGGCTGTATACTCCCCAGGGAGCTGAGATGGTTTAAGGAATGAAATATATGGCCCAGTGACCAGGGGTAATAATGTCAGAAGCGCTTTGATATGGCATTCGGGCTGTGATAAAGTGCTATATAAGAATCGATTATTATTATTATTATTATGTGTTACTTTATATTTACTTCGAAATGTTAGCACCAGACATTATCCAGGCAGAATAATTGATGTTGGTGGTTGGACTGTGTCTTGTTTTAATCCCTTACAATTTGTATTATTGTCTTCAATCCCCTAAAGTTTGTTGTATACAACAATGTACTTTGATTTGATACTCCAAAAACATTACACCAGCACACAAGGGATGTGTCACTCAACTTTGTTTTTGTGACTTTCTGGACTAGGTATAGTGTTTTATTTCTAATCCCGGAGAGTACAGGGGGATTCCAAATCTGCTTTTTTTATGAGTTGGCTCAAATTGCACACAGAGAAAAGAGAGCCTGCACCAACACTTGCAGTCATGGCAGTACCCTGGACCGTAGTTCTGATTTTCAATTTGGAATCTGTAGAAATATGTTTTTAACGGAATCCATTATGTTCATTTCAATCATTTAAATGATGAATTGTAGCTGCACAACCCTAGGTAAGGTACAATATGATTGACTGGATTGAAGAGAGATGTCATTGGTGCATTTGTTGCTATGGTTCACAAACATATACAACTTTTCAACCAATCAGCTTGCTTTCTTTTTTAGTTTTTGAGCTGTGCCATTGAAAATTGCAAAACATCATTCACACAAACGTCAACGCTCATGTCTCAGCCACAAGCATTTAACATGCTTTTCTCTGTGCATTTTTCAGTTATTCACAGGCAATTCAGATCAGAACACAGTCTCGCTCGCTCACTTTGATGAAGTTTATGCCCGGTATCTTCGTTTCCTTCCTCAAAGCTGGCACAGTTTGATTGGATTAAGGGCGGAGATTGTTGGCTGCTCCACTGATAAACGATTCAGATGTAAGTTGATTACTAGAACAGTTTTTAACAAGAGACTTTTGGGGACTCTAGGTGGCAGTCGACTTACAAGGTTAACCCATATATCTAGGAAATGTGTACACTTTGAGAAGAATAAATGGAATTTCCATATGTACATGTATGTTTGCTGCCACCAACCATCAAAAGCCTCTCACTGCATCATTGTAGTTACTTGTGACCATATAATATAACCAAAAAGCCTCAGCGACTAACAGGTACATGTACTGTACAAAGCAAAATAATATTATGAATGTTATGCAGATTGCAGTCTAAGATTTGGGAGATCTTTTAATCTGGAAGAAAAAATCTTCCAACTGCCATTTTTTCAATAGATGAAATTACATTGTAAAATGTAAAACTTCAGATATGGACAGGTTTGCCCTAAACTCATGTGTGCAATCAACTTATACTTAGACCCTTTGCACAAAGTGCAGTGCACTCACACGTGCCTAAACTGTCCGCCATTTTTGGAGTCAAAGTCGTGCACAAACATGCACAAAAGATTTGACTCCCAAAATGATGGACATGGTAGATGCACATTGTTCGGAGGTGCGTTTTGTGTTGTGTGAAGAGTCTAAATTAAAGAGTTTTAAATCCAACAGCTAAACAAGTTTTTAGTTGAGCCCCTCCCCCTCTCTTTTGTTTGTATTTAGCGCCATGAGCACTTTGATGGATTTGTGCGCTTTATAAGTTCTCATTATTATTATTTATTATTATTTTTATATCAAAAGTTATTACAACATCTCCAACTGCACTCTTAATAAAAAGTTATCTTTGCTACAGCTGTGTACGAATTATGCCTGCAGTAATTCTAGGCTCTTTTGTAAATAATGTGAGGTCATGAATAACATTGCCAATAGTTAGAACAATAATATTTCCCAAAAATAAATTATACAAATAGGGAGTGGACAATCAATGTGTCATTTCTGAAACAACAACCACCACCAAACTGAAATGTCTAAAATTTTTTAAGATGTTGTTGGTGCATTCAACTTGTTTTTATCATGGCCTGAGAGACCCCTTGCATATGATTTCACAGTTCGAACAGCGCCCTCACTGAAGTAAAAGGAAAACCTCATAGCGTGCTATGCAGGCACTGTGTGTGCGCTTTTCTGTGTTTTTTGTCATCAGCAATGGAGGCATTTGCATGCTCAATGTATTTCTTTCACGACATTCTAACACATTAAAAAAAGCAATTAAAAATCCAACAATTATAATAAATTAAAAGTTGTTGATGTCAAAAATTTGAGTGCATGGTTTTACTTTCAATGAAACAAAGTCCATAATTCATTTTTGTATGTTATTTAAATCGCTTTTCATCCATGATTAATATTGCTAATCTTTTCACCCTTCTGGTAAAATTTCTGAAAAAAAAAATGAAACATGGCAGTCAGGTTGGGGTAGTGGTAACTTCCCTTTGCTTACCTCTGTGGACCCTGGTTCAATTTCTGGACCTAAACCTTGCATGTGCATTTGGTTTTCAGTCCCTACCTGACTGCGTGGGTTTTTCCTCTTTCTTAAACAAAGAAAGAAAAAAGAAACATTTAAAATTATATATATATTTTTTTTAACAGCCTCAATTTCCGCATTAGGCACACATTTTGTGTCTATTGGCCCAGTATGCTCGCTTGTGTTAGTCTGGCTCGCATTACCTTTTTCTACATAGTCAGACAACGTCCTCAGAAAGAGTTTGCAGGATATCGGATCGTCAGCTTTTTTATAACTTTTCTAATTTTTCACCTACATGTAAGCATATATTAACACATACAAACACTCACCATTAACTTGCATGCCTGATGTGTTCTTAACTGTATGCATTAGATCTAACACAGTGTGTACGTTGTGAGACAACAAACTACTGTATAGGTGATGGAATTCAACGACCTTGTGGCCGCTGTGATCCACCATCAGATTCATGCAGTAGATCAGCTTCTGAACATTCGTTTGGACATGCCTATGAATGCGTGTCTTGTCCTATTGGATGGGTAGGTAACATCAGTGGCACATCCTAATTGAGCTGTCAAGAATCCAGAAAACTTATCTTGGAAGAGGAGGGGTAAACCCCGGTGTTTCTGGTTCACATAGCAAGCTTCCTTGTTTACAGTTTTCCTCAGACTAGTGAGCTATAGTGATGAAGTTCACTTATGAGGCATCCTTTGTTTCATTGCCAGAAATATATAACAGAATCAAGCTCTGGCAATGTCTGGTGTTTCTGATTTATACCATGCCTGATGTGGGGGCAGAGGGTACCCCAAATGTTCCCATACCTTTACAAACTATTTTCCTCATGTACAAAAGCACCCCTTAAATCGTCTAAAGAATTTCTGAGATTCCAAGCACACAATTAAGACACAATAGGGGGGGTACCACCATGCCTTATATCAAGCACCAAAGGTTCTGATCAGCAGAGCATAGGTTTGAATCCCAGTCTTGACCCTTATGTTCTTAAGCAAGATACTGTCGTTGCTTCGACCTTTGCAAGGGACGTACAACCAACCCTATGTGTTGTTTATTGCATATAAAAGAACCCAGTGCACTGATCTTTATGAGAACTGGTATGCTGGCTGCATTGTTTGCACTGCATCACCTTGCAAACCATTAAAGGTGCTAGCTACTTGTATATAAATGGGTCTTGTAATTCCCAACATACAGTAGCTCTGCATAGTTGTAGACAAAATAATGATAGTGTTGAGGCGCCGGATATATGTGGTGAACTGCCCTGTATTATTTTCTTGGAGGTAAAAAGAAAAGGAAGGACTCAGTGAGGGATCATCAAAAGTCCCTTGGCCCTTCCATCGCAAAACAACTTGAAAAATTACATTTTGAGAAAAGCAGTTACAGAGATAAGCTGTTTTGCCATTAAATCGGGATGAAAGTGTAACAAGAGGCTGAGGTAGGACATGTTATCTTCACATCCATACATAGCATGCCTTGAAACTTTGAAATGGAAAAAGTGCTCTCAATTTACTCAGAAATGTCAAAAGCCAAAATTTTTAAGTTGGGGTGTTTTGCCATGGAAGGGGCCGCCCTGCCCCTGTCGTTGTGGTAAAGTCCATCTCTGGGAGGAAGCAGGTCCCGTTCAAAAGTAACTCAGTGACTTGACTTGTACTCATTTATTCCTGGACGAGGAGAAGCAATTATGGTTAATTGTCTGGTTCAAAGGCACAAGTGTCTTCACTAGGACCAGAATCCACTCTCCAACAAATTGGTCATCTGAAACTGAGTCAATGCATGGACTAGACCACTTGGCCACAAAATGCCATGCCACGAATTGGATCAAACTTGTCCTTAGCCAGGTTTTAATGGAGAACTGCGTAATCAAACGAGCTGTAACTCGAGGTAACTAGAGGTTGAACCCCAGTTAACCCTTGAAAACCTCAGAAAACCTCAAGGCTAACCCTGAGTTACCGCCGGTTTATTTTTGCATTCGTCCCAAATGAGGGCTAGGTTTAATATTGAAACTACTATCTGCCCTTCCCACAGAACACAAATACTGTAAATGTCTACCTCCTGGGACTACTGTATAAAAACCAACACGTGATTGTCTTTCTTTATACTCTCATTATTATTGTGATATGAAATCAGAAACGAGGCATACTTTATACCACATTCCAACAGTGTGTAGATTTTTGCTGTATGTTTTTTTGCCATGCAGATACATGTATAATTTGTATTGTTTATTGTAATGCAGCAACACGCACTATTTGTCAGGAACACTGTTTGTGTACTGTGACCAGTCAGGTGGATTTGGGTTAACATTGTTTCCGTTTAGAAGAGCCAATCATTGCTGATTTAACTCAATGTGTTGATTTATTTATAGTTATGTAAAGAAGGATATGCCACTCCTTGTCCAACCTACCACCATGGAAGATGTAATGAAACGGTAAGTAAGACTATTCACTAGCAATTATAATCATAATATGCAAATATTTACTACTTCAAGTTCTATTGTCAATGCTACAAATCACGAGATAATCTTCAACAAATTTTATTTGCCAGAGTGGATATTTCTCCCCCCAAAAAACTAATAATATTACTACTAATAATAATAAAATTAAAACAATATAATACTTTAAAAAAAGTAAATTAATGAAAAAATAACAATCTGGAACTTCCGAAAGTAATTCCCACCTGTGAGCATGGACATGTATCTGGTTGAAGAAATGACATTACCCATAAGATTTAAATTTCAGGCCTGAAAACTATGCCTGATACACCAAATATTTCTGTAGTAGTTAAACAAAAGTGAAAGCCCTCCACAGACAGTTTCGAACTGCTGTCAGTGAGTTGGAATCTCATCACTGGAAGCCTCAAATCTTTCTTCTCTGTGCTGTCTTGGTTATATTTTTGTGTCTGTTTGTTTTTATCAAATCATTGCAGTATTGTCCGGAAACATGCACCCTCTGTGAGCCGGGTACCGCTTGCTTCAGTGGTATCCAGTCTATCTGCCCAAGGGGATACTTCTCACAAGGGTATGACACGGGTAAGTGATAGGAGGATTTCTAGGGATACCTCTTGTTGGCAAAGCATTGCAGATATCTGCAACAGTTTACTGTGATGTTTGTTTATAAAGCTCCAGTAGATTAATGCTATCAACTTAACCAGAGATGTCTTAGATACTAGACCACTGATCAACTGTACTAAGCAGTCCAGAAACCAAATAAACTCCTTACACTATGACAATGGCAGAACTTGAGTCCAGTGCTCTGGACAACTCAGGAATAACATTCTATGATATCTATAGTAAGAATAATAACGGACATTTAAAATAGCACTGGTATTTGCAAAATTTGAGGCTAATACTACATGAAAAGTATTACTCCAGTCAACAAGGCCTTTCAATCCATTCCTTAAACCATTTCAGCTTCCTTGGGAATATACAGCCTGTGCTGCCAAGTATGTACATGTAGTGCACCAAGTTACATCAATCACAAGAACCATCCCCACCCTCACAGGTATCCATTTACTTCTGGGTTTCGTGACCAGGGTTTGAATCTTCACACTGATGACTTTGCTTGATCTTGTCTCTTGTGTACTTGACTGCTTGACCACGACATGCCATATTTATCTATCTATCTAATAAAATGTTTCTGTTTTTTAACTTTTATGCAGAGTTTTGTAAACAATGCAAGCCGGGGACTTACAACAATGAAACGGCGCAATCTTCATGTCAGAACTGTCCACCAGGATACCAGAGCACAACAGCCAAGACGTCATGCGCTCCATGTGAGATTACTGAGTGGTCTGTTGGGGACGGCACTCTTTGCAAATCGTGCTCTAGTCAAGCAGAATGTAAGTCTTAACCCTCTTTTTAATTTCACCTAACACAAGGCCAAAAGTCTAGCATGGTGGCGTGCTGGAACAGTCAAGTGCACTGGACTCGAGCTCTGGTGTTCTGATCAGCAGAGTGTGGGTTCAAGTCCCCGTTTTGAAATGTAGCTTATGTTTGGGGTGTCTTCAATGTTAATGTTATTGTACTTTTTTTGAGAAGTACCTGATTTCTGGCTTGGAGTGTCTCAAACATACAGAGATTTATTAGTTTGAGGTAGGAGGCTGGAGTAATTATGAGGCTTGAACTAAAGTTTGGGTTGTTTTAAGACTATTACTGAAGGTATTTGGTGTTGTGTGTTTTCTGTTTATCCTAACTACTTGATCAGGTCCATGCATGTCTATGTCCGGACCCTGTGCTGATGGTGTTTTCTGTGTGAATCAAGGCTCAGGGATTAATGTGTGTGGGGAATGTCCCAAAGGTTTCTCCGGGGACGGACTAAGCTGTGCTGATATTAACGAGGTAAGATCTCTTGGTTTTTTTTACAGGGGATTATCCCTTGGTTCAATCTTAGAAGATCAAAGCAGGTTTCCATAGTAAGGGAGGCATATTCTAGGTGCAAAAGAACGTTGCTGTGGGTTTCATCTGCAATCCATTGAAACGGCAGAATATTCCTGTGGACCACATATTTGTTCCAAAAGATGGAAGCAGTCCTACACAAATGATTACCCACATTAGTATTTTGAACATTCTGTCCAATCCAGTAAGAACCGTTTGAACTTTAGAGATGTCGTTGTAAAGGGCAGCTCTATTTGGACAATTAAATTTTTCACTAATACATTCTAGAGGGCACCAAGGCACTTATTGGAGGCATGTAGACACGTTTCCTTGTAAGGGAAAACAAGTTTTCCAGGGTGAAAAGGTACCTCAAGTGTTCTCCACAGACTTTCATGGAGGGCAGTACGACGGCATCAGTGGGTGCTTCTACTTGTACTTTATTTCATGATCTTCAAATTAGATTTTTGTGTCAAATGATCTTTCTATTTTTCTTGAAGTGTGATACTGCTAATCCATGTTGGGGAACTTGTATCAATTTGGTACCAGGCTATGAGTGTAGCGCATGTCCAGCAGGTTATGTAGGTGACACACCTCATGGTATTGGTGTGGATCATGCCCAGGCTAACCAACAAGTAAGTCTAGTTCCCTCTTGTGTTGTATCAATCCGGTACCAGGCTATGAGTGTAGCTCATGTCCAGCAGGTTATGAAGGTGACACACCTCATGGTATTGGTGTGGATCATGCCCAGGCTAACCAACAAGTAAGTCTAGTTCCCTCTTGTGTTGTATCAATCCGGTACCAGGCTATGAGTGTAGCGCATGTCCAGCAGGTTGTGAAGGTGACACACCTCATGGTATTGGTGTGGATCATGCCCAGGCTAACCAACAAGTAAGTCTAGTTCCCTCTTGTGTTGTATCAATCCGGTACCAGGCTATGAGTATAGCGCATGTCCAGCAGGTTATGCAGGTGACACACCTCATGGTATTGGTGTGGATCATGCCCAGGCTAACCAACAAGTAAGTCTAGTTCCCTCTTGTGTTGTATCAATCCGGTACCAGGCTTTGAGTATAGCGCATGTCCAGCAGGTTATGCAGGAGACACACCTCATGGTATTGGTGTGGATCATGCCCAGGCTAACCAACAAGTAAGTCTAGTTCTCTCTTGTGTTGTATCAATCCGGTACCAGGCTATGAGTGTAGCGCATGTCCAGCAGGTTATGAAGGTGACACACCTCATGGTATTGGTGTGGATCATGCCCAGGCTAACCAACAAGTAAGTCTAGTTCCCTCTTGTGTTGTATCAATCCGGTACCAGGCTATGAGTGTAGCGCATGTCCAGCAGGTTATGAAGGTGACACACCTCATGGTATTGGTGTGGATCATGCCCAGGCTAACCAACAAGTAAGTCTAGTTCCCTCTTGTGTTGTATCAATCTGGTACCAGGCTATGAGTGTAGCGCATGTCCAGCATGTTATGAAGGTGACACACCTCATGGTATTGGTGTGGATCATGCACAGGCTAACCAACAAGTAAGTCTAGTTCCCTCTTGTGTTGTATCAATCCGGTACCAGGCTATGAGTGTAGCTCATGTCCAGCAGGTTATGAAGGTGACACACCTCATGGTATTGGTGTGGATCATGCCCAGGCTAACCAACAAGTAAGTCTAGTTCCCTCTTGTGTTGTATCAATCCGGTAACAGGCTATGAGTGTAGCGCATGTCCAGCAGGTTATGCAGGAGACACACCTCATGGTATTGGTGTGGATCATGCCCAGGCTAACCAACAAGTTAGTCTAGTTCCCTCTTGTGTTGTATCAATCCGGTACCAGGCTATGAGTGTAGCGCATGTCCAGCAGGTTATGAAGGTGACACACCTCATGGTATTGGTGTGGATCATGCCCAGGCTAACCAACAAGTAAGTCTAGTTCCCTCTTGTGTTGTATCAATCCGGTACCAGGCTATGAGTGTAGCTCATGTCCAGCAGGTTATGAAGGTGACACACCTCATGGTATTGGTGTGGATCATGCCCAGGCTAACCAATAAGTAAGTCTAGTTCCATCTTGTGTTGTATCAATCTGGTACCAGGCTATGAGTGTAGCGCATGTCCAGCAGGTTATGCAGGAGACACACCTCATGGTATTGGTGTGGATCATGCCCAGGCTAACCAACAAGTAAGTCTAGTTCCCTCTTGTGTTGTATCAATCCGGTACCAGGCTTTGAGTATAGCGCATGTCCAGCAGGTTATGCAGGAGACACACCTCATGGTATTGGTGTGGATCATGCCCAGGCTAACCAATAAGTAAGTCTAGTTCCCTCTTGTGTTGTATCAATCCGGTACCAGGCAGGTTATGTAGGAGACACATCTCATGATTATGGTGTATATCATGCCCAGGCTAACCAACAGGTTAACAAACAAATAACCAGTTTATTTTGGTTTTATTCTTATTTCAAATTATCACCCCCCAAAAAAAAACAAAAAAAAAAACATGCTCAATTAAATGACGACATTGATTGTAACATTTTGTGACTGAAATAAGGATTTAACAAAAACTGTATTTTACTTTCCCAACATTATGAAGAATCTTTCTTAGCTATAAGCCATTGAAGAAACAGTATTGCTCACAAGTAAAACTTGATACAGGTTTAAATATTCGCAACACTTGCACAGTCTGTTGACATATGGTTATTGTGTTTTTTTCACATGCAGGTTTGTGTAGATATTGACGAGTGTGCTACGAATAACGGCGGATGTGACCCTAGTGCTGAATGCATTAATACAGAAGTAAGTTTTTTACACATGTACATGATCTCTAGCCCTTTGCCTTCAAATCTCTAACATTTAGTCTCATACATTTGTTCCTTTTGTTGTTTATATCATATTTCTAAAGAAAAAAGAAGAAAAAAAGCTTTAGCAAACTGTTCACCAATCAAAATAACCCATGGTGTAAATGCCAAAAATAATTAGTGGCCTGACATTTGAACTCTAGTAGAGTCTTTTTGCAACACAACATGAACATACAAGTAGACATAGGTTTTTTGTAGATATTTTTGTTGTTGTGCAACCAAAAGATGTTCTTGCAATTTTTTTATTACTTCTGTGTATTTTTTAATTATATAAGATTGTATTCTGCCATCCACTATGAGGGCATTGTACTGCTGTCTACGTACAATGCATGGTGTGTGGTCTAGCATGCAGTAGTAAAAAAGGATGGGACAATAGAAGGCAATGAATATAGCACCTAAGTGGACGGTCTGTGGGCACAGACGGTGTCATCATTCTAATCGCCCTCAGGCTCACTTTCTTAAGCTGGTAATACAAATATCTGTAGAAAAAAAAAATATATAAATTACTTTTTTGCTTTATCCACAGGGAAGTTACAATTGTGGTTTCTGCCCACCTGGTTACCTTGGCAACGGTAACATCGGATGTACACCTGGTGACTATTGCATTCTTGATAAAAACAACTGTCATGAAAATGCAACGTGTATATCAACTGGAGCTGGTACATTTGTCTGTGAGGTAGGTCACATAATGATGAGATTAATATTACTGTTTTTGATTCCAAATTTAGCCTTCCCACAACATTATTAAAATTATACATGTAACAGTAGGTTACTTGGGCAGGTAACGGTGCATAGTAATGTTATGTGACTGTGATTGGTGTTACAGTGTAACAGTGGCTGGGCAGATAACAGTGCATAGTAAAATGTTTTAACTGTGATTGGTGTTACAGTGTAACAGTGGCTGGGCAAGTAACAATGTATAGTAACATTTTGTAACTGTGATTGATGTTACAGTGTAACAGTGGCTGGGCAGGTAACGGTGTCTATTGTGATGTAGACATTGATCTTGATGGGCGACCAGAGTTCACTCTCCTATGCAGTGACTTGTCTTGTAAAGCTGTAAGTATTTCAAAGTGCCCGGGGGTTGGCGTAATGGTATCTTTCCTCGCCTTCCACCTTTAGGGCCTTGTCACACGAGGCAACTTTTCCAGGCAACTTGGAGGCAACCAACTGCAGTGCATGCCACAGGACCACTTTGGTAGCACAGGAGTAGTTTTTCAAACAATGTCTTACGGTCCCCAAGTGAAATATGTGAAAGTTCAGATGTGAGTGGCTTTTCTTCTTGTAGATTGCCTGGAGCTGGTTGCCTGTAAATTGCCTCGTGTGACATGGCCCTTAGGATCCCAGTTTAAATCCCATTGGGTGTACAATGTTCTCCTCTTCTCTGTCACTCCTCACCAAAAAGAAAGAAACGCCTGAACAGGTCCTCAGTCTTTAATAGTCTTTCATTTTGGTAAAGATGATAATGCTGTAGAATGGTAGGAGGGTAAGGGTTGGTGTGATTGTTCTAAACCCCAAAGGGAATTGAAATAAAACACAGTCAATCCTTGTTATAAAGAGTACAGTTATAAAGAGGCTCTGCTCATAAAGAGCACATTCTAAAATTCAGAATCTCATTTCAAATAGTACACTTCTTTAAACCGCCAATGGCTTAATTTCTAAATCTCTGGGTGAATGTCCTAAATAAGAGCAATGTGAATGCCTTTGCATATGGTTGCACTTCCGACGTGATCAATATGCAAAGTGCCTCTCGCCCGTTTGCAAGCAAAAACATTAGGGCTCTCTAAAGTTGTTCTATGAAAACCGTCCACCCTAAGCCAGTCCAGAAAAAAATTGTTGAATATACATGCCATCCGTCGTGAAGCTGTACAAGCTAATGTAAGTGGGTAAAACAAAACAACCCAAAACAGCTGCAGAAATGTTGAGAGGAATACAATCATGTAATGCATGTCGTGGCCGCGCGGTCAAGCACACCTGGACTTAAGCTCTGGTGTTTCTGTTCAGCAGAGTGTTGGTTCTAGTTTGCCACTTCACTTCACTTCACTTAACTTTTATTGCTGCGTCCTCTGGATGGGATGTAAAGCCATTGTCCCATGGGTTGTGTAACGCACGTAAAAGAACCCAGTTTATTTATCGTAAAGAGCAGTGGTTTGCTTTGGTGTTTCTGGCTGGTCTGGCAGCAATATGCGTCACCTCACCTTGTGTATACCTTTCAAGGAATTGTATTATTGTTTTATAAAATTCTTCTTAACAAGCTCCACCAAACTTTCGGCGACAGGGATGTCATTCATGACAGAAATGGCGCATTATAAATGTACACTATTATTACTATGAATGAGATTAAAAAAGGATGACAATTTTGCTTCCAACAGTAGCAAGTCTGTCGAGAACTCAAGATGAGCATTTAAAAGTGACGAGGCAAGTCTCATTGTTCAAATTTAACTCACAATGGCTTAGTGCCCTTGAAGTTTTCCCTTCATTAATGCTTTCAGGTTTTAAATGCAAAATACATTTTCTTTCTTTCTATAAGGACAATTGCCCTCAACTTCCCAACAGTGGTCAAGAGGACACTGACACTGATGGCATTGGTGACATCTGTGACAATGATGACGATAATGACAGCGTATTTGACAGTCAGGTAAATCCGTGTAGATTTCTATCCTTTACTTGCACTAAACACAACATCCAACCAACCTGTTGAATGTTATCAGGTTAGTTGGTATGTTTTAGCGAAACAACAACAAATCCATGCTATAGATTATAGATACAATGATGTTGCCAGATACAATAGAGGCAATTGACTGCATGCACATGGTCATGCCTTGGTGCCCCTTTATAGATACAATGATGTTGCCAGATACAATAGAGGCAATTGACTGCATGCTCATGGTCATGCCTTGGTGCCCCTTTATAGATACAATGATGTTGCCAGATACAATAGAGGCAATTGACTGCATGCTCATGGTCATGCCTTGGTGCCCCTTTATAGATACAATGATGTTGCCAGATACAACAGAGGCAATTGACTGCATGCTCATGGTCATGCCTTGGTGCCCCTTTATAGATACAATGATGTTGCCAGATACAACAGAGGCAATTGACTGCATGCTCATGGTCATGCCTTGGTGCCCCTTTATAGATACAAAGATGTTGCCAGATACAACAGAGGCAATTGACTCCATGCACATGGTCATGCCTTGGTGCCCCTTTATAGATACAATGATGTTGCCAGATACAATAGAGGCAATTGACTGCATGCTCATGGTCATGCCTTGGTGCCCCTTTATAGATACAATGATGTTGCCAGATACAACAGAGGCAATTGACTGCATGCTCATGGTCATGCCTTGGTGCCCCTTTATAGATACAATGATGTTGCCAGATACAACAGAGGCAATTGACTGCATGCTCATGGTCATGCCTTGGTGCCCCTTTATAGATACAATGATGTTGCCAGATACAACAGAGGCAATTGACTGCATGCTCATGGTCATGCCTTGGTGCCCCTTTATAGATACAATGATGTTGCCAGATACAATAGAGGCAATTGACTGCATGCTCATGGTCATGCCTTGGTGCCCCTTTATAGATACAATGATGTTGCCAGATACAACAGAGGCAATTGACTGCATGCTCATGGTCATGCCTTGGTGCCCCTTTATAGATACAATGATGTTGCCAGATACAATAGAGGCAATTGACTGCATGCTCATGGTCATGCCTTGGTGCCCCTTTATAGATACAATGATGTTGCCAGATACAATAGAGGCAATTGACTGCATGCTCATGGTCATGCCTTGGTGCCCCTTTATAGATACAATGATGTTGCCAGATACAACAGAGGCAATTGACTGCATGCTCATGGTCATGCCTTGGTGCCCCTTTATAGGTACAATGATGTTGCCAGATACAATAGAGGCAATTGACTGCATGCTCATGGTCATGCCTTGGTGCCCCTTTATAGATACAATGTTGCCAGATACAACAGAGGCAATTGACTCCATGCTCACGGTCATGCCTTGGTGCCCCTTTAAGTAGAAATTTAATTTCCCTCATAGAGGTTCCCTTTTAAAAAAAGACAGTATTGCATGAACTTTATATAATATTCCCATCCCCTTAGGGTGGTCCCTTTCCTGCCACTGCCCAGGTTGTTTCAGAAACGTTTGTGTAATCCCTGATGAGTAGACCGCATTTACAGGTTGAATGACTTCTGACTATATACTTTTTGAGGCTTTGCATGGTGAGGTATCAATATATATTCGGTTTGCGGTAACACCATGTGTATATCTACTAGCTATGTAAATTTGTTCTTTGAGAACTAGGTCTTGCTTATTTAATTCTACTGCTGCGGAGTAGATTTGGAATCAGGAGACTACTTCGGGAGACTACTTAGTTCTGAAAAGAACTGTCCAGCTTATTAGCTACTACCTGGACTTCTGACTGGCACCCTGAACAAGGATACATATACAAATTAGGGAGGCTGCAAACATTAGGGCTAGGTAGCTCAGTTGGTAGAGCACCGGCATGTGTCGCAGGTTTTTTTTTGTTCAACCCAAAAGTAACTTGATAATTAGATTGAAGCTGTGTAATTGTGTAATTGTCTTGTCTGTTCAGGATAACTGCCAGTATGTCGCCAATTTTGCACAAGTTGACACTGATGGTGATGGAGTCGGTGATTCTTGTGATAACTGTCCTTCTGACAGTAACACAGACCAAGCTGATACTGATGGCGACGGACAGGGGGACGTATGTGACACTGACGATGACAATGATGGTAGGAAATAATGCATTTTCATTACGGGAAAGCTCCATTAAAGAATTTCTGAGTTTTGTCCACAAAACTCGGAAACTATTCATCTTTTTCACCAATTAGGTGTGTTTACATTGAACTACTTGGGCTATTAAACTTAATGGATGAGCAGTTAATTTGCCTGGGGCAGTCAGCAGCCCTACTGGTTTGTGCATGATCTATTTAAGTCCACTGTTTGGAAAAGCAATTACATGGAGATAACAGGTGTGAGGTGTCAGACGAAAAGGATGTTTCATTTGAACCTTTTTCTTTAATGGAGCTTTCCATTAATGTAAAAAATAATAATAAGCAGTATATAAATATTTGATGCATTTGAGTGCATTGTCGCTGAATATAATCTAGGTGTTGGGTCTATACTACTAGATTTCAAAAGCTAATTGACTGGAATGCATTGCAGTTGATACACATGCTTATTTCAATTGCAGCAATAGAAATTAGCGAAGGTGATGTAGGAGTCACAGATAATATATTCTAATTTGACATTCTTTTAGATAGAATTATTTCTCTGGCGATTTGTTACTGGTATGAACTTTATAATTACTGAGCCTTCAGATTGAAAGGAATCTTTTTTTTATTATTATTACCAATACCTCCTGCCCAGTGGTGTACGATCTAGTTGCACGATTTTTCCCAGAATGCCTTGCTTGATCGTAACCCCAGGAAATGTGGCTTTGAAATGTCCAAACATATTCAAAATTTGTATAAGCCTTGTGGTTGATCCATTCTGTGTTAGAGACATACACAGAGTGCGCAATCAAAAGAAGCATCAAGTCATTGAGCAACTGGTCCCCTCTCATTCTTCCTAATTTGATCTTGTGATATGTCAACACAATTCATTTAAAGTGAATTGCATCAAAAACACTTGCATTTTTAGGTGAGCGTACAAGTGCCATGCAAGTGCCCTACATGCATTTTGAAGTTATTATTAGCCGTGCGCGCAAAGCAGTCACACTTGATAAGCTAATCAGTGTAATTTTTAGTGCAGGGGTTAGTGATGGGAGGTATTGATACGGCGTGCTTCCCAGGGTACAGAGACCAGCCAATACTGTACTTTGTCTTTATGTAACTTGCTGAATGTGTTTTTCATTGTAGGCTTTGACGATGTAGCAGATAATTGTCCCCTCATAGCCAATGTGGCACAAAATGACAGTGATGGTGACAATGTCGGAGACGTGTGTGACAATTGCCCAGATCACTCCAATCAGGCACAGACTGATACCGATGAAAATGGATATGGGGATACTTGTGACACCATAGGAGGAACTGACAAAGATATGTATGTAGTTCTAGCAGTCTGTACTTTGGACACTCACTCCATGGTCAATAAAAATAAAAATACAAAAACAGTTTCTCGTCTGCATGCTCTCTCTCTTCTTTCATGTCTTTTATGGCTGCCTCAATATTTTTTTTAATTGAATTTTATTTTTGTTAGACAATATTCGTTTTATAAGTGCTGCTTATTATTATTATTATTATTTATATTGTGGAGATTGTGCAGTAACTCCATGGCTAACCTCCCCTCAATCATAATTAATTGATTTCCTTTTGTCGATTGTAGGGATGGTGACGGCATTTTAGATATCTTTGATAACTGTGAAAGTAATCCAAATTCTGATCAATCTGATAATGACATGGATGGTACTGGTGAGTCAATTCAGACGTTTAATAACGAAACAGAAATATCAGGTTTTACATTTTCTCATATTTATTGTCGTTCATGTTTTTGGCCATAAATTGAACAAGTATGATTGTTTGTGAGACAACCAAAGCCAGAAGCAGATGGTTCTCAGAAATAGCGAAATAGCATTAGTAATGACATTAAAAATGGCTTTTCCCTGAGACTGTTAAAGTCTCAGTCGTGTTTGAACTTCCAGGACCAAGTAGGTTCCAACCATATTTGGTTTTATGTGTTTCTTCAACTACTTTAATTAAGCCCAGTTTATGGCTAAGAAATTATATCATTCTTTGGGAAAGCAAATTTAGCCAGGAAAATATTTGAAAGTAACGTAAGTTTTAAAAATCAACACAGAACTTATGACAGCAGATGTCATTAGGTGTTTTTTAAGCTAAAAAAAACCCAAAACAGACATTGGGCAGTACTTCTTTAAAAAAAATAGTGGAACATCATGATTTGGCTCTGATAACCGTCATCAAAGATTCAGCACTTACAAAAGCAGGGAATTCTGCGCTGACATCAAGCGAATTTCAAGGGTTAGTAGGGAATTTTTGCGCACACTCCACGTTCCTAGGCATACTTCGCTTACACTGCTAGGGCAGGAATTCAGCGCTTGCACAGTGAGTGCAGAATGGTGATCGCGAGCGCAGAATTGGGCGTGAAGTAGGGTCATGAAGTAGGCCAAGTTTTTTCCTTAGAGTTAAAATCCTTGCTCAAAATGCAAGAGAAAGCAGATAGCTCTCGCAAACTGCCTACCAAACGTATTAACTTGCAGTATATACTACACAAATTGTTAATGACCTGATGTTCCAACCCTAGCAGAGTTCTCGTTAGAGGATTTCTTGCCTTTTAGAAAGTTTGTTAAAAATGTGAGGCCATTAAAAATATGACCTTTTACTACTTTTAAAACTGTTTTCTCACAGGTGACCTTTGTGACAATGACAAAGATGGCGATGGCATTACAGATGACAATGACAACTGTCCATATCTGTCAAACAGTGGACAGGATGATAGCAATGGTAAGGAATAACAAAATTAAGAACCTTTTGCTCCCGGGTGATGAGAGGCAACTATAGATAAAATGTCTTGCTCAAGATCACATGTGCCATGACCAGGATACAAACCCACACTCAAATGCCTTTGTTAAATGACAATTCTCAAATCATTGTGTCACTGCAAAACTTAGTTGTTAAAATGTTGTCCCACTATGCAAAGTTTCAAATTTTACTAATTGCATTACAGGAAACAATATTGGAGATGTATGTGAGACAGACTACGATGGAGATGGGACTATTGATAATGATGACATCTGTCCTAACAGTAACTTATATCAAGTAACTGATTTTGCAACAGACTTCCTTTCTGTGGAGCTATATCCTACGTTAACAGATGCTACAAGTCCACTTTGGATCGTTACAGATTCTGTGAGTACCAAATGCTCCAAAATTGATCTGCCATAAAGTCCATTGCATACTTCACACTAAAGTAAATGCGAAGCAGAATTCCATGACTCAATTGGTCAGTATGGGTTGTTTTCCAGTTGTCAAGTAACAAACCACAATAGAAACTGAATTGGTTATGCATTAGACGTAGGCTTTAACTCGTGTCGAGTAGGCTTTCTGTATAGTTGCATCAACGTATTGTTCGGAAAAGCGAGCTGTGAGATGCGAAATTGACACTGGGTGCAGTTGCTTACCAGCACTAAGAGTAATGGCAATACCTCTGGAAGATGACACCCCAGATTGCTTTGTTGATATTTGACCTTTTATCCAGTTGGTAAGTCATAATGTGACCTCTTGTCCCACCTTCTGTATGCACAGGGTTTTCTTAATTCTTTAATCTTAATCTGGCGTGCAATTTAAGTCAATCCAAAAAAAATCATCAATTCCAAGGAATTTTTTTATGACAACAAGTTAATTTTGCAAAGTGGTATAGTTCCTCTCCTTCCATCTCTAAGACTCCGGTTCGAATCCCAACATGGGCATTTTGTGGATTGCGTTTTTAGTCCCTACCAGATTATGATGGTTTTCCCTGGAATAATTCTCAGGGAGTTTTCCTCCCACATCAATAATTGAAACTTCCTTATATTCTCCTTATTGGGTTCTTGGCTTGTATAGTGGTTAAATTTGCTAAGTTCATCTATAAGTTTGTTTAAGTGTGCTGTTTGAAAATCCTTGGCAAATCCTTAACAAATCTAATGGCTACAAGAAATTGTTGCCCAATGCGATTAAAAAAAGAACCGCATGGTGTTTCCTCTCGGCTTCTGGCAATCATTAGAGCTTCTTTGTGTGAGGTGGGTGTGGCTTACAGTGAACTTTGGGATGAAAGGTGGTAGCAGACAATGTCTGCGAAAATCTGTAAATGCGCACACTGCTGAAAATGCTGGATTTACCTGTTTGTCTGCTGCCACCTAGTGCCCCCTTATTTGCTACACTTGTGTACAGGATTGATGAGTTCCTACTTGTATAAAATTTGACCACCCAGGGCAAGGAAGTCCGTGACATCAGCAATACCATCATGCCTTGCATGCTCCTTACCCATGTTTCCATGGCAGCAGTAGACTACACTGGTACCATGTTTGTTAACACCAATGAAGGCAGTGAATACATGGGCTTTGTCTTTGGTTACCAGTCCAATCGGAAGTTCTACGTTGTGATGTGGCGGCACAGTAATGCCAACAATCTTTATGACAAGGCTGGTATCAGAGGAATTCAGATCAAGGTAAGCTTGCAACTAAAAAGAAAATTATTACAGAGTTTGCACATTTGTAATCTGCTTGACCAGAGAAGATAAACAATGTGAGTTTCACTTACAAAAGCTTCCAATTAAAAAAAAAAATGTGAACAAATTGTTAATGGCCTCACGTTTTGACCTGAGGAGAGTCTTTCACTTATTTAAATTTTGGTTTTTATCCTTACACAGATGTGTTTTAATCACTTGGGTGGGATTTATCCAAAACCTTTGCATTGCTTGAGCAGATTTCTTACCACTAGACCATCGAGCTAGCCCGATGGCAAGAAGCAGTTCGAATCCTTAACCTATTAAACCTTTCACTTTTTATAAAAAAAATGGGTATGTCCAGGCATGGTTTGCTGCATCACATTGTAAACCCTTGCAAGGTGAAAAATAATTGTGTCTGTTAAATATACGTCATAAACTTAAACATACCTGTCTTACATTTCTGCACCTCAGAATTGTTGACAGATTGTAGAACAATAACCCAATTGTACAAACACTATCAATGATTCTACGTTGTTGCACAGAAAGGTTCCAAAAGAGATGCGACTTTGTTGCACAGTGGAATTAGGGACTTGTTGCACGGATATGAGAATAAACGGTTTAAATCAGGAAAATACAAGTTCAAAGTGAAGTACTTATAAACATGGAAAATGATTACAGTATAGCCAACAACGTGCGTTGATCACTCTTTGCAACTATTGTTGTCGATAGAAAGTGCTTATGGATGAAACTACAGATTAGTATAAAACAATTTCTTCATGATCCTTTTTGCATTCTGCATGGGAAAGCTCCATTAGAGAATTCAGAGTTTGGCCACCAAAGCTCTGAAGAGCAGTTAATCTGCTGGGGGTAGTCAGCAGCGCTAGTGGTTTGTTCATGATGCAATTATAAGACTAGGGTCCACTGTTTGGGCAAAAGGAACTACATGGAGATAACAGGTGTGAGTTGGTAAAGGCTGTGTTATCCTGGCCTCTTTCTTTAATGGAACTTTCCTGTAATGGATTGCTTATGTGTGTGTAATTTTTAGTTACCTAAAGTCGGCTGTGGTAAGAAAACAGTTTGAGCCAACATTCTCACCTAAACAACAATTTACTTGTTAACTTTTACAGAGAGTCAACTCCAACACAGGACCAGGCCTGACTTTAGCCAATGCTTTATACCACTCCTACACAACGGCCAATCAGGTGGAGTTACTTTGGCATGATCCATACCTACAGGGTTGGCAACACCGGATTGCATATAAATGGTTCCTCACTCATCGTCCAGACATTGGGCTCATAAGGTATTCGATCCTAAATCCCTAGGTTACTCCCTGTTGAACTTAAATAATGTACTCTTCCAGTAAACCAATGATGTACCATCCCTTTCTGAAAGATGAAATTTCTTGATGACTAGAGGATTGGAACGAATATACTCTTCCAAAAACCAATGATGTACCATCCCTTTGTGATACATTGTATGTTTTTTGATAACTAGAGGGTTGAAAAACCAATGATGTACCATCGCTTTGTAATATGTTTCTTGATAACTAGAAGATTTGAATGAGCATGCTCTTCTAATAACCAATGATCCCTTTATGACGTATTTTTATTCCAGAGTGGTAATCAAGGAAGGTGAAGACACTCTGGTTGATTCTGGTGACCTGTATGACTCTACATACCTAGGTGGACGGCTTGGAGTCTTTGTGTATAATCAGCAAGAGGTGTTATGGTCCAGGCTCAGATATAAATGTGCTGATAGGTAAGACGCGACAGTTTCCTATAGACTGCAAGTCGCGCAAGTATAAAAAATGAGTAAACAGTCAAACGAAGACTACATTTTAACAGATTTATACAGATACCAAATAATGTTTTTTTTAATTCTATTTAAACAAAATTCTTGAAAAAACAAACAAACATTGGTTTTATTTCCCTGTGGGCCGTTTTCTAGTCACCTACAGTTCCTCAGGGTGCATAGAGAGGCCCTAGTGCCCTCCTTGCTGGTCCATATATGTACACACTATAACATTCAAGGAGATCTTTGTCATTTGATTGGATGATGAAACTTTCATAAAATAAAGAAACTTTACAGGATTGTTTTCCATTTTCTGCTACCAGGGCCTTTTGCACAGCTGTCTGTAGCGCATGGTGTGGTCTAGCGTGCAATAGTAGCAAAGGATGGTGTGAAAATGCACTGTAAATAGTACCAATGTAAGCCATATAATGGTTTGATTAATAAAGGCTGTGTGTCTTGCAATCCTCCAGTCAAATGACAGGATATACTTTGGCAATATAAATTTCATTTGAAGACCTCCTTTCTTTCTTTTTTGCCGCAATAAAATTAAATATATAAGAAAACATGGAAATTATCTCCAACAGAGGATGGTTATGATATTAAAATGATGGATTATCCCTTCTAATCTGTTTTGATTGGTTAATACTTTCAGAGTGAATCAGGCATTAGAGCTAGACGGTGCTGATGATTATGTCATCCTACCCACTATAGACACGCTACAATTAACATTAAGTTTCACATTGGAGTCCTGGGTGTACCTACCATCGGGTTACCCATCTACCATCATGCCTGTATTATGTACACTGGATACGACACTGTGCATGTACATAGAAAATGGGTAAGTCAGATGAGTTCTTTGTTGAGTCATTTAGGTTGGGTCTGAGTCTTGAATCACTTGCTTTGAATCTAAGTCTTGAGTCACTTGCTTTGAATCTAAGTCTTGAGGTACTTGCTTTGAATCTAAGTCTTGAGGTACTTGCTTTGAATCTAAGTCTTGAGGTACTTGCTTTGAATCTAAGTCTTGAGGTACTTGCTTTGAATCTAAGTCTTGAGGTACTTGCTTTGAATCTAAGTCTTGAGGTACTTGCTTTGAATCTAAGTCTTGAGGTACTTGCTTTGAATCTAAGTCTTGAGGTACTTGCTTTGAATCTAAGTCTTGAGGTACTTGCTTTGAATCTAAGTCTTGAGGTACTTGCTTTGAATCTAAGTCTTGAGGTACTTGCTTTGAATCTAAGTCTTGAGGTACTTGCTTTGAATCTAAGTCTTGAGGTACTTGCTTTGAATTTAAGTCTTGAGTCACTTGCTTTGAATCTAAGTCTTGAGTCACTTGCTTTGAATGTGAGTCTTGAGTTACTTGGTTCGAGTCACTTGCTTGGAGTCTGAATATCAAGTCACTTGCTTTGAGTCCGAGTTTAAGTTATTTGGTTTGAGTCTACAATCACTTCGTTTGAGTCTGAGTCTTGAGTCACACGGTTTGAGTCTGGGTTTTCGAATTTGTGTGCCATTGGCACCCATCTGTGGTGGATATTAAGTTTTCATGATCATCATTAATAAGATGATTAGTCACAAAAACTCTGAATGTCAGTTTACAGCCTGCCGCAAGTCATTGTCACCTCCAAAGAGAACTGGTTAACATCTGTTCATTGAAACCGAGATGATGAAATTTAGTTTTTGCTCCAGAGCACAAGCTATATTATCCCTTTTTAATGTGTAATTTATTGTGTTATTTGTTGAAGGAGTTTAAAGGCCAAAGTAGGTAGTCAAACTGCTGTGAGTTCTTCTCTTGTAACAAACTCTGCTTGGAAACATCTTGCTGCAAGATTTGATGCACAAAGTGAGTATTTCATAATTACAGTAAACAGATGTTGAAATCATATGAGTTAAATGGGGCAGAATAAATCACCCGGTTAAATCCGGGCTGTTCCAATTTATGAGCAGAAATGAAATGGAACAGAGAGTTACCTTATTTTTAAATTGTAATAATTTTGTATATTGCAGATGCTCAGCTGAGTGTTTTTATCGATGGTGTGCTTGAAACTACGGAGATTAGTGTAGCAACTCATAGTTGGGTAGGTTATTATTTGTTTTTAATCTGTGAAATCAAATCACATTGATAAAAAGCATCATATTTTTATGCCTTCGTATAAAAAAAACAAATGCTTTTTGTTTATAAGATGTGCCTTTTTCGCATAACCAATAACCAACTTCTTTTTGAACCTTTCATGTTGGTATTAAAAAAAATTACCGTGAACTTTTAGAATTTGTTGTAACAAAGAACCCATAACTACACAAAGTAAAGAGCATAATCTGTCTCATTTAGTGCAGTGGAATTTTATGTTCTCTTTTGAGAAAATACATAATTTCCTCACTGTGAATCGGCCAACCCTCTTAGCTGTAAGCCACAGTCGATTATCGGCTATGATGGACTGGAACCTCAGACTTGCCTTCCATATGCAGAATACAAGGATAAGCAATAGTGGCAGCCTATCAATCTCCCGTAATCTTCATTTGTACAGCTAAAAGACAAAGGTCTGGAATCGGGGATTACTCAACATCCTCCTGAAAAAGGGATATTTCCAGCATGAGTCCAGTACCCTTTATCCCACTTTGTAAGGGGAAAACAAAGTGTAACTCTGTGAGTGCATGCCTGTTCAAGCTGCACAATGGGATGTCCATGCCTAATTTTATGTAAACCGACTGCAACCAAAGGAGGACATTTTGACCCGTTTGAAAATGTAAACAAACATCCACCGTAATTTAGTTTAGAAAAATCATGCTAAATAAGATGTCATCCGGTGTCAAGTGCCACAAATGATCTGTATTTGGGTATAATATGAATATGATTGTCAGTGACAATACATACAGAAAACAGGGTCAGTTCAATAAATGACTATTTGACTTGTTTATTCTTCAGGCAAATGGTACCCAGTTGTATCTTGGACGAGATGAGAACAATTTCTTCACAGGCATTTTGGATGAGGTAAAGTCCTTTTCTGTTAAAATATGTTACAAGATAATAGTAATAATTTGGAAGGTCAATCAACCTTACTCATAGCTGAGAAGGTGATTTTAAAAGGATTGGGGGGGGGGGTGACATTAAAGCCCACTCGCTTGGAACCCTTCTTCCTTCTTCTACCCTCCCCCTCTCTCCAACGAGATCGGGAAAATACACAAATGAATGGTTTGATACAGTAGTAAAAGCCCCCACCCCCCAAAAAAAAAAATAATAATAATAACATAACAAGAATAATAATAGTAATAATAAACAAATGAAATAAAATAAAATAAATAATGCTGCCCCCCTCCCCGCCAAATGTAAATGTCTGGTTACACCACCAATAGTTTACCAACAGTTCAAACCCCTATTTCTGATGTAGGAGTTGTTATTATTTGGTAATATTTTCTAGGTTCGTATTTGGGGACTGACCCTGACTGACACAGAAGTTCAAGAGTATATGCAACTTGCTAGCTTGGCTCGACAGAAACATAAAGACCTACTGGATGCTCATTACAGCATGGATAATGAAGAACAAGGTATAATAAGCCAACTAACAAGTTAGTTTGAATAATGTCTGGTCTAGTACAAACACTGTAATTCCTCAAGCTATTACCTTGCTTGGGGCAAGCTTTTACATAAATCATAAACCAAGTGCTGGATCTCGCAGTAAACAGAACATAGGAGATTGGGTTGTGGTTGCCTGTAATTTTCCTTGTGTGACATGACCCTGATGTTCTATTCTGGCTAAGCGTAGTACGGTGACCATAAGCGCAGGATCTCACAGTAAGCAGACGCATGTGATTGGGCTGTGGTTGCTTGTAATTTGCTTCGAGTAACATGGCCCTGATGGTCTAATGTTCTATTTTCGCATAGCAGAGAATGGTATCAGTAAGCATGGTACTCAGTTATGGGAAACAGAAGACTTACCTCACTGTTCTTGCTTTAGGGAGCCTTAAGAAGCAAATGTGAACACTAGCCCAACAGACATTAACGAGGTCATTAAACAGAATGAAAATTTGAATAAGACTGAAGGCACATAAAAGGAGAGCTCTGATTGGCTAATCAAATGGCTCACTGCAGCTCGGAGTTGCTAGACAAGTATAACAGAAAACAAAGATACATGGTATCCAGGACACACTGACTTATGTAAGAAGGTGTTTATGCACAGGCAATTAAAGGATTGAATCCCTTCCTCAGTAATATTACCAACAACGAAGATCTAGTTACTAACATAGTTCAGGGAGAAACATTTCAGATTCTTTTCTGAATCTAAACTTTCCGATATCTACCTGTGAAAAAAATAGCTGTTGTTCTTTCAGTATTGACAAAGCCATGATCTTCTTCTCTTGTGGTTGGGGATACTAGTACTAAAAGCTCCTTGAAATCTAGAACTCAATGAGTCCTTAAAAGCTGGAAATGCCATCATTTCAACGTATATTTTGATCCTAATTAATTTTATACTCGGCAACGACGAGTCCCTGTGTTTCTCCCACACCACAGAGGGTAATGGGTCAAAAGGAATGGTCTTGCAACTTATTGCATCAATGACAGCATCAATGACGCCTAATATTTTGATTGGCTAACACAGGGTGTTTTGTTGTTGTTTCAGGTGCCAGTATGCTACTAGATCAAGGTTCGTACTCCCATCATGGTCTTATCATGGGAAACGCTTCCTTCACTCCAAGCTCTGTAGACCAAGCACGCTACCAGGTTACCTACCCAGATAACAGACGTAAACGACGCAGGCGACGTAGCATAGATGACCTACACTATGAAGAAAACCATGCAGAGCTGTAGACTTACATCTTGGTCTATCATCATGTCCTTCAGAAGGTAACCTAACCAGATAGCAGATGTAAATGGCGCAGATGACAATGTATAGATGACATACACTATGAAGAAAGCCAGGCAGAGAGCTGTAACATTATTTTAGATATTTTAGATTTGTGGAATAGAGAAACTGTGTTCCACAGGCAATAAGACGGAAGGTCAAATTAACTACAGGATGCAGGCATTCAGTATTTTATTTTAAAAAAATTTTTCGTATTTCATCAACACACATAGGATAGCAAATTTATCCTCGAGTAAGCATCAAAGAAAACAATGGAACAAAACAATTATTTAAATATTGTAATGGTTTCAGCCTTAGTTTGTAGTTGGGATTGTTTCTGTCAGGTTGCACAAACCGCAATTTTTAAATGACTTAATTTTAGAGTTTTATATTCTTGAAAACATTGAACTGCTGTTTACATAAACATTGGCAGTTATGCGGCATGGATGGATAGTGCGTAAAGCGCTTGACTCTCACCACTGTGACCCTGGTTCAATTTCTGGCTAGGGCCGTGTGATTAGAGTTGTTTGTTGCTTCTCTCCTTTGCCACAGGGGTTTTTCTCTGAGCTATTCGGTTTTACTCCGTCCAGAAAACTCAATAACTTTCAATATCTGGCCGTCTCCGTGTTCATAAATCAGCCGATGTGGCTGACTACCAAAGGCGTCCTTGCAATAAGTGCAGCTGGACCAAGTCCTTCACAATTGTGAGTAAATTTGATTAGCCTCCCAAATTTGTATTAATATCATTTTAAATTTTTTTACAACCATTAAATGTGTTGCAGTTAAGGCCTACGTGTGTGTGCGCTTAAGTCGAAAGATGCAATAAAAAATAAGTATATATAAGAATTTTGTAGTGGAATAAAAAAAAATTGGCCAACAGCTGTTGACAAAAAGCTGCAAGGATTTAAGTTTGCTAAATAATATTCTGTTTTGAAAATCTTTTTAAATTGTTTGCGAAACTAAAATGAAAACATTATGTTGTTAAGAATTGATGAACTTTTGAAACACTACCTTCACCTTGATATAGTTTGTTGTTAAACCATCTACATTCCGTCCTTTTAAAAATGTTTAAGTGTTGTAAACTTTGGTGTGATCCCTGGCCACAGGAGGTCATGGTGTAATGGCGTCTGACTGGCACCTCGAACAAACATGTTGACAACTAGGGATACCGCCAACAGTAGCGCTAGATAGCTCAGTTGGTTGAGTTGGTAGTTACTGTGGAAGCCAAAGGTTCAAATCCCGCTTCAGTCAATTTGTCATGGTTCACCCCACCCAAAACATAGCCACTTTCACATGTGGTAAATTATATTTATGAATATTCTCCGTCATCCAGGTAAATATAACATTGACAAATTTTATAATCTAGACAACTGGACTTACTATTTATAACTGACGACAGTTTCACGTCCTATGTGGTCAATTACTTATTACACATTTTAATTGTGTGTTATGTAATATGGTAACAGGTTGTAACATTACAGCATGAATGTAAATTTGCCTGCCCCATCCTTTTTGCGGGGGTTGGGCAGTGTCATTCACTGGTAATCTTGCTGAGAAAGGTTTCCGAAAATCCATAGAGACAGTCTTTAGACATACATTTGTTAAATGTTGCACCATGTAGTTTTCTTCCATAAGGGAACGGTAGTGTAGGCCTATATGATTTAAAAAAGAAAAGGTACATCTTGTTTTTATTGCAAATTAATTCCCATCCTTTGGTTTTCGATAATAATAAAAATGAAATCAAAACTCCTACGAACACTCATCAATTGCAATGGTCACACTTTAGTGTTAAACAAATTAAATGTATAAGCAGTGGTTATTTGTTAGATCTTTAAATGGTGTATGAAATCTTGCAAGTAAATACAATTTTAATAGAGTATCTGTACAGCTTACGTGAAGTCTTTCAAAAGATAAGAATGTGATGTCGGTGAAACGCATAGAGGTGACGCTATATTTCGAGAATATGCAATTTTACTTGTTATGTTTATTAGTAAAGTGTAGTTTGTTTGAAATGTAGTTGCAATTTTCTTCATATTATAATAACTGCAGTTCGTGCATTGACGATTCTTTTAGATATTTCAAGTGTGCGAAAACTTGTTTTATGTGTTTTATCGTAGATTAAGGTTGTCTACGTACGGTCCTATTAGTTGGTTTTTAGTTATCAGTTATGTAAAATAATTATATTGAGAAAATGCCGTCCACTTTTTTGCAGCTGATCAATTGAGTGAGATTATTCTTTTAAATTTATACACAGATTGTGGTGGTTTTTGTAATGATATATGATTATAATATAACGCTTTATAGCTTCAAATAACAATTTTGTGGAGGAAAACTATGTTTGAAAAAATAAGGATAGACCCCCTGCAGAGACTGCCATCGCATGTACAGGGGTCAAACAATTGAAACATGCAAGCGTGTACGCGCCACGCACAACTCTCAACCAATGATAGGTCTTCCTTTGACCTCAGTGAGGGTACTGTTTGAGCTTGTGACGTCATGTGTAGGGATTAACAATCATGTTAGTAAAGATTTCGTCCATTATGTTTTTATATCATCCTTTAATAAAATGGTTGTTTGAATGATGTATTAATTGGGAATAGTTCTTAATTGGGCGCTCGATTTAGCCCAATTAAAAAGCAAGCAAACAAACATACAAACACCCAACACCCCAACAAACAATCAAACAAACATACAACTCAATACAAGCAGTTATTTACATATCTGTAGTTACGTCGTCGTAGGGCCTACTTGAGTTTAGAAAATAAGTTCTAAAATTAATAACCCAAACTACAGTATAACGGAGACTTGTATTTGTACGGACGATTTTATTATGATTTTAATGTCCTTAAGGCGATCCGTATTTGTTATATTAACTAATTTGGTATCAACATCGTGTTTGTTTTTGTATTTTGATAAAATTGTCAATAAAGCAATAAATACTTTCTTTAAGAAAGATTAGGAATTCGATTTTCATAAAATTATCAATAAAGCAATTGGATTTTTGTTTATTAACTAATATTGTTGAATACCCTTAAATTTTGTATGTGTGGGTTTCTCGGGTAAAACAAGGAAATTATGGCCTTTTGTGTTAATTATTATCATTTATGTTTTTTATGCATGCCTTGCGTTTTGTCTGCACCTGCTTGTCTGCACCTCGACCAATGTGCGAGTAGGCTATACTCCAAAGGAGATCATCTGCCCAGTGAAACATAATGACGATGATTCACTTAGCAACGGCAGTGGGGAGTACCGAGTACGTGTAGCCCACATCGTGGGATGTCACTCTCCGCACTTGGAGAGCTCTGTGGTTTTATAGGAGTAGGGGCAGTGTACCATGAGGGGGAGTTGGTGGGGGACTGACGACCATCTCAGTCTTCGGACGAATTGAACCCATTTCCAAAAATCAAACCGTGAACTTGTAGACCTAGTGTTCGGAAAATTACGACAGTTCACATTGCAAACTCGCATGCACCCCACATGCATCAAAGGGTACTACAAGTTGTATGTTTCCCCCGTCCACGTCAGTCTTTTTCGTAATCGTTTATCTTTGGCGGAGCTGCCAGCTCTCCCTGATTGTGCAGAAGTTTCCTGAAAACCAACCGCTCTTTTCATGTACTGATGAACAATTTTGAAAAACTTCCTTAATATGGAACATTTGTCTCTATTATGTAGAAGAAAGTCTAGATATCAAAAGTATACAACATATTCATGATTGCAAGATGCAAATGTTGGCAGTGTGAGTTTACTGTATGCTAACTATTCTAAAGAAGTCTCTACTTATCTTTCTCTGTTGACGGTACGAGGCGAATCACAGTCTATTTGACTATTCTATACCATTCGAAGTCGTTTATTAAAGCTTTTTTTTAACAAAATTTCTTAACCACTTCCATCTACATTTTCTCATCCCATGTCACGCATTGTCTATGCTTAGGAAGGATACATAAACTTTCCATTCGCCAGCGGACCGCGCACCATGCCAGCGGACCATAATGGGTTCGAAATATCCGCGTGATGATACAAATTTGAACTCTTGAGGGCGTTTCTTGTTGGGGTTTGGACGGCTTGTGTAGGGACCAGCAGCATGTTGCAGCTGTAACTTGTGTAAGGTGTTGCATGATTTTTGTTCTGAAAAATGGCTGATATTTATATGTCGCCGCTGATGGAAGTTTCGAAATGTTACTGGGGACATCACCTCATCTGTGCTGTAAGTTAAAAGTCTTCTTTGTTTTTGTTTTTAGTACATTTAATATGTCTCATCATACTGATCATTATTATCTTCACCATGCTTGGGCTAATGTTGGTCTTTAAGGTGACGACCATGAAGTTTGTTTTATATAGCACTAGGTAGAGGGAGCATTGTAAATACACACACGTAACCGCCCTGGTCCACCAAGGGTTCGAATACCTACGTACAAATGTTCCCTTATTGTTTGTGTGAACTGGTGCGTGACCTTGAGCAGATCAGACAACGTTTCCACACAATGGCCAAACATGTTCTTTGTGGGCCCTTGTGGTTTTTGTACGTCCTCTAGTTCTACTACGTAGCTCTATTGACTACGGTGCAAGAAGTGCAAGACGCAACTAACTTGTAGCATGAACATCTGACGTCACACTTCGAGGCTCATGAATAACGCCAGATACCTGCCTGACCGGATGCTGCCAGATGTACCATTGACCTCGCAATCATCACACGGAGACTCGCAGTAAATTCACACGTATATGTACATGTACGAATTATTACATGTTGAAAAAACAACACTAGCCTACATGAGCACATATACATGCACACGCTGCATGCAGACGATCGAAAGTGGAAGCTGCAAAATACATCGCTTCGGACCAATCATAACACAGATATTATGGAAAGCTTATGTCGTTGAATGTGTATTCTGTAAAATCATTGCATCCAATGAAATCATTGGGCCTGTAAGATTAGGGCCTGTGTCTTTATCCTTCGCTCGGCCCCAGCGGCCTATCCAGGACCGCTGGGATGGGCTAATCAGCTTGCACAGATTCTTGTTCAGGAAGTACGTCAAGCGTGCAGTGTTTGCAGTGCGAGTGCGATGCATGATGGGACTGAGCATTAACCAATGAGCGTGCTTAATACGTTTGCCCATCCCAGCGCCTTTGGTTTTAAGGCAAGGCGCCGAGGACGAGCGAATCTTTATCCCTGCAGACATGGGACCAGTCTACTAACGTAATGCAATGGCACACTTTCAACTGTAAGAGGGCGTTGAATATTAGTGTCAGTTGGCGGCGATGACTGTACCGCTACGGCTTGATCGCCACGTTGTCGTGCCTTGAAGTATACCCCTTAGCAACACACTTAGCAATAGTCGTGGCCATATGCAGAGTCCCCATTTCGGATACGGCCCATGTATATGCTATGCCAACTGGCCCTGCAGACAATTAGCTGCGTCGAATTAAGAATTGTATAGAGTTTTGTAAATAACGCAAATTTGTTCTTTTGTATTATTCCTTTGTGGTTTATTACTTTTATTTCTTAGTAATATTAATTGCTTTCAGATGAACTGACGTGTCAGGGTTTGAACAACATTGGTAACTGTCGGCGAATGTGAACACAACCAACATGGTTTAAATGGTAGAAAAATTTTCCTTGGAATTATGTTTTTTGTAATGAGTTACACAATTTAGGTTTTATATCACAAGACCCAAACCTGATGAACCCTCTACTGAGGGGAATGGCCATTTGATGTTACCACATAATCACTAATTTCTCCAAAGTGTAATGACTGGGGGGGGGGGGGCAAATTCCTTGATGTCCTAGAATGGACCATTCCACTCATCTAAGAGGGGGGCGTTAGGCCCCAGATTTGTTATTTGCTATTTATTTTGTACATGATCCTTTCGACAAATATATATTTTATTTGGCTAGTCTAGGTTTTTGTTTTGATTGTCTTTGTAATACTTAATGTTTGATTTTGTAAGCATGTCATTTTTAGTATTACTTACAGACCATGTTTTTTTTTTTTTAACCGAAAAAAAAAATAAAAAAATAAATAAATAAATAAATAATTGGTGTGGGAGTAAATATCGGCCCTTTCGCTCCTCGGCGTAAAGTCTGGGTGTTTCGACGCCCCCAAAAGTCTAGATGATTTAGGGTGATACATCAAATGCAGGGTATCTAAAGGACTAAAATATTTTTAGATAATAGATGGACATGTAAAGAAGTCACTTAGTTGTAAACATTTTGGGGAAATGCACATAAATATAACATTAAAAAATATATAATTGGATTGTCTGGTAGTAAATAGTGCCATTTCGTTCGCTCATCGGCGTAAAGTCTGGGGTGTTTCCACGTTAGCTCAGCTAATTAGAGTAATAAATCAATTACGGGGTAACTAATGGACTCAAATAATTCTACACAGTAGCTTGGCATGTAAAGAAGTCACTCATTTGTAAAAACTATTGGGAAATGAACGGACAATATTTTTAGTCACTTTAATGGTGTGGAAGGATCTAATGGTTACTCAAGCATTTGTGTAGCAAATTAGGCTCTTGACGCATTTAAGGGTTTTATAAACAGCGAAAACACAAAGGGATCTTTAAGGCCTGTACTTTTGCTTTAATATTGTCCATCAATCCTCAATTTGAGTAATTAATACACACAACTATGCAAGAATACAACATATTTTGTGTCTTTAGAGGTTATTGTTGGGGAAAGGAGCCTTATCGTAGCATTATTCAATTACATTGAGAAAGGTAGAAGGAAAACATTGAAATTTAAAACTAAAATTGGAACGGGGGACAAGGTGTTGCGTAAATCCACTTGGGCATATATCCGATGTGGGAACTGTGGTTAAACAAACTGGAAATTCCTTGAGTTTCACCGGCCTGTGGGTATCAGCGGCATATCACAGACGCCGTGAACTCATTCTTGTCCCCCGACCACCTCGTACCCATTCCAGACAATCTGTTAAGTCAGGTCGAGACTTCATGTAACGCATCAATAACCGATTTTAATTGCCTTGGCTTATCAGTATCGAGACTCGACCACAGTCCGTCCGTGACCATTCACTTTCTGATACTTATTGCTGTCCTTTTTATTTTTTTGCGTGACAGAGAGTGATTGAATGGAAAGTGAAAAATAACAGCCAAATTATGACTGATTGACGTGACGTCATTGACGCTGCTCAGTAACAAGATACAAAATATAATTATAAATAGTTGTGGAGCTATTTTTGGAAGATATCATAATTTTGTCACATCTGCAAGAGGTCATTTTATTCACTTTTTGGTTAATAATTAAATGGGCATGGGTGGCTAGGCATGAAAGTAATTATTTAAAGTGGGATGTTATCTTACTAATAGAACAAAAACAACAACAAACACCCCAACACCCCATCAAAAGCAAACAAAAACAAACAAACAAACAAACAAACAAACAAACAAACAAACAAACAAACAAACAAACAAACAAACAAACAAACAAACAAACAAACAAACAAACAAACAAACACCCCAACAAACAAACAAACAAACAAACAAACAAACAAACAAACACCCCAACAAACAAACAAACAAACAAACACCCAAGCGAACGAACGAACGAACGAACGAACGAATGCGCGATTATTGATTAATAACCGTACAATGATAATAGCCTTAATTATTATTTTGGAACTAACCTTTCGTCTTTAGCTTCTAGTTTTCTATAATTTGTAATTAAATGTGAACACTCAATTACTATAAAGGAAGTTACGTATTTGCTATTGGTGTATTTTTCGAGGAAATTTGGATTTTGGGGGATGATATGAAATATCTTTCCTACGACCTGTTTACATCAATGCAGGCCGTGACTGCCGAAGATACGAGAGCAAATGGTAACGATCTCAAGTTTTCAGACAGACAATGAACATACCCTGTTTTGTTGAACTATGCGACCAGCCATTGTGCTCGGTTATCATTTGTTCAAATTAATTCTGTAATCAAATAAGTAAGGCCGACTTTGGAAGGTCTTCAAAAACTGCTATCTTTCTCCAGTTCGACGGTAATATTAGTTGCAGCTTAGTTCCAAGTTGGGAAGGTAGTGCACTCTGCTCTACCAGCCAGGCTCCTAGTGGATGATACCACATGCCTACATTTTTAGGGACTGTGAAGGGGTTAACTCTGTTTAAGCCCCGGGATTGCTGCCCTTTTTTTTTTGCGTGACAGAAAGCGACGGAATAGAAAGTGAAAAGTAACAGCCCAATTGTGACTGATTGACGTGACGTCATTGACAGTGCATCGTTGCGCTGCTCAGTAACAAGAACAACAACAAACTTATAAATAGTTGTGGAGTTATTTTTGGAAGGTATCATTATTTTGACACATCGGCAAGAAGTACTTCGGTAAGGCTAACTGTTTATACTTCTCGGTTGATAAGTTAAACATGGTTGATTAGTCATGAATGTAATTATTTAAAAACTTGCATTTTATTTAACTTAAATAACAAACAAACAAACACACATAAAAGCAAGCAAACAAACAAACATGGTTATTCGAGGAATGTTTGGCTGCCCCTGGTGACAGTTGATTTGGGTCGACAACCCAAATCAGTTAGGTGTAGCCTCACCTGGAAGTGGTCGCCTGGCCTTGTGGTGCGATATCTCGTACTCAAGAAAATAGTAATAATAATAGTAATATTGAAATAGTAGTTAAAACAAAAAAATAATCGTAATATTTAAAGGCAGAGTTACCTACGGTTATTATTCCAGAAATTAATGACCTACGAAAAGAAGCACTGCAGCTGTTGATGTATACCATTTTGCGAAACTTCCCTTCCAAGGAATGCGATTTTACAGAAAAAAATTCCAAATAAGTTTTAATCTCAGAAACGTTTCATGCCTGAAACGTTTCAGAGATTGTGTACTCCAATTACGGATTACATTTCCTGCGTGACAGCTCCAGATTTTTGACGATATCTCAGTTTTCACAAGTTAGTTTTAGTATTATTTACATTTATTTAGGATTTCAACAATCGAATGGATCACGTTGCCTTTAATACCCTCATTATGAGTCAAGTAACATTTAGTTTTCACTTGACTTCATGTCGCATCCTAATGTTGCAACCAACCCCACGCCATTTTCCATGAAATATTCACGTCTTGGAAATAATAAGTTATTTTTTTACGCCCCCACGACGTCAGCGATGAGTCAATCTGATTACCGACCACCTTCTCATACGTTGACGAGTTGATTGGTTTCGTATCCAGTCAATTTTACGAAATAAATAGTTCTGCATCGCTGAGTAAGTTATTGTGCAGTTGAGTGGCTTTTGATAAAATTAAATCTTTCTTTCCTAAATACTTTTTAATAATAAAAAGAAACATAATCAGCTAGGTCCAATATCCCGATACCCTTATCACTTTTAAAACTCCCGAGTTTTAAAAACAGGCCTATAATGTGTTCACTTATCACACCTTAATAAGAACTAAAAAATTGACTGATAATGGTGGTAACAGCATTGCAGTTGAAGTGGCGGTCGTTGCGTTCCTTTCTACGGCGCATGTGCAGACTTAGGACATTGCATATCTATGCTACTCGCCTCTTGGACCGAGCCTAATGCGTGGGATGCTAGCAATCATTGTAACTAGTCAAGTGTGGCTAGCTATGATCTGAAATTACCCTGTAATCTCACGACCACATCATTCGAGAATCAACTTCGTCCATCTGTAACATTGACAACCACTCTCCACACCAGTATTGCATTACGCGCCTTGGGCATCGCATCTAACAGCTTCAAAGCATACAGGTATGTATAAACGCACTTTGTCATTTGCAAGTTAATTTATGGCATATGCTTAGTTTAAATAACAAGTAAATAATTGTCTTCTCTTTATGATTCAATGTCGAAACAATTTGTAGATGTATTTTATCTTGTGGTAGACTGTAGAGAAATTTAATGCGGAAATGTCTTACTGTAATGGTTTGTGGTAATACCATGTACATGGAAATCTCACCCTGAGCGGTGGTTCTGAAAAGAGTCGGTGGTGTACTGCTCGACGTTTCGATCAGTATGCTCTGATCGTCTTCATGAGATGCTTAGGTTCATCCTAAATTGCAACTTTTCATCAATGGTCCACTGCCGCAATTATTCTGTTTCAAACACATATTAGTATTTATGTATTCATTTTTTCAAGCAATGTTTATAATTGTTTTCTGTTATTGCACATGGGTAGGGGCCTGTTTACGAAGAATGAATCGCAAAGGTTTCACTTTGCCATCGTGATAATCAAATTGCAGAGGCATAATTAAGGGGGGGGGGAGCGGGCATTTGCCTCTCCCCTTGATGTCCGTGACCCCCCCCCCATTTGAAATGTTTTGAGATTAAAAACTTACCCAAGTAAAATGTTACGGTTTGTCAGCTTTAATGTGATAATTTCAATGGTTTCAAAAATAGTTTTCCTTTAAACCCTTACACGGAGTAAATGTATTTGTTTTTCACCCACGTCAAATTATCTTAAAAGTAAACGGCACAAGAGCGCCGAAAAGGGAATTGTTTAATAGAAATGCAACGAAAACTAAAGTTTAATTCGTCAGAAGTGCACCCCTCCCGAAAACAATGTTACACTTATTTCTGCTCCCTTATTTGCTCTGTAGTTTCGGTGCTATCAGACCGACTGTTCCAATCCATCACAGCAATCTAAAGAATCCAACAACGACAATCAAAAATACATTATTGTTTCCGTATCATAGCCTAAAATCGAAAAATGTTATTTGAACTACTGAGATAGCAATCGGATTCGTTGGATTGTTTTATATTCGCAAGTCACGATCTTTGAGATAGAAATTCCAAAAAGTCACGAGTCGTCCCCATATACGTAAATGTCTTTATTAAATTATAAATTGATTTGAAAACCTATTTTTGATTCCTGTACAAAATGAATTGTTTTTGCTGAAACGAGTTGTGTGTTTTCCTACGCGTTATCTTAGACATCCGTAACCAACTTGTCAAAATGTTATCAAATTATATGTTTTTGTTCTAAAGGGTGCATACAACAAGATTGCACTGTGTACAGATTTACTCATAACTAACATCGTTTAAAGATGGTCATAGTGGAATGCTTCCCTTGAAGTATTGTGTTTCTTTCAAAGACAGTATTTTTATCAGAAATCACTCAAAAACTCCTAGGTCAAAATTTACGCATACTCCGGGTACCAGCAGGTCTGACCCATTCTGATTTCAACTCGGATTATGCGTCAGTTTCAAGCATTCCTGGGTAATTTTGACACAGATTCCAAGTCAACATGACCCAGAATTTGGTCAGGCCTCGCCTCTTGAGACCCACAGTATGGGTCAGTTCTGACTGGAACTTTTTTTGTGTATGATTAAAGCAGCTTATTGTGATCGAGTCCGAAACTTGTAATTTTAAAACAGTAACAATTTTTTTCCCTATTTCTCGTGCCTCCGATGCCAGGGAGTTAGAGCATGATATATCCATATTTATCTTCTAAAATTGACATTTTTGCTGGTGTTTTTGCATCTACAAATAAAGTGTTTTTATATTTAACATTAATTCAGAATGAAATATTTCGTTAGCAGTTTCTTTTTGCTGTATTTTTAAATAATTTGTAAAAAGAAAAAGAAAAAAAAGAAGGTTCTTTATAGTTACTCACCTTGTATGTTAAACATTATACTGGATTGAAGTCCTTGTAACGTTCACCAACTGTCCACATGATTGCTTTTTTTATTAGTCACACTCGACGACATTTATGACAGAACACGATCGCTTTTGATGAGATTAAAATATGTTATCGTGGCAAATGATTCGTTCATCAAATCACGATCGAGTGTTGAAGTGGAAAAATCGTATAAAATCAAGTAGTTTTATTATACACGCTCAACACTCCTGAGTCAGAACTGACCCGGTTTTGAGCCAGTGTGACCCGGAATCTTTGTCAGAACGACCCAGAAATGGTTGAAACTGGCGAACAATCCGAGCTAAAACTCCATTTGTTAGCCAGTTTCCGGGTCATCTTGACACAGAAATGGGCAAGACCCCCTAGGACCTGGGATCCAGGTCGAATTCTGACCCGCGAGTTTTTAGAGTGTAAGCACCGGCACCCAAGCCGTAGCTGACTCCGATTATTACTAATTGGGTAATAACTAAATATATTGCATAGTCCATCCTCATTTTTATCAACGCGAGTAGCAGGAAAGCTTTGCTCAACCTGTACAGCTTTTGTGTTATTAACTCCTTGGGTCATACTGTAAAAAAATAAAAAATAAAGATAAAAAAAAAATAAAAAAAAAATAAAACAGCTTACCTTCCGAGATGAAAATGTAACAAAACAGAAAACAAAACAAAATCAACAACAGCAGCAGCAGCAACAACAACAACAACAACACAACAAAACAAGCAAAAACAACAACAACGTCCCTTTTTAATATTATGATTGATGTTTGCAGACCCTAAGAAGAGAAACTATTTGCAAGAAGATATATAAATGTGTTTTTGATTAGTGCAAACAGTGTGTTTTCCATTTGACTGTGGCAACAGTCACCACGCAGTTGAGTAGTGTAAATTGATATCATCAAGCTCGCATGGTTTTATCCGTGTGTCGAGTATACTACCCACTCTGTCGTAGACACGTGGGTTAGAACCACGCACCGTAACTTGGTGTTCCCAGTGAGACACTCGGCAGGAGGAACTGGTGTTTTTGTCCCGCAGTTTTACCAAGAACAAAATATTTGGTCTCTTCATGGGCTGTCATCCAGTCAGCATGTTCATTATTGTATAGAGAAACACTGATTTCAATTTAACGGAAGATAAGACGCACCGTTATCTAATAATAGAGTTTCTTTATTAATATAACTTCTTCATTATAGCAGAGGAAGCCCTTTGGAATTAATTACCTACCTATTTAGTTTATTTCGATTTTTTCTCAAACAAGTAAACATATGGTATCAGACTGCACCTTTATGAGGGAGTCAAATGCTTTAAAATAAAAGCAGACGTGAGTGCAGTTATTTGATTTTGGAAATTATGTATTTTGTTATTTCATTTCGAAAACAAGCATTTATAGCAAATAAATTACACCACATAGTGTGTTTATGCAATAGAGAGGGGTCAAAACACACAGTTTTGGTCTTTAAACATTTGAGTTTATGTTTAATGCAATAGTAAACCAAAATGTATGGTGAGTCTGTGTTGAAAATGTGAAGGGAATAAAAAAACATGATTATTTGGTTAACTTAAAGTTTATTCAAAATGCACAAACTCAATGTGAAATGCACATCATGAAACCTTTCTCAAAAATGCAGGTATTTTTAAAGATAGTTAGAAGTAAACAACTTGTTTTGTAGTAAATTGACTACTGGTCTGGAAGTAACAACCAACCATTATAACACACGTCGTGTGTATTCACTCGTTTCAAATCATAATGTGGCGAAAGCAGGTAATGAAGCATCTTAGATCCCTCAGTGTTCAAGGCTACAATAGTAATGTTGTGTATGAGTGTATGAGTGTCTTTCATATGGAACAAAATCAGGCAAAAGAGTAAATTGGCTGTGCGTAACGAACAGCAGGTGCCACCTTTTCTGATCGAGTTTCCATTTTAAAGGTACAGTGCATCTTCAGGTTAATTCATCTGGAAGTATATAATGTAATCTTTAACTTCAACAACAACTGTTAAGGAAATTGCCAACGGTCAACTTTTTATTTCTGTCATTGGCAGATACTATGCCGCTTTTATTCAAGTTAAGATTCTGTCTAAGTAATTATATTGTTAAACACCTTGAATATTTCACAACAAAAAGGTGTTTATTGGTGATACAGCGATGTATAAGTCCTGAAAGTATGCCATAACTGCAACATAGACGGGTAATGCCAAGAGAGGGCGCTGCATCAAACGTAACTAGAGCATTGTGTTATTTTATATCGTTAGAAGTGTGTTGAGTTAAAATTTAGATCAGTAAAAAAAAATTGTAGCATATCATTGAATTTATTTGTAAGAATAATGACAATTCTAAAGTTCCAAAGATCTCAAAAATAGTACTATGTGGTTTCAATAAGTGAAATCATTGACTTCCATATTGATTTCCTCTAAAATAATCTGTAGTGAAAATAAGACTATAGCAAAAATGTACTAAAAATGAAATCCACACTTCCAGGGACTTCATAACTGATGCACCCTGATGCCTCCATGCCAGACATGACTCGGATTCTGGGTCCAGGTCCCCAAGGGCCTGTTCCATAGTATAGTAAGTATGAACCGGATTTCATGTTAAAAACTCAGAAAAAAAAATCAAACTACCTTAAAACCCCTTTTGACCAGTTTCTTGGTCAGTCTGACCCATTATTGGGTCAGGCCCCCTAGGACCCAGAACCGGGGTCAATTCTGACCAGGGTGTTTTCAGAGTATTCGTGATCTGGTTGAGTTGTCACACCACGTGTTATCAGAACCACAACCCATATTCATTGTATTTTAGACATTTTCGTTTGACCATACTTGTAACTCAACCGTGTAAAGTTTCAAATTATATTGTTTGAAAAGGTTTAAACAATATAATGAAGCCTAAATGATTGAAAGTGCAATGCTTTTCGTGCACAAAACATCCATCCTACCAATTAGTTTAGAATTACCATTTATTTCAATATGAAACCTGCAGAGATTACGTCAAAGAATAAAGTCATTGTTTTGATAAACAATCAAATGAACAATACCCTTATTAACGATTTTGTAAATGTTAAAACAAAACTGTTAAAATTTCTCCTGGTATATGACGTAAGTAACAGTTGTTCAAATAACTGCTCAAGAAAATTGTTCTCATATTTTTGAGATTGTTATCAGTCCTGTAGACCTTTAAACCAAAGTGTTGCCATTAAAATATTGGAACACAAAATAATCCATTATATCAAGTGTCGAAATATCCCCCTTTTATATTTAAAATATTTTATATTTAATATATTTTGTCTGACCTACATTTTGTAGGCCGAACTGTGTATCTGATCTAGGAGCTGAACAGTAACATCCTTTTAGTCATTGACGATTAGACCGCAACTCAATTGAAACCAGTTGTTGTCATGTTATAAGAATATAAGAACTGTGAGGCTTGATCTACTGCAGGTGTCACTCTTGGGATTAGCGAGTCTAGTGAGAATGCCATACATAGGCCATACACTCCTCCATGATAGAACCCCTATTTGCACCAAATCTGCCATTAAAACTTACAACTCTGTTAGATTCCGCAATTAGTTCCCTGAAACTGAAAGTTCCCGCTCTATGAGCCTTAGATCAAACCGGGTCGTTTTAATGAGCACTTTTGTTTTTACCTCAAACAGATTTAAGAACAGTCTTGTGCCATACCTCGCCAGATTACTTAACACATCTCTTTTTTCTTTAAACAAACTAGTGTTTTTATATTTGTATTGCTGTTGTTCTGTTTTACATTATTTTTTTTCAAGTTCATGTAAACTCTGTTTTTATTGTATTTAATACTTTTTTTCATGCCTTAAAAAACAATATTTTTAATAGCCGCTACAAGCCTTGGCTATTCCTGTCCTTGCCTCCGTGCGTGTTATATTAATCGCTTATATTATTCATTATAGTTAGTTGCGCGTGGAAACAAATGTACAGTTGAATTGAATTGAAAGCAGTGATTTATTTTTCTTTCTCTTGAAGCAATACAGCTTCACTTATTCAACAACAGCAACAACAACAACAGCATCAACAACAACAATTATACATCAATTCCACAAAATAAAAATCCATAGATATAGCCTTTATACATAAATCGATGAGAAACAACATATAAAACAAATACAGATACAAGTATATACAATTTAGCGTGACATAATTACGTGATAAGAAAAACCCAAGGAAAATAATTACCTTAAACACACAAACAAAGATTCAAAAAGGACAAAACTATACCCAGTCCTAGTTCCCGTTCATACATCAAAAGGCAACTAATAAGCAAATGCAACTCATTTATTTACTTATTTATATATTTATTTATTTATTAATTTATTTATTTTTATGTTTAGCTCAGTGACATATTTTTTAGCTGGTAGGGTCTTACACTTATTTTCAGACCACGCCTTCAGTCGGAAATAGAATTATTTATTGAATGTATCGACTGATGTGTTTGTCTCATGATGGTCGCAGACCAAGTGCCGCTTGATAGTTATCCATTCTTGATTTATATCATAAAACCGAAGGTTGTGAATTAAATTAGCCTTTGTGGTTACACCTGTGGAATCGACCTGTTCTCTTTTACGGATTAAGACGAGGAGAAATTGTGTCCGAGAAACCAGGCATTTGGGAATGATTGAAAGTATAAGCGTCTCCGTCAGTGTATTGACGAGACACTGTCTGGAGGGCTAAACTATGAAGGTTTAATGTGAAATATAGAGTTCGAATCTAATGTACAGTGAGTACATCACCACGTCTTAAACCTTCTTAGTATATTTCATGTATTTCAAAAGTTTGTTTGGGTATTGGGGTTTTCGTTTGCTTGTTGGGGCGTGTTGTTTTCTTCTTCATTTGTTTGTTTGGGTGTTTTAACGTTACGTACGAAGTGTGGACATCAGAACAAAAGAGGTCCATATAATGTAGGGACTTGAAACACTTCGTGGACCTGCACACGTCCACACAGTGTTTCCTATAGTGTTGAGTACTATGATATTCCTTAACTAGGTGTACAGAACAAAGGTATATGTCCGCATAATGAATACAACACAGAGCTCAGTGTTTCTTGGTGCGTGTTGTCATTGTCGGTGTGTTTGTTTCTATGTTTCACATTGCTTTTGTCTCCCTTTCCCCCATGCCTTGCCATCACACTCCATTCAAACAACACAACTAAGTTATATATAAAAAAACCGACCATAGGCAATTGCCAAGCTGTCAGTAATCCTTTCTCCAGACACCACCTGTCTAACCATCGGTTTTACAGTGTCACGCTTAACATGCCTTCCCCATTAATAGCTGAAATAACTATTATTGTTAATCCTAAATCTTTTCAACATTTGCCAGTGAATTAAAAAAAAAACTAATTATTTCGGTGATGAAAGAAACACATGAATCCCTAATGAATCACGAGAAAATCATTTAGCCAATTTCAGCTATAAAGACTTGATTATTTCTGCAGATTGCTAACACGGTGTAATTATTAACTGATGCTCAAAATAACTGCCTGAAATATCTCGGTTGTTAAGATGATTGCTCATATAAAACCGTGTGGCTGTTGAACGTAACACATGGGTAGTTAAGCGTTGACTTGCCCTTGCCCCATACTTGATGACAGTGGTTTCAAACCCTGTCATCAATTACGCGTATTATACATTTTACTCGTACGAGCTGTCATGCTAATTCCATGCAGTGCTTAAAGGGAAAATGTATAACATCATTTTAGGTAGAGTGAATTAATTAGTTGCCAACATACAACCAATATGTGAGTGTCATTTTCAGTGGTCGCGTTTCGGTGAAAACAATCACGGCCGTTTTTGTTGACTGTTTGTATGTTAGTGAGCTTGTTTGTTTGGGTGTTTGTTTATTTGTTTGTTTGTTTGTTTGTTTGTTTGTTTGTTGGGGTGTTGGGGTGTTTGTTTGTTTGTTTGTCTGTTTGTTTGTTTGTTTGTTTGTTTGTTTTTCTTTTCAGGGTTTCTGTGGACGCCCTCATCTGGCTTATTTCGATTTCGGCACTCGAGTTAAGCGACGGTGATTTGGGGATTTTCAAAAGTTCCTGCATCGACTTGTGTGGTTTTTCAGTAGGAAATTGTTCTTTTTGGATTGGCTTGTATATTTTGATATTTTACGTCTCTAGAATGTCTTGAAATATAGTCTAGCTTTGAACGTAAATTGAATTAGAAAAACCAACAACTTGTCACGTCAGTGCCTCACAGATTGTGTGGTAATCTTCAAGCTCGTTTAGTTGTCTTGATTTCTAAAATTATAAGATAAAATCTCAGAAAAATGTTTTTACATTGATTTGTGATGGTGGGTTACTCCGATGAAATGGGAGGAAGCGAAATTCTTATGTTTTATTAACACTAAGTTTAGATTCAGAAAAATTACCCCGGTCGTTTCGTATTTGATTTTACGTTACTAATATGATTGGTTCCTCTTACGAAATAGGAATGAACAAAACTCAGTTGTCGCATGCAATCAATTTTCCCACAAGCATCTGTCGTTAATCTGTGTATTGAAACTACCCGGAAATTTAAATGCATGTACAACTCACTGTATAAGTATATATTATGTATGTTGTAGAATTATTAATACACTAAGATTGATACAGCTTGCGATATATTCCATACATTTTTTACATTATACATCGATCATTCCATGATTGATTCCTACCTCGCTGTGCAAGGCCTGGACAATGAATCATGCACACATGGACCTTCAGTAATAAACGTACAGATGATGTTAATAAGGAGTTTGGGGGTTTAACCGCTAAGTAATTCAATAACACTGTAAGCTCCATTAGTACAAATGCTGAATGGGGAACTACGACTGATGCTGGGTTCTTCAGAATAACATGTTGACAAAATGAGCGCATTGCGTTATTCAATCAGTCAATACTATCCATTATTTGCTCATATAGTTCACCTACCTTAAAAAACGATAGCCTGAAAAATAATTTACTTTGCCTGTTTACACCAACTTTACCTCTGCTATGCTTCGTAAGTGATAAACAACCTTTAAATAGTAGAGCGCAATAATTGCAACAGTTACACTCGTGAAACTTCGCGGTCAGAATTGCCCCTGATCCGGGTTCCTAAGAGGCGGCGCTGACACTTTTCTGGGTCGGCTTGACCCGGACTCTGTCAAAATGACCCAGAGAACTCGGTAATAATAACGCAATATAAATCCCATTTTAAGCCACTCTCTGGGTCACCCAGACCAGAAAATTGGTCAGGTCCCAAGGGACCTGGACTCCCGGTCAATAATTCTGACGCGGGAGTTTTTAGAGTGTTCGATGGGATATTTAGAATGTTTGATTGTCTGTATAGCAACTAACAGTCACTTTTGTTCTAATGTTGGGCAGCCACGAGGAAACTACCCACAACACTTTAAATCTCTGTTTTCTTTGAATGATTATGTAAATAAAATGTTAAAATCATAGTGTGTTACGCCTGTGACCATAAATATTTTTTTCTCGACTTATTAATTAATAAACAGTTGTTATATAGATCCAGCTTCCATGTAGATCTTGGGGCAGTTTTTAACTGTTTAAGCTCAACATTTTGCTTTGCATTTTTTTTCTATCAAAACTTAGCAGCATACCGGTCGCAAACGAACATATGACACGGTATTTTGGCTGGTGACCACATTTAGTAAGGATATTTTCCTTTGCTGGGGTAATTTTTGTATCTAAGGTGGGTAAGCTGCAGTATATGGTTAGAAACAAATTTCGTGTAGGCGACTTATTAAAATTTAGTGCGGCAGGTACTGTCATTTACATATTCTTCGTTTTATCAAGTGATTTTAAATTTCAAAGGTAACCAGCAGTTTATTCTCATCAGATGGTGCAGAAATACCACAATCCTTTAAATATTTGAATTGATGAAGCGTTTCTATTTAATTGCCACGGGTGGCAGTCGTGCGTTGCTAAGTGAAGTGTTCATGTTACCCCTACATGTAATCCCGTAGTTTGACAACTTCATTGCCTTCAAGGAGCTAATCGACTGTCCACCCTCAAGCCATGCTATATTTGTATACTATCACATGGTGGTACAGCAAACCAAATGCATGATATTAATATCTTGATACTCTATTCAACTGGGCAATTTAAATAGTTGATATATCCCCGTTTTTATAACACCCCATTCAACCATTCCGTTAAAATATCACCAAACTTGATGATCACTCTAACTTGTCATGCTTTTTACGGACTCTAACGTGTCATGCTTTATTTTAATCGCGGCAATCGGAATAATACTTGGTACCCGGCTGTCGAGTCTCAAACACATTGTTTTCTCCATTTAAGTAGAACCAGTTTACTTGAAACTCAAGTGATTAAAACTCGAACACTTGAGAAACTTGTATAAGTCAGTTGAGTGTTTTTACACGCCATTTGTCTCGGACATTTTTTGTCTGGAGAACAGGGACCAATTTCATACAGCTGTTAAGCGTGCACCAGAACCCAGTTTCATAGAGCTGTTTACCAGCCAGAACAGCATATCACATGTACAATCTGTGACCGGTATCCTGTTACGTTTGCTTGGCATAACTATTGTTAACACTCTTTCTGCTTTCGCGGCTCTATGATACTAGACCCAATATCAGATTGTATTTAAATCGCTCCTTAAGAGTTACCTGCTTGTTTAATTGCCTGTATGCTTGTTTGATTGCTTTTATTGTTGTGAAGCGCATCGAGACTTTGGTGTGATGCGCTATATAAGTACTGTGTTATTATTATTATTATTATTATTTTAGTGCTGGGAGTCTGAGGGAGAATACCTACCAGATCTTATGCAGATAAAGAAGACACTATGGGTTACGTGTGCGACCACAAAGGGACCGTTTCTTGCACTTACTAATTGGTTTTGGTCATAATTTTAAGTTGAACCTACCCTAAATATATTAGTATTTACGATGTTTTTAATGTATGTTTGTAATTGAAGAATGGTAGCCATAAAGTATTAAATGTTTTTATCCACCCTCTTTATTATTCATTTATTATTTTATTTCTTATAAAAATACCACAAATTAGTTTAGAGCCTCCGTTGTTTAGTTGTTTGTTAGACACTCCTTTGAGTTCTGTCAGATCATATTGCGCCAACCCAATCTTTATCCACTTTGTGTTTTAATTTTTAGATTGTGTTTTTCAAAGATGGCCACAGTTAGAACATCTAGTATCATGGTGGCGCTGTTTGCCTTTCTCTCGCTTGCTCTTCTGGTGATGGAAACAGATGCCCAGTGCGAGTTCTACGGTAAGACGTTCGTAAATCTTTTGTAAAGTTGGTAATTAATGATAGGCACTTAATTGGCCTGTCCCATGAAATAATGTTAGTGCGCACGCACGATGCACAATGTACATGAGAAATACCAATTGCATACCACATGTGCTCTTGGCAACAAACAAACGCTACCAGACGTCACTAGCACCAAATTCATCAGAAGCATTAGCACCAACAAATACATTAGCTATTTTTAACCCATTTTCATCATGGTCAGAGTAATCTTTCGGGGTTAAACGAGGAAAAATTGAATACGGCGTGATAGTTCGGAGTTTGTTGGTTCAAACCCCACTTTAGTCAAGTTTTCACCGGTACGTTAATCCGGAGGTCGTTGAATTAAGTCCCGCTCCAGTCAATTTGTCTTTGTTCAACCCCAAAATATTTCAACTTTACCTAATCAGTTTCCCTTGTGGTTTATAACTTGACAACAAATATATTGGCTTTGTATTAAAATCAATTAAAATTGATAATTTCTCTAGAAGAACAAGTTTCTGGTTGTGGTCCATGCAAGTTTATTTATTTATGTTATTATTATTTTTATGTTTTTGCTAGTTTTTTGTTGTTGTTGAGGTATTTGTTGAGGTGCTTGTTTTTTTTTATAGGTTTTCTTCTAAACTGTAAGGCACTGCAGACATTGATATGAAAGAGCTGTAACTGTAATTAAAGCTCCGGTCACACATAACTTTGTAACTGAATATTAATCCTTAGTTTGGCAGTTAAGGTAGGGCTGTACACTAGTGATAAAACTCCCTTGATATAAATATAGTAATTGTTGACCGGCAGCATCCTGTGAAATAATTTCGTGTGAGATGGGCTATTGATTAGAGAGTTAAAGTATGTTGAGAAATTTAAATCTCCAAAAACTCATCTCAACTCAAGCAAAAAAAGGGGGGAGGAAAAAGAAGGAACCCCTCCCTCCTAAAAAAAACAGTGATGGTTTTTCACAAGAATGTCAAATCAATCCACTTGTATCGACATTAGAGAGCGAGTACCAACCGCATCTCTGGCCGCAGCATTAGTGAACCGACTCCAACCCTCAGAAATCTGAGAAACGATTCATACTTAGATTGGAACCTTTGGGGAAACAATTTTTTCAAACCACATTAATTCGAAGAGAACCCTTTTTTCAAAATAGAGTTTTTGTGGCCATTAGTTTTTGGAGTAGTTACCAATTTATGACTCCACATTTCGGTCCTGCTTTACGACTTTATAACCAAACTGCTTGTGTGTGTTTTGATTCATTCCAGACGACGTTTGTCAATATAAGAACTCTTTCTACGGTGCGTTTGAAATGTGGGATACAGATGAGTGCGAATGGTGTCTGTGTGAAGGAGCCTATGGATACATGTGCTGCTCAAAGTAAGTCCAAATTAACTTGTACATGTGTTAATTGGTTTTACCCACACACCGATGTGTGTAAAGCAGCATGCTATACAACCATCCAGGTATGAGTAGATCCAACTAATACTTTTTACCCCCGATGCATATAATTAACATCTACTACCTCGCAGATAATTCGTTTTAGAAAGGAGAAAGTTGCCTCAAAGCCATCCACCATTACCTTGCATATAGAAATAGATGTACTACTGCCTGTTTGAAATTCGCCTATTCGGGTGAAACGATCTCAGGCGAAACGTCTTTGTTTTTAATCAAAAACAACCTCTGGTATAATTTTCACGGGCTGGTCGAATGGTATACTCATAAAAAAGAATGTCCATAAAAAAGTATACACAAATAAAAACAGCAACATAATAATAATAATAAAAACAGTCAATCAATAAATCAATATTTCCCTATTGCTATGAATGGATATGTTTGTGTATGTTCTTGTTTATGCCTGTGACGAAGGTCCGGTTTGGATCGAAAGCTAAGGCCATCTCCCCTACTTATTTTATAAATGTATAAAATGATACATAAATAAAAATTAAAATAATGTTCTCCTACTACTTCTCAATCTGTTAATGTTTTTTTCTCTTGCAGGTTCGATATCCCAATTGATTACGACAGTGATTGTGAGGTAACGAAAGATTACGACACATGTCAGACTAAAGTTGTTGACCAAGAAGGCAACGAGTGCGAGGTTTTCGTTGGTGTCCTGTGAAAGATACCAACTTAACTCGTCTAATGTTGGTGCTGCATGTTTCTATAATAATTTAATACATGATTCCAAGTAACGGATGGTGATACTGTTTGGTTTCAATAAGTAACTGATTGTAATATTCTATGTTTCTTATAAGTAAGTTATTGTAATGTTTTCAATAAGTAACACAATCTGAAAGCTCCAGGTTATAATTCATCCCGTTCCGGATCTCAGGGTTTCTGACCATTTCTGGGCCAGGTTGAACCGGAATCTGTGTCAAATTGACGCAGAATTCAGGCTTAAATCCAATCTGTAGCCAATTTTCGGGTTGGCCTGATTAAGAATTGAGTCAGGCCACCTGTGACCCAGGATAAGGGTCAATTGTGACCGGGAAGTGCAGATGATTTTATTTTAAGGTTAATTATCGTAAAAATAATGTTTCTAACAAGTAACGACAGTAGCATTTCATAGTTCGACAAAATTCAAGAATATTGATTTATTCTGTGGTTTAAAAAACTACGGTACACTTTTATTTCTGTTAGAATACATGTTGGTAAACTTTATTTTGAAGGAGGCGGTGTGTGCAGTAACACCACGAACCTGATTTGTGGGTATGAGTTCAAACTTTGCATGGTGGAGATACAATCTAGTAAGGTTTGCAGTAAAACCATGTACATGAGTAGGATTTGAAACGTTGCATGTCTGAGATACAATCTAGTAAGGTTCGCAGTAACACTAAATACGTGACTAGGTTTTGAAAGTTTGCATGTTGAAGAGACAATCGAATTAGTTTTACAGCAAATAGCCGCTTTTAGGAATTTGAACTAAACATCTTGAGTTGGTTAATTAAAAGCTATTTTTATTTATATATTCGCCGGTAAATACTTAAGCACAATACAAAAAGCAATTACTGTACTTATTAAATTGACCGTTGACAGTTTTGTAGTTTTTTGGGGAAGGCATGTTTAATCGGCCTCTCTAAAAAAATGTTGCAAACGTACTTGCTAATCGTTAACATATTGGTTATTTGTGTGTAAACAACAGTTTATGTCCGAAGATTATAGAGCGCCGAAGGCGCAAATGGGGAATTTTGGAAATGGCTGAAATGTGAAATGTTCGCTGGACGCCATTTCAGCAAGCAATTCTTTTGATGTAACAGTAAATCAGGGCAGACGATGACCATTGCTATCAATACAATACCATATGTTGTCTAATAAAGGCCCCATGCGTGTTTTATGTTCCAACAATAGATACAGCTCCACCATCGTGTGTCTTCTGCGCTTTGTCATCCTTGGTTAAATACTTAAAATAGAAAACTTTCCATGTTGAGACGCATTTGTTTCAGTCGTGAATGGTACGATCATACAAAGATAATTTTCTTTGTTCAAATGAGCTACGTAAAAACACTCCAACAAACTCAACGAACTTAACATCATTATTGTTGAAGTAGTGTGTCGTTTTGTTTATTAGCATTTTTTTTCATGACAGCTGATTTTTATTTTATTAAAAAGTAGGTTTCAATAAAACAAATCTGTATCTTGGACCAACATTTTGTTCTTTGTCCGTTTTTAAGTGTTGCATTCTGAACAAACCCGATATTCTTTAGACAAATTCGAGAGAATGTTTTAGGACAAACACACAAAATGGGAAACGGACTTAGATATTAGAACTCGGAAACATTAGGTCAACTTTCATTGATTAGTACTGTATAATCTTAAGGTTCATCACGTTGAATTTTATGCTTAAAAGTTTAGTCATTCAAAACACGAGGACGCCCTCCATAGGCTAAAACAAACTGTAAATCCACTGATCTCTGTTAAACAGCCTGGTTAGAAAAGTTTTACATTTTTGCCCGACAAAGTGCTGAGGGTACATTTTGCTACACTCCATCCCACCCCAGGTCAGAAATAACCCTGATCGCGGGTCCTATGGGGCTGACATATTTTTGGGTTAGGCTGACCTGGAAACTGAATTGACCCATTCTAGGTCATTTCAGGTCATGTATCAGATCACACTGATCCAGAAATGGGTCAGGCGTCATTGGACCCAATACGGGTAAATTGTAATCGGGGAATTTCAGTTTAAACCTACTGTTAATCATAATGGCACGCACAAAAGTGGCAATGGACAGGTTTTTTCCGGTCAGTGCTTTTGCTCTTTATTATTAAATGAAGTTTGTCTAAAACAGAGATGAGCGAGTTATTAAACTGTCGTCCCGCCTTAAACGACACTCGCAGGTACTTGGAAACAGAATACATCCTTGGAGTCCTGGTCTTGCATCTCCCATTTAACGTACACATTAACCTGCAAAAATTTAATGTGTGAATCACTCATTGTGGAAATAATCCAAGAATTGATTAAAATGAAACCTAACTACCTACCGTCAGGCCTTATAATTGAGTTTCTATAGTTTCTGAAACCAAAACGCAAACGGCTGAAGCACATTATCACAGAGAGATTCAATATCTAACATAAGTTGTCTTATTGATCGCTTGAAGATACAATGAGGGGTTAAGGTTTGCATTAAATTTCATTTTGTTTTTAAATATCCTGCACCAGCAACCGATGCGCGCAATTATTGCCCAGTTCACATCTGTCGATTGCAATTAATATTAAAGGCATGATTAATCGGGCGCAATGTACTTGTAAACGTTTTGCCATACAGACTACAAGCACTACTTACCTGTGGGTATTCCTTCCTCACAAAGAGTTTCCCCTTATACAGATTCTTAGTGCCTGGTTTCAGCGGGCATTTAATGCCAGTTGTTGCGCATGCGTCTGTGTACGGTGTTGGAAATGGTATGGGCAGTCCACCTATGACGCCATGAACAACTGTCGTTGCCTTGGTAACCGTTTTCGATCCTTTAAAATCAATCATTGTCGGATTTAAATAATTATTTTTTTGGATTGAGTTTCTTAAAAAACTAACAAATAGTTACATTAGGCCTATACAAACATAAAAACATGTAAAAGAGTAAACAAAGATTTTACAAGAATTCGATAGCTGCGAATAACTAGTTCGGAATATATATGAAAGGGTCTGTATACGTTTGGAAATCACTCTAAAAATTATTGGCAATACAAACCTACTTGGTTAGAAGTACAGAAGCTTTCAGAAAAAAAAAACATTTTGAGAAACAGTCAACTCAAAATAATGTGGTTATGGAAAAATATATCAGTTATTTACCCCAAAAATTTGAATCTGATTAAACTGATATTGTGTAGGCCCTCAAAATTTTTATTCTAGACAGTTTTGAGAGCACAATAGAAGGGTAAAAGTGTAATAAGTTTGCCCAGTTGCCACCTGGGGTTGTTGACTTCCAGCTTGAGAACTTTTGGATGACATAGGCCCTGAAATAAATTGTCCTATTTGCTGAGAGGTGTGGGGACCTATTTCGGGATTGATGCTCGGACGTTAAGAAAGTTACACCGGGTTAGGGGTGTTTTATTTGGACGGGGAATAACCATGTTAAATTGAGCAGAGGATACAAGTTCTACAGTCAATGGCTAATTTCCCCTCTACGGTACTTACCTCCCATGGTGAATGTGAGAGATACGCTGACATTGGTTCCTCGTTTAAATTGACATGGCAGCTTTGGGCAGGGTACTACATCCACTTCATTGATTGTAGCATCCTGTGTTACGTTGTCTGAAGTCACAGAAAACAAATGTGTTAGATTGAGATTTTTGTCTTCAAACGCATTTTCTACCAATATCAATGAGGCCGGTAATTAAATAGCTGAATTAGACTAAGCAAGTTCCAAGCTTGTAGCACAAAATACCAATTTTTCTTGTGCGCCATGGTCCTCAGCTGCACACTGTCTAAAATTTGACTAAGGCACATCTAGTCTTCCTATTTATTTGGGGATTTCAAAGGAAACAATTTAAAACAAACCAAAAAGTATGCAACTGTATCACTAGATGCTTTATTCACGATAAAGGCACAATCTCTCTACCTACCTGTCCTACTAAAGATAGGGTTTCCTTGAAAAACTTGTTAATGAGAGACAAAGACACCTTTGCCCTTTAAGCTATTTAAACAGTAATTTCAAGGGTACCACAGTGCCTCGGCAATTGCTCCGTGCTGTATCTAAATTGATGGTGCCCTTATACATGTAGTGCCCTTTTGATTCAATGCATTTTTGGTTGTTGGTTAGACTGGCCCACTGTTCTCCAAGTCCATCACATGTGAACCGATCCACCTCGCTTTTTTCAGTGACCACCTCACCAATGCAAGTATCACCGATTCGCTGTGAAGATTTTTCACAATACTTTTAAGCCATTGTCCCTTCGCTGAAAAAGGAAACATGAAAATGTTGCGTTCGAAGGTTCGTCTCCTTGACTGCAATTTTTCTCTACATTTGATTTTGTTCTGGCTCGAGAACAGTGACTGGACAATGCCCAACACCCACCACGTCACTTAAAAAAAACAACATTCTACCACCGTTGCATAAAGAAACAGAAAGAAAACTAATTAGTGATCCTGGATTTGAAATTATGGTCTCGAAACACTCTCAAATAAATAATTAATAAAAATTGTTCCATATCTCGATAGAACAATCGCATGTTGTTTTGTAATGAGCTGCATCCTTGCCAGTCTGCAGTCCGTAAAATTTGCTTCAATTGTCAGTTTGGATTGTTACCACCTCGCTCAGTTTATCAGCCACCAGTTCTATTCTCAACGTAGAAATACACTATTTATACCATTATGATATTGTTAATGTTTTGTCCCAACGTTACATTCATAACTTTTAAATAAAATTGATTCGAAAATGCACACACCTAAAAATAAACCAATGTTTTAAAATACATCGAATTAGGTATAGCCGAAACGCGTTCAATAAACAGTACGTTATTTTAACACAGAGACACATATGAGCTTACCACATGGTATGAACTTAATCTTTTGAGCATTGGCAAGATATAAACTCGTAATCACAGCTGCTGTTAAGAATCTAAATAGAGTTAACGCTGCCATTGTCTATGGTCTTGTAGAATACAGCCAGTCAAGTTGTAAATTATAGTATAGTGGCGTCGAAGTTACAGTATGTGTTACCGAAATACGCAAAGGTAGAACCTGATTAGAAACATACGGTGTTCAAAACAAAGATTAAAGTCCATTGTTGACAACTATTTGGTAGTTTGTGTACTACCGATTGTTAAGTCACGGGGTTCTTTTGTTGGTTTATTCGGTCATGAGGTAGAACTGATAAGGTCCACGGGTTGAGTCCAAAGATCATATAGAACGCCGACTGAATTTCGAAGGCTTGTTGAAGCAGGTCGGATACTTCCCTGTTTTGTTTGTTTATCGGGGTGTCTGTGTGTTTAATTAAAACAAAACATTTTGAACCCCCTTGCTCGTGGTAAAAAGGGATTGGAAAGGTCGGCTCTTATAAATCATCTGCATGTCCAGGATGTGTTGAGTAATTGTGATTATGTAACATAGATCAAAACATTTGTTTTAATTGTTTTTTAATTGTTGTTGTTGCAACAGTTAACCGTTCTTTCGATCTTTATGCCGTGTGTGCATAATATTTGTATGTAATCAAGTGTAATGGGTGTTCCAGTGTGAATAAGATGCGAGGTCAAAGGTACATCTGGCAGGATTCCGCCAGGTGCTTAAGGCCGGTATCTGAAAGCGTTATTCACGAGCCTCGAAGTGTGACGTCATATTTTCTAGCTAAGTCTGTTAATAATAAATAATAACAACAACAACAACAACAACAACAACAACAACAACAACAACAACAACAACAACAACAACAACAACAACAACAACAACAACAACAACAACAACAACAACAACAACAACAACAACAACAACAACAACAACAACAACAACAACAACAACAACAACAACAACAACAACAACAACAACAACAACAACAACAACAACAACAACAACAACAACAACAACAACAACAACAACAACAACAACAACAACAAACAACAACAACAACAACAACAACAACAACAACAACAACAACAACAACACAACGACAACAACAACAACAACAACAACAACAACAACAAACAACAACAACAACAATCACCACCACCACCACCACCACCACCACCACACCACCACCACCACCACCACCACCACCACCACCACCACCACCACCACCACCACCACCACCACCACCACCACCACCACCACCACCACCACCACAACCACAACCACAACCACAACCACAACCACAACCACAACCACAACCACAACCACAACCACAACCACAACCACAACCACAACCACAACCACAACCACAACCACAACCACAACCACAACCACAACCACAACCACAACCACAACCACAACCACAACCACAACCACAACCACAACCACAACCACAACCACAACCTCATTTATAGAGCGCTTAATACGTATGTTTCTAAGCGCTAAAACCGGACTATTCAGATTGACAAAAGAGGTAGGTTTTGAGTAATGAGTTGAAAGTATCCAATGAAGGTGCTGCTTGAATGTAGGGGGTAGCTTGTTCCAAAGTGTTGGAGCTATGATCGAAAAGGCACGATCGCCATAGCGTGTCATGGCGCGGGGCCCCGGGGAAAGCTGGAAATGAGCGGTGGAAGAAGAGCGAAGGCGTCGGGTAGCTGATGATAGTGAATATGAACGAAGGGCTAAGAGATATTTGAGACAGACTGGTGCCAGAATTTTGAAACAGATACAGAGTTGGTGAGTTGGAAGCGGATGAAGAGAGCGAATAGTGGGTGTAATGTGCTCTGATTTGTTGGTGTATGTAACCAATCTGGCTGCAGAATTTTGTATCCTTTGCAGAGGAGCGATGTGAGAGTTTGGGAGACCTGCAAGTAACCCGTTGCAATAGTCCAGATGAAACGATGCGTTCAGTGGCTGTCTAAACTAGATACTTGCCTCTTTTTTTTTAATTTTACTAATGCCCAATGAAGCTGAGCGACAGATGTTTTTGATGTGTTGGTTGAAGGTGAGATTCTTGTCGATAGTTACTCCAAGATCCTGGACATTCTCCGAGCATGGAACATTTCCTGATTTAAGGATGAGACTTGGCAGATTAGCAGGATTCCTGAATTGCGATGAGACATGCAACATTTTTGTTTTTAGTTCATTAAGCTGAAGTTTATTGATTGCTGACCAGGCCTTGACATCTTCAACGCAGTTCCCGAGTCTCTGCAAGACGTCGTGTTGCTCATTGGGTTTCATAGTTATGTATATTTGAGTGTCGTCAGCATAGACTATATGTTGTATGCCTCTGTGAGAGCTGATAATCTTCCCTAAAGGGCCAGTAAACAGGATAAAAAGCATAGGCCCAACGACTGAGCCTTGCGGCACTGTTGACGATTTTTATTTGCATTCGTCACGAGAGGGTAACTTTGACAAATGTATAAACTTCAGTATTTTTGTCGTTATGAGGTGAAATTCACTCAGGCCCACCAATCTCACCCAGCATCGCTGGGATGGTCGGATGAGCTTGTAAATGGCGTGTTCAGGATGAAGCGATGCATGGTGGGAACGATTGTACTGCAGTCAGCGCATTCACAACTTGTACATACACAATATGATAAAGGCGAATGACGAATAATGTAAGCGATATTTTTTAAACAACGGGGAATATTACGATCGAGCCCTATTTTCAGTACATTGCAAAGAATGACATATTTATTTGCAATGGATTTACAAGAGAGAGTTACATTTTCATTGACAGGCGATTTTTTTTTCTAAACAGAAAGAGGTGTCCAGGGCTATTATGTCAGTGGCTTAGAATTAACGCTGCATTGGTAACCATGCTAACGTTTTTATTTCCATGCTCAGCCTTTTGCCGATTTTTGCCGTAATCATCACGAGAGGGCGATATTATTCCATTTATCTTTAGGGGTGGATTGCTTGATGTGGGAATAATATAATGTATCTGCTCATTCCCAGAAATGGTTTCGAGTTTAAGATCGCGGTATTCATTTGCATCAACAACGCAAATTGCCACCCCTCCCTGACGATTTGCTGTCACAAGCTCTAACTCATATCAAAGATTAATCCACAAATGGGCGCTATTTCCAGCTATCAGGCCGTTTCCGAATTTGCAGCTACGCCTGTTGCTGCTAAGGTTGTCTATAATAAGAATGTTCTGAAATGACGCGGTGGTTCAGCCGTTGCCTTAGCCGCTAATTCGGACCCGGCCTCAGGTCGGACAAAAATAGACAGGCCTTCACAAAGGTCAAAGGTCGTGTCCGTAATGGCTACTGCTGTTACGGCTATTGCTATAGGTGTTTTTTTCGGGACGTATTATACTTTAACATGGGCACGTAGTTGAAGTCAATTATAATTTAATAATAAAACAAAACTTTATCGTGTGAGTGCGTCTTTACCTTGTTTTTCTATAAATATGAATAAATTAGAATTATAACATTGAGATCAATTGATTTGTGCAATGGTTTCTGAGGCAAAGGTTATTCAAAAACCGCGGGGCTGTAAGAGAAACTAGTTGGGTCCCTTCAGTGTATTGTTATATAATCAGTTGTTTATATCTTAATTTGACACAGGAACACGACAAATAATGATGACGGCAATTGAGTGAGGTTCAATGGTGGATTGGCAACGCGTTTGCTCTCAAAGTGTTAATTGATTGCATGGTAAGTTTTAAAAAGAAAAACATTTCAAGGAGGAAAGTTCTACCTCCGAACCGTAATATTTTGTTCAATGTTCCAGTTTTTATGGCGGCATTCGGCTGCAGTCAACAAATTTTAAATATCAGGGCGATGTTTTCTAAGTTGAACAAATTCACTGTTGGTGGGAAAGTTTTCTTGCTGATTGTGAACTGCATTCTATCTATGTTGATAATCGTTTCAATGTCGTTTGTGAGTTTCTATCTCTTTACGCGACGTTAAATTCAACGCTGCCCGAAATAATTGATTCTGTTCTGCATTGAAAATCGTGAGCGATTGTTCGCTTTATTATCACAACTGTTAAAGCTGCATACCGCCCTCTGTCAGTAAGTTTTTTATGACTTTTTCAACTGTTCTTTTTCATAGACAGTATATAAAGAGGCTGAAGGTATTAATTCCACATAGACCATTGTGGCTTCAGAGTGAAAGTACCATTGTTTTTTGTTAGAGTTAGCGAATTCATTCTATCTGAAAGTTCATTATGTTTAATTGCGTCACGCAAACTTCACAAGACATGCGTCAAAAATTGCAAGCATTCGACTTAGTGTCTTTTAAAACAAACCTTGTTTAAAATGTATTAATTTAGTGTTTAACTAAGTTTACATTGGACAGTTTACAAGTGAGGTTATTTCATAACTGATTTTGCTCTAAAACAATATTTTCAACTTGAAAACAGAGTATGTACTTGACCTTTGATCAAAGTCTGTCTTTCATCGGTCTCTAGCGGTTGTTTTTGCCCAAACAATTCGTTAACGAAAGGGTCAATGTCCCTATTGTCGGAATGGTAGTGACACTTAAGTAAAGTTTCGGAGTTTAAAACTGGTGAATAAGTGAACAACAACAAACTTTTGGTTTTCCACAACGGTTCGGGTCTATCTATTCCTGTTTGTGTGAATTTATTCAGCTGTGATGTTTAGATTGTGATTTGTGTGGTTAACAAACCAGTCATCTTTCGTATATGAATGTTTTAATATAAGTCAATTACACCCTTTTTTCATTGATTGCTTTTAAGGCATTTTGAGGGAAGTTTTGTCATTTAAAAAGACTCTCCAATAGAGCAAAATCTCACTTAAAAACCTTTTGAAATGTTATGTTGAGATACAAAAAAGGATTTTGCCTCCTTAACATTTGGCAGCCAATACAGAAGTCCAACTATCGTAAGTAATTTTCATTTAACAATGGTATTGATGAACCCCAAATGTTAGGTTATCATACAAAATAAATACAAGTTTGTCTATGCTTAGTGTTTTTTCCTACCGAAATGTACCCATTGTTTACCACCACTCAATTTACCTGCTTTTAACAGCTATGTGAATACCTTGACACAGGCGTACCCTTCTTAGATTTTAAAAGGCAATGTTTTAGTAATGAAGATTTGTGAATTAAGGGGAAATCAAACGGAAAGTTATAATAACATTGATGGACGTCTGCGAATGCATACTACAAAAGCCTAACTTATTACATACTGCACGTACGTTACCACAAAGTATCAAAGACTGTGTAAGTTAAATTCGGGAACGGACAAGTTTTACGCGAGAATCTGGACTTCCGGGCACCTCGAAAAGCAGCTACAACTTGTGTTGTGGCAATTTGTTTTTAAAATAACTTGAATTGTATCGTTTCAATACAAATCATCCATTAAAACATATTTTAAATAAAAATATAATAATAACAAAATAAAAATAATAATAATTTAGAATTTGTATTTCGAAAACAATTTCGCAAATTTTTGAAATATTGGAAAATGTACAGATTTTAAAGCCGACAATTTTGAGAAAAAGTAATCTCAATGGTGCCCTTGTCATCGTTGGACTTACACAGTCTTTAAATACCTACCACAAAGTTTACTTTAGGTTGCAAATCACAATCAAGGCACAAATTGTAAGATTAAAAACATGGCAGTGATAATTGTTTTTGATATGTGCACGTGACATCAAAATAATAGTAATTGACACTTTATGCTACCAATAACCATAAACTGTTCGTTCACTTTGACCATTCAACACTGCTTTTTTGGGCATCCTGTCTTGGCCTAAGCTTTAAACGCATGCTATGTCGGGATTCGAACCCAAATCCCAATACCCTTACCAACGTACGTTGAATCCAGTGCACTAACCATTCAATCAAAACATGCCATTTTTTTTAGATTTAAGAGCGTCACAAATCAGTTACAATTATATTACTCATTTAAGTACATAAACAATTTGTAAAACTTGATTTCTTAATCGTCAGTTTCCTAGAAAAGGTTAATGCTCTTGCAAATTGTTTTGCGATATTTTTTTCAAATGTCTCTTTTTTGATACTCCTAACTGACACTAAAACCTAAAAGTTTTGAATATTTTTTTCTCTAGATTTCTCTTGTAATGCTCTTAACTGAAACTGTAAAAAACCTAATTTAATTTTTTTTTAAATGATCCTTTGCATTTCATGTTTTTCAATATAAACGCTTTAAAATCCCACAAGATAATCCTTTCATAATTCTAAAAATTATTTCAACTATGACAACATTTACCACTGGTATATAAATACAATCATTCACCGATACAGCACCATGTGTTAACTACTAACAAATATTGAATTATTTTAATTGCTAATTAACAACTGATACAATTAGACAAACAATTAAATGTGATAAAGTTTATCAATTCCGGATTGGATTGTGGCTCTTTAAGAAATTGATACTGTAACACACTGTCTGTGATGGGCATCAGGCATGCTGGGTCACCAGCAGTAAGTGTATTCATTTGTTTAGCGTAGCATAATGTGACACAAGTATCAGTTGATACACCTTTGCTTTTATTTGCTTGTCCCTTATAAAAGTCAGTGTTCAAAACTCAGTTTTGCAGAATCTTTGAGGGACCAGGGGTCGATTTCACAAAGATAGTCCTAACTTAGGACTAGTCCTAGGAGTTATTAAAAACTTAAGGCTAGTCCTAAGTTAGGACGAGTAACTGGTCCTAACTCGAGTTAAGACTAGTCTTAACTCTTTGTGAAATCCACCCCTGGTTGCCTTGGTTTTCTAGTGGTTGAACACATAATGTAAATTGTCTATGTTCAAATACAACCATGGGACAGTTTTAATCCCGAGAACTTGGCGTGGGGGACACATTGTGACACCTTCCCTTCAATAATCGTTCAATGTTTTTAACAGTATGTAGATCACCACACGTTGCTGTGACTTTTTCGAAGTAATATAAAACTAGAGTTATAAGGTTTTTTTTTTGTCACGGCTCGACTTGCCTTGTTTATACTTGAGATTAGATTCGTTTTCAAGGGACTTGCAAATGCCAGTCTCTTAATTAAGTTGGTGCTTTAGTTTTCTTTTGAAAAAATCTCAATGAAACAAACACTTATGTGAAAGTAAAATGTGTTGTTGACTGTAACCTTTGACACCTGGTAGAGAAGAAAACACTTCTCGATTATTTGTTTACAATGGGTATAAGCACGTGGTGTTGGAGCTTGTCGTACAAAGTCACTGTTTATCCCGCATTAATTTGTCTTTAAACAAACTTGCTGTTAGAGAACTATGTTAATTTTTAAAAGTGGCAATGATACTCGTTATTAAAGCAATTGACGATTTTTTTTTATCAACGTTCATCAGTTTTGACGTTCATGCCGTATGAATGTTTCAATCCCGGTCTTTTTACCAATTATTTTACCCATTAACCCCTTCAGCAGTCTGTGGTGTAAACAGCTTACGCTGTCAAATAAGTAACCCACAAAATCAAAAACAGTCACGAGGGCCGTCTCTCCTGTAAACGGGTACCCGTTCACTGCTGAGTAAAATGAAGCAATTAAAAGTTAAGTCTCTTGCCAAAAGACATATGTCAAGACTGGGATTCGAACCCCCACCCTTTTGCCCTAGCCATTAAAATTCGGCCAACACATGTCAAGTACCACATTCTATTTGATTTGTTTTCTTTAAGTTTAAAACCTTTACAATCGGTATAGTTAAATTAGAACATTTTCAATCAGACACCATTCTTAAAACTTGTTTTACTCATATTTAGTGAGATTTTTTTTCCAATTGTTTTTTTGGCCTTCTTTTGTTTGTCTTTAGACTTTTTTTTTGCAAAGACTCTCATAACAGGAATCAATGAAATCCTTAGTTGTCAATTTTTTTACCTAATCGCTTGAAGTTTACATGTATTTGAATTGAAATACTTGTTCTTTTAATTTTAAAAATGATTTCTGATTCGTCAACTTTAACAATAAAATATGAAGGCAATTTACACCAATATCACATACCTTAACACGACAAATATTTAAAGGTGCATTTGATAAATACAAGTTACAATTGAGGCACGAGAAAAATAAATGTGATAAAGATGATTGAATGGAGATTAGATTGTGATACTTCAGACTGTAAAACTTCATATCTAAAGAATCAGTCCAATGTATCCCCGTGTATAGCGAAACACAGGTATTTCTAACCTATCGATGTCTGTTCGCTTATCATATTACACAGTCTTTGTTCAAAAACATTTTCAGTTTTATTATTTTCTTTTCAACAATTTTAACACAGTGTTCATCAAATGCTTTCTCTGACCAACCTGACCACATGTCGATATATGATTCTAAGCCAAGGGTCATTTTAACTACGTGAGAACTGGGCAAGGGGACATGAAACTTTTCCTTCAGTGTGTTTTAAAGTTATTTCTAACTAAAATAACAATCACTAGAAATTCGTTGACTTTTGTTAGTAGTACGTATAGTCAAATCAAGCAGACAGACTGAAGGAATTAATGTGTTACCTTGTGGGTTATTTAAGCCTTGGAAAAAGTATTTTAAAAAAATGGATATCAGGGGTGGATTTAAAAAATAATGCTCTCAACCGATAAAATCATATAACTATTATGCAAAATAGAATTTAAAAAGCGGAAATGCTGACTACTTATTACTTCAAGATTTTGCACATGGTGCCGGTGAAGAATTAATCATCCGTTTACTAATTTCTAAAATTCTATAATAAATCATGAAATTGTTGCTTACATCAACTTAAAAGAAACCATATTTAAAATATGATTTTTGTAAACGTAAGTTTTAAACCAATTGCAAAGGTTTTGTTTGCAATGAATTTCACCCATAGCTGATTTATATAGACATATTTATCCCCAAAGTGTTGAGTAACTTTTTAAAAATCAATTTCTTTTGAAGCTTTCACTAATGTACACAGTTACATTTTAATTTTAAAAGGCCCCTGCATAATAACTATTCCTGAATTTAAAAATGGTTTCACCTACGACCACAATTATCTAAGAAATATAATGATTAAATACATCAATTCTAAAACATTGCTTAAGCTGTTATGTCAAAATCAGATTTGTGTTGCACTCATTTTCAAATATATTTTTGTTTGTTAAGTGAAGTAATGCTTATCAAGGTTGATTCACATGTATTGGAGTGAATAGTGTGAACATTTTTTCCAGGACCAAGTTACATCGAGCTGCTTAACCAAAGTATTTAATGATAACCTAGTTTTGCTACTCTTAAAAATGAGCAGAACACCAGTAGGCAAAGCCCTTTTTACTTGTGACTGGTAACCTTTTCTGATACGTATTTGTGGTTATGCTGAGCTTCTTTTTGTGCTTCAGCAGTTAATGATCGAAAATCATTTACTACCTTTGGAGTCTGGTGTATGGACAATCTCTTTTAAGAATTATATCACCAAAATATGATACTGATTTTTTTATTTATTTGACTGCCAAGGGGACATTGTATATTGCATCCACAAATATTGTTTAGCCACGGGGTGGAGATTTGCGGCGTATTTTGATCTCAGTCTTTGCAATACGAGACCCATTCCATTCACTAGCTCTGATGACCCGTTTGTATGGACCCATGATATCACCAGGTTGGATATATTCACCATTAAGGTTGTTATCTACACCAGGTGTACCAGAGCATCTATTGAACCACCAACCTCCTTCACTATTCAGACGTGGACAGTTTGTTTCGTCTTGGTTAAAATCTTTGTGATGGTGAATGCTGAAGGCTTGATTGTTAGCAGTCTCAAGAATGCCACCTGAAAAACATAACAAAGTACAACTAATATGATTAAATCATTCAGGCGTTTTAATAATATCTTTGTCAGTATCTGGTGTCGTACTAATACATTTATTTTAACACATGAAAGTTGTTACTGCGTGTTCTTGTATTTAAGTGATGTAAATCATGTTAATACAGCACCAGTAAGGCATCATCCAACACTGTACACTTCTGACCATTTCATGTGTTTATTCTACGTATTTGTAACATTTGTAATGATTGATAAAGTGACAGTAAAAATCCTACAATTTGGTAACACAAAAACAAGGTTTGGATTTGTAACTCGTTGTTTTGAGTAATACTGATGAACCTACTTCTGCATCCAATGAGTTCAATGCGCATAGCTGGAAGTCCCACGTCAGTGATTGGTCTGATACGGATGAAGCGTGCTCTGATTGGCTGCTCAAATCTGTTGGTTATCGGTGTGGATTGTTCAGTGTTACCACGGAATGTCTGTAATACAGATGGTATAACAACATGCTCAATGTAAATGCTGGTTTATTGAGAACTTTGTTAGTCAAAATAATTGTTTTCATCTTGGGTCCTAAAGTCACAAAATGTTTATTTTTTTCAAACTACTGCAATTATCCCTCGTCCCTGGCACGACGTTTCTGGGATTACCAAGTGTCTCTGTTTCGAAATCGAAATCGTAATTTTGAAACAGCTCACTTGTGTTATTTCAATGACAAAACCATTTACATGAGGCTCTGTAGATGATCCCTGGCTGCTTACGAAGACCCACGTGACGTTGTTTAGGCTGTATTCTACTTGGAATAACTTTGCACGCTCTTTATTACTGGTCTGCCTGTCCTCAGTACTTTTTGTTATGACTCCTTCAACGGAAGTTGCCATAAGTAGGTCGATTTGATACCTCAGTGAGTCGTCAGCAATGCTGTAGTCTTCCGCTCCAAAGCGTTCCCCACAGACCCAGTGGACTGTAAACGGATATAGATTTTAATTCATTGCGTAGTGCTGCTGTTGTAAAAAGTTGCTGATTATTTGGCTTTTCTTAAAAACAAAACAAAAAACCTGATGACAACAGCTCGAGCTGGGTTCTGTTTTGTGAATACAAGAAACCTATTTTGTGTTTTGGATCAAAAGCTGGAGTTGGGTTTTGAAATCCTTACTTTTTAGTCTCACGCTCTCAAAGTAGTACCTTAGTATGTGAAACAAATATCGGTTCTTTTTAACTAAATTGTAATAGGCTCAACAAAGTTAAGACTGTTACAACTAGTTATCACTTTAAAACTATCATATTGACATGTTAACAGGCAACCAATTAATGATTTCGATTTTTACGTTCGAGATTTTTGTATTGGTTTATATGAAAGCATTTTATAGTCAGTTCATTACCTTTATTCCGAGGATAATAACTTTGTGTTATGACATTTGGTTTTAGCCATTACTCCTTAAACTCACCTTTACATCCCAGGAGTTCAACACGTATCCATAGAGAGCCATCAGTCTGGTTTAGTACGATGCGGATATAACGAGCAGTGATTGGTGGATGAAACATGCTGGTAGCTACCGAGTCTGCTGTGATGTTTCTTTTGATAATCTGTTTTGATACAAATGGAAAACACAGCATTTGATGTAGACACAGTAGACTAATGGGTAAAACACGACTCTAAGAATTTTGTCGTCACAACAAAAGTGTAACATGAAATCCCATTACAATTTCTTTAGTTGTATTTTAGCTGTAGTCGTTAGTGCAGCTGCAATGTGTTTGGCACAGTGATCAGGTATAGGAAAACCAAAGGACGCAGATGGTTAATCAACTTATTTTAAATGCTGTTGCTTCTCAGTTCTTTTTGTGTGACTAAATGGAATTATAAAACCAGTTTTTGTTATTGATATTCAAACCAGTATTTAAAAAGGTTTAGTACAAATTCATAAAGGTTTCCTTTTTGATGGCAATTTTTTGCAGCAGTGAACATATATCAGTGTATATTAGACGACAATGTTTTACCTGTTTTGAGTTCGTAGTATGCCAAGTGCTCTGGTCATCACTGTACTGCAGCTGGTAGTCATAACTCATATCTACACTGGTTCCCTGATCAGATCCCTGCAGCATCAGTATTCCCTCTACTGTGACTTTCATCTCAAGATCAATCTGTAACCATGGTGTGTTGTCACTTGGTTCAGGGCACCAGCCAATAGTGTTGCTGTTTGCTGAATGAGTGAGTCGTGCATTGCTTGGTTGACAGTTACCATCTTCCCTCATTCTTGTACTCGATGCAGTGATTCTGTAGTCGGGAATGCTGCCATCTCCCATTCCAAGATGATGCAAACAAAACCATTGTTCTACATCAGAAATGTTAAGGCAACAGGTTAACATGGTATCTGTTTGACTGAAGTGCATTTCGTTATTACAGTGTTAGAATGCCGGTCATAATGGTCTTGACATACTAATGTAGTCTCAAATTGTTGAAATAAGACGTTAAATTTGCCACTAGGCATTTTAATGTTCTCTGCTATGTCAACATACAAATCCATCTAATCAAAAACAAAATAAAAAATAAAATAAATAAATACATGTTTTGATAAAGTGGACAATAATATTGCCCTAGTCTCTAATGAAAAAATGACAACAGAAACACACTTGTTATCAAACAGGGATTACAAACGGGGATTGCTTACATTTATGTTCTATTGTTGTACCCATCCGCTTATAACATGAGTAGTAGCCCACACAAAATATGCAACAATTTCAAAGACTTGTTTCAAGAAAAAGAATCAGTATTTTTGTTGTAAACACAAACAAGGATAGTCAAACAAATACACGTATTGCTTGTAAGATTACCATTACATCCAAGGAGTTCAATACGCAGTCCAGGAAGACCACCTTGATACGCAGTTGGTATGATGCGGATGTAGCGTGCTCTGATTTCCTCGTTGAACATGTTGGTTACTTTGGTGTTTCTGTCGCTATTTCCAGTGAATCTCTGTGAGGGAAAATAAATTCGATGTTCACTAACAACAAATTTTCTCATAATAAAAAATAATTGGAATACTTACAGGTCATGTGTACAGATGTTACTATACATATTTGAAAGATTGATATTGTGAAATCTGTAGCCGCTTGTTGTTGCAGTTTCTTGAGTTTTAAACATGCAATCTTGGCAACATCTTAGATTGGTTATCGTAAACAGTGGTTTTAAGTATCTCTGTTGCCAATTATACTGCTAGATGTATTTTGACGAATCATGTTTTATAAAGATTGGGTCTATAAACTCAGTAGTGGCTGATTGCTGCAGTTTCATTTGTTTTAAACATACAATATAGACTACCTATTTGTAATATATATTAGGGAAAAACTATACAATATTTATTTATTTCCTATTGACTTAGAAGGAATGGTGTTCCTGTCATTTTAGTGAAACAATGATGAAACAAATCAACTGCAACCATTACTGTTATATTTTTCTTATTTAAATTAATTATTATGCATTTATTGGTTTTCTGCCATTTATGAATGATGTTATACCAGTGCACTGTCAGCGGATGTCCCTTCTATGCATCTCCATTCTTGTTCATTGTCACTGTAGGACACCTGAAACTCTGTCACCCGGTACTCGTTGAAGTTGTGGCCTTGTGTTATCACCCCTTGAATCAGTGTTTGTAGTTGTAAGTCCACTTGGAACCATGCACTATCTCTGTTGTTGAATGTGGGACACCAGCCACCGTTCACATCCAGCCGTCCCCTGGGGCTACAGTAATGGTAACCATCAGTGGATGATGTTTTAATTCGCTCATCAGTGATGCTACCATCTTCCATTCCAAGACTCTGATTACACAACTTATGAACTGAGAAAACAACATAATTTATAAACAATGTTTTCATTAGGGCAACTTTATGTTAAGTGAAAAAAATCAATTTGCTTTAAATTTTCGAGTTGCTCTTGAACATCTCAAAATAAGTTTTTAAAATGTTTATACTATTTTTTCATGAAACACAAAATCACTCTGATTTGTTTCCCCAAATTGGCTGGAGAAAACTGTTGTGACTTGGACAAATCTTCATTTTATCAAAGTAAAATGGCACAAATACTTCAACCCTTTAGTCTCAAAAAAGCTCTGCCAGTTACCCCGAGGAGTTTGACAAGTTAGATCTTGAGTTTCACACGTGCATTTGAAACGCTTCAAAAAGCCGTAAGTAAAGGGTGCGTTTGAAACGCTTCAAAAAGCCGTAAGTAAAGGGTGCGTTTGAAACGCTTCAAAAAGCCGTAAGTAAAGGAATCTCAAAATGACGATGGTTATAAAAATACATGGTCACCTTGCATTTTACGCACAATGTACACAGTACTTGTGACCATATTTGCTTTCACGAAACATTTGCGAGTGGTTTGACACGTGTAATATCGTAAGTTGAAAGGCTTTTTTGGAGAGTTTTAAGTACAACATTTACGTAGGTTATTATGGGAGTGCCTTTTCTTTCCACAAGAATACTGTGAATATTTTCAATCTCTTTTTATCAGTTTGTTTCTTTGAGACGGCAGTACAGTTGAGCAAATATTTGTGTACAACTTTCCTCGTTGGCTCACATAAAAACATTTTAAAGTCAGTTCGTTACCTTGTTTCCGAAGGAAAATAATTTTGTATTAGCCATTATTTCACGAACTTACCTTTACATCCCAGTAGTTCAACACGTATCCATAGAGATCCATCAGTCTGGTTTAGTATGATGCGGATATAACGAGCGGTGATTGGTGGATGAAACATGCTGGTAGCTACCGAGTTTGCTGTGATGTTTCTTTTGATTATCTGTTTGATACAAATGGAAAATTAGTTTAGTTTGTTTAAATCCTGCACCTAACAGTATTGCACTTGTACACATCATTTAGCTTAGACACAGTAGACTATTGGGTAAAACACCACTCTTAGAATGTTGTCACCACAACAAAGGGTAACATGAAATCCCATTACAATTTCTTTACTTGTATTGTAGCTGTAGTCGTTGGTGCAGCTGCAATGTGTTTGGCAAAGTGATCAGGTGTGAGATATTAACCTAAGGAAGCAGATTGTTAATCAATTCCTTTTGCTGTTGCTTCTTATTTCTTTTTGTGTCTTTAAATGGAATTATAAAACCAGTTTTTTATATTGATATCCAAACCAGTTATTGAAAAGGTTTAGTACACATTCATAAAGGTTTCCTTTTAAGATGGCCATTATTTGCAGCAGTGAACATATATCAGTGTATGTTAGACTACAGTGTTTTACCTGTTTTGAGTTCATAGTATGCCAAGTGCTCTGGTCATCACTGTACTCCAGCTGGTACTCATAACTCTTAACTACACTGTTTCCCTGATCAGATCCCCGCAGCATCAGTATTCCCTCTACTCTGACTTTCATCTCTAGATCAATCTGTAACCATGGTGTGTTGTCACTTGGTTCAGGGCACCAGCCAATAGTGTTGCTGTTTGCTGAATGAGTGAGTCGTGCATTGCTTGGTTGACAGTTACCATCTTCCCTCATTCTTGTACTCGATGCAGTGATTCTGTTGTCGGGAATGCTGCCATCTCCCATTCCAAGACTCTGATTACACAACTTATGAACTGAGAAAACAACATAATTTATACACAATGGTTTCATTTGGTCAACTTTATGTTAAGTGGCACAAATACTTCAACCCTTTCGTCTCAAAAAGCTCTGCCAGTTACCCCGAGGAGTTTGAAAAGTTAGATCTTGAGTTTCACTCGTGCGTTTGAAACGCTTCAAAAAGCCGTAAGCAAAGGAATCTGAAAATGACGATGGTTATAAAAATACATGGTCCCCTTGCATTTTACGCACAATGTACACAGTACTTGTGACCGTATTTGCTTTCACGAAATATTTGAGAGTGATTTGACACGTGTAATATCGTAAATTGAAAGGCTTTTTTGGAGAGTTTTAAGTACGTAGGTTATTGTGGGAGTGCCTTTTCTTTCCACAAGAATACTGTGAATATTTTCAATCTCTTTTTATCAGTTTGTTTCTTTGAGACGGCAGTACAGTTGACCAAATATTTGTGTACCACTTTCCATGAATCACACGTTTTCGTTGTACATAAACAATACGTCAATCATTTTAGTTGATCTTTCTAATGTTTTCAACCTCCAAGAATGAGTAAACGAGTCTAGGCAAATCACTTGACAGTTCACTTCATACAAAAATAATAAATAAATCTAACGTGTAATTTATAACAACTTATCACAGTGAACGTCATCCAAGGATTTCTAGGTACATTACAAAAATGTTGGCACTGTCCGTGCCGGTGTCCCAAGGAAATTTGTTCCCCTGAGATTATGTCCCCCAATGGGAAATTATTAACATGAGCTGAAGAAGGTTGATTCAAAAGAGGGCGCTACCAGAAGAAGTTTGCACACAGTTCGCCGTATCGGGGGGGGGGTAGGGGAATCTCCGGGGGACAGCATCTCCTGCCACACCGGCTTCAATAAGAACATGACTTGATGCTTACTTGTGTGCGAAGGTGCTGAAGGGGTTAAAGCTTATAAAAACATTATACACCAGCATTGCCTTTTGTTACTAAATTGTTTAGAATGTAAAGAATTTATTAGTTTGTTATTAATTTTGTTTGCATTGTAATACACAATGTATTTGCATTTTTAACATTGTATTGGTTTACTACCCACATTTTATTGGAATACTTACCCAATTTTTAGACCTGCTTTTTATATTAATTTTGTTTTTGGCAGAATGAACTGTCTTCATTTAAAAAAAACAGGACATTCATCCAACCAAAACTTCATTGCAGATAGTTAACCATGTCTTACTTGTTTGTGCTTCGTGCTACATATTTGCTTCTTAATCGGTAATGAGCCTTATACAACTCATGAATACATTTCAGTTTCTGATAATAAACATTGTTCACTGCAAGCACTGTGCAGGACGCCCTCTTTCAACTTCAAGTGTTTGGTCAGGTTTAGGATCCAATGGTTATCGAAACTTTTGACCAATGAGAGAGTCTGTTTGCTTAGGTAACATTTACTCAGTCATTGCAGTGGCACTGTCAATTTTGTAAGGTTGTACAAATTATTGTAATTTTTTTTATCAGCTCCGTTCTCACAGCTAGGTTATAACTATTAATATTTGTATTTTGAGATATTCGTATAGCTCTGCTTTCATTCATTCATTCATTCAGTCGATGCGGAGCATCGGATGATGGCCCTCCAAAGCTCTGCTTTAAAAAAAACATAATCTGTAAGCAATCTTTTCCTGAAGCGTCGGCGTGTTTTCGGGAAAGTTTTGACATTTTTGCGGTGGCTTGTTTTACACTCAATGCCAGCATCAGAAAAGTACATTTGAGACTGTCAAATATATTTAACTTGCCCTCTTGATTGCATACTAAGTACAATGGTAAAGTTGTTTCAAGTTGAGATGGTAAATGAACCTTTTTGGAAACAGTCTTTACTTTTTGGCTGAAGAATTGACTTGATCTGTTCTGGAAAACAAGTTTACCTTCATTACCTTAGAAATGTAGTCTCAAATTGTTGAAATAAGATGTTAAATCTGCCACTAGGCATTTTAATGTTCTCTTCTAAATCAACATACAAATCCATCTCTTTTTAAGTGAAAGCAAAAATAAAATAAACATTAATAAATACATTTTTTTTGATAAAGAAGGCAATAATATTGGCCTAATCTTTAATGAAAAAAATTACAAAAAACACACTTATCTCTTTTTCAAGTACAAACAGGGATTGCTTATATTTGTGTTATATTGTAGTACCAATCTGCTTAACATATGAGTAGAATCCCACACAAAATATGCAACAATTTCAAAGACCTGTTTCAAGAAAAAGAGTCATGTTGTCAGTTTCTTTTTTTAAACACAAACATTGCCAAAAAAGGATTGTCGAACAATTACACGTAGTGTTTATGACATTACCATTACATCCAATGAGTTCAATACGCAGCCCAGGACGTTCGCCTTGATACTCAGTCGGTGAGATGCGGATGTAGCGTGCTTTGATTCCCTCGTTGAACATGTTGGTTACTTTAGTTTGTTTGTCTTTATTTCCAGAGAATTTCTGCAAAGAAAAATAAATATGATGCTCAATAACAAAAAATCTTCTCATAATAGAATAATTGGAATACTTACAGGTCATGTGTACAGATGCTACTTAAAGATTTGAAAGATTGATACTGTGAAATATGTAGCCGTTTGCAGTTTCTTGAGTTTGTAACATGCAATCTTGGCAACATCTTAGATTGGTAGTAAACAGTGGTTGTAAGTATCTCTGTAGACAAATACACTGCCAGAAATTTTTGAGCAATCATGTTTTATTTAGATTGGGTCTATAAACTCAGTAGTGGCTGATTGCTGCAGTTTCATTTGTTTTAAACATATACTATAGACTCTCTATTTCTAAAATATATTATGGAAAAAAGCACAATATGTATGCAATTCTTTTTGACTTGAAAGGAATGGCGATCTTGGACTTTCAGTGAATCAACGAAGAAACAATATTAACAGCAAGAATTACTGTTATATTGTTCATTTTTAAATTAAATATTGTGCATTTATTGGTTTTCTGCCATTTATGATTGATGTTATACCCGTGCACTGTCAGCGGATGTCCCTTCTATGCATCTCCATTCTTGTTCATTGTCACTGTAGGAAACCAGAAACTCTGTCACCCAGTAGTCGCGCAAGTTGTGGCCTTGTGTGATCACCCCTTGAATCAGTGTTTGTAGTTGTAAGTCCACTTGGAACCATGCACTAACTCTGTTGTTGAATGTGGGACACCAGCCACCTTTCACATCCAGCCGTCCACTGGGGCTACAGTAACGGTAACCACCAGTGGATGATGTTTTAATTCGTTCATCAGTGATGCTACCATCTTCCATTCCAAGACTCTGATTACACAACTTATGAACTGAGAAAACAACATATGCCAATTTAAAAACAATGTTTTCCTCAGGTCAACTTTATGTCGAGTGAAAACACTCAATCTACTGTCAACTTGCAAGCTGCTCTTGCTCATCTCAAAATAAGATTATAAATTGTATATATCAAGTATTGTTTCTTGTCACAAAAAAATACTTGGCTCTCAAAATGACGAAGGTCTAAAAGTACATGGTCCCCTTGCATTTTACGCACAATGTACACAGTAGTTGTGACCATATTTGCCTTCACGAAAAAGTGATTTTACACATGCAATATCGTAAATTGAAAGGCTATTTTGGAGAGTTTTAGGTACAAACAAAATATATATAGGTTATTATGCGGTTGCTTTTTTTAACACAGGAATACAGTGAAGATTTTCAATCTCTTTTTAACAGTTTGTTTTTTGAGACGGCAGTACAGTTGAGCAAACTTGCGTGTATAGCTTTCCATGTATCACACGTTTTCGTTGTACACAAAAAATACGTCAATCATTTAAGCTGATCTTTCTTATGTTTTTAACCTCCAAGAATGAGTAAACAAGTCTAGGCAAATCACAAAACAATTCACTTCATACCTTTTAAAATAAATCTAACGTGTAACAACTTATCACAGTGAAAGTCATCCAAGGGATCTCCAGGTACTTTACAAAAATGTTGGCACTGTCCGTGCCGGTGTCCCATGGAAATTTGTCCCCCTGAGATTATGTCCCCAATTGGGAAATTATTAACATGAGCTGAGGAAGAATGAATCAAAAGAGGGCGCTATCAGAAGAAGTTTGCACACAGTTCGCCGTATCGGGGGGGGGGGGGCAGAACCTCCGGAGGAAAGCATCTCCTGCCACACCGGCTTCAGTGAGTACATGACTTGATGTTTACTTGTGTGTGAACATGCTGAAGGGGTTAACAATTATTCAAACATTATACATCATCATTGCCTTTTGTAACTATATTGTTTAGAACGTATAAAGAATTTAGTTATTATTATTATTATTTTTATTATTTGGTTTTTTTTGCAATATAATACACATTGTATCTACATTTTTGTTATTGTATTGGTTTACTAACCACATTTTGTTGGGATACCTACCCATTTTTTAGACCTGCTTTTTATGTTAATTTTGTTTATGGCAGAATGGACTTTCTCCATTTAAAAAAGAAAACCAGGACAATCATCCAGTCAAAACTTCTTTGCAGATAGTTAACCATATCTTACTTGTGTGTGCATATTTGCTTCTTATTCGGGAATGAGCCTTATACACAACCCATGAATACAAATCAGTTTCTGATAATTAGCATTGTGCAGGACGCCCTCTTTCAACTTCAAATGTTTGGTCAGGTTTTGGATCCAATGGTTTTCGAAACTTTTGACCAATGAGAGAGTTTGTTTTGCCTCGGTAATATTTACTCAGTTATCGCAGTGGCACTGTCAAGTTGTTAAAGTTTATACAAATTGTTGTCAGCTTTTTTTATCAGCTCCGTTCTCACAGCTAGGTTACAATTCTTATGATTGGTAATGTTTAGATATTGTTTCATCTCTGCTTTAGAAACCATTGTCTGTAAGCAACCTTTGCCTTTTTTTGCGTGTTTTGGGGGAGATTTGTTTACATTTGTGCGTTGGCTTGATTTTTTTCACCCGTTGGCGTAGCTTTTATTTGGATTAATACTGCACCAACGTTAAGCTTTAAGTGGAAACCTTTGTTGTTTTCGGTTCAGAATTTAAGTCATGTTTCCCGACTTATTTAGAATTACAAAATCATATTATTGTTTTTATAATTATGATTTTTTTGATCGCATTTCTTACTGGAATTGTACTCACTTTTAATGCTGGGGAGTTTACAAGCATATATGTTGTGTGTGTTTTTTTCCTGAAGGCTACCAATATGGTTCAAAACACTTAGTCTTCATCTTTATTGCCGTAATTGTAAGACTTATTTTTCCATTTAAAATAAAAATAAGTTCCTTAAATGCAGGTTGGATTGCCTGAACATAGTACTCCACTCGATTTGAAAATGACTGATCAAAATGGAAGACTAGCAGACTTGCACGACTGCCATCACAGATACACACGTACTATTACATATACACGTACCATTTTATGTAAATGTTTGAGCCAAGTTTTGGGATCACGTCGGTCTTACAAAATTTCTTTTTCAGTTGTTGCGCTTTATGCTGTTTGCATAAGTGTGGTTTCGATAATTTGGTAGTCGAGAGCCTGACCTCTTTGAGTGAAGCTAGATTATGATTCTTATGGTTAAGGAAATCGTTTCGAGGGACTTGTCGTTGCTGTAATGTCTTGATATCCTTAGAATTTGCCAATCAGAATCGTCTTCGAGTACACACCACTTTGAGTACCGTTATTTTTAAGTCGTGTATCGAGTATGGACGTTGAATAATGTGGTTGCTAAATACGATAAATTGTTGAATGGTACATGTTCGAGAACTACAACACAGCTTTTGTAGAAGACGCAAGGAGACAAATAATTTTTTCTATTGCATTTGTTCAAAATACAAACGAAACATAAAACCATTTTGCAGGTTTTAGTGATTGACACTCAGTGCCAGCATCAGAAAAGTACATTTGAGACTGTCAATTATATTTAACTTGCCCTCTTTATTGCAAACTCCAATCAGTAAAATGGTCAAGTTGGTTCAAGAAGAGATGTTAAATGAACCTTTTTGTAAATTGGTAATTTTGCTTCAATCTCAAGTCACCTTGTGCACAAAAACCTCATGGAGTTTTATTGTGCAATTTTCTTCTCCAGGGAGGTTCAATTCTAGCTTTGCTTTGACACACAAAGTTAAAAGAAACATGCCCTTTTTATTGTTCATATGTTTTTTTATTGTTCATTGTTTATATGTGTGAATAAGTTGCTCTGTTAAGTCACAGCTTGTTTTCTGCATACACAGTTTTTTAGAAATTGTTACAAAAGTGACTCAATATCAATAAAGTGTTGTTTTGAGAAAAGTTTTTGATTTATGGGTCTAGATGGGGTACAGATAAAGCCCTTTTATATTGTATTGTGGATAGGGCATCTGCCCTGACATCTAATGGCCCTCATACTGTCTTTAAAACTTATCTGATCCATGCACATTTGATGTTGCGGAGTTCACTGAAAGATATCCTGTATGGCATAACTTTCTAATTAACTCCACATTTGGATGTCTGTTTTTAATTTACCGAGTGTTTGGAATGCACGCATCTAGCCCGCGGTGTAATTTTCAAACGCTTTTCTTTGCTTACGATATATATTTTCGTGGAATGTGTTGATCATTTTATGATTCAATTGTCTGCTGGAAGAATAGCAGCTGGAATGTGGTCTTAAAATACATAAGAGATGTTACGGGGAGTGAGGTACAGAGACTTAATCTAAATTTCCCCTGATTTTTAGGCTAAAATAAGGAGAGTTCTATATTTTATAATGCTGCATAATTGACACAATTACACTTGCTGACAATGATTATTTTTGTTTGTAACTTTTATGTAATTAAGAAGAGACTAACATTGGATTTCGGTTTGGTATGTCTCAACTTTTGTTTAATAAGCCTATTGAACATAATGAATGGTTAGCACCTGAAACCACCGGGTCGTATTACCTACCTCTGCAGCCAAGGAGTTCAATACGTAGCACTATGTTATTAATCCAGGCTGTTGGTCTGATGCGGATGTACCGTGCTTGAATAGGCTGCTTGAATATATTGGTAACTTGGGTGTTTCCATCAGTGTTGCCATGAAATGTCTGTCAATTAAATCAGAGGTGGAAATGATAAGAAATATATGAATTAATAATAATTAATACTTACATCATGAATATTTACCTTAAAGCTTTATTGAAGGTCTTTGTTGATAAGGAATACATATTGGGATGGAGGGTGTCTTTGCTGAATACTCTTACCTGTGGAGTAGAGTTCCCATTCACAAACAGCCATGCAGTGCCATCAATGCTGTATTGTACCTGGTAATGTGTCACATACCAATATTTGTGTGGATGGCCCTGTGTGATGACACCCTCAATCTGCACAGGCTTTATACCCATATCTACTTGAAGCCATGCATCATCAGCTTGTCCTGAAGCCCAGCCACGGTTCTGGTTCAGTCGTGCATTACTTGGGTGGCACCGTGGACCCCTCTGACAAGATGCCGTGATTCTATCATCACGAATACTCCCGTCTTCCATTCCAAGTGCATGTCCACAATATCTACCAACTGAAACCAAACATTTCTTTCACTTTCACTTGTGCTAGGAATCAACTGATATAATTATTATTATTCTTATGTTTTTTTATTGAACAAACGTTTTTCATATTTGTCAAATCAATCAACGATTCAATTAGTTAATTGGTCGTGATTAATAAAATATATTGTATAGGCCTACATACCAGTTGGTTGTATTCTGGAGCGCTCCAAAGACAGGGTGTAATCTTCAGATTTTATTTGAAAGGGCGTTTCCATAAAATGACCAGTGCTGTTACGTTCATTGGTGAGGTCCAGACGGATTATCCACTTCCCTCCAGCCTCAGTCAGGTTATGCAGAATATCATTGCCAAGCCAGAACTCACGATCCATTGACCCGAAGCCAACCTTGTAATCTGCCCAACTGCGGTTGAAACTGACTGATCCATCATAGCGACGCTGGATCACCTTAAAATGAAACACAATGTAGACCTTATAAGTCCGCATACATTCTAACAATGTGTTGTAAAGATTACATGTCTTTCAGTTTTATCTTTATTTATTTATTTTTTTAAGTTATGTCAAAAATATCGTAATTCTGACAAGAAAACAAAAATGTCAGATACATTTTTCTTTCCATTTCTTTCTCTTCATGCGATGTTCCTTTAATGATTTAAATACAATTAAATTAAATTTTTAAACCGTTCAATGTATTTTCCCTTGTTGACATTTCGGGAAAAAACTATTCTGTTGCAATGTGTATTTTCTTGCATTTTAAATTTTCTGTAGAGCTGTTTTGATGCAGACAAACCATTTGAACAAGTTTCTTTTGTCAGTGCTTTATTCTGGAGTCAAATTTATAATGTTTACCATAAAAACAGAAAGAGATACATCTTATAAGTCCTGGTATTAAACGTACATTATTGTTCTTCAATGTTTTGATTTACTGCGGAGTTGTCGCCATCAATTTTGTTATTATGCAACTCAATAATTAATATACTATGACCTAGTGTAATTTACTTATTTACTTACTGGAGTGTCTTCTTGTCTGTGATTTAGAGTGACTTGTAGTCTGTGATTTGGAGTGACTTATAGTCTGTGATTTGTAGTGACTTGTTGCCTGTGATGTCATTGAGTCTAAAGGTATAATATAATCCAATGGAATATACTTACAATCCAACCTGTATGCTTCGTCATATCACACAACACCTTGATTCCTTCATTTTTCTGGAAGGGATAGATAGTGTAGATACCATCCTCTCTGTAACCGGCATCCAACAAAGCCTGACAGTCTGGCAGAATAAACAAACTAACTATGAGCCAAGTTTACATTCATATATCGATACACATGGTTTATTAAACTTGTATCTGTAATAATGGTGATTGTAAGTCACATTATTCAGCATTGCTGTATTTTTTTGTATCTAAATTACCGTGACGAAACTACACTTCCCCTTGCAAGGCAGAACCAACATTTCATAAAAACAGTCGACATTAATGATATTAATGTACTTTAAACTTCGTTGCTAGGTCTATGCATAACATGATCTACTGCCAGGTTTAGCTTGCATTGCTTGGTGCTAACAGGATATAATCGGAACATTCCCAGTCTCGATTAAATTATCAAGATACTACCGTGCCATAGTGAAATATTGCGATTTGTTATTCAAAGCAGCACGCTTGTAATGTTTGTAACCATTTTGAACTATGTAGAGACACTTGGCTCTACAGGCACTCGCTGATCTCTGTTTTAATACCTGACTTCGTTAAAAAAATTGTCGTATGTAAATTAGTTTGACCATGCTCAAATATTCATTTATGAATGTATTGTCCCTTAAAACAGCAAATTAAAACGCAGAACAGTAAGAAGACTTTCAGTGGATTGGTTGACTATTCCAGCTGGCAGACATGAATACCTAATTTTGACTAAGAGTTAGCCACTTAGTATCAAAACCTTTTTACCGTGGCATCCATAATGGTGATGTATCTCCTCTTGGTCATCAGAGAAGATTGGTTGATCAGTGTAGATAGGCTCAGTCATTCTGTCTGGAGCTACTGTATACAGCCTTCCTGGTCTGATTGAGGTACATGAACACATATCCTGGAATGGTTGGATCCATCTTAGTCTCTTTCCTTCAGATGGATCCGGTGCTTGGGTAAGGTAACACACTTTATCAGCTGCTGCTTCATTGGCATTCAGCAAATAAACTACAAAAACAATGACAAATATTGTTTTAATACTTTCACTGCAGTTGTGTTTATGTCATCTTATACTTTATGGGTAGAGATCCTGCTCCTACTCACAAATGTAAGGGCTCTTGTCAAAATTATTCCAGGACAAGACTGGTAGTCAGATAACAAGTCTCCGATGTCAGAATTTGTTGGATTTTCATTGGACTGTATTTATATGAGAGACATGAATTTACTTGCTGAAAGGAACACAGTTCTCCGATGCTCTAAATACATGCCCCATGTAAATTGCGATCATACTCAAGCTTATAGTGCAACCAGCTGGAACATTATTCTAAGGTTCAAATCCCTTTTCTAGTTAATTGTCTTGGTTCACACGAAAGTTCTATTAATAGGTGAAAATGTTGTTGTAAAGTGCAAAATAATCCCAGGTGAAAGGGACATTTTTGAATCAAGGTAGACATTCTATGACGAACTCAACACCACCATCAAGGCGATTCCCCCAAATAACTGTGTACTGTGTATTGTAGATAGTTTAAACGTCAGACTGAGTATTGACCACGAATCATTGGAAGATGATTGAGAACATGCAGAGACTACTCGAACGCTTCTGCTTCCAAAACCTTTGCGTCAGCAACACGTTCTTTCAGACCAATCCAAGCACAAAGTATCCTGGTGACATCTTTCGTCCGAACATTGGCACCAACTGGACCTGATACTTACCAGACGTAGAACAATAGACAGTTTCGCCCTTAACCTCACCTATCGGAGGGCAGACTGTAACAAAGACCACTCCCGTGGAGGGTTCTGCGACTCTCCGAATTTCTTGACAATGGCTTCTCCGCAAACACCTATACTAAGACCATGATCTTGTGGGATCACTTCCAAAACTTTTCTTTGGCAGGCTTTAGCAAGAAACAGGGGAAAGCCAATGACTGGTTCAAAGCGTACTCTAACGTCGTCCATCCGTCCATTGAAGAAAATTGATGTGCTGTTGCCACCGACGAGGGATGTAAACCTGACGAAACTTGCTAAAAGCTGCTAGAAGCAAAGTCGAGCAGTTGGTCAATCGCAGTACAAACTACTAATTACTGGAACTCTGATCAACACCTCTGCTGACAAAGGTAACATCGGTCAATGTATTACAGCTTCAAGAAAACAGCAGGGCCTACGAAGAAGACAGCCAATGATCGAGCCGAGCAGACGGAGCGTGGGTACAGTACTACTTTATTCAAAACTCGACACTGCTCGCCATGACGCACTTGACATCGCTGATCGCCAGTTAACCGTGGAGGAGCTTGACATTGAGCAGTCGATGGATGGATTCGCAGACTGTACCGATGCTCTTTACATCATCAAGCACAAAAATAATCTGCTGTGGACCCTCATACCAACCCCCTGCAGTTTTCATCTTATCTGTAGACCTAAAAACAATGGCCTTCGACGTGGAGAGCAGGGGTGGCTTTTTCAAAGGGGTTCAACAGAATAGCTGTCCTTCCAAGCTGCTCCGCTTCGTGAAGTTATTACATGACGAAATGAAGGGAAGAGTGGTGCACGACAGCCCCGGCTCTACACCGTTCAACATCAAAAGTGTCGTAAAAGCAGTGCAGTGTCCTTGTACCGACTTTCTCTTCCACGGAAGGACTTCACCACCACAGGATTAAACGGGAAACTTTTTTTGACATCTCAAGACTGCAAACTCACAGTTAGCAGGCAAAACGAACATTATGGAATAGGGTGTTGTAAAGCAGCGGTCGAAGATGTTCTTCTTTAATTTGGGGTAGCAGTATCTTAGGTTCCTCTTGATGAGTCCTAGCATTCGGTTGGCTTCCTTTCAGGGTTATAATTTATATGTAGGTCTTTCATGAGAGCTTGGATGTGACGGTAGACCCAGATTAGGATGTTGTGTAACTTGGTGTTTTTAATGGAGTTACGATGAGTCGTTATTACAAGGTCCATGATGTTGCTGGTTCGATCTGTAGTTCTCGGGGTTCGGAAACATGCTGCTCCATGCTTCAATCATTACAAATATTTAAGAGAAGTTGACACTTGGTGGATTCATTTGCGTAAACTGCTTGACTGTGCTTTTAGTCAAATTAATGTCACTCAAAAAAGAGGAAAGCAGATCGCTTGGAGTGGATCTTCGATAATGCGGCATCAAGCTGTCTTAAGTTAAACGGAATTGAACTATGTGGTTGAAGAAAGGGTAGAATGAATTTTTCCTCTGGTAAATCAGTCTGTAACAGCTTACATTTGTATAATTAGTTGTTGTCAGCCACTAGCATGAGCGTATTATCAAAAGGTAAACATAATTAAAAGTCTGTAGTATGATCAATCCTAATAGAATCCGAAATTTCAAAATGTCGCTCTGGTTTAAAACCAGGGTACAATTTGGCAGAAACGTTATTAGTACGTTTGTCCTATTTAAAGTTTATTTTGTTGTTTGGAGTAAAACAATATTGAAGGAGTTGGAGCTACATTTCAATAGTTAACTTTTAAAAAAAAAAATTAAAAAATTGATTCTGTCGTTTCAGAAACCGGTACCTCGTAAGTAGAGAGCAAACTGATATCAGTAACTGATTCTGACGCGTCATTTAAATTTATTGAAGCAAGTTTACATAAATCATTGAGGGCTAGAAATATTGATCAAAAGGGAGACGAGTTTAGTATATAAAGAAGTGTGTGCAGAATAGTGAAAACAACATCTAGAACTGTGACGAAAGTTGAAGATTGATATTGATCTACAGGTAGTGGTTGATGTATACTGCAACACGAGAAACACTTGGGGGAAACATTATACTTAGTGCTGTAGACAACTTATTTGAAATTAATGAAGTAAACGGACAGAAGCATTGCTAAAACTTATGGGTTATCTTGGTTTTTATCAATGCTGTGGTTAGGTATCAATTTATCTAATAAGACAACACAATTTTCAAGCTCATTGACTAGCTTCTAAACTTTAGAAAAAGATAAAGACCTCTTGAGAGGAGTAGATATGAAGTGAAATGATACATAAAACACAAGCAAAAGGATACAAAGTTTGTTCATATGAATCAATTTGATATGAATCAATAATGCGTTGCTCCACATACAGAGCTTTCAACCCTTAACTTGCTTTCTTCCTTCATTATGTCAACCCCCCATATCATGCTCCAGTTTAAAATTAAGAGGACAAAAAATTGTTGTTAAGATTGGTCTCAATTTAAAGTTATGTATAGTTCGGAGAAGATATACAAATTTGGATGAGGCGGGGCTAGATTTTAATATTGATTCTATGGTTGCAGAAACTAGGGCCTCGTAGGTACAAAGCAAACTGACATCAATAACCGAATGTTGACGTGTCATTTCAAACTACCGAAGCGAACTTACAGAAATCCTTGATGGCTAGAAATATTGATCAACAGAGAAACAAGTTTACCACACGAGAAGTGTGTGCAACAATCTGAAAATAATATCCAGAATTGTGAAACTAGGGCCTCGTAGGTAGAGAGCAAACCGACATCAATAACCATTGCTGACGTGTCATACTAGGCCTACCGAAGTAAACTTATAAAAATCTTTGAGGGTTGGAAATATTGATAAACAGAGAGACAAGTTTATCACGCGAGCAGTGTGTGCAGCAAAGTGAAAAAAATGCAGAATTGTGAGACTAGGGCCTCGTAGGTAGAGAGTGAATTGAGTGGGTACTCCACAAGAAGAACACTTCCAGAGTACACATTTATACAACTATATAAAGCATGGCTTGGCAACCAGGGTTGGAAGAATAGTGTTGGAATCTAATGTCTATGTATTACAGAAAGCAAACCGACATCAATAAACGATGCTGACGTGTCATACTACTGAAGAGAAACTTACAGAAATTACCGAGGGCTAGAAATATTGATCAACAGAGACGCACATTGATTGAGCAAGAAGTGTGTGTAGCATAGTGAAAATAACATCTAGAAATGAGTAGAATCTTTAAAAAGTAATATTGCTCAACAGGTAGTGGTTCATGTAGAAGATGCAACACGAGAAGCACGTGGGTGAAACTTATAAACTTAGTAATGTAGACAACCTAATTTTGAAATTAATAAAGTAAACCTAAAGTAGCAGGGTTTTTTCTGTGGTTGCGTATTTTTCAAATAAAAATAAACACAATTTGTCAAGCGCAAACGACTAGTTACAAATGTTTGTCAAAAGTTAAGACATTTTCAGGGGAGTCTACGTGAAGTAAAAAGTTACACACAACAAAACCATGGGGACAACTAAGTGTTTTCAAAATGTAGAAATTTTGTTTAAAAAAAAGAAAAAACAACAACAACAACCACACAGACACACATACACACGCACACAAGTGTGTAAACACCTCCAATCGGGGACCTCCTATTGTCCCTCTTTTATTTGGACTTTAACTTTTTGGCAACAGCTCCCATTGGTTTTGTACACAATTTCCAACTGGGGACCTTTACCCAACGGGGACCCTATTGTCCTCTTTTGTTATAGGTCCCCGGTTTGAATGTGAAAACAAACTCGCATACACACATCACCCATTCTCAAAAATGCATCCTTGTGGATCATTTTGTTGTTCTTTTCTTTGTTCCTGCACTTAACAGTTTCCCATAGACTTTGTACACAAATTTACTTGTGGAGCACCCCAGTCTTTAGAATTTCCATGTGGAGACCTTTTGTTTTTCCTTTTTTGTTTAGTCCTTGGTCTCCATAAGGTACCGAATATGAGACCTTTGGTTTGCATGCGATTCTCCATCAACACAGCTTTCAAAACCTGAACTTGCTAACTGTGTTTTTTCAATATGTTGTTTTTGCTTGCACTAAATAAAACAAGTTGAATCATTCCAGTCCATCGCCTTACAATGCGGAATTTTTGGGGGTTTTAGGACCAGAGCAGGATCCATGGCTTGACAGCAGTGTTTGCTTATGTAAATTCTTACTTGTGCAAACAGAGCACAGATATTGACAAAATAGGCAAATTGCAAAGTTAGGGTTCGATAGATTAGTTGGTAAAGCTCCATCAATCATGTTAACCCCCAAATCACTAGCTTCTTATCATGCTCCAGTTTACAACCAAGAGAAACAATTAGACAACAATTTTTTTTTAAGTTTGGTCTCAATTTAAAGTAATGTTTAGTTCGGAGTAGAAATAAAACTTAGAATGAGGCGGGGCTAGATTTTAATAGTGATTTTATGGTTGCAGAAACTGGGGCCTCGTATGTGGAAATCAAACTGACATCAGTAACCGAATGCTGACGTATCATTTGAAGCTACTGAGGCAAACTTACAGAAATATTTGATGGCTAGAAATATCGATCGATAGAGAGACAATTTTACCACGCAAGAAATGTGCGCAGCAAAGTGAAAATAACATCTAGCATTGTGATACCAGGGCCTCGTAGGTAGAAAGAACTGACACCAGTAGAAGAGTGAATGTTTTTGAAGAGTGATATTGATCTACACGTAGTGGTTGATGTCGATATGGGAATATGAGAAGCACTGGAGTGAATGCATTTACTTTAGGTAAAAATATTACTAGCATGGGATTCGAACTGCCACTAACGGGTTTACGTTCTGGTGGACGATCAAATGAGCTGTCGAGCCATAATTTGACCCTCTTTCTATATGATTTTTCTTTCATATTATAAAACTGAACAGTAACAAAGTCAGTCGTGATCAGCCACACTACTACAAATAGTTTACCCAAACCCCTCGATTTTGTCGGGTAAACTCTTTCATCGCTCACTCAATGGTATAAATAAAGTTTCGTACAAAGCCAAATTAAAAAATAATCCAGAGGTATTTAAACTTAAAACAACAATAAACATTTGTATTAAGCTGTTATTTTTTATACCAAGGCTGTAAAGTAGCCAATCACTCATAAATGTTGTCAACGCCCCTACTGCGAGTGACGCACAGCAGTTTGACCTGACTGACAACACGCAATTTTATATCAGCAGGTTGACTTTTGGGTTGCACGGGCTCTACAAATACTAAACAGAACACAGAACTGGCGCAATTGCTTTTTTACAAAAAAATAACAGCCTATATCTGCCTACAGATGATTATTGGTAAAATGATTTAATGCACGCAAGAATTCTAACGTCTCGATATAGGATAAAGTTAGAGGGACTGTTACGTCATGATCAAAGCCAATATGTGGCTGTTCATGGGACTATAAACTCTCACCCAGACACAAAATGCTAGCGCCCTCCATGGTTGTACACAAGGGCCAAATGTAGAAACTCTCTTTAGATATGTAACGGCATAAGTACTTGAAACTTTATGAAAATACAAAATTATTTTACAAGTCATCTAATGCTCTTTTCCGGGATAACAAACGTTCAAAACATCAAACTTAAAACTAAAAAAAAAAAATAATAATAAAAAAATACACGTAGCCTTATATGACAGTTTGTTAGACATTAGTTATCAAGAAGGGACCTTCGTATTAACACTATTTTTAGTTTAATATGCTGTAATCTTTGGAATTTAGGGAAACATTTGCACCTTTCAAATAATCTTTCAAATAATACTTTGGTTTTAAATTGTTTTTGTTTCAGATTGTGAATATCACAGCATTTTGGATGAATTTGACTGCACTGCAAATAATGGAACAGGCTGCAAAAGTTGTGAATTTTTTTCCAAGATTGATATGAAGATTTGCATAAAATAAACAACACAGGACTTACCACCAAGAACCAGGAATAGAAAGGGACCCATCATGGTCCTCTACTGATGAAAACTAACCGAATCAGCAGAGACAGTTAACGTTCTGGAATCTTCTTGAAACAAAGTAACAACTCTTTCAACAGAAGCAGTCAGGGATCAAAAACTGAGGTGAGATTATTATCTGTGTTGATCAACAGCTCCTCTCCTTGCACTGAGAAATCAAACCAACTCCTAGCGTGTATATATGTTTACTTGTACATGTACAAGTATCACACCCTCGCCCTGTTGCTTGAGGCACACAGTCTCGCAGAATTTCAAAGGTTTTAAAATATTGATCAAACTAATATCAATACGAGTAAACCAAAACTGTGACTCGAGAAGTGTGTGCAGCCAAGTGAAATTAACATCAGGAGTTTTTGAAGAATAGTGCCGAGTGATATTGATCTACCTGGCAGTCTTGCATATTGTACCAACAATTAAACACAGTACCATTTTTAAACTCGCTTTTGATACAGAGTGTATATTTCCTAAAATGTTACACCCTAGAATAACCGCGGCATGGGCGGGGGGGGGGAGCTTCATCCAGTAGACTCTAGACTAAGGGGAGATGCTGACCCACCACCAGAGAGTCTTTAAATCCTTTAAAAATAAGGGCACCGTCAACATTAGAGTCCATAAGTGTTGCAAAATCACAAATTCTCTACTTGCCGTACTTAAATCACCAATTCTTTACTTGCCGTACTTAACACTGCTTCATTTTAACAAAATAACATCATATTTTGACGTAACCGAAATTTTTAACATTTGTGTTTTAGTTCACGTTGCATTATAATTAATATAACCTATGGCAAATTATAATAATATTACAGAAAAATATTAATATTGTTACTCACAGCTGCATTTTCCATACTAAAAACAATAAAGTATGCCCCACATTAAGAGGAATTACAATTTTAAGAAAATACATAAGAAAAGATAAGAAAAGAACAAAAACGGGAGCAAACAAGCGTGCACAAAAGTTAAAAGCCGAAGAGCCAAGAACTAAAACTGTTCAGTTACAACACCTCATTGGCACAAACAAAAAACAGTAAAATTTCCCGTTCGTCAACAAAGGGGTCGTTTGCCTGCAACCAATTATGACAGAAACCATTTTCACAAAAATAAATTAATAAATAAATAAAGAGTGAAAGAAATCTTTAAAATGAACATTAACTATTAAATGTACAAAGGTACTTCGTGAAACGTTGTCAGTGCCGTTGAAGCGAGCATTTTAATAGTAAACATAATTGTTTGTTTATTGTTTACTGTCCATCACCTCTTGCACCATTCTTGTACCCAAACTTCGATTGCAAATGATTGCACAATACCCCCATTCCCTTCTGTTCACTTAAGATTCCACATAAGCGCATGAACGCGAGCACACAACTTTAAAACGCAGGGAAATTTAGCGCTCCACTCATTGTATGGAGCTCTCTGTGCGGGGGGGGGGGTCTAGTTTACTGTCACAAAAGGGGCACTGGAACCAGCAATAATGAATTGTTTGAGTCATTTAATATATGCGTTGTATAGTTCTCATCAAACACATGATTGCCAATATGCATGGTTTGGTTATTAACCATTATGAACACAAAACAGCTAAGGTAAGCATTGATAAAAATATTGAGCAATTTTCAGCCGTAAGAAAAAGTCAGAACAAAATGACACGATTTAGTTTTTCGAAGAAGCATTACTTTGTTTCTTTGCAAGTACAACGAAAAGTGGACTGATGAAACTTGAAAATGTGAACTTGTCATTTGTTTAGTGCTGAAATTTTACATTCACAATGGCTAATTATCACACCATGCATACTGGCGATTGATGTGTGTATGTATTTACTGAGTCCATATAGCCATTATCTATTTTGTACAAGGCCAGTGTTTTATGGACTTTGTAGGCTTGAAGACAACTAATGACTATATTTGTAAACTATTGCCATTAGACTCTAAACTGTGGGGGGGGGTTGTCAAAAATTTGACTCCGATTAGTTTATACGAAACGCCTACTATGTTGGAAATATGTTGCATTAAATTTACACACAAAAATGTTAATAATCATCATCATCAAAATACTCTCCTATGAGTCGGCCCCGCAACGTGCAAATGATTGTTATAGATAATTGCTCAGGACTCAGTTTTTTTATACACCTGCACCAAGCAATGTTCAGTATACATGGTGTGTTTATTAGTAATATTGGTCTTGCTTTATGGTGTACTATAGTCATGTTTTTGTTGCAGTTTTTTAATAGGCTAGAAGGTTTTATTCATGGATGCTTACTCTGTGTTTAAAGGGAGGGTCTACCTTTGGTAGTTATGAATAAATTGGCGTTAACGAACCCTGCAGACTACTTTATATTTAACTATTTTGCCAATGAAAATTATTTGGTATTTCCCAGTCATAAAAATATGTTTAAGCATTTTTTGAATGCGAAGATTAAATGTTTGTGTGTTTTAAATGACGATAATCTATGAATTCAGCCCTTATCGGTTGTGCATACTGTTTTGAGGACACTGTTCCTATAATCCACTTGGAAACTCTATGGGAGACTTAAGGTCAAATTGCCATTATTTCGACAAGTCTCCTAAACTGCTGTAATGTGTTTCGACATTGATTCTCAACTACAATTACAGTGTTCTATTGAAAGTACAAAATCAATGACAGTGAACAAGGTAATGATGAAGTGCAATTTGAATGTGAGAAAATCACAACCAGGATTCTTCGATGGATATTAACATAATCAATGTTTACATAATTAATATTTTCCTAGAACATCATGATACCTGGACTGATATTCGTCTTCGTTTTTTGAGTATTGCCTCCGTACTTGCTTTGCTAAGAGAAACTGTTTGTTTCATGATTGCTTTGCTGTTAAAAACTGTCGTATCAGATTAGATGAAGTTAAAAACACATAGAGTCATTGTCTAGGTATGAAGATCGTTATAAAGCACAGAGGAAGAAGCTTGCAGATTTATATCGCATCTCATCACAGCCCTGTACAAGCTTAGCGGATCAGGCAGTTCTCAATGTTTGTTTTTTTCTTCTTTAAATATCACCATGCCAACAAGAACACTAATATTGTTCATATTATGAGTCGGGGCTTGTGTAGTAAATGTGTAGCCTGAGTTGTAATAGGAAGAATCATTAATTGTATACGTAGTTTCAAGTGTTCATCAAACCGTTGCCAACATGGATGGTTTGGTTATCAGCCATTATGAACACAATGCAGCTATGGCTAATTAATTATTGACAGATCTCAGTCACAAAAAAAGAGAAAGTCTGAACATTTTCCTTAAAGGAGCTTAGACGAAGTCAACAAGATTCTTTCAGTTAGCAACTTAAAAAAGAAAGCAAGCCTTAGATGGATTTTATGGAAGCATTTAATGCATAGGAATCCATTGGAACCCATGGAATTGTGTACGAACCTGTAAAGTACGCATTATTCAACCCAGATGAACAAATGAACAAATAAACGACGAAAAAACTTGTTATTAATGTTTGCCCTCAACGCTACTTCAACATTATAATTTTGTGTAAACGTTGATTAAACGTAAATTTCCTCATTTTGTTCTTGTTAAATCAACGTTAGAAAGTGAACGTTGAAACAATATTACATTGATTCAATGCAAGTGCACTCGCTCTTTAAATGTATAAATGACAATAGCAGATGAACGTTGAAACATTGTTTCATTAAAGCTATATATGTTGACGTTAAACAACGTTATATAGATCATTTATAAAATATTAAATCAACTTTAGCAAGTGAACGTTTAAACCATGTTACATTAACATTTTTAACCAGAAAACATACTTTGATCGAAAATTATTTAAATCAGCCCAAGACACACCAACCGAGAATACAAATTTTGAATCAACATTTCAGTCATTGGACTGCTCAGAAGCTCAAGGTGATATACTGCACCATGTGTTAGGAGGAAACGTTCACCAGCATAAGTTTTTAGAAAATAACAATCAAACACAAAACTCATAGTAATAATAATAATAATAATAATAATAATAATAATAATAATAATAATGACGACGACGACGACGACGACGACGACGACGACGACGACGACGACGACGACGACGACGACGACGACGACGACGACGACGACGACGACGACGACGACGACGACGACGACGACGACGACGACGACGACGACGACGACGACGACGACGACGACGACGACGACGACGACGACGACGACGACGACGACGACGACGACAACAATAATAACAATAATAATAATAATAATAGTAGTAATCATAAACAAATAATTATAATAACACAGTCCTTGGTTTACGTTTGTCAAGTCGATGGCAATCGTCTGGATATAAATATATATTTTTAATTTCCCCGTCGCAGTTGACTTATTGTTCATGATAATAAAATACTGAAGCTCTTACCAAACATCATGCTCATTGAAACCATAAAATGCCTACATCATGACGATACCGACGGGTATAACGCCTTACCAATGATTCAGTATGAGCAATTGATGGTAATTGCTTTCATTGTTTTCGTTCCAGTCAAAGAATATAACAATATCCATAAAAACTACCCATTTGACGTTACGAGAAGTACTTATTGTTCCTTAGGGACTAATCACTCAAGTATCAATTCAATGGCATTATTAACGATCGTGCAGATGCGAGAGGGTTTACGTTATTTTATCAACCAAAGACAGACCAAAAATCGTTAAATTATCAACCCAAAAGAAAGCAGACAACAAAACACGACATTTTGTTACACTGTTTCTTCAGCCTAATTTACTAAATCCTGAGCCAAACGTTGTTCCAGCATTATTTCGTCAACTGAAATCTGTCTAATCATAAGCAAATTTAGATTGAGCGTTTTTCAGGTTTAGCTTAGTAACCGGAATCCAACATAAACCTTACTATCCTCTGGAAAACGTTCGTTTAACTTTAGTATAAAATGAACCGAGGTTCGTATGCTGACTGGAATAACACCATGCATTGTTGTCGTAGACTTTCCAAAGTCTCCACACATGTGATCTGCAGCAGCAGTAACTGTATTACAGTTGAATTTGAACCGTACCATGAAGGAAGTGGGAAATGAGAGAAGTCTATACATAAACATTGCGTCTTACTGCAACTTATATGCGATCCATGGAATGCGGGGGAAAAACAATCGCCACATATCGGGTCAGCCGCAGCATTTGTTTCTCGTGTAACCACTGTGCATTTCCATGTTCAGGCTCCAAGATGGTCAGAATAAACTGATATTATTAATAATGGTATAAGGGGCCATTCAGAATAGTCAGTGTTAAAACAATTCGATTGCTTTTTTCTGCAATTGTGGGTAGGTGGGTCACAAGAAATAACTAAAAATCAAAATTACTTTTTAAATTTTTTATTTAAACTAACAAACGAAAAAGAAGAAGAAAAAGTACCCAGCTGGCCAAGATTGTCAATTCAATTTCTGACTAAACTACAAAGTTCTTTGTTTATGCCTGAAAAACACATTGCAAACTACTGATGTCTGGTTCATTTGAGGCATTACTTTGCTCTTCAGTGTATAGATTATATTATGAAGCCACTCAATCTTTAAAAATCGAAATTTGAATGAAATTTCCCATTTATCGGTCTGGCCTTAAACCAAACTTGCTTTTAAATTAAGTAAATAATTTAAAGTACATAATACAGCTCATTGTAATCTGTTTCCATTCTGGTTTGTTCTTTTTGGTTTTCCTTTTTCTTATTCTTTTTTGTTTTGTTTTTTAAAACAGCCGCGGTAGGTCCTACCATATAATATTGCATTTGCTTAGTTCTGGTTCGAACAAATGCAAAAGTTATCCCTTACATAAAGTGTTTGATAACAATTTAAAAAAACTATTATCGTAATAACTCAGTAATTTAATTGTTTGTGTTTTTTGTTCTCTCTTTTTCTTCTACTTTTTTTCTCTTACAAGAAACAGTTAGGCCTACCTAAGAGATTCAACACTTAAATGACATTACTAAACGTATGGACTTCATTTTACTTGACTAAGTTCTGAATCAAGTTAGATTATACATTGCCTTAGATTCAACCCAAAATAGTCACACAGTGGCTAGGATTTGTACTTTGTGACTCAGCCTAAAAACCTTGCATCTGCTATCAACCAATTTAAAACTTTTTATTCAGGGTAAATATTCGTTTTAACATGAGGATTTCAGCTATGACATTTAGTCATGCCTCGTATTTACAATTATTGCATAAAGTATAACTTTGCAGATTGGTTGAGGCTAAGTGCAATACCATTATAGCTATACAAGAATATAAGCCAGGTGCTTTAGAAAAAAATTCACAAGGCATCTGTATAATTGGCTGACACTCTCAGAAATAATCATCAATGCAGCGGTGTGATAATTGTACACGTACATGTATACATATATAAACGTTGCATGTAGGTTTAATTACTTAGTGCATAAAAAGAAGCTTATGGATCAACACAGATACTAGTCTAATATCAATTTTTGGATCGCTGTCTGCCTCTGTTACTAGAGTTGTTACTTTGTTTCCAGTAGATTCCAGAGCTTTGACTGTCTCTGCTGATTCAGTTAGTTTTCATCAGTGGAGAGGACATGATGGGTCCCTTTCTATTCCTGGTTCTTGGTGGTAAGTCAAGTTTTTTCTCCATATAGAGCCTGCACCTAGGTCTTGGTAAAACAATATTTACTCCAACAGTTTGCCCCTTTGTCTGAAATTCAGTTAAAATCATCCTGGATGTTGTGACATTCGGAATTAAATATACTTATGCAGATATACATTTTCATGAAGTGAACTTCGAAAGACCTTTGAGTTGCTTTGTGATACGCATTACCAACGACTATATCATTACCTTATGATTTTATTCCCAGAACAAAACTAGTTTTAATATGAAGTTCCCTTCTGATAACCCTGTCTACCAAACCTTTAAAACTGACTCTTATTGCGTGTGTTACCGTAGTTTACTGTTTGGTGCTCAGACCATGTGAAACCCTACAAAAATACTGCAGACAATTTGTAGAATTGTTGTTTGTTTTCAACAAGTTCCAGATACTCAAATTCCGAAAACAGGCTTAAATCTCCTTTTATCCTATCAATAAAGGGTGTGAGGGCGTCCGGTAAGTGAGGTAAGGTTCATAGTTCCATGTACATTCACAGGTCTGCTTTGGTTATGAAGATATTGCCCCATAGGTTTCCCGGTCAATTTCAGCAACAAATTATTCCATTTCATTAACACGCATTCAAATTCACGCATATCCCCCATATCTACTCTAACTAGGTTTTCTTTTTAGCTATTAATGTATTCAATTTTGTTTTCGTGCACACTTGATTTCGTTTTACTCATTCAGATTTATTCTATTTCATTTATAGGCATTCAAGACTACACATTGACCATTCTTAAGATGAATTTCTACTACCTACTTACAATTGATAAAATCAAAGACTCATCGAAGCACAAATTAATTTGCTGCTTGCGTGCTTTTTCTTTTTCGTTTATGGGCAACGAATTTCAACTTCTGTGCATTCAAATTAAACATGGGTTATGACTTTACGAGCAAGCTGGAAATTATAGCTCCTTTACTGCCACATAAGTTATCCTTTTTAAGAGGTGTTACCATGTATTTTACATTTCATTTACTTCAAGTTTGTTTTCCTTCTTCTTTATTGAAATAGTTGTTCATTTTGCTTTGTTACCCGTAAAGTTAAAGCCTGTGACATAAAACCTAAATCTTTTGCTGTAGCCTTGAGATTTGTTGCACTCCTATTTATGTTGTTGCCTTTGTGTCTGCTAATGTCCGGACCTCGTCAAATTATAAATTTACAAATGTTTTCATAGGGGAAAAAACTAAAAATCATATAAGGTTCGTTATAAAATTTTTGAACAAATCAATTTTGTTGTTTTCCTGTAATTTTTTTTCACAGGTCCATTTCTTTGTTTGTTATACATTTGTTTTCTTCTATTCGTGTGTTTATATCTGAAGTTGGTTTCTTTAACCTTCAAAGATCTTACGTGCCAGACATCTTGGCATGTTAGTTTGGCTGTGATTAAACCATCTCACGCATTTTTAAAGAGTTATTTGTAGAAATGAATTTTCCCTTAAAATATTAGCCTTTACATAGGCAGCTACAAATCAGAAAGCACATAACAAACAAATTGAATTTGAATGCAAATGTCTGGAAAATGTTTGTTCATTAATTAAATTTAATGGTTGACCACCTCGTTGTGCTGGCTTGTACGAAATTGAGTGAGGCTTACGGCCTTATCAAATTGAATGATCTTATTTGACCAGTGAATGCCAGATTGTTGAAAATTGAGTGACTCCTTTTGACTGTTGATTGCTGATTCAACAGAGCATTCTTTTTCAAACGAAAATGAATGAGCCGGAAGTTAAAATGGATGGGTTTATGTTGAAATTGGCCGTGAAAACCTTTAACAGGCGTTTCGTGGTATTGCATTTTGCTCACAACCTATGGTTTGTTTGAATGGTAATATTGCTCCTCTTGCTTTTTACCCTTAAAATTAAAACATATACCCAATAAGCTTTAAATTGAAAACTAAAACGTTTGATACAGCCTTGAGATTGTTTGCCCTTGTATTTATGTTGTCGTCGTCTTCTTCTTCTTTTTTGCCAATGTTCGGACCATGTCAAATTAGAGGTTAATAAATGCGTAAAAGGGAACACAAGCTTAAAAGTAAAAGGGGTCGTTATAAAATTAAAATACAAACCATCGTTGTTTTGTGAGCATTTTTTTCACAGGTCCTTTTCATTTTCTGTTTATACAATTCTTCTATTCTTTTTATTTATATCTGTAGTTGGTTTCTTTAACCTTTTATGTTCTGACGTGCTAGACATCTCGGCATGTCATTTTGGCTGTGATTAGTGTAGAAATAAATTCTCAAAATTTCTGGCTATATTATAGGCAAGTATGAATCAGAGAGCACCAAAGAAAGAAGCTGAATTTGAATGCAAACACTTAAAAAATATTTGCTTTTTGACGAAATTGATTGGTTGGTCAGCCTCTTGCTACTGGCTTTTGCGAAATTTAATGAGTCTTGCGGCCTAATGAAAAAGAATGATCTGATCTGACCAGTGAATGCTAAACAGGTGAAATTGAATGACTCCTTTTGACTGTTTGGATGCTGACTTAACGGAGCATTCTATTTCAAACGATATTGAAGTGAATGAGCCGGGAGTTAAAATGAATGGATTTTTGTTGAAATTGGCTGGAAAAACAAATAGTGATTTTTAGTAGGCAGCTGTTATTTTTTGTAAGAAAGCATTTGCGCTGATTCTATGTGCCATTTATTTTTTGTAGAGCCCCTTGCAACCCAAAAGTCAACCTGCTGATATTATGAAACTGCTTGTTGTCAATCGTGTCAAACTGCTGTGCGTCACGCACAGCAGAGGCATTTATGACTGAAATTTGAAAAAATGCTGGACTAACCCTTTGCGTTTTTGTTCTAGTTTTCAACTAAAGTTTGATCAAAATGCTGGACTAACCCCTTGTGGTTTTCAATTTTGTACTTAAGGCCTAAATGTTATTAAAAATGCTGAACTATCCCCTTGTGGTTTTCAATTTTTTACTAGGCCTAAATGTTATTAAAAATGCTGAACTTAACCCTTGCGGGTTTTTTCCGACTAAAATTGGAAAAAAAAATTCCAAAAATACTAGACTAACCCTTTGCGTTTGTGTTCTAGTTTTCGACTAAAATTTGATAAAAATGCTGGACTAATCCCTAGTGGGTCTTTCAAATTTTTGACTAAAATTTGATAAAAATGCTGAACTAACCCCTTCCGTTTTTCCAATTTCCGATTAAAATTTGAAAAAATGCTGGACTAGCCATTTGCATTTTTTTCAATTTCCGACTAAGTTTAAGTTAAAAAAAAAATAGAAAAACGCAAGGGGTTATTTCAGCATTTTTATTCATTTTTAATAAAACATAAAACAACAATCAGGGGATAGTCTTGCATTTTGATCAAATTTTAGTCGAAAATATTGAAAAAAACGCAAGGTGTTACAAATTAAAACACAAGGGGGTTGTTAGTTCAGCATTTGTATCAATATTTAGTAAAAAAAAAAAAAAAAACAGGTTAGTCCAGCATTTTTATCAAATTTAAGTAGAAAATGGAGAAAAACGCAGGGGGTAAGTCCAGCTTTTTATCAATTTTTGTCGAAAATAAAATGTAAAAAAACCACAAGGGGTTAGTCCAGCATTTTTTTCAAAATTTTAATTAAAAATATTGAAAAAAAGGGTTAGCATTTGTTTTAATAATTATTAAAACACTGAAAAAACCGCAAGGGGTTGCTCCAGCATTTTTTTTCAAAATTTAGTAAAATATATTGAAAAAAACAACAAGGTCCAGCTTTTTGATTAAAGTTTAGTCGAGAGTGTGAAAAAAGGAGTTAGTTCAGCATTTTTTATTAATACTAGTAAAAAGTAAAAAAAAACACGAGGGTTTTGTCCAGCATTTTTATCAAATTTTAGTAAAAAAATATTTAAAAAGTGCATGGGGTTAGTCCATCATTTGTAACAAATTTAAGTCGAAAATTGAAACAAACGCAGGGGGTTAGTCCAGCATTTTATCCAGTTTTAGTAAAAATGAAAAACGACAAAGGGTTAGTCCAGCATTTTTATCAAATTTTAGTAAAAATATTGAAAACAAAACAAGGGGTTAGATCAGCATTTTATTAATATCAAGTAAAATATTGAAAAAAAACAAGGGGCTTAGACCAGCAATTTTTTAAAATGTTAGTAAAAAAATATTGAAAAAAAACCCAGCATTTTTATTGATATTAAGTAAAAAATTGAAAACACCACGAGGGGTTAGTTCAGCATTTTTATCAAATTTACGTAGACAATTTGAAAAAACCACAAGGAGTAAGTGCAGCATTTTTATCCAATTTCAGTAAAAATCTTGAAAAAACACAAGGGGTTAGCCAAGCATTTTTATCAAATTCGAGTCGAAAATAAGAAAAAAAGCAAGGGGTTGTTAGTCCAGCATTTTTATCCAGTTTTAGTAAAAAATATTGAAAAAAACACAAGGGTTTAGTCAAGGATTTTTAATTTTTTTTAGTAAGAATGATGAACAAAAAACACAAGGGGTTAGTTCAGCATTTGTATTAATATTTTGTAAAATATTGAAAAAAAAACCACAAGGGGGTAGTCAAACATTGTTATCAAATTTTAGTAAAAATATTGAAAAAGGTGTAAGTTCAGCATTTCTATTAACATTTAGTAAACAAATGAAAAAAAGCACAAGGGGCTAGTCCAGCATTTGTATCCAATTTCAGTCGAAAATTTGAAAAAACGCAAAGGGCTAGTCAAGCATTTTTATCCAGTTTAAGATGAAATGATGAAAATAACACAAGGGGTTAGTTCAGCAATTTTATCAATATTTAGTAAAAAACTGAAAAACCACAAGGGGTTAGTCCAGCTATTTTATCAAATTTTAGTGGAAAATGGAAAAACGCAGGGGGTTAGTCCAGCATTTTTATCCAATTTTAGTAAAATGTTAAAAAACCACAAGGGGTTAGACCAGCAATTTTATCAAATTTGTGTAAAAAAAATATTGAAAAAAAAAAAACCCCAGCATTTTTATTAATATTAAGTAAAAAATTGAAAACACCACGAGGGGTTAGTCCAGTAATTTTATCAAATTTACGTAGACAATTTGAAAAAACCACAAGGAGTAAGTCCAGCATTTTTATCCAATTTCAGTAAAAATCTTGAAAAAACACAAGGGGTTAGCCAAGCATTTTTATCAAATTTGAGCCGAAAATAAGAAAAAAGCAAGGGGTTAATCCAGCATTTTTATCAAGTTTTAGTAAAAAATATTGAATAAACCACAAGGGGTTAGTTCAGCATCTTTTATTAATATTAAGTAAAACATTGAAAAAAACCACAAGGGTTTGGTCAAGCATTTTTTTTCTTCAAATTTTAGCCGAAAATAATTTTTTTTTAAAGCGGTAGGGGTTAGTCCAGCATTTTTATCCAGTTTTAGTACAAATATTGAAAAAAACACAAGGGTTTAGTCAAGGATTTTTAATTTTTTTAAGTAAGAATGATGAACAAAAAACCACAAGGGGTTAGTCAAACATTGTTATCAAATTTTAGTAAAAATATTGAAAAAAGGGGGTTAGTTCAGCATTTCTATTAACATTTAGTAAACAAATGAAAAAAACACAAGGGGCTAGTCCAGCATTTGTATCCAATTTCAGTCGAAAATTTGAAAAAACGCAAAGGGCTAGTCAAGCATTTTTATCCAGTTTAAGATGAAATGATGAAAATAACACAAGGGGTTAGTTCAGCAATTTTATCAATATTTAGTAAAAAACTGAAAAACCACAAGGGGTTAGTCCAGCTATTTTATCAAATTTTAGTGGAAAATGGAAAAACGCAGGGGGTTAGTCCAGCATTTTTATCCAATTTTAGTAAAATGTTAAAAAACCACAAGGGGTTAGACCAGCAATTTTATCAAATTTGTGTAAAAAAAATATTGAAAAAAAAAAACCCCAGCATTTTTATTAATATTAAGTAAAAAATTGAAAACACCACGAGGGGTTAGTCCAGTAATTTTATCAAATTTACGTAGACAATTTGAAAAAACCACAAGGAGTAAGTCCAGCATTTTTATCCAATTTCAGTAAAAATCTTGAAAAAACACAAGGGGTTAGCCAAGCATTTTTATCAAATTTGAGTCGAAAATAAGAAAAAAGCAAGGGGTTAATCCAGCATTTTTATCAAGTTTTAGTAAAAAATATTGAATAAACCACAAGGGGTTAGTTCAGCATCTTTTATTAATATTAAGTAAAACATTGAAAAAAACCACAAGGGTTTGGTCAAGCATTTTTTTTCTTCAAATTTTAGCCGAAAATAATTTTTTTTTAAAGCGGTAGGGGTTAGTCCAGCATTTTTATCCAGTTTTAGTACAAATATTGAAAAAAACACAAGGGTTTAGTCAAGGATTTTTAATTTTTTTAAGTAAGAATGATGAACAAAAAACCACAAGGGGTTAGTCAAACATTGTTATCAAATTTTAGTAAAAATATTGAAAAAAGGGGGTTAGTTCAGCATTTCTATTAACATTTAGTAAACAAATGAGAAAAACACAAGGGGCTAGTCCAGCATTTGTATCCAATTTCAGTCGAAAATTTGAAAAAACGCAAAGGGCTAGTCAAGCATTTTTATCCAGTTTAAGATGAAATGATGAAAATAACACAAGGGGTTAGTTCAGCAATTTTATCAATATTTAGTAAAAAACTGAAAAACCACAAGGGGTTAGTCCAGCTATTTTATCAAATTTTAGTGGAAAATGGAAAAACGCAGGGGGTTAGTCCAGCATTTTTATCCAATTTTAGTAAAATGTTAAAAAACCACAAGGGGTTAGACCAGCAATTTTATCAAATTTGTGTAAAAAAAATATTGAAAAAAAAAAACCCCAGCATTTTTATTAATATTAAGTAAAAAATTGAAAACACCACGAGGGGTTAGTCCAGTAATTTTATCAAATTTACGTAGACAATTTGAAAAAACCACAAGGAGTAAGTCCAGCATTTTTATCCAATTTCAGTAAAAATCTTGAAAAAACACAAGGGGTTAGCCAAGCATTTTTATCAAATTTGAGTCGAAAATAAGAAAAAAGCAAGGGGTTAATCCAGCATTTTTATCAAGTTTTAGTAAAAAATATTGAATAAACCACAAGGGGTTAGTTCAGCATCTTTTATTAATATTAAGTAAAACATTGAAAAAAACCACAAGGGTTTGGTCAAGCATTTTTTTTCTTCAAATTTTAGCCGAAAATAATTTTTTTTTAAAGCGGTAGGGGTTAGTCCAGCATTTTTATCCAGTTTTAGTACAAATATTGAAAAAAACACAAGGGTTTAGTCAAGGATTTTTAATTTTTTTAAGTAAGAATGATGAACAAAAAACCACAAGGGGTTAGTCAAACATTGTTATCAAATTTTAGTAAAAATATTGAAAAAAGGGGGTTAGTTCAGCATTTCTATTAACATTTAGTAAACAAATGAAAAAAACACAAGGGGCTAGTCCAGCATTTGTATCCAATTTCAGTCGAAAATTTGAAAAAACGCAAAGGGCTAGTCAAGCATTTTTATCCAGTTTAAGATGAAATGATGAAAATAACACAAGGGGTTAGTTCAGCAATTTTATCAATATTTAGTAAAAAACTGAAAAACCACAAGGGGTTAGTCCAGCTATTTTATCAAATTTTAGTGGAAAACGGAAAAACGCAGGGGGTTAGTCCAGCATTTTTATCCAATTTTAGTAAAATGTTAAAAAACCACAAGGGGTTAGACCAGCAATTTTATCAAATTTGTGTAAAAAAAATATTGAAAAAAAAAAACCCCAGCATTTTTATTAATATTAAGTAAAAAATTGAAAACACCACGAGGGGTTAGTCCAGTAATTTTATCAAATTTACGTAGACAATTTGAAAAAACCACAAGGAGTAAGTCCAGCATTTTTATCCAATTTCAGTAAAAATCTTGAAAAAACACAAGGGGTTAGCCAAGCATTTTTATCAAATTTGAGTCGAAAATAAGAAAAAAGCAAGGGGTTAATCCAGCATTTTTATCAAGTTTTAGTAAAAAATATTGAATAAACCACAAGGGGTTAGTTCAGCATCTTTTATTAATATTAAGTAAAACATTGAAAAAAACCACAAGGGTTTGGTCAAGCATTTTTTTTCTTCAAATTTTAGCCGAAAATAATTTTTTTTTAAAGCGGTAGGGGTTAGTCCAGCATTTTTATCCAGTTTTAGTACAAATATTGAAAAAAACACAAGGGTTTAGTCAAGGATTTTTAATTTTTTTAAGTAAGAATGATGAACAAAAAACCACAAGGGGTTAGTCAAACTTTGTTATCAAATTTTAGTAAAAATATTGAAAAAAGGGGGTTAGTTCAGCATTTCTATTAACATTTAGTAAACAAATGAAAAAAACACAAGGGGCTAGTCCAGCATTTGTATCCAATTTCAGTCGAAAATTTGAAAAAACGCAAAGGGCTAGTCAAGCATTTTTATCCAGTTTAAGATGAAATGATGAAAATAACACAAGGGGTTAGTTCAGCAATTTTATCAATATTTAGTAAAAAACTGAAAAACCACAAGGGGTTAGTCCAGCTATTTTATCAAATTTTAGTGGAAAATGGAAAAACGCAGGGGGTTAGTCCAGCATTTTTATCCAATTTTAGTAAAATGTTAAAAAACCACAAGGGGTTAGACCAGCAATTTTATCAAATTTGTGTAAAAAAAATATTGAAAAAAAAAAACCCCAGCATTTTTATTAATATTAAGTAAAAAATTGAAAACACCACGAGGGGTTAGTCCAGTAATTTTATCAAATTTACGTAGACAATTTGAAAAAACCACAAGGAGTAAGTCCAGCATTTTTATCCAATTTCAGTAAAAATCTTGAAAAAACACAAGGGGTTAGCCAAGCATTTTTATCAAATTTGAGTCGAAAATAAGAAAAAAGCAAGGGGTTAATCCAGCATTTTTATCAAGTTTTAGTAAAAAATATTGAATAAACCACAAGGGGTTAGTTCAGCATCTTTTATTAATATTAAGTAAAACATTGAAAAAAACCACAAGGGTTTGGTCAAGCATTTTTTTTCTTCAAATTTTAGCCGAAAATAATTTTTTTTTAAAGCGGTAGGGGTTAGTCCAGCATTTTTATCCAGTTTTAGTACAAATATTGAAAAAAACACAAGGGTTTAGTCAAGGATTTTTAATTTTTTTAAGTAAGAATGATGAACAAAAAACCACAAGGGGTTAGTCAAACATTGTTATCAAATTTTAGTAAAAATATTGAAAAAAGGGGGTTAGTTCAGCATTTCTATTAACATTTAGTAAACAAATGAAAAAAGCACAAGGGGCTAGTCCAGCATTTGTATCCAATTTCAGTCGAAAATTTGAAAAAACGCAAAGGGCTAGTCAAGCATTTTTATCCAGTTTAAGATAAAATGATGAAAATAACACAAGGGGTTAGTTCAGCAATTTTATCAATATTTAGTAAAAAACTGAAAAACCACAAGGGGTTAGTCCAGCTATTTTATCAAATTTTAGTGGAAAATGGAAAAACGCAGGGGGTTAGTCCAGCATTTTTATCCAACTTTAGTAAAATAATGTAATAAACCACAAGGGGTTAGACCAGCATTTGTATCAATTTTACGTAGAAAATTTGAAAAACCACAAGGGTTAGTCCAGAATTTGTATCAAATTTTAGTCTAAAATAATAATTTAAAAAAGCGTTAGGCGTTAGTTCAGCCTTTTTATTAATATTTAGTCAACAAATTTAAAAAAGCACAAGGGGCTAGTCCAGCATTTGTATCCAATTTCAGTCGAAAATTTGAAAAAACGCAAAGGGCTAGTCAAGCATTTTTATCCAGTTTAAGTAAAAATGATGAAAATAACACAAGGGGTTAGTCCAGCTATTTTATCAAATTTTAGTGGAAAATGGAAAAACGCAGGGGGTTAGTCCAGCATTTTTATCCAATTTTAGTAAAATATTGTAAAAAAAAAACCACAAGGGGTTAGACCAGCAATTTTATCAAATTTGTGTAAAAAAATATTGAAAAAAAAAACCCCAGCATTTTTATTAATATTTAGTAAAAAATTGAAAACACCACGAGGGGTTAGTCCAGCATTTTTATCCAATTTCAGTAAAAATCTTGAAAAAACACAAGGGGTTAGTTCAGCATCTTTTATTAATATTTAGTAAAACATTGAAAAAAACCGCAAGGGTTTGGTCAAGCATTTTTTTCTTCAAATTTTAGCCGAAAATAATTTTTTTTTAAAGCGCTAGGGGTTAGTCCAGCATTTTTATCCAGTTTTAGTACAAATATTGAAAAAAACACAAGGGTTTAGTCAAGGATTTTTAATTTTTTAAAGTAAGAATGATGAACAAAAAAACACAAGGGGTTAGTCAAACATTGTTATCAAATTTTAGTAAAAATATTGAAAAAAGGGGGTTAGTTCAGCATTTCTATTTACATTTAGTAAACAAATGAAAAAAGCACAAGGGGCTAGTCCAGCATTTGTATCCAATTTCAGTCGAAAATTTATAAAAACGCAAAGGGCTAGTCAAGCATTTTTATCCAGTTTAAGATAAAATGATGAAAATAACACAAGGGGTTAGTTCAGCAATTTTATCAATATTTAGTAAAAAACTGAAAAACCACAATGGGTTAGTCCAGCTATTTTATCAAATTTTAGTGGAAAATGGAAAAACGCAGGGGGTTAGTCCAGCATTTTTATCCAACTTTAGTAAAATAATGTAATAAACCACAAGGGGTTAGACCAGCAATTTTATCAATTTTACGTAGAAAATTTGAAAAACCACAAGGGTTAGTCCAGAATTTGTATCAAATTTTAGTCAAAAATAATATTTAAAAAAAGCGTTAGGCGTTAGTTCAGCCTTTTTATTAAACTTTAGTCAACAAATTAAAAAAAAAACACGCATTTTTATCCAATTTTAGTAAAAATTATAAAAACAAACCCACAAGGGTTTAGTTCAGCATTTTCATTAATATTTAGTAAAATATTGAACAAATCACAGAGGTTAGTCCAACATTTGTATAAATTTTAAGTAGAAAAAAGGAGAAAAAAACGCAAGGGGTTAGTCCAGCATTTGTATCAAATTTTAGTCGAAAATATAAAAAAAACACGAGGGGTTAGTCCAGCATTGTTTTTTAATCTTTAGTAAAAAAAATTAAAAACCACAAGGGGTTAGTCAAGCATTTGTATCAAGTTTTATTCGAAAACATTATTTAAAAAAAGCCGTAGGGGTTAGTTCAGCTTTTTTATTAATATTTAGTACAATTTTGAAAAACCACAAGGGGTTAGTCCAACATTTTTATCAAATTTAAGCAGAAAATTTGAAAAACGCAGGGGGTTAATCGAGCCTTTTTATCATTTTTCTGTCGAAAATAAAAAATAAAATAAAAAAACGCAAGGGGTTAGTCCAGCCTTTTTATTAAAATTAAGTGTTAGTTCAGCATTTTTATTAATATTTAGTAAACATTGAAAAGCCACAAGGTTTAGCATTAAAAAAAAAAATTAGTTGAAAAATTTGAAAAAAGTAAGGGGTTAGTCCAGCTTTTTTATCAAATTTGTGTAGAAATTTGGAAAAAACCACAAGGGGTTAGTTCAGCATTTTTATCAAACTTATGTCGGAAATCGGAAAAAAGCAAGGGGTCAGTTCAGCATTTTTATCAAATTTTAGTGTAGTGTTTGAAAAAACGCAAGGGGTTACTCCAAAATTGTTATCAAACTTTTGTAAAAATATTGAATAAACCACCTGCTTTTTTAAAATAATATTTAGTAAAACAAAAAAATCACAAGGGTTTAGTCAGGTTTAGTCACATTTTGGTCGAAAGTTAGAAAAAACGCAATGGGTTAGTCCGGCATTTTAATCAAATTTTAGTCAAAAATTTATAAAAAAACGAAAGGGGTTAGTCCAGCTTTTTATCCTGTTTTAGTAAAAATATTGAATAAACCACAAGGGGTTAGTTCAGCATCTTTTATAAAGATTTAGTGAAACATTGAAAAACCACAAGTGGTTAGTTCAGCAGTTTTCTACAATTTTAGTAAAAGTATTGAAAAAAACACAAGGGGTAAGTTCAGCAATTTTAATCAATATTAAGTAAAAAACTGAAAAAAATACAGAAGGGGTTAGTCCAGCATTTTTATCAAAAGTAGAAAATGGAAAAAAGCAGGAGGGTTGTTCCGGCATTTTTATCGATTTTTTGTCACAAAAAAAAAATAAAAATAAAAAAAACGCAAGGTGTTAAGTTAGTTCAGCATTTATATCCAATTTTAGTAAAAATATGTTTTAAAAGCAAGGGGTTAGCCAAGCATTTTATCAAATTCGAGTCGAAAATAAGAAAAAAAGCAAGGGGTTGTTAGTCCAGCATTTTTATCCAGTTTTAGTAAAAAATATTGAAAAAAACACAAGGGTTTAGTCAAGGATTTTTAATTTTTTTAGTAAGAATGATGAACAAAAAACACAAGGGGTTAGTTCAGCATTTGTATTAATATTTTGTAAAATATTGAAAAAAAAAACACAAGGGGGTAGTCAAACATTGTTATCAAATTTTAGTAAAAATATTGAAAAAGGGGGTAAGTTCAGCATTTCTATTAACATTTAGTAAACAAATGAAAAAAGCACAAGGGGCTAGTCCAGCATTTGTATCCAATTTCAGTCGAAAATTTGAAAAAACGCAAAGGGCTAGTCAAGCATTTTTATCCAGTTTAAGATGAAATGATGAAAATAACACAAGGGGTTAGTTCAGCAATTTTATCAATATTTAGTAAAAAACTGAAAAACCACAAGGGGTTAGTCCAGCTATTTTATCAAATTTTAGTGGAAAATGGAAAAACGCAGGGGGTTAGTCCAGCATTTTTATCCAATTTTAGTAAAATGTTAAAAAACCACAAGGGGTTAGACCAGCAATTTTATCAAATTTGTGTAAAAAAAATATTGAAAAAAAAAAACCCCAGCATTTTTATTAATATTAAGTAAAAAATTGAAAACACCACGAGGGGTTAGTCCAGCAACTTTATCAAATTTACGTAGACAATTTGAAAAAACCACAAGGAGTAAGTCCAGCATTTTAATCCAATTTCAGTAAAAATCTTGAAAAAACACAAGGGGTTAGCCAAGCATTTTTATCAAATTTGAGTCGAAAATAAGAAAAAAGCAAGGGGTTAATCCAGCATTTTTATCAAGTTTTAGTAAAAAATATTGAATAAACCACAAGGGGTTAGTTCAGCATCTTTTATTAATATTAAGTAAAACATTGAAAAAAACCACAAGGGTTTGGTCAAGCATTTTTTTTCTTCAAATTTTAGCCGAAAATAATTTTTTTTAAAGCGGTAGGGGTTAGTCCAGCATTTTTATCCAGTTTTAGTACAAATATTGAAAAAAACACAAGGGTTTAGTCAAGGATTTTTAATTTTTTTAAGTAAGAATGATGAACAAAAAACCACAAGGGGTTAGTCAAACATTGTTATCAAATTTTAGTAAAAATATTGAAAAAAGGGGGTTAGTTCAGCATTTCTATTAACATTTAGTAAACAAATGAAAAAAGCACAAGGGGCTAGTCCAGCATTTGTATCCAATTTCAGTCGAAAATTTGAAAAAACGCAAAGGGCTAGTCAAGCATTTTTATCCAGTTTAAGATAAAATGATGAAAATAACACAAGGGGTTAGTTCAGCAATTTTATCAATATTTAGTAAAAAACTGAAAAACCACAAGGGGTTAGTCCAGCTATTTTATCAAATTTTAGTGGAAAATGGAAAAACGCAGGGGGTTAGTCCAGCATTTTTATCCAACTTTAGTAAAATAATGTAATAAACCACAAGGGGTTAGACCAGCATTTGTATCAATTTTACGTAGAAAATTTGAAAAACCACAAGGGTTAGTCCAGAATTTGTATCAAATTTTAGTCTAAAATAATATTTTAAAAAAGCGTTAGGCGTTAGTTCAGCCTTTTTATTAATATTTAGTCAACAAATTTAAAAAAGCACAAGGGGCTAGTCCAGCATTTGTATCCAATTTCAGTCGAAAATTTGAAAAAACGCAAAGGGCTAGTCAAGCATTTTTATCCAGTTTAAGTAAAATTGATGAAAATAACACAAGGGGTTAGTCCAGCTATTTTATCAAATTTTAGTGGAAAATGGAAAAACGCAGGGGGTTAGTCCAGCATTTTTATCCAATTTTAGTAAAATATTGTAAAAAAAAAACCACAAGGGGTTAGACCAGCAATTTTATCAAATTTGTGTAAAAAAATATTGAAAAAAAAACCCCAGCATTTTTATTAATATTTAGTAAAAAATTGAAAACACCACGAGGGGTTAGTCCAGCATTTTTATCCAATTTCAGTAAAAATCTTGAAAAAACACAAGGGGTTAGTTCAGCATCTTTTATTAATATTTAGTAAAACATTGAAAAAAACCGCAAGGGTTTGGTCAAGCATTTTTTTCTTCAAATTTTAGCCGAAAATAATTTTTTTTTAAAGCGCTAGGGGTTAGTCCAGCATTTTTATCCAGTTTTAGTACAAATATTGAAAAAAACACAAGGGTTTAGTCAAGGATTTTTAATTTTTTAAAGTAAGAATGATGAACAAAAAAACACAAGGGGTTAGTCAAACATTGTTATCAAATTTTAGTAAAAATATTGAAAAAAGGGGGTTAGTTCAGCATTTCTATTTACATTTAGTAAACAAATGAAAAAAGCACAAGGGGCTAGTCCAGCATTTGTATCCAATTTCAGTCGAAAATTTATAAAAACGCAAAGGGCTAGTCAAGCATTTTTATCCAGTTTAAGATAAAATGATGAAAATAACACAAGGGGTTAGTTCAGCAATTTTATCAATATTTAGTAAAAAACTGAAAAACCACAATGGGTTAGTCCAGCTATTTTATCAAATTTTAGTGGAAAATGGAAAAACGCAGGGGGTTAGTCCAGCATTTTTATCCAACTTTAGTAAAATAATGTAATAAACCACAAGGGGTTAGACCAGCAATTTTATCAATTTTACGTAGAAAATTTGAAAAACCACAAGGGTTAGTCCAGAATTTGTATCAAATTTTAGTCGAAAATAATATTTAAAAAAAGCGTTAGGCGTTAGTTCAGCCTTTTTATTAAACTTTAGTCAACAAATTAAAAAAAAAACACGCATTTTTATCCAATTTTAGTAAAAATTATAAAAACAAACCCACAAGGGTTTAGTTCAGCATTTTCATTAATATTTAGTAAAATATTGAACAAATCACAGAGGTTAGTCCAACATTTGTATAAATTTTAAGTAGAAAAAAGGAGAAAAAAACGCAAGGGGTTAGTCCAGCATTTGTATCAAATTTTAGTCGAAAATATAAAAAAAACACGAGGGGTTAGTCCAGCATTGTTTTTTAATCTTTAGTAAAAAAAATTAAAAACCACAAGGGGTTAGTCAAGCATTTGTATCAAGTTTTATTCGAAAACATTATTTAAAAAAAGCCGTAGGGGTTAGTTCAGCTTTTTTATTAATATTTAGTACAATTTTGAAAAACCACAAGGGGTTAGTCCAACATTTTTATCAAATTTAAGCAGAAAATTTGAAAAACGCAGGGGGTTAATCGAGCCTTTTTATCATTTTTCTGTCGAAAATAAAAAATAAAATAAAAAAACGCAAGGGGTTAGTCCAGCCTTTTTATTAAAATTAAGTGTTAGTTCAGCATTTTTATTAATATTTAGTAAACATTGAAAAGCCACAAGGTTTAGCATTAAAAAAAAAAATTAGTTGAAAAATTTGAAAAAAGTAAGGGGTTAGTCCAGCTTTTTTATCAAATTTGTGTAGAAATTTGGAAAAAACCACAAGGGGTTAGTTCAGCATTTTTATCAAACTTATGTCGGAAATCGGAAAAAAGCAAGGGGTCAGTTCAGCATTTTTATCAAATTTTAGTGTAGTGTTTGAAAAAACGCAAGGGGTTACTCCAAAATTGTTATCAAACTTTTGTAAAAATATTGAATAAACCACCTGCTTTTTTAAAATAATATTTAGTAAAACAAAAAAATCACAAGGGTTTAGTCAGGTTTAGTCACATTTTGGTCGAAAGTTAGAAAAAACGCAATGGGTTAGTCCGGCATTTTAATCAAATTTTAGTCAAAAATTTATAAAAAAACGAAAGGGGTTAGTCCAGCTTTTTATCCTGTTTTAGTAAAAATATTGAATAAACCACAAGGGGTTAGTTCAGCATCTTTTATAAAGATTTAGTGAAACATTGAAAAACCACAAGTGGTTAGTTCAGCAGTTTTCTACAATTTTAGTAAAAGTATTGAAAAAAACACAAGGGGTAAGTTCAGCAATTTTAATCAATATTAAGTAAAAAACTGAAAAAAATACAGAAGGGGTTAGTCCAGCATTTTTATCAAAAGTAGAAAATGGAAAAAAGCAGGAGGGTTGTTCCGGCATTTTTATCGATTTTTTGTCACAAAAAAAAATAAAAATAAAAAAAACGCAAGGTGTTAAGTTAGTTCAGCATTTATATCCAATTTTAGTAAAAATATGTTTTAAAAGCAAGGGGTTAGTTCAGCATTTTTATTCATATTTAGTACAAAATTGAAAAACCACGAGGGGTTAGTTCAGCATTTTTACTAAATTTAAGTAGGAAATTTGAAAAAAAAAACCACAAGAGGTTAGTCTAGCATTTTTATCAAATTTTAGTAAAAATATTGAAAAAAACACAAGGGGTTAGTTCAGCATTTTTATCAATATTAAGTAAAAAACAGAAAAAAACCCAGAAGGGGTGAGTCCGGCATTTTTTTCAAATTTAAGTAGAAAATGGAGAGAAAAAAAAACGCAGGGGGGTTGTTCCGGAATTGTTATCAATTTTTTGTAAAAAAACCAAAAAAAAACCGCAAGGTCCAGCATTTTTATCTAATTTTAGTAAAAATATGTTTCAAAAACAAGGGGGTTAGTTCAGCATTTTTATTAATATTTAGTACAAAGTTGAAAAACCACCATTTGTATCAAATGCGCTAAGGGTAAGTCCAGCAGTTTTATCCAGTTTTAGTACAAATATTGTAAAAAGAAAACACTGGGGGTTAGTTCAGCATTTGTATAAATATTAAGTAAAAAATTGAAGAAAAAAACCACAAGAATTAGTTCAGGATTTTTATCAAATTTTAGTCGAAAATTTGAAAAAACACAAGGGGATAGTCTAGCATTTTTATCAATTTTGAGTAAAAAAAACCTGAAAAAACCACAAGGGGTTAGTCCAGCACTTTTTCAAATTTTAGTAAAAATAATTTTAAAAACACAAGGGGTTAGTTTTTATCAATATCAATTTTATCAATAGTTAGTAAAAAACAGAAAAACCACACGGCGTTTGTCCAGCATGTTTATCAAATTTAAGTAGAAATTTGGAAAAAACGCAGGGGGTAAGTCCAGCCTTTTTAAAATTGTTCTGTCAAAAATATTTTTAAAAACGCAAGGGGTTAGTCCAGCATTTTTATTAATATTTAGTTTTAGTTCAGCATTTTTATTAATATTTAGTAAACATTGAAAACCACAAGGTTCAGCACCTTTTTTTGTAGAAAATCGGGAAAAAAAACGCACGGGTTAGTCCAGCATTTTTATTCAATTTTAGTCGAAAATTTGAAAAAAAGCAAGGGGTTAGTCCAGCATTTTATCAAATTGTTGTAAAAGTATTGAAAAAACCACCAGGGGTAGAATTTATGTCAACTTTTAGTCGGAAATTTGAAAAAAAAGCAAGGGGATAGTTCAGCATGTTTATCAAATTTTAGTGTAATACTTGAAAAAACGCAAGGGGTTAGTCCAGAATTTTTATCAAACTTTTGTAAAAATATTTAATAAATCACATAGGGGTTATTTCAGGGTTTTTTATTAATATTTTAGTAAAACATAGAAAAAACCACAAGCGTTTTGTCAAGCTTCTTTTTTTCTAATTTTAGTCGAAAGTTAGAAAAAACGCATCAAATTCAAATTTGAGTCGGAAATTGGAAAAAAGGAAGGGGTTAGTCCAGCATTTTTATCAAATTTTAGTAAAAATATTTTTAAAACCACAAGGGGTTATTTCAGCATTTTTATTAAATTTAAGTCGAAAGTTGGATAAAAATGCAAAGGGTTAGTCCAGCATTGTTATCAAATTTTAGTCGAAAATTTGAAAAACAAATACAAGGGGTTTGTCTAGCATTTTTGTAAAAAGAATACTGGATATTCAAGCCTGGGTCCTAATTTAGAAACGAGGGATAATTGCATCCGTGAGGTCAAATTCGGGTCAACATTTTTAAAATCACATTGGATATTCCATAATTTGTATCCAATTTGCGTGCAAAATTTACAAAGAACACAAAAAAAAAAGTCCCGCATTATTATAATATTTTGGTCTTAACTTAAAAAAAAAACTGTTATCATTTTTTTGTGCAAAACTTGAGAAAAAATAAGGAAAGAAAGAACGAAAAACAAAAAAACTTACGTGGTCAGTCTAGCCTTTTTATCGAGTAAGGGTAACAAATAAAGGTTAAAAATAGTAACAAAATAATAAAGAGCAAGGGGGATAGTCAGGCATTCTTATCATGTGAGGTGCCCCACCCCCCCAAAAAAAAACAAAAAAACAAAAAAACAAAAACAACAGCGAAATTTGTGTAAATCGGGACAAGAAAAAAACCTTGTATGGTAAAAGCATTAAAGCAATTAATGAAATACATTCAAAATGATATGTAAAGCTTAAACTAGTAAGCAGAACAATTCGTTATGGCAACAATAATAACGTTAAAACCACATTGGTAACAAAGCCGTTAATAGTCCAGGGTCCTGTTCGGCAGCACCGTCACTCTTTGTCACGATCCATTGTTGAAGAGGGAGGAGTAGTCGTCGAAGACGGAGGAGATGCGCGTCCAACGATGCACCATACAGGTTGCACAAGGTGTATGCCTGCACGGGCACTGACTGAGAACCACACAAAAGGTGGTCAAGCCCTTATACCCGCGTATAGCCATTTAACAACCTTCCAGAAAATAAAATAAAAAATGGGGAGAAAGCATGTACGGAATGGGGTCGTAACAATCCAAAGTGGGTCCTATTACGGGAAAGCTCCAGAGAATGTCAGGGTTTGGCCAAAAACTCAGAAACCTCATCATTGAAAGTCGCACTCCTTCAGGTGATCCCTGTACTGCAGCTTCCAATGTTTTATCATCAACTTGGGTACGATCCCTGGCTTCACATTACATTAAAATTGAATAGGTTCTGACTGGTACACATTTTAATCTTGCTTGGAGTATTATTTGCACCCCAAAAGCCCCAAATTGACTTACCTTGGCGTGGCAAGAGCGGGATCTCTAGCCATAATTTTGAACAGTACCTAAACACAACTGCAATGAAAGTATAAACAAACTATTTGTCATTCTTGTAGTTTATTTGTTGAATACCAATGAAGCAGCTGCTGGTAAAGTGTGTTACTTTACCCAAGCACTGGATCCATCTGAAGGAAAGAGACTACGATGGATCCAACCCTTCAAGGATATGTGTTCATGTACCTCAATCAGACCAGGAGGGCTGTACACAGTAGCTCCAGACAGAATGACTGAACTTATCTACACTGATCAACCAATCTTCTCTGATGACCAAGAGGAGATACATTACCATTATGGATGCCACGGTAAGATGGTTTCGACACAAAGTTTTTAACTTTCAATAAACAAAACAAATATATACAATTTTGTTGCACTTTGGCCTCTTTCTGGTCCACTGCACAGCGGTCTAGGGGAGATTCATGTCTACCTGCTAGAATAGTTGACGAATTCAATGATAACCTTTTTACTGTTCTAAGTTTCAAATTGGTCTTTGGAAAATGTATTCCTAAATAAAACTTGAGAGTATGGCCAAAAGTGAATTCTTTTTACATAAAAAGGAAGACAAGGGAACGCTTAAATTGCCATTACAAAACCAAACCACAAACACAAGTTATTTAAGCATCGTGTATGATCAATACATTCAAGTAAGATTAGCACATAATTTTTGTTGTTTATCATCTAGACTGCCAGGCTTTGTTGGATGCCGGTTACAGAGAGGATGGTATCTACACTATCTATCCCTTCCAGAATGATGAAGGAATCAAGGTGTTGTGTGACATGACAAAGCACACAGGCTGGATTGTAAGTACATCAAATTATATTTGGTTCCATTGGAATTATATTATTCATTTAGACTTAATGACATCACAGACATTACGTTCCTCCAAAATAAAACGCCCATAAACCAGTTAATAGTTTGGTAGCTTATTCATGATTGAATTGCACCCAACGTGCATGACGCCTTCAATACCGTAGTAAACCACAACACTGAAGAACGATAACTCACACTTCCTACTGAAAAATCTCAACTAAAAACTTGAAATACAAGAAAATGCATTAAAAAAAAACTTTGCATGAGTAAGGTTTTTCAAAAAAGTTTACCATAACAGATGAATAGATGTTTCCTAGACCCACACACTAAAGATTAAAGCATTCTGAAAGTTTACACATTGGTTTACTACTAATTGTTTACAAATGGTACATTTCGAAATCTGCACTCAGGCCCTCTGCAAACTGCCATCCCCAAACCACTCAGCAGTTGTTTATTCAATGTTTGATTAGGCCACACAGCTATTGGCAACACTTCAAGGGTAAACATCACATATTATCTATTACACCCCCACCCACCACTACCACCACCATAATATGTTCTAGTCATAAGCATGTGAAGATTACATGTATTAAAGGATTAAGTTTTTGTGCACACAGTAGGTTTTTTGTGCGCGTATTATAGTGGGTCCATATAGACTAATCTGCCATCCCACACTATTTGTCAACCTCTGAGTTTACCCACCCAGGAATCACTACACTATATGAAAGTGTGATATTTAAGGGTAGTTAAAAAAAAATCAGCAGAATTGATCCACGCATTTTTTGTAGTTACTAAAACAAGTATAAAACTGGTCTTTCCGCCCGCGCCCCTCGGCTGCTCTGAGGGTTTATTAAAGAACGATGCAAAAGTAATGTAATTTCTAACTTTTCCAAAACTGAAAATATGGTATAAGCTTTATTTATGCTATTCAACATAATAAAATGTCATTGAACCAGCATTACCCCGCTGGAAAAATCTTTACCTGATACTTCGTACCAAGGTCTTCAACAGATATTTGGATATTTGGAAATAACCTGTTTAAACAAAAGTTGATGATAAATCTGAATGCAATGTTAAAAGTGATTTTACAACACAGTGTTAGATCAAACAGGAAAAGTATACGATATTATTTGTGTTTATTTTCAAGGTGGTCCAGCGGCGCTATGATGGCTCTGTCAGTTTCAACCGCAGTTGGGCAGATTACAAGGATGGCTTTGGGTCAATGGATGGTGAGTTCTGGCTTGGCAATGAGATTCTACATAAGCTGACTGATGCTGAAGGGAACTGGACAATCCGTCTGGACCTCACCAACGAATATAACAGCACTGGTTATTTGATAGAGACACCCTTTCGCATCGGACCTGATGACTACACCCTGTCCATGGAGCACTTGAGTATACAACCAACTGGTATGTCTACAATGGATTATGTTAATCATGACCGGGGAAGTCTCAATTATCATATACCACAAACATTTTTTTAAAATTATTTGTTTATGGGAGATCGGGTAGGAAAAAAAGCTTGGAAGCGCTTTTCCACAATCGTTTATTTTTTAAGTGGCAAATTGTAATTCATTCTTACATAAAATACAACTAAATTAAGTTGGTCAGATGACTCCTTTCAAAAGTAAAGTTTTAAAAGGGAACTTGTATTTCATTTACAAATTCATCGTGTATTTAAAGGCAAAACCGGACCTTTGTCCGAGGCATAAATAAAAACAGACACAAACATATCCGTTTATAGCAAAAAGAGGAGTAAAGGGTTAAGGGAGAGTATCCAGAAAAAAAGCGGGAAAATATAGCCAATCAGAGTTATAACTTTACAAACAATGGGGTTGCTAAGAACCAATTAGAGTAAAGAAGTGAGGACAAAGGACGGTCAGTGTGACAGGGTGGATCACTGGACCATAAAGATGGGAAGTATGAATAGGTAGGACTAGAGGGCAGGAGGGTAACAATAGGAGGCAAGATTAAAGTAATTATGGAGTAACAGAATCAGCGTAAGAAATCAGCATGGCCTGTTTTGATTATAAAGCCTGACCCATTGATGTTCAGCCTGACAAGTTTCGTTTAAAGAAGTTAATGTGCATTATTGTGGCAAAGAAAATGTAATAATTTGCTTTTAGTGTACCACAACAATTATACTAACCATTATACTAACTAACTAGCTAACATCCTAATACCCTGTTGTCTTTATTTCTCTGAACAAGAATGCAGGTTTTGTTTGCATCGTCTTGGAATGGGACGCATTCAAGACTTCAGAGTCACTGCATCGAGTACAAAATGGAGGGGAGATGTTAACTGTCAACCAAGCAATGCACGATCTGCTCATTCAGCAAACAGCAATATTGGCCGGTGCCCTGAACCTAGCGACAACACACCATGGTTACAGATTGATCTAGAAATGAAAGTCACTGTAGAGGGAATTATGATGCAGCAGGGATCCGATCAGGGAACCAGTGTAGATATGAATTATGACTACCAGCTGGAATACAGTGAAGACAAGAGAATTTGGCATAAACCACAGGTAAAGACATGGTATGACTGACCTACACACAAACTTGTCGGCATTTTAAAAACAAATTGTAATTACAATTTTTGAAAAAAGTTGATTGTTAAAATATTTTCAATACTGGTTTAAATATCAGTAAACATTTTGGAAGGTATTGGAAGGTCAGACTTTCCGGAAATTTTTTGAATTCGTCCACTGTTGGGAAAATAAGAGAAGCTTTATTGATGATCCAAATCGTCAGTTTAAACGTGTTCAAACACTTTTCTTTCAAACCTTCAAAGCGTTTTCAAATAACTGTTTTCATTTTGGACACTTGATGCCTTGAACTTGATCAATATTCATTTTAGACAATTTCACGAACTACACGACGAAGCAATGAGTGTTAGTTCCTGGAAAAACCAGCAAAGTTAAATCGTTTGCTCTCGGGGTAGCACCCCAATGTAATTCAACATTGCCTGCAGCTTTGTACAAACAGAGGACAGTGTACTTTGGCTTACACAAGAAGATTGCATTTCTGAAACAAGTGTCCTATTTTTAGCAAACAGAGTGCAACTTGTGCATTACAATGGTAACTGAAACCTGAATGCTTCTTCGTGAAAACAACATGTTCGCTTCATGGAGAGGTTGCCAAGCACATTTAGCGAAATTGGAACCTTGAAACTTTGAAACTTCATACGCCTTGTTGATTTATGTGTAGACATGTGTTGCCATGGTATCAGAAGAGTGGGGACATAACGAAGGAACTCAAAAGAAATAATGCTGTCCCCAGATTGGAATTCAATGCTTTGTTTTGTCTATGGAGAGTGTTAAACGTGAAATAAAAGGGGGCCTACATGACAATACGTTGACGTCATGAGTGGGAGTTATGCACAATGGAGCTTCCACATATATGACGTTACATGAGTGATGACGTAAAATGTTTTTTTCGCAAATTTTTCTGAAAAGCACTGGAAAAGGGTATTCAAAATGAACGTTTTGTACACAAATTGATTGTTAAATCTTATGTAAACTAAATTGCATTAATGATTGGAAGCAATTTAAATTAATTCAGCAAGGTTCACTTTTGCCGTTTTCGTTCAGGTTGGTCTTTAAGCCAGATGGACAAAGGAAAGTCATCACATTAATAGCAATAAATTGATACATGTGTGTGTACATGTAAACAATAAGATAGTTGTCGAAAAATTGTTGTTCTTGTACAGCTATACTATATAGTGGTGGCACTGATGAATTGTATCTAAACTTTAGTTAAGTGTTAATTTTGTATTTTTTTGTCTCTGGCAGAGTAAGCAACGGAATAAAAACATTTGTTGTTATTGTTTTTAATAATATCTTGACAGATAATCAGAAGAAACATCACAGCAAACTCGGTAGCTACCAGCATGTTCCGTCCACCAATCACAGCTCGTTATATCCGCATCGTACTAAGCCAGACTGATGGATCTTTATGGATACGTGTTGAACTACTGGGATGTAAAGGTCAGATTCATGGAGTAATGACTAATTCAATTGATCAAAAGACATAATTGTAGTTTCATCTGAGGGAAGGTATTGGATTGATCATAAAATGCAGTTAAATATATAACAAAGAAGCCCATTATTTAAAAAATAATAGTTACAATTTGGGACAGGGGTATTTTAGAGTTTTTAAAATTGTTTTATCTTGTTTTTTAATATATTTTTTTTAATTTAACGTGATTGTACCTTATGCTTCATACTTGTTGGCGTGATGATTATATAGCCATGAACAGTTCTTTGTGAATGGGAAACATACAACGAAGGAAGATTACTCTCAACTTTAACGATTGTAAATAGCCATTTAAAACAACTCCATCATGTGATCAAATTGAAAAATAAAGATTTTTGTTTTTCGAACACTTGAAACGATTGTACTTATTTGTATTTATTTTACAGTCCAATGGGTATGTGGTCAAAAACTAGGAATCGGAGACCATAGAATTGACAAATCCGAAAGGCTTCAGATTGACCTGATTATGGTAACTCTCGTTCAAGGAGTCATTACACAAGGTACTGGTGGGGAAGGGCCACCTGTTCATACTCGGTCTGTAGCTTCATTCCAAGTAGAATACAGCCTCAACAACGTTACCTGGGTCAACGTAAGTGGCCATGGAGCATCTACAGGACAACCTCAGGTAAGTGGTTATGTCGTTGCAACAACACAAGTGAGATGTTTCAAACTTACAATTTTGATTTTGAAACGTGTTTTTAAACCCATTGCAAACAGAGAAACTTGATATGGTTCAAGAAAATCCAATGCAAGGGACAAGGAACAATCACATCAGTTTGAAAAAGGACTAAAAGGTTATTCACAGTAAGAGCTAACATAAAAACCATTGACAGTATTTGATTTGACAGTAAATTTCTCAAAAGAAAAGTTTTTGCCTTAATCATGTTGTTATACCATCTGTATTACAGACATTCCGTGGTAACACTGAACAATCCACACCGGTAAGCAACAGATTTGAGCAGCCAATCAGAGCACGCTTCATCCGTATCAGACCAATCACTGACGTGGGACTTCCAGCTATGCGCATTGAACTCATTGGATGCAGAAGTAGGTTCATCAGTATTACTCAAAACAACGAGTTACAAATCCAACCCTTGTTTTTGTTTTACCCCACTGTAGGATTTTACTTTCACTTTATCAATAAGAAATAGGTATTATATAAAACATGACAAAATAATGTATACATTAAACAAGAAAACTGTTCACATGTTTCCATGCAGTGCGTGATTGTGTCATACATTGGTAATAATAAAATAAGTTACTTCACCTATACTGACTCTGGTACGTGCAGTGGCAACTATCAATTTAAAACCAAGAAAGAAAGTCTTACATTAGTGCAAGACTAGATACTGACACAGATATGGTTGGGAGAGGAGTTGTTACTAAAAATGATTAACAATTATGAGCTTATGGTTTCTACTTTGTTATGTTTCAGGTGGTATTTTTGAGACTGCCAACAATCAAGCCTTCAGCATCAACCACCACACAGATTTTAACCGAGACGAAACAAACTGTCCAAGTCTGAATAGTGAAGGAGGTTGGTGGTTTAACAGGTGCTCTGGTATACCTGGTGTAGACAACAACCTTAATGGTGAATATATCCAACCTGGTGATATGATGGGTCCATACAAACGAGTCATTAGAGCTACTGAGTGGAATGGGTCTCGTATTGTAAAGACTGAAATCAAAATACGCCGCAAATCTACACCTCGTGGCTAAAACAATACTTTAACGTTCCCGGTCAGTCAAGTAAATGGGAAAGAATTGCATATTATGTTGGTGCAACCATTCTAAAGATTATCCATGTACCTGACTCAAAAGCTTGGCCCTAATACACGACCTTGGTATATGAAATCACTTTTTAATCACAAATTAAGCTTTTTCCTAACACAAAGATGCGTACCAGCATAATATTACTAGCCAAAATAATTAATCACATGTACCACCTGTGACTGGTATCCTACTCATTTTGTAAAGAACATTGCTGCTCTAGATAATCGGAGGCAGAATAAACTTTGCTCAGACACTTTACTCGATACAAAACACTTCAAAAGAATTTGTTTTCTCTCTTTCTTTAACATGTAACTCAATGTGTTTGTGTTGCTTACCCAATTGTAACAAAATATGCAATGATACAAGTTAAACAGGTTTCTTGAGCGATTTTTTTTACGGCAGTTCTTTTTAAACTTGTTAATGGTGTGTTTGGTTATCAATTAAATATAATTTTGATATTTGTACACTTTGCAACTACCGTATTAAAAAAAAAATAATAGTTAGGCCCCAACCTCAAGGTCTTGAAAAACTAGAAACACTTTTGCCATTAACGGCGTGCTTCAAAATGACAATCCGTTGACTTCATGCGTTAAAGTTTGCTTTGCTATACCTCCAAACTGCAACGAGGCAGCTATACAAAACGGAGCTCCCAAAAATGACGTAACATAAGTGATGTCGTAAAAGGGCTTTTCGCGAGTCTTTCTGAGAAGTACTTAAATTGGGTATTCAGAATGATTGTTTTTTTCATGTTAAATTTCATGTGAACTGAATTTCCTTTGGATTGAAAATTGTTTAATGAATTTCAGCAAAGATCAGCCATTTTTTCAAGTAGGTCTTCAAGACTTCTGTGCACTACATAGAGCCAAGGGATCATTGACCTAGAAGTCATCGTGTCAATGAAAAAACGTCCCATCTCCGAAAGTACGCGCAAGTTTAAAATTGTCAAAACGTCCTATCTTATTCAAAATATCCGAGATATACCCACATAAGATGTATGCGCAGAGACACATTATTTCAGCAAAACTTCTTGACAACTTTTCAAAAATTGCATATTTACTAGATACTCAATCACATGTAGGATATCATATGGCTTAAAACTGTTTTAAGAAAAGGGAGTTAATTTTTCATTGGTTAAACCGTCAGTAGATCACCCAGGAAAATCAAGGATGAAAATTGAAAGCCAAACTTTCATTATAAAGCACAATAGGCTGCTCTGTGATCAAGCTGGTTTGATTACAAACAAAATATAAATAAAACATACATATTGACTTAGATGACCAGGCTGGTTTGTGAGGAGGCCTAATACTCTTTATTCTTTGGTGTGTGATTTTCTTGACTTAGTTTTAGTTTTCTTAACAATCATATAAACTTATAAATGTTTAACTTGATGTTTTGATTGTAAATAAAAGTTAGCAAAATACATAACGCTTCTGATTTTTATGTTACAACATTGAAATAGAACATAATTGTTGTCTAGGAAGAAATCAGTTAAAAGAGATCATCCTGGATAATTCATCTTAATGTTTATCCGAAGTACACTGATGTATGTACAAATAAAACAAAATACTTTTAAAACAAGTTAGGACGATAAATGGATGAATGCTGCATTGCTCAATTGATGAATGTATAACACATGCAGACAATAACTTGTCCAAGATGATTGCAATATTTCCATGAGCAATGATTCAACTGGATAAGAGTTTCCAGTGCCTTCAATTGAGTCATCCCAGTTTAAAACATTGGTTAAAAAAGCTGATTGTCGATGTTTATCACCAATGAAAGAACACACATATAGAGTGCTTGTGTTGCCCAAGCAGAGGTACAATTCACTATAGACTATAGACCTAAAAAACCGAAAGATTTATATTTATGAAAAGTTACAAAAATTTGACGTTACAACATCATTTTCAAATGTTTGTTCAAAAGTATCGACAGGGATTTAGGCTTAATGTCCATTATTGACAATTAAAGTTGTTACTTTGTCAAAATTAAACAATTTAGAATAATACTTCGGTTGTTATTTTTTCAAACTAAACAACACAGCAGCTTGATGGAACAAAGTATAAAACGATGGAAAACAAATTAAAATGGTATTTCATCACGTCCAGTTCCGATCCTTAATTCAAGGAATTTACTCCTTAAATCAAAAGTCTATATACAACGTCATCATACCATTGTTACAATGGTAAATGTATGCAGTTGCCACAGTAACAAAAAGCCTACTTTGGGAAAGTCACAATAATTTTAAATCACTAATTGTGCCTTAATTGTAAAGAACGTATTTAGCCATGTACACATTCAATATTTGTTGTGTTAGGGTTTACTATAAAGTAGGTGTTAATTGCTGTTATATTTAAGTAGTACAATTATCTTAGCAAAAATCTTTATTAAACTTAAGAAAGTTTTTATTGTGTTTTAATTAAAATACGTGTTAACTGCAAACGATTTGAAAAAAATTGACAACTTAGATTTTTAACAATTCCAGAGTTAATTCAAAAAGATTAATCTTCAGGAGAAAAATATGGCAAACAATTTGTAACTTTGGAACGCCAGGTGGCAGCAGACTTACCAGGTAAAATTCAACTATTCACGTAAGAATGTGCACATTGCCAAGAACAGAGGTTTTTATCAGGCAAGTCTGCTGCCACATAGCGTCCTTAAAGTCCCCCATTGAAAAAGCATAAATTGTCAATACAACTCAAATTTAATAAGTTATGTTTTGAGAATGGGCTCCTATTGTTTTGAGAATCTTGTGGTTTAGTTAAAACAGAATCGCAAAGCTCTAAAGAAATATTATATAGGGCCTTACGTTCCAATGTAATGCACTCAGCGCGTTATGGTAAAATGGTCAGCTGACTGGGCAAAAATTGTATTGCCTTTTGGCAAAGGTGAGTAGTTCGAATCCCGGGCATGAAACATGTGTCTTTCGGCAAGACACGTATCTAATAACTGCCGTTCTCTACCTTGGAGTTTATAGGTAACTGTATAAGAGGAGAGATGATTAATGTGCCTGTTTTAATTGTGTGAATGATTTATTTTAAGCACAGGTTGTTTACTCACCAGGGAGCTGAGATAGTTTAGGGAATTAAATAAATGGTGCAATGATTGTGGATAAACGATTCAACCAATAAGAACATCCAACCATAAAAACATTTGTCAATTACTTAAATTGTTGATTCATGTGCAAACTTATCATAAAAAGTTGTAAATGTCACATAACATTGTTTAGTGTTTGCTTTAATTGTAATTTGCAAAGTACGTGAACTTTTTGCCGTTACTTATTGATGTTTTGTGTTAACAAGGTACGTACAGTATGTAGTATGTAGTAAGATAAAAAAAGGCTTTTTATCATATGTTGCCTTGGGCAAGAGTCAGGCCTGTATGTTTACAATATATTAAAATTACAATTAGCTTCAGCTGATTATAAAACTAAGTGAAAATTGTCCTGAGCATTGTGTTTATAATGACTGCAATTGATCAATTGTTTTTCTCCATACAAATTTAAATGTTACATATTTCTTTTTACAAACATTTGAACTACAAAGCTGGCTGGGTACAAGGAGTAAATATCTGCAAATGCAATTTGGTTTATCCTCTTCCTCCTTGTACTTTGATCCAAAAACTTTTTAAGAACCCTGCGCTGCAGTATGCTACAGTTTCAGACTACGCAACATGGTCGTACTGTCGTCGACTGTACCGTTTACAAATTACGTGCAAAACTGATTTTGGCTGCTCACAAGCTCTTCCAATTCTTCTAACATGGTATCAATAGACTTACACAGGTTCACTAAATCGAAAGAACCCACAAAAGGCAAACAAAATAAAAAATTCAATGTGTGCATCATGCCAATATACACAGGCGGTCACTTGATTGCGCTGTTTCTTACTGTGAATGTGAATAGCGTGTTATATAACTTTGTTTAGGCGAACCATGGAGTCTATTTTCTTCCTCCGTGAGTCAAAACTCCTTCCAAAACATCAGCAGCTGACATCCTGCTCGATAAAGCCATCGTGATAGAGTGAACTCAAATAAAATATTGCTGTGTGTTCATATGGGTGAGCACATACAGTCGCTTAAAAAAAAATGTTACTCAAATCCAACTTTTTTTTACATTTGACTGCACTGCTTACCAGTCTTTTGAGAAACAAGCTATATTATTTACTTGGCCTACCCTGAAACCACAGCTTGGTCGTCTTACAGTAAACGGCTGGGGTCTGCATGATGTCTGCAATAGCAAAGCCAGTGACAGAATGATTGGTTGTTTAGTGGTCCTGCGGTAACAGCGGCTAAGATCTTTGACCTTAGAGTGTATCCATAGTCAATGTATTCTCTAAGGGGCTTCGAAGTTAAAGGTGACTGTGGGTCGAAGACTCACCCCAAGCTAATTCCACTGGTATTAGTGTTATCCGGCTATGTTCCATTAGGGATCTTGCGAAATTTCGCGATTTTTGAGTGTACCGTTAATGAGTAAACACAATTTGTTTACAACGGTACAGTCACGGAGTGTACGACGCCACAATGCAGGGTTAAAAGGACCCAATTTGTCGTTTGCCAGTTCGTCTTTTTTGCCTTTTGGACGCTTCTGGACGCTAGGTGGCAGCAGACTTACCAAGTAAATCCATTGGTGTAGGTAGTGTACGCACGCTGTGGATGACGTAAACGTTCAATATTTACCTGGTAAGTCTGCTGCCACCTAGAATTCTCCCATTGGCATCACTCTCTACATGAATTGTGCAAACGTGCTCATTAACAAGAGTATTATCTTCATTTTCCGATAAGTTTCATTTCAATCGAGAACTGTGTCAAGAAGGTTTTAAAATATAAGTACAAATAAAACAAACTAGTTAAATGACACTTCTTCAAGTAAAAATAATAATCGATTCTTATATAATAATCGATTCTTATATAGCGCTTTATCACAGCCCGAAGGCCGTATCAAAGCGCTTCTGACATTATTACCCCCGGTCACTGGGCCATATATTTCATTCCTTAAACCATCTCAGCTCCCTGGGGAGTATTCAGCCGGTGCTGCGAATTTACCGCGCTCCAAGCTAATCATTCACATAAACCATCTCTGCCCTCACAGGTACCCATTTTACCCCTGGGTGGAGAGAAGCAATTATGGTTAAGTGTTTTGCTCAAGGACACAAGTGTCACGACCGGGATTCGAACCCACATCCCGATGACTTAATCACCAGAACTTGAGTCCGATGCTCTTATCCGCTCGGCCACGACACCACATATCGTAAGTAACAGATCGTAAGTATAAGCTAGCTGACAATACTAAGTGTTCCGGGTAATGATGACACCGCTTGCAACAACTTTAATTTTATCTATAGGATTGATTTGGATACAGAGTGTATCAAAACTTTTTTGACAGCATATTGAAGTAGGCTTAACCCATGGCTTAAGGACACTCATGAATTTGTTGTATTTATTTAATCGACATTTCGACAAAATTGTTCTCTTATGTATTGGTTTTAATATGCAAACAATTTTGACTCTACATAATTTTGGTACAGAGGTAGAACATACGGGTCGATTTAACGTTTGAATTTGCTACAAAATAAATTTGCAACGGTCATAACGTTTTTATAAAGCATCTCCGATCATGCTGAGGTTCATAACTGCTTATTGAGTTTCAACGCTCAGTTCACTTTTATGTCAAAGTTATTGTAGTTATTTGAGCGTGGTGCCCAATCGGGCTTGCAGAAAGCTTCATAAAATACAGTAGCTGTGCTCGGTCTTATGCACACGGCTTGAGCGTACTATTCACACGTGTTATTGCTACAATAAAAATTGCAAGTCATGTAGAAATAACCGTAGTGTAGGGATTATCAAATTATAAGTAAAATGTAATCATCGATTTTAAAGAACTGAGGTGAGATTAAGGATCAATCCCTACACCTGATAGATTAGATAATTATTTAATCACTCCAGACTTCTGCAGTGATTTCATGAATTATATATTGTAAAGCCAAGGTTTGAAATGGACTTCTGGTTGATACAATATCATTAAAGGAAATCTACAGGATTGGTAAGATTGAAAAATATAAAATAAAATAAAACTTCACAGTTTTACACCTAACCTACATGGTATAAAGATGGTCATGGCAGAAAACTTCTCTTTAAATGTTTTTTCCTTGAATGTGCGCGTGTGTGCTCGACGTTACTAAAATACTGGGCATTCTTCGCTTACAAAGCTAGCGTAGAAATTCGGCGCTTGCACAATAAGCGGAGAATGGTGATCGCAAGCACAGAATTCTGCGGTAAGCAGAGCCATGAAATTGGGCCCTGGTCATGCTTATTTTGTTTTGTAAATTTGTTTGAAGAAAATTGAATCATGGTATGTTTGGTTGGGGAAAAAAGGCAAAATTTTCTGTTTAAATCTTTTGTCTTATATCTGATGGGGCTGGGTTAAAACAAATTATTTAATAAAATGAAAAGATCATCTTATTAAATGTTTCTATTTCCCTTCACTTTCAGGCCTAGCACTCTTGATGACCTACCAATTTTTTTTTTCAAGTTAAAGTATTGGGTGATTCCATCACGAGGTACTTGCCGAGGAACTTAAAACCTTTAAATGTGTTAAATCCCCTGAGTATACGCAAGTGTTGGGTAGGTGGTACTGACTCTTCCACACAATCCAACATACATTTAACATGTTTTCTGTGCGTTTACAATGATGTTTTATATATAAATGACTTCTTTTGCTGCCAAGCTAGTGTCTATGACTGTTTTAGCCTTTTTATTAAATTTTTTTAAATTAATTTTGTTAATTAATTATGTTTAATTAGTGAAAATTTAAAATTAGCGCCATCACAGCATTCATCACATTGCCCCACGCCTAACATCTGGCTTTTACATAATTGGGGGGGGGGCTAGCAATAAACTACACTCAGTCATGGAGGCTACCTCCATGACCCAATAAACTTCACCAGTAACCCTCTGACTGTCTGCAATAAACTACCCAGCCATGACAACACATCTGTAAACTCTATCTCTCTTCCTATGCTTCAAGCCAGCAAAACATAAATGACAGATCATTACCCAAGTGAGCTGACATAGCTTGACTCGGGGGGGGGACTGGTTACAAACCAGACACATAGCCACAGCTGTCGGCAAGACGTCAGACACTTGTTACACACAAAGAACAGACGGCTCAACTTATGAAAGTGTTAGATCATGGGAGGTCTGTATTTGACATGGGATATTTATGTGCTAAGTACATGAGTGCAAATAGTTTTCTGCCCCTCAAAAGAAAACTGGGACCTGACACCTCCCCCTCTTAGATATGTGGTATGGTCTTGCCTTGGATGTCATGGAATTTGAGTCCCGCAGGTCATTACACTTTGGAGATTAAGCTAATTTTATCAATGTGTGGAGCACATCTGTCCACCTTCCCCTCAGTCATGGGTTTTGAAGAGTGACTGGTTTCTTCCTGATGTTGTAACCCGACCAGGAGCGACATATTTCTTGCTAAATAGGAAAATGTTTCTTTTAAATGTAGGGCCATAGATAGGTAAATACTTCAACAAATAATGACCATAAAAAAGTTACTTGTAGGAAACACTGCAGCTGTTGATAGTTTTGAGAAAAGATTATTTTCGAAATGATATGATTTGGATAAATGGTCATCAGAAAATATATGAAGCTGAGAAAAAATATGATTCATGCATGAATTGTTTCGCTGTTGCCAGATATGTGGTTGGTAGCGTTAAACATGGATGAATTCCAGTGTTGAAGGTCTCAAGACCCTTCTTGTCTTGGATATTTGACCGGTCTCGCTTCGAAACTAGCCTTTTTTAGCATGATGCAACACATGAAAATAATTGGTGGGAGGTTGACAACATCCGTACATCCCTCCCCTGCCTGTGCAACATCAATCATCCAACCAAACTCGTACAGAACACACACTGTATAGCAAGTACACAAAGTAGTCTTGCATGTGTGCATCATACCATAGGCCTACGTATTATAAACACTCATGAACAGTATGCATTTTGCTTTTGATACTGTACTAAGTGGACCTAGTGTACTGTTCTGCTGCAGTAGAATACCTTGCCAAATACAGTCGCCTTCGACATTGCAAAGGAGGTGTTGCTATTGAAAAGAATAGGCTACAAATGGCAGCTTGTGAATACAGGAGGCAATTAATCTGCCCCTGGGTGAAGTGCACTACAGTTCTAGCAACAAACAGCTAAACAAACTACCACTTCTCTTTGTAAGCTTGCTAACAAAATTCTCATTTTCAGCATCCTTGATCTGAATCTGGAAGTATACTACTCAACTACCCAAAGTAGGGTGGTGCAGTCCTTTTTGTGATTGGTTACTGACTGTAGAGTTGGGCAACAGTCAATTTCAATTTATCCTTGTCTTTTATGTCTCTGACGTGCTGTTGAAGGGCGTTCAAGTCATATAAGGTTCTTGGCATGAATGACAGTTTCAAACAGTTTTAAAAATGTATGCTGAAGAATATACCTCTAAAACAAAAACAGAAAACCTATGGAGAGAGTCTTCAGCGGGGCGACATTATCATGCAACCCCATCGGGCTAGACTAATAGCGGAAATGTTGGAAATGCTCATGTTTTTAAAATGCAGCGAGACTTTTCTATAAGGTGTGCCACAAATAATTACAATTTGTTTCTTTGTAGATGTACATTTGTCAACGTACATTTATCATGTTTGTTTCACCTGTCCAATGGTTTGATAAAAGTGTTTTTATTTTGGTTTTGGGATATATATATTAATGTATCATCCCTCTCAATGAAATATACAAACTACCCATTGAAGAAATTACAGACTGCAATTGTTTTCCCCATTTGTGCTGGGTAGGTTTTTCATACAGATTTGTACTAAAAAAATGAAAACATCTTAGAAGCTCACATGGTTGATGTCTAGGCCTGGTAAACAAAATGAAACTGCTTTTATTTTAGCACTTTTCTTTTTTATATGATGAGGAGTCAGGAATACAATCCCTTGTTTTTTTTAGCTGAATTTTACAATTCTTTTCACATGTAGTTTACTTGTTTTCATGAGAAATTGTGCATACAGTTAACAACTTTGCTTGACTCTTTTATTAAGGCATTTATTCATTAAGGTCTCGGTCTCGGTCTTTCATGGTCTAGGTCTTGGTCTCGACCTTCATGTCTCGTTCTTGGTCTCGGTCTACATGAACAGGGTATCTAACACTCAGTAAGGAAAATTATTCGGCACAATTTCGTTAACTACTACCAAAAAAAAACTTTTCCGGAGACCGTTATTTCTGCACAAAGAGGCTTAAGTTATTTGTCTCATATTTCTTTATTTTGAACACAAAAAATTATGCCATCATTTTTGTAGGTATAATGACACATTATTGTTCCGTTATGTGATGTTTTTTTTAAATATACTTATTTGAGACTTCTGAGTTGAAACACGTAAATTTTCACAATCCGATTATACCTTTGGGGAGAAATACAAAAAAAAGTATCTTGAGTATAAAAACTAATACATTTTAAAAGATGTCAAATCGCTATGTTTTTCACCGAGATAATGTTCTATTTAAATAAAAACCGTTCAACCCCATGGTCTGAACATCTAAGAAGGAAATGACTAATAACTTGTTGTCATTGCCTTTTCTTTTTTACCACAGATAAGCCCCTCCCCCTAGTTTGCGTCATTCACCAATTAACTACCTTGCTCTCCCTCTCCCCATCACTGATGTTGTCGTTTGTGTTCCCCACTTCTTGTACCCCCTCCTTTTTGTTACCCTCCTATCTGTTCAGCCTTCTGCTTTCTCTGTGTATTTTCATCTGCATCACCTATTTCCACTTGACTGCCTTTGTTACATCAGTAATGTATACATGTACCTGTTTATGTTGGTAGTCTTGTCATTTAGCCTTCGAGAAAGACTCTGCTAGGGTCGAAACGTCAGGCCACTGCGTTTTAAATATGTTTTAATAACAATCAGTTAAATGCTCCGCTCAAATTGCCTAAAAGTGCCTTACTATTTGAAGTTTTAAAGGTTTATTGCTGTTTTTTATTTATTTTTTTAATCACATGTGATCAGTATTACATTTGTTTTTCTTCCAAATATTCAGTACTTACAATATTAGCTGAGTCCGTTTTAAATTTTGGGTTTTTAAGCTTTAAAGCTGTTACACTGTCCGTTGGTATTAAACTCATTGGAATCCATCATTGCCTTGTGATAATGAACACAATTTGTTTGTGCAATTTCAATTTGAATGAAGTTCTTGGCAGTGTCACATATTACTTGACATACATAGCCCCCAAATCACAAGCATGCATAACCAGCTAGCTGCAGTTGTAAGCATTCCCGATATGGGGCAGCAGTTGTCTTGCAAATGCTCATGTAGTTTCCTTCATGTTACAGCGACCCTCGAAAATTCTCAAAAGAATTCCTGAGATTCCCAGAAAACAATGGATACATACATAATAGGAAGGGGTACACACGCTTCAAATTAAACCAAATTCTGTTCAAAACACATGTATAATGATTAATCACAAGATACAATTATCTAGGTCGGAGGTTCACAACAAAGATTGCTGCCGCTGTTGAGACACGATGGGATTAAGACCAATAGCTATAGTCTGTTAATTGTTGCCTTTGTTCAATAACGATGTGTTTGACTTTCCAATCACAAGCCAAGATGAGAAGCAGATGACCGCTGAACTAGGTTGCTGAACTTCTTCCCTGGTGTATTACTATGTGACCTGCGAAAGGTGTAAAATGGAACGGATACCAATGATAACCTTCTACAGAATTACGATCCGGAACGCGATCTGAGTGCATGCTTGTTTACATTGTAATTAATTTGGTTTTTTTTACCCTACACCGATGTGTGTAAGCACTGTATACTCAGTACTTTCCCGAGTTCTGTGAAAAGAAATCACAGGCATATTACTCGGGTGGGATTCGAACCCACGACCTTTGAAATTCTAGAGCTGTGTCTTACAAACTAGACCACCGAGATTGCCCGGTAGCTAGAGGCGGTTCGAATCCTATATTTTAGCAGCGGGTACCGCAACGATTTAATAGATGTTAATTTACATTGTAATTGGTGAAGTGTATCTAGGTGATTGAGCAGAACCTCATTTAACCAGTGTACTAATTATAACAAGGTCAACCCCTTTCGACCCACTCCCCGCACTGAGAAGGAGGCACAAACGAATGATTCGATAATTGAAAAAACACCACCCATCACGCTCCCCAATTTTGCCCTTCTACCGCCACCCCCCTCCAATAAAAATGTCAAGTTACTCCAAAGTGTTTAGGCACATGGTCACGCATTGAGTTGCTTTTTAGGCTTCCATTTCTGTTGGTATCATGTGATCATAAGTCATTGAACAGCTGTTTTGTACTCGTCAAGGAAATAGATCAGTTTTCAACTTTGGGTTTTTAAGCTGTAAAACTGTCACACTGTCAGTTGGTATTAAACTCATTGGAATCCATCATTGCCTTGTGATAATGAACACAATTTGTTTCTGCAATTTCAATTTGAACGAAGTGTTTAGTTTTTTGTCCACATGAGTAAAATTATAAGCTCTTGGTCACAGCTCAAGCACACGTATTGAACATATAAAGGTATCAAAGTATAAACATGTTCAAGTAATTAAAACAAAGGAAACTGCCAGTGGGTCAATTCCGGAGGTCGTTGGTTCAAGTCCCGCTCAAGTCATTTTTTTTTATGCAGTCCCAAAGTATTAACAATAAATAGGAACATTAATTACTTATGTTAAAGGAGTTGAAATCACTGGTAACAGACACTAGCCTCGAACTATAGGACATTATTTATAGCCGGACCTGACCGGGATGTAAAATTGGCCCGTCGTGGTAGACCCAGCTATGTCCTGCTACTGTCTGGCCTGGAAGGACTTGCTTTTTGTACATCCCTGGCATTCGGACATTGATTAAAGGAGTCCCCCGCATAGTCCCCAGCACAGGCAAGCGGGGCATTATTTAACTCCCACACAATCCCAACCGGACCCGGCATGCAGTGTATTTTGTCATGACACTTCCACTATCACGACCGGTTATTGTCCCGGCAAGCGGGGGAAAGTTGATGCGTGTGTTAGTTGAAGATTTAACAAAACAGACAAAACATCTAAATCGAGGAAGGTTAGAGTTCAGAATTATTCAATGGTAATTACAGAGGTTTCAGAAGGCAAGACATATTTGTGAAATTAGCCAAACTATGTCCACGTGATATCAATAACTGAAATACTCCCATCCCTGTAAACACACGTGGCGTATCTAAACGCTGTCAATTGGTTAGGGTTGGAACCCGGGGGGTGGGCGTCCATAATCTTGAGGGGAAGGGGTAATGTATTGGACTCCAGTAGAAATAAGTCTAAGTTTTGGCTTTTTAAAGATCTACATTGACAATTTTTGTGGAGTTTTTCTTTTTTGCTTTCAATTTTCCTTTATTTATTTCCATAACAATCTGTGTGTTTTTTTTCCATATGTTCTTGCGAAGAAAAATAATAAAATAATAATAAGACAGGGAAAACAATTTCTGAATAAAGGCAGAACAGCACCATACCTTAGTGATTAATGAACAACAGCAGTTGATTTATTTTAAAGCACATTATTGTCATACAAAACCAAACAAAACTAGCCTTTGAGTTTTTGTGACATCACAGAAACAAGGTGTTCGTGTAAGATGCCATCAAATTACGATAGAATGAAAATGGTTACGACGTTTCACCTTATCATCCCAAAAGTGTGGTTCAGGAGTAAGATTTTTTCAAATTTAAAACTTCAACTCCCGGTTTGAACTGGAAGTCAAGGTCAAATGAGGTCACGCTGTGTAACGTTTGTTACGTCTTTTGGGGCCCTTTCTGACGTCTTGATCTATCAGACGCCCAACTATGAGCATCATAGCTTTCAAATTCAATGTGCCGTCTTGATAATGAGGTTCAATTGTCTGATGAGTTTCAAGGTTCAAATCAGTTTTTAACTTGGGTTTCGCTGCTGAGATGGGTTCCACAAAAGAAGAAGATGGAGAAGAAAACAAAATCTAGAAAAATACCAAGAGGTGTTCGGGCTTATGTTGCAAGAACACCTAAGAAAAAGAAGAAGATGGAGAAAAAAACCAAAAAACAAAAACCAGAGGTGTTCGTGCATATGTTGCACGAACAACAACAAAAAACCCAGAACATTAACAATAATTTCTTGCATGTATTGCACGAACACCTAATCATAACAAAAAGGTACCTTCCCGTGCAGGCTGAAAAGCTGTCAAGACCAGCCAATCATTTTTCCTATTACATAACACCTGACCGTCGTGCGGCTCATCTACTGAATTTTCGTACAGATGTTTATTCCCCATAAACAGTGGTCTATATCCCCTCAATCTGTTGTTGACAGGTAGGATTACAGTAAAGCCCCGCCCCCCCCCCCCATGTGGACATTTGTTTTAGTATATTGTTACCCTGATAAAAAAAACCTTCACCTGTCAAACAAGTCTAAAACAGTCTTCCTATGGTAGCTACAAGCTGCCCTAGGTAAGGATGATTGATGAATGTTTATAAACAAGGCTGGCTATCCACCTCTGAGACTTTTCCAAGATTTATGTGTCCAAACCAATGGCAGCCCTCCGGACCACAGGAGTTGTAAGGGGATTTTCAAGGTGAATGAACTCACCCAGTGCATGGAGGTACTGTCATCTGTTTCTGCATGGTATAACGGTGGAATACCAAAGAGAGTGAGTTTTTTGACAATTCATGGGCGGAATTTAAAAAAAAATAGCAAAAACCTACACGACGAATTAGCACTTCAAACTCACTGCCAGGTTGGTGGTCCCTTTTAATATATAGTGAATACAATTAAAACTGTTATAAATGGTCTGGGATTTTGTTTAAATGCTGCAATCGTTGAAAATATTTAAGTTGACAAAGTTTTCTTCGCGTTAGAAGCGGTATAAAATTTATAATCTGTGAGCTTTCAGATTAAAAGTAATAGGGTTTATACTTCAAATGTTTTCCCCCGTTTTATTTCCTCCGGTAATTTCCTATTGTATTATCTTGATAACGGCCCTAAAACATCATACAACTGCACATAAGAACCATCGGGATGCTATTACGAGCATGCCCGCCTCTACCGACCACACCAAAAGAAAAACTCCAGATTCACCTTCTTCTGTGTGCCCAATGGAGCAGACCAGGGTACTCAAATACGAGGATGCCCAAATCCACCGACCTCACTAAACTACAAACTCCCAACCCACCACGGTTTCAGCGCCATTGTGTCCGACATGCGGGGCCAACCACCCCGTCATCAGGCTCATAACCAAGTTTTAATCGAACAAAAACAGATCCCAAGAAATTGTGACGTGTTGCAGTTTGAAGCTCGGAAGTATGGGCAAACATCTGTTTATTTAATCAGTTTCCTTTCTCCACTGTTCCGCACGCACACCAGCTCAACTTCCCGTTAACATGCATGCACCCCCCCCCGATCAAGTACCACTCAGTTCGAGTTCCAGGTTGAGCTCAAGCATATGTAATCTTCCTAACGGATCATAACTATTATAAGCATGTAATGTGACTACAACCTGCATCAAAATATTGCTATAAAAGAAAGTCGCAACAAGTTGCTGGCTCAGTGAGAGCCCGATACTGAGACTCGTTTGCCTGTCCAAGTGGTGTTGTTCTTCTTTCATTAAGTAATTTACAAAAACTGCGTGTTGTTATGTGTGTCTTCGTAGGCTGTCGAGGCCTCTTGGTCTTGTTTATAGCTGCAACTTGCAGTTGGAATGCTACAGGCCAAGAATCGTCCTCGTACTTGTTCTCGTCCTGGTCCAGCGACTCTTCAGGTAAATGACATGTGTAATTAACGAATCATTGGTTCTCTGACCTCTACCCTAGCGCGACGATTGTGTAACGTTAGTGTATAACAACATCATACTTTTATGAGTGGGCCTACATAAGTGTTATTGCCAAATACTTTGTTGTCGGGTATCAAGTACCTGCCGAGTACTAAAGTGGCCAACTAGTACCCGAGTAGGAGCACTTTGGTCAGTGATTACGGTAAGTGTCCGAGTACCAACTGAGTGCCGAGTACCAAGTACTTGGACCTTTTGCAATGTATACTTTTCTAATAATATCCCCTCGTAGGTTACTGTTTTTAAATCAGCGTCATCCTTTTTTAGGGCGCCACCACCCTGAAATATGTTATTAAGTTCCCATCAAAACCCTTGCCCATACCGACCCTAGAATTTCCAGAGTGTATTTATCATCAAACTTTTGACACTGGAAAAATCACCTCAGAAAAATACCGGGCTTTTGTTGAAATGTCCTTCCATGATATCTTTTCCTAACATTTTTGTAGATTCCGTCGTAAGCGATCTTCCCTGTATCCGCCTTGGCAAGATTTTTCTCCATGGTGAGACTAGTAGGATAGACGACTGTTCAACCTGCGTCTGTGATAATTCCACTTTGTCATGTCAGTTTATGTCATGTCAACCACTACGCTGCAGTCAAAGCCAGAGAATCAAACTTAAAGGGGTATGCTGCCAGATCTGCCCCAACAGTAAGTCATCTTTAAAACTGAAGTTTCAAGGGTGTTATGCAATATAAACTGTTCTAATTATCCCATTTTACTGTATCAAGAATGGCCGTGCTTACTGATAAATCATGTAATGATCAGTTTCATACGGTCTGATTGGTCTTGAGAACAAGTCTGACCAATCAAAGCATCACATCCACATAATATGTTAGTGCAAATTACTGGTTTACATTTCACATACTTGTATGTTCTAAACAGTTCTATGCAGTTCTATTCAGTGTGTATTTGTAGTTAGGTAATTATTAGTAGAAAAAATATGATTACATTCGATGTCACAATGATGCATCCGAGTTGATTGAACACTCACTGCGTTTAAACAATATCGCGAAGATAATCACAATCATTTCTTTCTGGCAATAGTTGATTATAAAGATTAATTGTTAAAGATGCAGTCCATGTGAATTGCAAACTAATCTCATGCCCCAATGGTGCTACCTTGAAAGATCAAATGCACCAAGGCGTTTTCTCTTTTGTAAAAGGCACCTCTGAAAAAAAATATATATATTTGACCCTTTCAAGGGGCACCAAGGGCTTTCAATGCGTCAGTGATCAAAGCATCGGGCCCGTACGAATGAAAGGAACACGTGGGGTTGTAGGTCACTGTTTGAATTTTCTTACGACTGAAACATGTTTTGACCGTTCTTATTCATTCAGGTGATAGTGTAAACAAGGGAGCTCCACCTGGGTCTCCAGATACTTCCAAGGAGCAAGGCATGTATTCTAGTTGCCTCAACAAAACCACTTATTAGTGCATAATCATTTCATACATTTTTAACTTACTGCCTTCATTCCAGTTGGTCCTTTTCCATTGCGTTTCACACAAGTTCAAAGGATTCATAAAGAAAATACTACTCCCAATTTCTTTTATTAATGGTCAAGTCACCGTATGCTTTACATGTCACCGTATGCTTTACATGTGGGAGCCAAATGCAAAATACGCTATAGTTATTAGTCCGTCAACTTAATAAAGTAAAACATTTATAGACCTGAATATTGCAACACTCCCCGAGGTCACAATATTAACGTTGCTAGACAATTGCAAGCTAAATAACCTTCAACCTCACTTATTTTCGTTAATTAAAAAAAAAATAATGAAAAGTCATTTCTGGGGGTAGAGTACACGTGCTGCCGCCGTGAGTTCTGATTGGACCAGTTCCTGGAGGGTTTTAAGAAACATTGTCCATTACTTTCAGCGTCATTATTTGTAAGGGCGCCCCCACACTGAGATATTTGATGAAGTTCCCATCAGAACCCATGCTGACCCGAGACTTTTCAGAGTGTATTTTTCAGCAAACTTTTGACACTGGAAAAATCACCTCAGATTAACATTGACGGCTTTTGTTGTACTGTCTTTTCATGTTATCTTTTCCTAATTTTTTTTGTAGATTCCGTCGTGAGCGATCTTCCCTGTTTGTACCAAGGCAGGATTTTTCACCATGGTGAGGTTGATCGGACAAATGACTGTTCAACCTGCGTCTGTCATAATTCCACTATGTCATGTCAGTTTATGTCGTGCCCACCACTAAACTGCAGAGAGAGAATCAAACTTGAAGGGGTATGCTGCCAGATCTGCCCCAAACAGTAAGTCATTTTACTGTATGAAGAATGGCCGTGCTTACTGATAAATCATTTAATGATCAGTTTCATACGGTCTGATTGGTCTTCAGAACAAGTCTGACCAATCAAAGCATCACATATTATAATACTGCAAATTGATGGTTTACATTTCACATTACTTGAATGATCTACGCAGTTCTATTTAGTGTGTATTTGTAGTTATATTTATGTTAGTAGAAAACATATCATTACATTCGATGTCACAATGATTCATCCAAGTTGATTGAACACTGCGTTAGAACAATATCGCGAAGATATTTACAATCATTTCTTTTTTGCAATAGTTGCTTATAAAGATTAATTGTGAAAGATGCTGTCCATGTGAATTGCAAACTAATATCATGCCCAAATTGTGCTACCTTGAAAGGGAAAAGGCACCAAGGCATTTTCTCCTTTGTAAAATACACCTCTGAAATATATTGACCCTTTCAAGGGGCACCAAGGGCTTTCAATGCGTCAGGTGAGTGATCAAAGCATCGGGCCCGTACGAATGAAAGGATCTTTCATTTTGGGTTGTAGGTCACTTTTTAAATTTTCTTAAGACTGAAACATATTTTGACCGTTCTTATTCATTCAGGTGATATTGTAATTGAGGGAGCTCCACCTGTGTCTCCAGATACTTCCAAGAAGCAAGGCATGTATTCTATTTGTCTCTATAAAACCACTAATTAGTGCATAATCATTTCATAAATTACTAACTTACCCCCTTCTTGATAATTTCACTTTTACATGTCAGTTTATGTCATGTACACCACTACGCTGCAGTCCTACAGAGAATCAAACTTGCGTAGAAAGATGCTGACAACTAAAAAAGCAAGCTATAAGCTCAGGCCATAATGATGCCTCGTTCTTGAAAGGGTAAAGGCACTAATGGGTGTGGGGGCAGTTTAGGTCCCTTGTTATTGCAACCAAATGTTATTCAATCCAACGGTGTTCAAGATGTTGTTATTTTGTCTTCTTTATACAGCATAAACGACGCCAGTCCCTGAAGACGTTGATGGTGATGATAAAATAATTGAATTACCGCCCCTCCCGACAGTCCATTGTAACCACTACTGTCCTCCAACTTAGGAATAGAAAGAGCTCAGCTTAAGTTTGACCATCTCGCAGAAACTCGTGAAACAAACAAACAACTTGCCGATGTAATTTCCATCATGGAAACTTGGGTTTAAAATTATCATCAGGCAACCAGAGTCTATGCTAAGTAAAAGTTTCAGATGTTGAATTTCCTATCAGTGCTAATAAACGAAACCTCTGAATATTCCTTTATTAATATGTTTTGCTTTAGCCCTGCCATAATTATTACAAACAAATGATCTGTATTTCTATAGACACAATCGGCGGCCGGCTGGAGTCACGTGACGCATAGTGGGTATACAATGTAAGCTGAACCAACCAAGCAAGCTATGCACAGTGTGCATGGAAAAGCATGGCTGGTTCCCACCTTATTACAGCAGTAACACTCTGAAGCAGCCGTGATTTTCAATGCACGCTGCACGTCGCTTACATGGTTTGTTTACATTTGTAAGCCCACTATGGATCACGTGACTTCAGTCACCTATTTTGTCTATTGAAAAGAAAGCATAGTTAATATGAGTAGGTTTAGTATTGCACATTACTACACTCTAGAAATTCCCGGGTCAGAATAGACCCGTATCCAGACTATTCATAATCGAAATCAAGTCAAAGGAAAACAATTCAATGATTTAGTTCTTCAAAGTGAGGTGTAATAGTTAAATGTTGTGTACGATTGGCTTTTATCTGTACGGTGTTCTGAGGCTAATTAAAATCAGGCTTCATATAACCATAAATATAGTTATTTGTAATTTGCTTTATTGGGTCAGACGATAATCTGCTATACATGGTAAGAAAAATGGGCTTGATGCACAAGCGCAATCTTTACAATATACTGCTGATGCAACTTGGGAAAATAAGGACAGTTTAAAAAAATCCAGTTGCTACTATGGATGCCATGATGTGTTTACATGTAACTTTGCCATGTTTTGTAGTTGTGTACCGCATTGCTTCAAATCAGCATGCAATGATGATTGCCGGTAATGTTTGGAGGCTTGGATTACACCCAGAAACCATAGTAGCGATACCATGCAAGTGCGCCCTCGTTGTTCTTTTGTGCTGACCTCTGACCCTATACCTTTAAACATATCGTATTTTACTTTTGTGTACTGTTTCTATTATATTATTAAAAATGTTTTGGGAAATTATCTTTTGTGTTGTGAAATATCGTCGGGTAGATTTTGTATTGTGACCGTTCGACTTTTTTTCAGTAGAAAACCGTCGGTCCCCCCCCCCACCACCACCCAATACGACCGGTACCGATCACTTCATCCAATGCTAAAGTGGTGAGTAGCATTAATGGAAAGCTCCATAACTGAAAGGGACTCAAATGAAAATCCTTTTCGACTAATAGCTCCCACCTGTTATCTCTCTGTAATCCCTTTTCCAAACAATGGACATAATTGAATCATGCACAAACCAGTAGGGCTGCTGACTGCCCCAGGCAGATTAACTGCTCATCCGCAAATTTTAATGACCCAAGTAGTTTAATGTAAAATCACCTAATGGGTGAAACGGATGACTCATAGTTTCCGCATTGTTTTTGCCCAAACTCGAAAATTCTTTAATGGAGCTTTCCCATAAGATTTGTTTTTAGCAAAACATTCAATAGTGTTAAAATATGTTCAGAATTCAAAATTTTCTGCAAACTTTCAACTAAACAAAATACTTCCCATGACTTGTTCCTTTGTTTCCAACAAATTCAACGCGGTTTTTAAATGTTTTGTGTGCCAGTGTTACAAACTGTGGCTATCTGTTTTTGTTTTGCATTTGTGTCTTTCCATCCTTCCAACCTCGTTTGGCAAAAACAGGCTTTGACATTGTAATTAATAGTTATATAATGAATGTGGTAGGAGATTCTGTCCCCCATCCCCATCCGAACTGTGTACAAAGAGATTGCGCCGTTCGTGCAAACGTTTGTGATCGTTAGAACGATTGGTTGCGCACTTCGTGATGTCATATTGGCGGCGCTCTGCAACTAACATTGCGACACCGTATATATTTTCATTTTTTTGTAACTTGGTTTTTGCAGTGTTGGAGGTATATTTTAGTCCTCATTTGTACATACTGAGTTCAGACGGGCTGATCTAGCTGTAGCTGTAGCCGAAGTCGCCGTTTCGGACACGGCCTTACCTTTCGCTTAAGTGTTGTTGTCCGCCAATTTAAAAAGCACCCACAAACACCTCAGAAATATGTTCGCATATGGTTACGCAAACGTTCGCAAACGTTGGTTGTGCACATTTTGTTCCATTCAAAATTGTTGGCAAACGTGCGCAAACTATGCTAACGTTTGCGCAAAAGGAACGCACCCCTGCCTCGTCTTGCATCAGTGATGGCGCTGACTGAGAGTGTGACGTCAAATCGTATCGTATGGCAAAAGGTGTAAATGCCACTTGTCCCAAAACGCGCGCTTGGCCTGCCACTTTTGAAATATTATAACACACGCGGGGATATTGACCCCTAAAATGGCGTTACCACTCCGATTTTTGTGATGAAGACGTACGTCGAGTAAAATTTGATTAACAGACCTTTTGTGTTGCCTTGGCAGCCATTTTTGATGTAAAACAGTGAAAATGTGCACGCGTGTACGCGTAGCACACGACCCTAAGCCGATGAGCTCTTCATTGACATCATTGAGGGGGACTGTTCAGGGCTTGTGACGTCATATGCAAGGGGTTATTGACTTATTTCATGCACGTCACATGCTGCGACTTTGCCTTGCTTTTTGTCAAAATTTAGGAGTTTATTGTATATGGTGAGCATGTAAACGCCACACGCAGTCACCTCAAATTCGCGCTACACACTTTACAACAAACAGGGGCAATATTAACTAACTCCAAACATGGCACATCCAAGATTCTTGACGCGATGGCGACTTGAAATTGGATGAAATCACTCCTTTTGTCTTAAACTACACGAACTCTACGAGTGGTCATTTTTGCATGTGCTGTATAAATCAGATTGGCTGTCCAGCCGCAGATCTTAATTTTAAAAAGGCAAACAAATGTTTTATTCCCAGAGATGGATTGGTTTTAGATTGAAATGTTTTATTAAGATAAAAAAAACTTCACAGCCGGCATGCTGAATTACAGGACTTGTACAAGTTTTAAAAACATTAAAATACATTATTTTGTAAAGTAACAACAAAAGTAAAAAGAAGAACACGTCACCAATTCACCAAAACATTAAGAAAACAAACAAATTCTGCAGAAAAATTCAATTGAGGGCTCCCCAAGGAAACAACATTTTAAAAAATGAAGAAGGGAAAAAACACACCAACAGAAGAAAACAATTACATGACATCAGTATGGACACTTATCAAGGCATTCGTACACTTTTAGAAGTGTAACAAATTTGCACCACATCTTCCAACAAAGAGTAGACCTATATGCATAATTCTGCAGCACGAAAGTAACCACAAGTTTAACAAGTGTACTGGTCATAACTAGGTCAACCCCTTTCGACCCCCACCCCACACTGAGATCGAAAAAATGGGAAGTAGGCACAAAGGAATGATTCGATGAATTAAAAAACATCACCCACACTCCCCAATTTTGCCCTTCTACCGCCGACCCCTCCCTCCAATGAAAATGTCAAGTTACCCCAAAGTGTTTAGGCACATGGTCACGCAATGAGTTGTTTTTTAGACTTCAATTTTTGTTGGCATCATGTGATCGTGAATCATAGAACTGCTGTGTTGTACTCATCAAGGAAATAGATCGGGTCTCCCGCGGTTTTTACTTTCTCCGGGTTTAGAGGGAGCAGTTAAACTATGCCTACCTCCATGGTTAAAGGCAAGGTGTAAAATAAGTAATTGTCAAAAAACAGGATCCTCACTTGGTGTATCCCATGCATAGAATAAAAAACCTTTGAAAATTGGAACTCTCAAATGCTCATCAAAGTTGAAAGAAAACCCCCCAAAACAACCCTTTTTGCATTGAATTGGGTGCTTTTACATGCCCGAGAAGTCTTTCTCAGATTTACATTTTTCTCTAAGATTCAAATCCTTTTCTTTAAAACTACATTACTTCAAAGGGGGTCGTTTCTAACAATGTTTTAGAATCTCAACAGCTCTCCACTGTTTCTTACCAAGTAAGTTTTTATAGTCATTAACTTATGGAGTAATTTCAAGAGGTATATACTTCGCCTTTAAACAGCCACAGTTGGTGGCAGTTGGTGCTGTAAGTTATGACAATTTATGGTAACCGAGAGCATAGTTTTTACATCCCGTCACATGTGGGCATGTATTTAGATTCCGGGTTTATTTATTTACTATAATAACATGAAAGAGCATTTAGAAGCTAATACTGACACCTAAAAATGACTCATGATCAAATGGTGATTTTCCAGATGAGTGAAAGGACCGGAATTTTTCCTCCGTTCTTTTTACAATATTATGAACCTTTTTAGATTAAACATTGGGAAGAGTCAGACAATTTGGCGGTTATCGAGTGCAGCGTTGGTATGGGGCAAGTTGTGCCCCCTCCCCGGCCCTGATAGGTTTGAAATAATCATACATGTAAATAGTTTGACAATTTTAGTCTTTAGTTTAATAGCCAGAACATAGAAGAAGAAAAAACTAAGCCATTATGTTTTGTCCTTTGTTTTGCGCAAGCGCTTTCTGAACAGTTCGTGCGGTTAAAAAACTGATTGAGAACACGAGTACAGCAACGGAGAAGTTTCAAGGTAAATCTATGCCGTCATAATCGATTTATAGTCAGGAATACTCTGGCATAATTGATATCAATAATTTACGAGCTATTGGGGAATATTATTTACCATGGCAATTGCACAGATTACATTATATACATGTATATATATATACAGCCCTTAGAAGACATGAATATTTAGTTTAGTTTAACCTTATATTTATTTCCTTATTTCACGAAATTTAACAGCACATTACCAGAAATTGTATTCAAGAAGTAATCATAAATCCAGTTTTATAAGACATATATAAAATTAAGTAAGGAGGCGTTTTCTCAAAGCCGGGTCTGTGTTACATGCCTGATGGAAATAGAAAGTACACGGACATGTAACTTGAATAACGAAAGAAATGATTAAAGATACAAATAAATTCGGTGAAATAATATAAATAGAGAATATTAGCTGACTAACCGTAGTTAAGATGTAAAAAACAGAAATAATAAATGTATCTGATTCAATAACAACTGTATTTTGTGGACAATTCGATGACCATCATACTTCAGTATCAATTTGCATATTTTAGATAAGATATCATTAGTAAAACATGAGGTAAAGGATAACACTATGAACAAATGGCAGAATTTGTATTCTGATATCTACTTTAGGTGTTCCGTAATATGTTTTAAAATGTATATCAAATTAGACTGATTGTACCCAACTCTACGGAAAGGACATCGAAAAATCGTGCTCATTTTTAATATATCATGACACGACTTTTATTTCTACTCTTGTAAAATCATGTATTCAAGAAGTAATCATGAATCCAGTTTTATAAGACATATATCAAATTAAGTTAGGAGGCGTTTTCCCCAAGCCGGGCCTGTGCTACATGCCTGATGGAAACAGAAAGTACACGGACATGTAAGATGAATAACGAAAGAAATGATGAAAGATACAAATAAATTCGGTGAAATAATGTAAACAGAAAATATTTGCAGACTAACCGTAGTTAAGATGTAAAAACATAAGTAATAAATGTATCTGATTCAATAACAACTATATTTAGTGGACAATTCGATGACCATCATACTTCAGTATCAATTTGCACATTTCAGAGAAAGATTAATAAAACATGAGGTAAAGGATAACACTATGAACAAATGGCAGAAGTTGTATACTGACATCTACTTTAGGTGTTCCGTAAAATGTTAATGCATATGAAATTAGACTAATACTGTACACAACTCTACGGAAAGGACATCGAAAATCGTGCTCACTATTATCATATCATGACACGACTTTTATTTCCACTCTTGTATTATCAGTAAAACAAATTATTATTTAAATTTTGCAAAGCCAAAATATACACAAAATATATATTTGTTAATCAATAAAAGATTCGTGTAATCGTAAGCCCTCAATATCAAGTGACAGGAATTATGTGGTTAATTTACACTACTTTGTGTAAATTTGGTACTATTTCTAAATTGTGTTTATACACTACATTGCTCTAGCTCTCGACAATTCAATTTAATGGAACATCCATCTTCTTTTGAACAATGACCTGATCAGGCCATAAGTGTGGATGTCCGCTTTACTCCATTTACCCGCGGTCTCTGTTGTTGTGGCCTAATTTTTAGAATTCTCCTAAATTTTGGTTCACAGTCACTGATTCCAGTGATCAATGTACTCTGGATCAAGAGAAATATCCCTTCATTTGCAAGAACATTAGCCATTCATTACATATGATTCTGTTTTAATGCTGTTTCTGTGGCTTGATTGTATGAAATATAATATGTTTGAATTTGTACATAGTTATGCAGATTATTGCAGCAGTAACATAATTTGTTTTGCAGTGTTATTATATTTTAGCCTGTAAATACGAAATATTAGATAGATAGTGTCTTTAAAACTATCGAACGGGTTTTTTGGCGACTATTATTCTATCATGACACGACTTTTATTTTTCCTTTTTACCCGCGGTCTCTGTTGTTGTGGCCTAATTTTTTGAATTCTCCTAAATTTTGGTTCACAGTCTGTGGGGTTGTGGACTCCTATCCAATTTTGTTGGTACAATAATAATATGAAACTCTATGGGTATTCATGAATTACCAATGAACCCAAATCCACTTTTAAAAACTAATAATTTACCACCCACTTGTGTTTTTACGAAAGACATTTGTAACCGATAATCTTATATCTGTCCGGGGCTCAGTCATAAAAGTCAAACACAGTTGTTCACTGTCAAGTGAACAACAACTTTTTCCACACTTCATCTTCAAGGTATAGTCAATTAACAAAATATAACCTTAGTGTCATCAAGAGTTATGGCATGTCAGCTTGCTGCTTTGTCACCCATACAACGAGCGGACCAATAAGAAACACAAAAACAACAATAACACAGTTGTGGGGCATTATACCTTGAGTTAAATGTTTTAAATTTCCCAGGTGTACCTCTAACTGGATTGGTAGTCGACGTAGTTATGTACTTATTGTAAGCAAGCCGTTTGTCTTTGTTCAGCGCAGTTGGTTTTCGGGCGTGGAGTCTCACTTTTAACTTAAGTGTTGAGGTCATGTGTTTAATTAATGTGTTAAAATACTCTGGACCTAAAATATGGCGTCGCTTTTACTTTTATTCGTGTCTGCTCAGTGGGTCGACTACTCGCCCTTTGCACGGCCAGCCATGTGCGGTTAGCCCAATGAATTGGGGACAGCAGTGAATAGAAGCATTATATAACTGTATTGTCATGGTAATGAATTACTTTTTCATACAAAACTGAACATAAATACAAAAGAAATGAAGCGTGAAGTCGAGGCTCCACATGCATAAGGCAGATCCTTGCAAGTAGCAAGTACCACCAAAAGCACCACTCAAACAAGCGAACAACAATATTTTAGTCGGGTAACTTGTCCCTTAATACGCTGTATCAGAAACGGAACAATAACTGATAAACCATAGAACTTGAGGGTGAACTGTAATTACACACAGGTAACTGCGCTGGCCCATCATGGGTTCAAATCCCTATGGGTAAATTACAAACACAATTCCCTAAGTGTTGGCTATGTGAACTGGTGCACGACCTGTGTTATACGGTTGGTCAGTGCCTTGTTTTCAATGTTTACATAAATTATACTTCTTGTCAGGCCTTGTCACATAATTCTGTACGCCCTCTAGTTCTATTATATAACTCGACGCGAGAAACCAAACTAGACGCTAGCCTCCCTAAAAAATGACCAACTCTTGTCGACTGAACGGACTGAAGTCGTTTTTTGTTTTTTGTTTTAATACTTGTATCACTAATGTTGACTGAACAAATAGGGAGATATTAAATTTGATAGTTTTTGTTCTACTCACATTTTATTGGGTTGCTGGATACATCTTCAAATTTCTTCCCCTTCTTCAACTGATACGCATGTTTACCGATAAAATACGAGTGAGGGTGACTGTTAACGATAGACCGTATGTCTGTACATATTTCGAAAAAGGTATAAAGAATCTGCATAATTGCCGTTCAGATAGTTACTGAAGGTGACTATAGAGGTGTTGTACGGTTCAGGTAAGGATAAAATGCTAGTGAAGTCTAGATTATACGCATCAGCAATCTCACCAGGGTCGATAATCACTCTTCTCTATTGTGGATAATCTTCTTAAATTCTGATGTACAATTTGCTGAGTTGCTCTTGTTGGGGTAGTTTTAATAACACTCCAGCTCTTTTTAGCATCATTGTTGGCATTATCATTTTTCTGGTAACAATCCAGTCTACATGTCTTAAGTCAGGCATTGAGTTTGTTGCAATAAATGCAAACATTAACTAAAAAACCTAGGGATTATTATGCATTTCTGCTCAAAATATATTCTTATAATTAGAAGATTTGATTAAACCAGCAGTCATCCTGCACTTGTTTTTACACAAACTTTGGTCCTAACTTGTTTTGATGAGAAAGCATTTATCTTAAAGTTTGGAGAACATATAAAGAAACATGTTAAAAATCTTAGGTTTTACGTTGGATATCACACAGTTCCAGTCAGATAAATAGAAAACGAGGCAAAATAAGAAGAACTTATTTCCCTTCTAGACTGACCTGAAGTCTGAGGAGTCATGTTTGAAGTCAAAGTTGTAATTTGAAAAACTGGCAGATAGTCAGTAATGTCGGCAAAACGAATTCCCCTGGCAATGTACACAGAACGTTTAGCGCTGTTCAATGAGGGTAGTACTGGTTTCTGTGATGCAAGTGGGTTTGTTAATTAGAGGTAGCTTATAATTGCTATCTAATTAAACAGGCAATTTACAAAGTCCTCGGTGGCCTAAAGCGAATCATGCTGAAGGAGATCAATATTGAAATCGCCCATGAAGAACGAAAGCTTGTCTTCTTGATTAATCTTCTGCAGTAAATTATCGAAAGACTCAGCAAAAGCAACAGGGTTGATCAAAGGTGGTTTATATAAAACCCTTACAATAATATGCTTTCGCCCAGAGGAAGCTATTTCGACTAAAAGAGACTCGCATATACCATTTTTCAAGAAACAGGTCGTCCATTATTTTAAATGAAACAGAATTATGTGAATACAAAGCAACCCCTCCGTCTCTTTTTACTGCTCCATATTCGCCCAGAAAGTTGTAGCCTTTGAGATCGAAGGGAGGGCTATCGTTGTGAATCCAGCTTTCGGTGAAACCTAGCACTGAAAACGTTCAAAAGAGCAAGGTACTAAGTCACTAATAGCATCGACATTTTTATAAAAACTTCTGCGGTCGAATGGAAGGTAGATTGACTGCTTTGCAAGTTTTTGTCGGATAGTTTTCGTTAAATTGATCCCAGAACAAACAGTCAAAAGAGTAATTCTGAATGTTGGCATACAAATTTGTATCAGGATCGATATCAGAATTATTAGCAAAATGGTTGTTGAAAATGAGAGAATTGCAACTCATCTTTTTCAGTCTACGACTACTCCGTAATTGGTTATCAGATCAAGCAGAGACACAAAGAAACCTTGATCATCACCCAAATGATTGAAAGGGAGCATGTGTTGGAAACACGTGTTGGGGTTGTTACATAATTCAAAAATACCAGTCACACACGGGAGGGTAATGTGTTGCGAGTGCTAAATGACCCTCAGTGCATGAATGACATTTTACAGATGTAACATCAATACATTTAAATCCGGTAGTAGTGGTACAAGTATCCATGACGATAGTGTACACCAAAAAACAACAGTAAGACATAACAGAGTACAACGAAAATACAGAAACATAAACTAAAATCGTCTTGAGAGGAAATAGTAGAACTGTAGTTGGATGCAAAACTCCAACAGGACCACACAAGTATATGTAAAAAAAAAAAAAACAGACATCGACAAGGCTTTGGCAACAAGTGGCGCATCAAAATTAACCAATAAAAGTCACTCGTGTTGCCGGAAAATAACACATAAAAACAAACTTAAAGGGAAACATTCCACAAAATTGCCTCCACCGCGGCGGCGGTAAAACTAATTTAAAGTAAGACAAACACAATGTTGATGTATTGCTCAGGCCTTGATTCCTGTCAGTCTAATTATGGAGAGCGGTATTCTGCTAATTATGAGTGTCTAAATAGCAATTACAATAAATCATTCTTGTAACTGGTAGTAGTACAAAACAAATTGTCAATTTCAAAGCTGCTGTCACCCGGAACTGTAACATTTGGTTACAATAGCTCAAGGAAAAGAAGAGAATTTGTATGAAAAAAATAATATCCATCAGTTTTGTTTTAGTTTTTTTTATATTCTGATTGAAAATGGTTTCATACTAGTTAGGCGGAATGAGCTCCTTTGTTCATGTTGTTTATGGATTTTGTATGTACAGTGTACTGCTAAATTGCGAAATATCCTGGGATTGTTATTATTATAATGTTTCCCCTACATTTACATATAAATAAGCATATTTACAAATTGAATATATATTT